>MU825878.1:49171-649171 GCA_029204205.1 Desmophyllum pertusum
AAATGCAATTTAGGATTTTTTTTATAATTTTGAGCTTAGACACTCCTGGGAGTGAAAGAGTTAAAGCTAATATGAACTTGATGTAATTACTTGTGTAGCCTAAACAAGTTTTTTTTCTTAATTAAACACATTTATTGCAATCAAAGACATAACTTATATGACTACGCTTACACTATATAACTTGTAGTACAGTACTGACATTACATTACATTACATTTTTACACTGCATATATATCATCATCATCATTATTTACATCGCTTTCCCTACATTACATTTTATCATTATAGACATAGATATTACAGTGTTATGCAGACAATTTTTACTTTTCCATATGAAAAAGGCCATTTTAGCTAATAACAGGAAGAGAACTAAGCATCTCCTTTTAATAAGAACTCCCCCATACCCACCTTATTGAAACCTGAAAAATCATATTAGCCCTCCCAGGGGTTTAATAGAGGTTTTACAGTAGCTTACATATCATTTCTCGATCATAAGCACAGCATTCATTTGGCATCCAAGAAGAGGAATACATCAATACATTTAATTGACCACTCACAATGACACTTGATGTACCTTCACTAATAATAATAATTATTATTGTTTGTAATCACCACAATTAAATTTAGTCTGTCCCCACAATAATAACAGCCCTCTTGACTGTGGTCCTTCCACACCACACAGACTGTTTGCAAGACAAGTATTGAACAACTATCAAACTCCTTCACCACCAGTTCATAGTTGGCTACATTGCTTAAAGTGCAACTAGCACCCCCAATTTTCTCTCATTAAAATCTATCTACTGCCCCATCACGTCTGCAAAAAAGTATTGTGATTGATAAAATCCCCACATTTCTGCAGTTGTTTAAAGTCAGGCATTCCATGTCTGCAAATTGGGGTCCTGGGTCAAGCAATGTGTGAAATCAAAACCGGTGCCAAGATTTACCATGTTTATAAGCATTTGACTGGGCATACATCGAGCATACATTTTCTTTCTGTTATTTCCGAGCCGTTTTATCTTTGAAAGCCACAAAATTTTAACGCAAACTAGATATGTCATCTAGTGACTCAAATTTGGAGTCTAGTTACAATTCAGAAGACTATGACAAAAATGTTGAGATCGAAGTTGAAGATGACGAAGGCGAACATGTGTCGCAAGCTTCCCGTGATGATCAAAGTACAGATGGGATGGCTTATGCTTATGCCGACAAACCGTATGTGGACGAGGAATGGCTGAAGAAATACGAAAAGGAGGAAGAAGACAAGAAGCCAGAGGAAGCAGTTCAAGCTAGACTTGACGGCAAAGAAAGAGTGGATTCTTTGTTAGTCTTATGACTAATAGTTGTCAAACCAGATGTAAACAAACGTTCGATCTATTATGGGACATCAGATATTTACATATGCATGCGTATGCGTACCGCAATAGATTCGCAATCAATACTTCAAGCAGCAATGAGTAAGATATCTTCTTGGATGACCTGCCTGGTCACGTGGAATGGACAACTAAATGCGAAAAGGAGGTCAAAGCAAACAAAGAGTTGAAAAGAAAGCACAAAGGACCACTTACATGTAGGTTTGAAGTTTTTAGAATGATCATAACCCATCTATGGGTCCAGGGGGCAACCTCCCCTGGTAAATATTTATATTTAGGCCTTCTGAAATGGCCAGAAAACCATCTAAAACTGCTATGCATTATGAAATTTGCCAATTTACACTAATGAGTTTGAATTGTGTTTAGTTTTTCTTGTCAAATCTTCATGACCCACCGCCTTTTTCTCCAGCCCACCCCCTCCCCTGTACTTATTGACCGGTCCATAAGGCCTGGTTTTCATATCATCGCAACGATCGTTGTGATTATATGGCAACCAGGCTAAATGGACCTAATTTGCCCTTCTTCCATGTACCTCCAGGGGGAGGACTCCCATATAAAAGTGACGGAGGTGATAATTTGTCAGAAAGGAAGGTACTGGAGTTTTGTTTGGTGGATTTTTCCCCCTAACAGGTACCAATTCTGAAGCAAAACTAGTTCCTGTCCTATTTTTTCCGGCTTAATAACCTAAAAGGTAGCAGAATAACTACAGTAGTGGTCATTATTTTCGATTTTTTAAGCAGTACCAAACCATGAATTTTAACCCCTAAAAGGTACGATGATCACCCCGTCACTTTTATATGGGAGTCCCCCCCCCCCGATGTACATTCTCTTTTCAACACACCATGGGTCAATGAATTTCTCATTTCTTATACTATGTCACGCACCACATGTTTGCATCAGTGGGAATTTTCTATATTTAGATCTTATGAAATGGCAAAAATGCATCTAAAACCGATACAATTTAAGTTAAAAAATAATATGATTACCCACCCTCTGGCTAGATCAAAATTGCATGACCCTCCCCTTTGATAGGGCTCAAAAATTAATTTAAAAAACCAACACATGGACAATATTTGATGTGGTATGTAAACTCTGATTAAGCTTTTAATTTCCATTTTTTGTTTACTTCTAGTTGATCCACATTCCAACATGTTTTTATCTATTGTATATTTTATTAATTACTAATAAAGGCTGTCTTAAATTTCACACTGGCTGCTTTATTGACTTGTGTAATCTAGGGTACAGTTCTACAGACTGATGCTGTTCTAAATTATGAACCGAGGCCTGCACGTGGGGTGCAAGACAGCTATCGTACAATGTAATTTTTTGTTCACGAGTTTATTTCATGGGCTTACATAAGCTCTTCAGTGGAACCCCGTTAATCCGACCACCAACGGGTTGTTGCAACAGGTCTAGTCATTATTTTGCCTGTAATTTTACTAGAGAGTAATTTTACTTTTCTCAGGGAATAAACTTGCACATAGATTTTTTGGAATTTTTCAGGCCCAATTAATGCCTAGTCAGTGTATAAGATATTTTATCCTGTGAGCAATTGTAGTGATTAGTTCATTAATTATTAATAAAGGCTGTGTTTAATCCCACACTGGCTGCTTTATCGAGTACATGTGCTGCTGCAGTTCCACTTTGACTCTCCTTTGAAATCAGTACATATCCTAAACAAAAAAAAACCGTGTATAATAAACATTTAAATCTTCAAAGAAACCACAGTTTAACTTGACCCTTAAATCAGGTGGCCCTTGCTAAATCCATTGCTTTTGGCAACAGAGAATTTTTACAAGTGCACAGAAATGTTAATGTATAGGTTGATTGTGTTAGTGAGAGAAGCCTGTAATGCTTTCATCTGCAGTTTAACAAGGATAAAAGCCATCCCCTTAGGTACACTGCTTGTCGCTAGAGTTTTCACTTTCTGCTGGTAATAGGCAATTTCAATCTCTTGTGAACATGTCCTTTGCCTGCTTTTTTTAAATTTTTTTTTCCTGTCCAAAACTAGGAGCTCTATGGCTCTTTATAGATGTTGCCTGATTAACCCGTTAAGCCTTTTGCTTAATTTATGTGATCAAGTTAACTCAATAGGCAGACTTACACATGGAACCATGCTTTGCATTTCCCACATTCCACCCAATCTACTTCATTGGACCTTCTACTCCCCTTTGTCCCCTTTGTAGGATTTTTTCCCCTGCACTTCTGGCAGACTTCAATATCCTCTGTGAAAAAGCAATAAATGATCAAGACCTTTAGAAAATTAATTGTGTAACATTAATCTATGCCAACAGGCAGGTACTTTATAATTAAATTGACATTGGTTTGGAGAAATGAGAAATATGTGATGTAACAGCATTCAACGAAGGATTAATTGTACTCTGGTCAGGGGTGGAAGAATCAAGACTATTTGCGGCTGTGTTCAGCCATTTGCCCCCAATATCCCCCCCACGCACACACACTCCTGCTTTTATTTTTGCTGGGGCTTGGCTCGGCCGGGAAACTTAAAATAAACAAGATAAGAATTATAAACGATATTAAATTAATCCAATAATAAAATAAATTTGAAGGTAAATCTGTAGTAAAACTACCTTCCAATTTCAACATTTTCATGTCAATGAAAGCACACCCAAAGTTATTATTAATAGTAAATGTTCTTGCTTTATTTCTTCATACTTTTGACAACATGTTTTGGACAATCACTTTTGGGTTTTGGACAACTTGAACAAGTGAATTATTAAAGGTCAAATGGACCACAATTTTGACATTTTTTTCTTTAGTCATTCAAACTCGACCAAACACTAAAAGAAATCATTATAAACTGAAGTAAGGCAGAAATTTTCCTATGCCTTTAAGGGAGTATAACAGGTAACTGATGCCATGAATGCTTTATTTAATTTTTGTCACTTAAGATATAATCGATCATTATATTTTCAAGTGGTTGTTTAATTAAGTGGCCTAAGATAAATTACTGCTGAATTATAGATGGTTGAATGTATGCAACTAATTACTCACCAAAAGTGTTGCTTAGCTTTCTCTTTATCCCTCCTTCAGAAACTTCTGAAACTACAATCAACCAAACCAGGTGTCTGTTACATTTAATAGCCTTGTGGATGCCACGATTAGACTTACAAATTGTTATATTCTTATTAATAAAATTCAATTAAATGTTGTTCCATCATTATATAAAGAAGTATTTTCAAATTATTCAAATGTACCTAATCCTGCTATACTGGTACATGTACTTGTTGTCTCCTTCACAGATGCTGTGTAATTTGTGGTATCAGCTGAAACTGATGAACCAAATCATGTGTTAAATATAATTTGATAGCCTTGGGTAATTGTCACAATTTGATTTGCAAAATTGTCCATAAATTCCAAGTCAGTGGCATGACGAGTGTCACCTGTATTAAATACATGTAAGCACAAAACACCCAAAATGTCACCACCGAACAGATCAGTATGTAAAGAAGTATTTCCAAGTCAAGTAAATTAAAATGTACCTGATCCTGCTACACTAATACTGGTACTTCCGGGTGTCTCCTTCTCAGATGCTGTGGAATTTGTGGTATCAGCTGAAACTGATAAACCAAATCATGTGTTAAGTATAATTTGATGGCCTTGGGTAATTCTCACAATTTGATTTGCAAAATTGTCCATAGCACAAAACACCCAAAATGTCACCACTGAACAGATCAGTATGTAAAGAAGTATTTTCAAGTCTAAAATGTACCTGATCCTGCTACACTGGTACTTGGAGAATTGCTTTTCTCAGCTACAACTAAATCAACAAAAGGTAAATAATTAATTTTGCTTCTGTTTTCTCTAATAGAAAACTCATCCTAAAGTATCGACGTATGCATTGGAACACTCTTTAAATGATGTCCTCTAATGACTGGACTGGTATATTTTCAAATTTGGATTCTTCATTGACTCTTGTTGGCAATGCAGTCAACACAACTGATGCAATAATATGCTTTTCCATTTAATTTTTGTCACTTATTTTTGGTTTAAAATTTTTCAATCCAGTTTGATTTTTATTTTCCTTTGTTTCAGATTACGGTAATGAATATTAGGCATAAGAAAATAAAAATAAAACTGGGTTGAAAAATTTTAAACCAAAAAAAATTTGAACCACAAAATCAATCATCATGATATTTTCAAGTGGTTGTTTAAGTGGTCAGAGATAAATTACTGCTGAATATAACAGTAGATGGTTGTACGTCTAACTATGATATTGTTATTGCGTATGCATCTAATTACTTACCAACAGTGTTGCTCTTCTTTCTCTTTATCACTCCTACGGAGCCATCAGCAACATCTTGAATAAACAAGGTTTTTCTTACCTGGGTGACATCTGTTAATAAAGATAACACAACTTATAATAATTCTTACAATCATATTAATATTCGTTTGCCTGCGAACATGTCTATGTTGTTTAATTAACAAGATAACCTCTAGCTGGCCACTTTATTTATCACATCGGTAATTCTGATTTGCAGATCAAAGTTGCAATACTCTTTCAGTGCTGTTGTGGAATTTCTGACCAAAGCTGAAACTATACAATCAACCAAATCAGGTGTCAGTTACAAAATGTTATGTTAGTGTTAGCTGGGACAAGTGGAAAAACATCATTATATAAAGAAGTATTTTCAAATTATTCAAATGTACCTAATCCTGCTGTACTGGTACTTGGTGTCTCCTTCACTGATGCTGTGGAATTTGTGGTATCAGCTGAAACTGATAAACCAAATCATGTGTTAAATATAATTTGATAGCCTTGGGTAATTCTCACAATTTGATTTGCAAAATTGTCCATAGTCTTATAAATTCCAAGTCAGTTGCATGACAAGTATCACCTGTATTAAATAAGCACAAAACACCCAAAATGTCACCACTGAACAGATCAGTACATTTTCAAGGTTATGGAACTAAACAAAGCCTTCATAGTTGAGTATCTTTACGCTGGTTCCTCCTCGATCGTTTATTTGAGCTATAATCAAAGTCTAAAATGCATGCAGCTAAATTGTGTTTATGAACTTGAGTGTAAATGGTGTGAAATAATAGCGTGGTTGTTTGTTTAATTTTGTGTGTTTGGTACCGGTTTCCATAAGCATCTTCAATAGATAAATAGTACTGGTTTACGGAAGCGACAGTACGACAAAACGGGCAGTGTTTCAGTTTTAAGTTTTACAGGTTGGACTAAATTTTTTGCGTTCACGAGCGCTAATATCTTAGGATCATTACATTTTATTGACTCTCTTTATGGACTTATTAACCTTTTTAGCGAAGAATGAGCTGATCGTTATGGTTGGGGAAAATTTGTTAGTTTATAGGTGTTTATAGGTGTAAACTTTTCTTGGTAATTCTGCTGACCAGCGCATAATGGCTGGGAAATCACAACACTAAACAACACTGCGGGCGCAATATTTGGTAGTTATTGGGGGTCGGGTGGGTCGGGGTAGTAGCCCGATCGCACAGGAAAACAAAATGGCGGATTGCTTACGATTTTTCAGGACGGTATTTCTCTGAATTTTCTCGTCTTACACATTTAAAAGATAGATCTTTTAGGAGTTCCGATGCCAACAAACGCATACATTCTGCAATTCTTTCGTTCCTCGGTTTGAGAAATGTTTCTGTCACGAATTTACATCATGTTTCTTTATACAACTTCATTGAAGCACCGGGAACAGGACGGTTCCAGCAGGGAATATTTTAGGCAAACTACGCACATTGCCGCGTTCAACTGATCTTTGGTAAGTACGGTAAATGTTATTTCTAAGTTTGATTTATAACAAAAATTAATTAAGCTTATTGTTTAACTGAACTAATCTTTTGATTCCAATTCCAATATAAAAAGTATTTAAACTTTTGTAATTTGGCATTCGAAGGTGTACAATTCGATCGATCGATCATCGATCGATAGGCTTTGAACCGAAAGCAAATAAAATGTAATGTATTTGAATAAGCTTAAATATTTTGGCTGCACCTTTATGCTTGTTATTGTGTAGACCTTAAGTTTATTCATAGTTTATTTTCCGTGTAGAAAAGCAGGCTTCATTGATCTGAGGCTTGTGTTTATAATAGCATATATTATTATAAATTTCTCTGATGGATTTTTCTACTATAGTTGTATTAAGTTATATTGTATGAATAAAGTCCCTATCTAAATCAGTCTATAAACACAAAACATTCATTACCTCTATTACACATACTTATGAATTGTAGATAATATTAATTTTGCACTAAGACGCCAACATGCACCTTCACGTCTAAAGCCTGGTTTTTACTTGGCACACAAGTGCAAGTGTCCAATAGTCCATTTTACAGTTGTGTGCTTAGAATCCAGGCCTTTGAACAGAAGTGAGGCTGGAGGTGACTTTGTTGTGATACAAACCTTCCTTCTTTTCAAATGTAAATTATTCTGTTCTTATGTAAACTAGTTTCTGATCTCTATCATCTCATGGTCACCTCTAACCTCGCTTTCATACAGAGGCTTGGTTACATTTCACAGAACTGTAAAATGGTCTATTACATGTAATCTGAGAAGCACAAGGATGAAAACATTTTGATTGTTCTACTTGCTCTTGCATTTCAAATCGGATCAAACTCCCCCACCTTTGACAAATTATATGGTGTGCGACAAATGCAGACTGCAGACTAAATTATATCCCTATAAGTATACTTATAATATACTCAACAAAATATACAGCTTCTGATTGGTCAATGACGAATGCATAAATAGGTTATAGAGTGCAATACGGAATTGTGATAAACGGTACCGGACAAGTAGAGACGTTTTTGCCGCTTAATGGCATTGAAATAAGCTTTCAAGTTAATGGTTAAATATTTTCTAAACTATAGTACTGTAATTCTTTCAAAAAGTTCACGCTTGGTTTGCCTGCGCGTTCAAATAAAACATGTGAGCACTTTGGAAACTAGTGAAGCGTTTCGTGTGCAGAGTAGCACGATGGCCGCAGCAAAATTTTGTTGAGAATATTATAAACAAAAAATCGTATGAACTGCTCGTGCAATTAGTGATTTATGGTCACTCGTGATGTTTTGAAAGTTCTCAAATTGCACTCGCCTAAAGGCTCGTGCAATTTTGAGAACTTTCAAAACATCACTCGTGCCCATAAATCACGAATTGCACTCGCGTTCATACGATTTCCTATACTTATTATTATTATTACTTGGTTGTGTATTTATGAATCATTGATTGACAAGTCAAATTCCAGAGGGTGGGAACAGCAATGGAGGTCAAATGCCCCTTATATGCCCAGCCATACCCCTCCCCTCCATTAATAGGTTCATACATAAATACCAGAGTCAAACCAGAAATTGAAAATAATACTAATCAATAATTATTTCAAAGCTATTGTGTTTTGGTATGCAATAGTGGAACCTATAGACACATTGGAGCTTCAAAATAATTCCATTTTGTCAGATTTAAGCTGTTTCCTAATATATACAGTGTAATCCCCATTTATCAAGCCTCCAATTCAAGGGATTTCACTGGGAAGGGCCAACAACTGCATTCAATGAATGTCATTAATATCAATTACATTCTGAGCTGGCTCATAAGAGCCTTTGATTGTTTATATAGCCCCAAATGATGATCTTATCACGTTACTTATATAATTACGTATACAGTGGAACCCAGTTAATACGGACACCAAAGGGACATGAAAATTGTCCGTATTATGCGGGCTGATATAAGAGAAAATATGTGTCGTCGGGACAAACAAAACTGTCCGTAATAAGCAGGTGTCCGTATTAACAAGTGTCCGTAAAGCGGGGTTCTACTGTACTTATACAGTCTATACACTACCAAAAAACAACTAAAGCCCAACTAAAACGAAACAAAATACACAATCAAATTTGATCACCGTTCTTAATTTGACCACTGTGACCACCACGACCACCGTGACCACCGTGCAATTAACTCCTGCCCAGATAACATGGCAAAGCCCATCCCCATTTTTATCTCGGGATTACCTCATATGACGTAATCTCGAGATATACATATGGCTTAGCGGTCACGTGACTTGTCAACAATTTTCTGTGAATAAAATTTGTCCACATTGATGGTCATGTAAGCCACAATGAATTGAACACTGGTTAGAATTTCAGAATTCTTCCTCTTGTGATCTTCTAGTGAGGTACAATTCATTGTGGCTTACATAGCGTAGAAAGTGTGACAGATTTTACGAAGCAACTTGGATGGCCTGCAGAGGCCATGGTAAAAAGTGTTTGCTTGTAAAATTGGGGCAAAGGACTTCTCAAAGAACGAAAATTTCAACCTTGTCACTCAGAGGTATTCAGGAGAGAGGATATGACACAAACTAAATAATTCGTGGAAGGATTATCTAGTCCTGTACGCCGGTGGCGTTTCGATAGTAGAGGAAGGCGGACAGCTGAAACGTGTGGAACTTCTCGAGTCCGATCCGAGAATAGCGAACAAAACATGCAACTACTCTTACCAGCATTGATCAATTTTTGTTGTGCTTCTTTCTTTGGCTTGGAATTGCTTCGGGATATCGTCACTGAATGGCGCCAAGGTAATTATATTTCTAATGTTTTTGTTTGCTGTTCTGAACATTGTCGTGTCTTTAGGTCCTTTTATTTTGCTGTAGAAATTACAGCAAGGGTTGTACTAAACATTTTAGTTTTTTGTAAAACGTACCAGCTTCTGGGTCAAAGCATTTCGGGGTGTTTTAGCGTAAACTTTATTGCATTTTATCGTCATCAAACTCAGCAAATTATGATTGCACACATGTACACGCGCTATATTATTAAATGTAAATACAAAATTATATTTGAAAATACAAAATTTCCTGGCTTGAATGACAACAACAGGAAAGCCCAGCATAACCTGCCTTCGAGAATAAGTTTGAAACCATATTCTTGCTTCAGAAAGAAATGTTTTAGCACATGCATAATAAATGTTACAGAGTCCCAGACATGCTGGAATGTGTAAACAACTTGGTGAATGTAAGTTACTTGTTTTGTATTCATTCTGATTCATCCATGCGCTTTTCTTGAATTAGTTAAATCTCCTTTTATTCAATACATGTAATTACTGTAGTTTGTTGATGGTTTGCCCTGGATTTTTTCTCTCTTGTTAAACTTTTGAGTAGTGACTTGAAATTGTGAAACCCCGCTTCTTCGATGTTTATAAGCTTATATCATTTGGTTAAGAATATTTTTGCTGGGTTCTAAATTCTTCTTCTCTCGGTTCAGAATTAGTTTTATTCGATTCAAAGTAATGTTTTAATTCATTAATTCGGTTCTCGATTATTTCAATGTCCCTGCTTTGGGGATGAAAGGAGGAATTTAGCAAAAATTCTGCAGTACAGTTGTCATCTTTTGGCAAGTTATTCAGTCAGGTCAGGTCATGCAAGCAATCTCATAATAATTGTATGATTAATATCAGAGTTGATAAATTCAAGTTCTAACCACAGAAAAAAAAATCTTCCCCCAAAGGAGGAAGTGAAATTTACACTGTATTTGTCAATAATCCCCATTATGAACATGTCAATGCTTGTCAAAATTATGTCCCCCCCAAAAAATTTTGATTCTCTTTATACTGAACAGTTATTTCATGTCAGGTCATGCAAGTAATCTCATAATGATTGTGTGATTAATATCAGGAATGTGAATTATATGGGAATTAAAGGATAAATTTGAGAAACTAGAACAAATAAAATAAAATATTTGTGTTGACGCTTGTCCTGTTTTATAGACTGTTCCCCTAAAGGGGGAGTGGAATTTATTTGTCAATAAATGTGTTTTCGATCTCTTTATACATATAGTCAAAACAGTGATAAAATATATTTTCATGTTTGACTGATCAAGTGAATCCAGCATTAAAATACAAAGAATGCGGCAAAAGGTTTTTTACATAAAATATCAAAAAATTAATATTTAAATATAGCATTTACTTTGTATTATAAAACGACTACCGAAATGTGTGATATGTTTCAGCATGGATACTATGAAGATTCTTGAAGGTGCATTCGTTTGATCCTCCATGTATCGACTTTGTGATTCCCACTTTGGCTCAAAATATAAAACAAACCCGACCCTCTGGGGCTCTCGTATGTCAAAAAAATCCAAGCTGCCCCTGGCATGGGCAACGGTAATAACGGTTTGTTGTCAATAGTCTGTGTCTGCCCTGTACTCTCCATTATGGAAAGACATTGATCACGTGCATTACACATCTGTTTGTAATAAGCTATGTCTAATAACCTGACATTTTCCTTCTTCAGAATTCATACCATCAACCAAGTGAGCCCAATACTGCAGCTGGAGTTAAAAACAGTTTTTAAAGCTTTAATCAAACACCTTTACAAGAAGCCCTTCAATATATAATTCCACTTTAAGCACTGTACACTAGTCCATCAAGGATGTGTGCAATTCATGTATAATTAACTTTAATCAGGAAATACTTTTGTTTTACTATGGTATTGGGAGAGGCAGTGGTCTAATGGTTAGTGCATTTGACTCTGGATTGAGCAACATGGTCAGGGGCATTGTGTTCTGTTATTGGGCAAGAAACTTTGTCTTTGACATTGTCGAACAGCTAGCCTGCTGATGCTGACATAGAACTTTTGTCATAATCAAACATTGATATCGTCAGTAATTAATATGATACCACTACGATGTCATCATCAGTTATCATGGCAATGTTAAAAATGCCAAACAATGCCAAATGTTTGACATTTTGAGGCCAATAACTTAAAATCTACATGGTAAAAGGTTTTCCTTTTCAGACATTTTACTTACCTGATGTAAGGAACATTTCTACCAAGTTAAAAAAAAAAAATAATGTACATATGTTTTAGAACCCCATTATATTTCATTAATAATTCACATGTACATAATATTTGTTGAAATTGGTCAAAATGTCCATAATTATTATTACAGTCAAATCTCTATTAAGCAGTCACCCTTGATGTTGACCACTTAATAGAGGTGATCTAAAATTTACAATTTAAAATTTAAAGTTAAGTTTACCCACAAAAGCCTATTAGCCCAAACAATAGCATTCTTATGCTGATTACATATATTATGTTGTGTTTGATGAGCTCTTAAAAGAAACTGGACATGCTTCACTTATCACTGTGTCAAAATATCGCATTGTACTCAAACTAGAGGTAAAATACAATAACATTAGCCAATTGGGAAGTCTATTAAACGGTGGCCGCATCTGCTTAAAAGAAGTGAATACTTAAGCCCCTTCCACACGAGCAAGTTTTCCTTGACAAGTTTTCACTTGACAATTTGGCAATTTTTTACTTGACAAGTGTCCTTGTTCATAAACTGGCGTTGTTCGTGTGGACATGCAACAAGGAAAATATGACAAGGAATCCCTGGTGCTCAGCGGCCTTATATTGTTGCTCGCGACCTGGGTCCTATTAAAGATGATAATCCGCTGTACAATATTATTGTTGTTACAAAGAAAAATTGTCAAGGAAAAACTTGTCAAATTAAATTTGTTGTTTATCCACATGAGCAAATAAACATTGTCAATGTCCCTTGTCAAGGAAAACTTGCTCGTGTGGAAGGGACTTTATAAACAGGTCTGGATCCATCACTGATATGTAGTACCCCTATCCTTGCTTTGATTTTACTTTATGCACCTCCCTTTCCCCTCCTGGTAATTATTTCACAGTCCGTTAACCCGCGCAGTGCCTCTCTCCTCCCAGGAATACAAATGGTTACCAGCAACATAATGCTGGAGGGAAACAATACACTAGGATATTACTTTTATCTGATCATGAGTGATCATTCATTCTCCAATATAATTATTCAATAATTATGCAGCATAACTCTGTATACAGCATCCATTCATTATCATATATATATAATCCCGAGATGCCCATTGGGCCTCCTTGATTAACAGGGAAGAGCCAACAACTGCATTCAATGAATGTCATTAACATCAATTACATGCTGAGCTGGCTCATGAGAGCCTTTGATTATTACTAGGGCTTTTTACAGTAATTATTGTCCAGCTTATAGGCTATGATGATTATATTTAAAATTCTGTTTTTTGTTTTTGTGTACCATTTATGTCATTTTTGAAGCACAGGACATGGATGCAAAAGCTGACAACATATGAACTTTATAAGCTAAGTGTTCTTTTCTTTGACAGGTAGTGAAATTATGTTTGTCTTCTTAGATGTGAGATAATGCATTTATATTACCGCACATGTTTAACTCCAAAGTATGTCCCTTGGGATGGAAGGATGGGTCTCGCTGCTTCAATAATATTGCAAATTAGTTACAAAACATCTGCAACCACTGTAATGGCAGCAATATGCCTTTGTACATCATACATAAAATTTCACCTGTATAACAAATGGTGCAATAATTTGCATAAACCAAATAACATACTGAGTTTGGACTGGTAGCTTGGGAATCTCCCCTGCCCCTTACATTGTTTTTTTGAGGGGGGGGGGGTGTTCAATAACAGCCTGTGTTGAGCTGTCTGTTCCCCTCAAGGAAGACAGCTACACACAGACCAGTGGTTACAAGGCAAATTTTGACCTTCCCATTCAATATCAGGCAACCTTACATAACATTATGTGCTTGCATCTTATGTTATCCATGAGACAGTTGTGCAACATTTGTATACAAAATTACATGATATCTGTATCTCTTTTGTTTATAGTGAGCTACAAGGAAGTGAGCCTATATACTTCGTCCAAGCATCACAGGCACTACTGTAGATAAAGAGATGACATCTATGACTAATGACAGAGAGCAGGTTTTTACTTTGACCACTGTATCTGTGATCATATAGAAAGAAAAATAAAGAACAGCCAAAAAACCACATTTTATGGTTTGTACTATTATTGTCTTGTTCCTAATTCCCCCCCTCCCCTCAGCAAGCTGGCAATAGATGTTATGAAAAGTTGATAGTTATGACCGGCGGTGACCACAATACGACACCCCGTCAGGATTAGGCCATCGCTTCCTAACATCCTCCACCACACAGACGGGCATTCGCGTACATCCTCGATGTAGCAGCCGAGGGCCTCTTTCCTATGCAAATACACAGGGTCACGCCATAACCCTTTCCTCTTTAGGATGGTGTAAAAGGCTTTGTAGTCTCCTTTCCTTTTACTGTGGTTGATCATGCCTGGCTGACCTTGGGCTCGCAGTCTGAAAAGCCCCAACGGCGACGCGATATTGTAAAGCCGATTTAAACAAAGGAAAGAAAACAAAAGACTAAAGCTTAAATATTACTGCATTTGCTGACAAAATATAAACGATATCATAGCAGCTCTACCTGGAATAGCTGGATTTTTCTTTCTTGACTTTTCTACCTTGACGATCTCGCCGCTGTTGACGGTTAACCAGCCTTGCAATTCTTCAATAAACGTGTCGTCGAGTAGGATAGTAAAAGTCAAGAAATTTGGATCATAATTAGTTTTTGTACATTTCTTTGCAAGGAAAACGGAAAGTAAACACGCATCTCCGGACTAGACTTACCTTTCTTGCATTAGAATCGCCCGCCATATTGAATTCTATCCGCACTCTGCAAGGTTGATTGACAAAAGAGCCATGGGCTTCCCAGGGAAGCCCCCCTTTTATAGCGCGCCTTCGTGTTTAACAATGAGCTGAGATATTTCCAGCACATGCTGTTTGGTTGGATAACTGAAACAAATCAAATGTAAAAACCATCAATTTAATTTAAGGTCCACAATTCCAAAAATGAAAGTAAGAGTGGCTGCATGAGTTTGTAGGATTGTTTAGGGGCACAAGGGCTGTCGAGCCACAATCTTGGATAATGCCAAAACATGCAAGCTGAAAAAGAAAAACTTAAAAGAATGCCGAATAGTATGCAAGATTGACTCAGTGAAGAATTCAGGAGGGAAGAAAAGGAAAACGGATGTTTTGATTACATGAATCACCAACTCGCTCTTTTTGTGAG
The DNA here is from genome assembly GCA_029204205.1 of Desmophyllum pertusum. Taxonomy (NCBI): domain Eukaryota; kingdom Metazoa; phylum Cnidaria; class Anthozoa; order Scleractinia; family Caryophylliidae; genus Desmophyllum; species Desmophyllum pertusum. Next base: position 64,487 of record MU825878.1, read on the forward strand.
TCTCAAACCGAAATAACCGGAGAATTACTAGATTGATTGCAAGCTGAATTAGAGGACATTGGAAAGGAAAGGGAAAAGCTACCTGAAGAGAAAGAGGAGTAGAATTTTGATTGGCTGTTTCTTGGTCAGGAGTTTACAGTACGGACTGTTGCCATGGGAAAGGTCTGTATTCATTCCAGTGTGCCTGAGCTCGAAAGTGTATTTAGAGATATGGTTGAAACGTCGTTGGATCTTCCTTGGAAAACTTCGGAATTCTTAGGAGGTCTTTGCAAATCTTCTGCAATTTTTGTAAATATTCAGAATTTGATCAAAAATTAGCAACCTACTGACAATCTTTGGGAAATAATCAGAAATCTTCAGCCAATCTCCATAAAAACTTTCAATCAGTTTAAAAATCCTTGTTGAATAATTCAGAATCTTCAATGAGCTATCAAATAATATCTGCGTCACACAAATATAGGGCATAGTGGATAATGGGGGGTCAGGGTGCTGGGGTGTCGCGGTCTGTGGAAAACACAGTGTCGATGGAAAACACAGGGTCCTGGGATGTGGAAAACATGAGGTCTGTAGAAAACATGGGCTCCCGTTTTTTGGGGATGCCAAGGCATCCCCAGTTATTTTCATGATGCATGTGTATTTCCCATTGGAGTAACCAAATTGGCTGTTGACCAATTAGGACAGCGGATATCGCTCCCTTGGGAGTTCTGAAAACCAGTTTCTAAAAGCTGGAGAGACGGGGACATTATCACAAACAGGTTTTTAAAAGAAAGAAGACAGCTCGTGTTCACAAATTCGCTTCCTTTGTGACGCAGATGGAATTTGTCAAACTTTTTGCTGGGGCTTTTATTTTCAGGTTGGTATGAAAATCTTACTTATTCTTTTGTTGCCTTTTCTTTGCACTTCTTATCAAGCAAGGTTGCTAACTGTATTTCTCTTCTACTAAAGACAATCAGGAAAGTGAATTTGCTTATTTATTATGTCTATGGTGAGTACCAAAATGACCGCTTTGATTAGTGGCTATTTTATGTCCCTTAGTATAATGTTTAAATTATTGCAAGTAAGAACTGGAGGTTAACTTGCATTAAAACAACCGGGCCCGGGGCCCTGACGTACAAGCGTAAACTTGACAAATAGTTTATTATGGGTGTTTGTACACGATTTGATATATCATTGATAAACTTCAGTCAGAAATTAAAATAGCAAAGGGGTTTATATTAGAGACAGGTTTTTAATACAGTTACCAAGGAACAAGGAGAGATCTAATATGGCGGGAATTCTAAGCCTAACTACGAAAGTAATCAACATACTTTAAAATAATTCATTGTTGCTTTCCCTACCAGTTAACTTGGTAGCCGGAACAGCAATCGACTTGCCAAGATTTAACACGGCTGATGGCCTAACCGGCAATGTATTCGGAACTTGTTGCATCAGTCCCTTTAGTTGCACTCTGCGCCTAATGTCAGTTGCACGTTTACTCAGTGCAATTGAGGATCTGACTGGAATGGGCAGAATGGGTACTGATGTAGAATCCCCTAATGTCCATTGAACAGCAGGCGGATTCACTGGCGGCAACAAGGAACGTGCAGCCGGCTCGGGATCATATGCTGGCAATTCTGGACTTTCATTCATCATGATGTCTTCTTCTTCATCAGATCCCTGCAACAAATGGCAATTAAAGTAGTTCAAATAGTATTCTTTATAAAATAGCTTAGATTATCGCGAATATTTATCTTATTGAAAGGATGGACATGGAAACAAGGCGTCCGATCTTATAGCTTTATTATCGAACAAGGAAATAGATGACGTCATGTCACGGCACCCGCGGGGAAACAAGGCTGGAAAATGAAGGAAAATCATGTTTTGAAGTTGTTTTTGAGCAAGAAGTTCGCTGTTTGGAATCATTTTTCAGGCGTTTTAAAAGCACGGAAAAACAGAAAGACCTATGGCAGCTTGTATCGTCCATCATTTGGTTGCGAGTTCGATTGATATAGATTGCCTATCAATAAATCAGAATAAAATCGACAACGATTGATTCATCGATTAATATCGACTTGAGTTTGACCGTTGCTTTGACCTCAAAGATCACCAAAGGCTTAAAAAGGAAAGTATGAATTGAACGGGAATGAAAATAAGTTTTCAAATGCGTTTCATACCATTTCAAACCCGGCATTCCAGTAAAAATAAAACTGCTTGCCCGTAATGTGATTGTCCATTGACAATCTCGGTCCTCACAAAGTCTTTAGGATGCAGAACTGGTATACACCCATTGCCTCGTCTCTAGTAAAACTCAGGAAGTGTCTCAGGAATACATCTTCCAGGGTTTTTAGTGTCAGCCCTGACACGCCACCGTCGACGCCAACCAAAGATACCTGTCAAGAGTGACAAGAGATCAACACTGTCACATTTACCGTTTCAAGCTCATAACTGAGCATGACTGAGCAGTTATCCATAACCAAAAGAATGATTTGGGGACAAAATATACATTCCTTTCATGCTAGTACTCCGATGGACTATTTCTTTCTCCACTAGTTTCTTTGTTTAGATATTATCATGTCAAAACGCTTTCATGCAAGTGATCTTGGCGTTGTTATTTATCAAAGTCTGTATTTGCATCAAGAGATGATTAACCTTTCAGAGTTATGCAGTCATCGTAAGAGGCGCTGTAGTAGAAAATATGTTTGAATACGTAATAATTATTACTGTTTGTAAAATGTAAACTTGTTGATATAATGATTCAAGTAGGTACTTGCACATAATCATAGACTAACATGTCACTACCAAGTTTAACCAAACAATAGTTTCGTATAACTACTCACAAATTCTTTTGGCCCCTTTGCCTGGTATTTGCCCAAACGCCGGGATACCAGCTTCACGGACGTCACTGTCACTTCCTATAAAGATCAATTTGATTTCCCTGAAATATTCTAGAGTGTAAGACAGACCCCTTTAGTTAATTGTATTGAACAACCCCGCAGTTGAACATTAGCCGTATTAAGAAGCTACAGACGTAATACAGTTAAACCACCACTTTGTTTGAATACCAACACCCCATCTTGTACATAAGTCGTTTCACTGATAATTGTCGAATAATTTATTTTCTTTTTATTTTCTGTTTTTTCTTTAATTTATTTTCTAATAATTTGTTATTCCACTGTTAAACGTCGGCTGGACGTCACATAAGATAAACGTCATTTATATAACCTGTATGGTAGGCTAAACCTTAGTTTAAATCAAGACTTTCTTAACCCTGGAATAACCAGCCCTTAGATTTTTAAAGGCTCTTGTAAGCGGACAGGGACGAGGACACCCATTTCGAGGCCCACAGATATCCTCCCTTTTAAAATTAACGCACAGTAAAAGGGATGAAGGCGTAAAAATGGCCAAGCTTCAAGAGTATGCTGAAGTTTTTAAAATTCCACCAACAAATTTCACTCTGTCATTTTTTTTTACATTCTCTCGGATTTTACATGTATCTGAACCTAAATGACTGATTAGAAGGCATAAATGACTGTCACACCCTCCTCCTATGTTATTTTGCATTTTTAAACCACCCGTAGAAGACAACTCGGCTTAAGGTCCTAAGCTTCCTCTCGCGCCCATGCTACTCGCAGCACTAAGGGTGTCCGCTTCAGACTTTGATAACTAGTCGCTTAGAGAATGGCCTCTAAGAACAATGCACTGCAGGGGGGAGATGAGAGACCCACTAGATTACCCCATGGATAAAGATTTTTAAAAAATGACGGAAAAGATTCGTCGATCCAATAACTCACTTTGGGGATGCTTCTTTTTCGGCCTGAGTTTGGTCTCGGGCCACCACGTCTGCCACTCGGCATGCGGCCTTGACGTTTTGGTAGATTTGCATCCAACTGTTGATTTTGTTTGGTTTTTGCCAGGTGCTGAATCTGCTGCCATACGTTATTGTCCTTACCAGCCCTACCTGCAGTTGACAATGATTGTTTTGTTTCATATTTGTAACCTTTGTTAATTATAATTGTTCAACGAAACTGACACCGTATGTAATATAAAAAAAATTACTTCATTTCATCGTAATTGAATAATTAATGCAGGTAAATGCCTACTTGACCCTACTTTGCAACTTACTTAACCTACTTAACGTACATTGGGCTCTGCATTAATTCTTCAATTACGATGAAATGAAGTAATTTTTTACATAAGTTGTCAGTTTCAATTAACAAAGCCATTCTCATCGATTGTTTGTGCAGAACAATTTACATTCATCAGTAGAGTTATCTGTTTCCTTACCTTCGCTGACGGAAACTGTAGAGGCAGTTAAAGTAGAGGATGATGGTATCCCTTGGGCCGTTTCTCTGGAAGCTAAAAAAGAAATACTAGTATTAAAAGTGGATGATTCTAGCAGAAGGAAACAAGGAAACAAGCCAACCGATAAAAAGAGAGGCGTCAATATTGATTTTAGTCTCCAATTTGAACTAGTACCATTTCAATTGCTGTTACTGAAAGAATCATTGTTAGACTACTGTTTTCAGCTACTTATATAATATATTGTCATAATGACCTTTTTCCACCACGCCCTTCATATATAACAGAATAAGCTGTTGTTTAAAACACTACTAGCCAATGGAAAAATAGACCCAATTCCTAGTTCTAGGTTCATCCTCCCTCCATGTAAACAGGGCTTTAAAAGCGCTCATCCATGTGGTGGAATGCCTTACTACCGAATTGTATATATAGTAGTTTCCAACATCGAAATTAAGTAGAAGCAAAATGTTTGTACAGTGTAAAATTCACATTACCATGACTTCCTGAGGGCTGCATGCTGGATGTGTTTATAACTGATGAGAAAACACAAAAAATTCCGGGGACCGGGTGCTAGGTCAGATCTTTTTCTATCTACTGTTTAATTGTTATTGCATTTCTTTGTATTACGGGAATCGGTGGAGTTCCATTGTCTACCAGGAAAATTTAACTAAGTGTAATATTTACACCTGTAGCAGCGACCAAGTCTCCTACATGACGAGCCTGATAACGACAAGCAGCGACCAGGATCGATCGGGGGGATTACTCATAATTTCTTAAAAGTGACTAAGATAGGGTCTATATTAAATAAAAAAATGAATAAATAATGTGGTAGGGACTCCGAGAGGCCAGTGGCACATAACCGGTACCCAGCATAAGTTGACGCAAATATCATTTGTTATTTGGGCCGGAAACGGGTTACTTTTTGTTTTGTTTACATGGTGTAGTCAACCGGAAAATACCGTTCCATTCTCTTCCTGGAATTTTTATATATTCAGCAGGAGAATTTGGTCGAATGGAAACGTAATCCTTCGCAAACTAATAAAAATAGGTCCGCAATGCGTACTTGTTTTTTATGTGTTTGGTGCCAATAAAGACAAGTTATGCTATTTGCAGGGGTATGAATGAGGCACATTATGGTAATGGAATTACTTGCTATTTGCAGTAAAAATCCGGTGGGAATGCAATTTTCCTTAAGGTATGGGTTTTCCAAATAGATTCTAATAATGGAGTTGGTTACTGGAAGCTGTTTACCATTTGAACAAAAATAAATGAAAAAAATAAATAAATAATCAATTCAGCCATATGGCCATTTTGGATAATACATGGATGCTGTAAAATTATTAAATAATTATATTGAAGAATGAATGCTCACTCAGTTAAAATAACATTCAAGTGTATTGTATACTGTGCAGACAATAGGTTAAGCTGCACTCTGGCCAAACTGACCCACGTTGCCAGGGCGTATCCCGTTTTCTGTAGCATGAAGTGCTACTCCTCCTGGATGGGATATTAGTCCATAGCAGATTACCCCCCCCCCCCCCCCCCCCTCCCCCTGCATTTTGTTGCTGGTAACCATTTGTACTCCTGGGAGGAGGGAGACACTGTGTGGGTTAAATGTCTTGCCCAAGAACACAACACAGGGGCGGATCCACAAATTTAAGAAAGAGGGGACGTAGAAATTTCTGATATTATTGTAATTTCACACAATTATTAAGAGACCTAACCTGAAAGAACTTGCCAAAACCTTACATCTGAATTCTTGCCTCTTACATATATGAAAGGAATCATAGTTGGCAAAAAATTTGCAGTCCAGATGTAAGGTTTTGGCAAGTTTAATATTTCAGGTTAGGTCTCTTAATAATTGTGTGATTACACTTGATTTCGCCGGGTTCTCATTAGAACCCGGCGAAAAAAAGTGATGTCAGGCGCGGATCCAGGAACTGAAAATAGAGTCTGAGCGCCGAATCTATGGAAGTCCGGAGGCAAACGTTTTTAGATTTTCACCCTATAAAATTATATTTCTTCGATTTTGAGTCATTTGGAAAATTTGACCGATTTCCGTGTAAGCCCGTCTGGAGGCAAAGTTTTAGGTGCATCCTTTAATATGTACAGATGAAATATTTCGCCGTTAATTAACGGCGAAGTTTTATGTGCATCTTTATATACAGATGAAATATTTCGCCGTTAATTAACGGAGAAGTTTTGCGTCTGTATTATTATATATACAGATTCACTTATTTGCTGATTTTAATTTCTCTCTAGTGAGGTCAATACAAAATTCGCATTTACCAAATCACCGGCGCCTGGATGTAAACATCGAAGTGCCGCTTCCGGGGTTTCTCAATTTCAAGTGAGGACTCAAAAGTTCAACAAGAGAGAAAAAATCCTCCGGGCCCCTGGGTAAACTACCAAGAAACTATGTACAGTGAAAGAAATGCATTTTTTAAATAGAGATTTAACTATAAATTCAAGAAAAGCGCAAGAAATCAGAATGAAAACAAATAAACTTAAAATTAATATAAAACCTTGTTGTTTACACAGCACTCTAACATGTCTCGAACTCTGCGACATAAACATTCGTTTTAACTGAACTCGTTCTTTATCGATCGAAGGCTGGTTTGTTTTGCTTTCCTAGCAATAAAAAGTCCAGAAAGTCGTCCTGTTGTCGTTCTGACAGGCAATTTTGACAGGGTTTATTTTCATTTGGAGTGGGATGTATGTAACGAATATTTCGCTGAGATTGATGACGATAAAATAGAACAAATTAAATTTACGCTAAAATATAAGTTCTTGTGCTTCGAGCCAAAAGCTTGTACGTTTTAAACTATAAAAGCCCAAAAGTGTCCTGCTACTAAAGAACTGAAAGATACACGACAATGTTTACCCTGCCAGCAGAGTAGCTACGAACATCATAGTCGAAAAGTCGGGTAATAAACATAACAATAGAAATCTAATTACCTTGGTCCTTGGCGCCATTCAATGACGATTTCCCGAAACAATTCCAAGCCAAAGGTCACAGCAAAAATTGGTCAATGCAGGTATAGAGAAGTTGACTTGGATATTCGCTATTGATCGCGGACTCTGGCATGCAGTCCCACACTGCCCACTTTTCAGCTGGCGTTCAGTTCATTCACAGAAAAACGTTTCCACGAATTATCTATTGTCTGATCTTCTCTTCTCTTCTGAAAACCTCAGAGGACTCAGAGTGGCAGGGTTGAAATTTTCCCTTCTTTGGGAAGTCCACTGCATCATGGCCGTTATGACTGTTGGTTGTTCGGCCTAAAAGATTGATTACGATGACGATACGAAATAACACTCGTGATGATGTGTCACTTCGGGAAATCCCAGGGGAACACCGAAGTTTGACTAACGTCCGAAGTGTTAACATTTTTTACGGTTCTCTATCATTGTTTTTTAATGCGCATGCGCATAAAAAACAAAAATTAATCGAATACAATTTTAGTTGGTAGAATTATCTCGATATTTCACCATGGATAAGAAAACTTCTTTTTTTGCTCAGTTTGTGCCAGACATGTATGACATCATGGCGACGTTCCCTTTTCTCCTTTATCTGATCAAAACCTTGAATGGCACCTTGTTGTAGTGACCCTTTCAAAAATTTGCGGCTTCTTTTGGGGCAGTGAAGAGACGTTTTGCATCAAAAAAAGCTTTTGTATAATTGACATTAAAATACAGGTACCTTTTTGGAAAAATTAAATGCAATAAGAAATGTATTATACTGCATTCTTATCAGACCACATCTTCTATGGTCTTCTATTGTTTACGTGTATGGCGAACGGGAAAATATCAAACTGCATGCGTTTATAACTAATTTACCAAGAGACAAACAGCCGACCCATACTTAAGTTAAGCCATAGGACGCCTAAATTGCTAAAGTCCTTAAACTGGAACTGTTTAGTCCACTTTAGTCAAATAACCATGCGACTATGCTAACCAAACACCCACGGCAAATATAAATAATGGTACTTACGCGGGAACATGCGACACAGCCGCAAGTTCTACACTTGGATGTGCCTTCCATCAGCACGAACTTCTCGCACGCACCAAATCGATGCAGAGGGTGGTTGATGCAGCTTCCTCGGAATACTCCTTCTCTATCGCATTTTACGGCCATACCAATTCTGATCTGACAACAGACTAGTTGGGTCGACCACCTAAGGTCACGTGGATACGCCAATCTCCTCATTTTGGAAATCAAAAGTGCCATTTAAGAAATCAAACGACTCATTTTGGAAATCAAACATTAATTTTAGAAATCAAGTTAGGAGTCTGTGTCCCTTAACTGAAATAAGGTGCCGCTTATTCCATTGTCATTATTTAATTATCTTTAAGTTTCTTTCGACATGGAATGGATCATCTGAAACTTGTTCCCATGCTCTGTTTTTATCCTTTTGCAGGTTATTCAGCTTTCCCTCAGACCCCTAGCCGTAAATGCTCGAAATGCTTCATCGCGTGCTTGTCGGAGCTGGAGGAGCTCGGTGCAAAGCACGCAGGTGGCGACTGGGATCACTGCCAGTGAGCGCATAGCGGCGAGCAGTTGTGGTAAGGTTTCGGCAGCGGCGTTGGGATTGGCTTTGAGGAGGCTGTCCCCCAGCTCGGTACCGGCGCACTGGAAAAGTTGAGAGGGGGCTGATGTCTCGTCTATGCCGGATCCGGTACGGAAAACGTCCCAGCGTCGGATAAATATATTCCAATTCTCGACTGATATGCCCACGTCCACCTTGGGCCGCTCAAGTTTTGGGCCTCTTGGTGTGTGTGGTTGGGCAGGCGTTGCATCGGTGGCAGGCGCTGGGTTTTGGTGGGCCAGGCCATGATTAGCCAATAGGGCGATGGCGAGGGCCTCTGATACGTCGGCGGTTGTGAATTCACAGAGCGGCACGGAACACTCGACGACTACCATGGCTTCATTATTGACTCCTTCATGAAGGAAACTTCTCGAGTCAAGCAGGTTTATTAATGACAACGATGAAGGAGTCCTACGACGGAAATACAATAAAATGCTAAGCTAAATGCCATCAACACAATAGGGCTAAATATACTAACGAGAAATGAACTTACAATAATGAATCTCGGAGAGAGAACGGGAAGACAAGCCAGACTATAAACTACTAAACATGTTCCAAGATGTCCGACCTCGTGGCTGAGGTCAGCGGTGCTCTCTGGAGCCTACGATCGGTCAGCGGTGCTCTCTGGAGCCTACGATCGGTCAGCGGTGCTCTCTGGAGCCTACGATCGGTCAGCATTAATCCCTTCAATCACCAGCTGTATACTTTCCTAACAGGAATGGTTGTGAATGCCAGTGGAAGGCATGTTCTCCACACTTGAAACAATTTTGGTAGACTGTAACCATTGTTCCATTTGATTTCATTGCGACAGTAGGTTTACCTTGTCTACATTTAAAACAGAACATGGAAAACAGACTCATCAGCATGTTGAAAAAGACAATAAATTTTGGCTCCTTGTCGGGTGCGGTTCCTGATTCAACTCTGCAAATAAAATATTACCTCTGTTAACACCATTATAAATAAAGAGAGAGAAAAAATATCCAATATCCGTCCAGACCCGGCCTGACCAATGATAATCGATTGATATTTATTTTAGAAATTTATGACCAATTGATGAGGGAAAATTTTGTGACTTTTAACATGATCACTTTTCATCGATTATCATTGATTTCCATGCGAGTTCATGAATTATGTGTTACTGCTCTCCTTGGTGATACCACTGAGTCAATATATCTTTTTCAATATATCCATTGTACAAATGACACTGCGACTGCCAAAAATAAAACAAAAATCCTGTAATCTTCAATGTCTCACAGGCACAAAGATCACTTTTCCATTCAAAATAATATACAGTATTTGGCAATCACCTGACATAATTCCGAGAGTCATCCTCAGGCAGATCATCTTCTTCAGATTCCGTGCTTGAACGTGCTGTGGGAGCATTTTCTTCCAGTTTAGCCCAGTCTGGTTCCTCGGGCAAATCACTGTCACTGTCACTTTTGCTGATCTTTTCGTCCACCTCTACATCGCTGTTATCAACTGGATGGTCAATTTCTTCTTCATCATGCATAGATTCTGGATTTTGTTCATCCTTCCCTGCTTCAACCTAAAACAAATATAGTGGCACATTCAAGCAAATTCTGCCAGTGACATGTCACCTCCTGCTGTGTTTAGAGGAGGATAGTTCCCCCTAGACATTCTAGTTAAATATACTTCATGACTTTATTTGTATTGGAGAGGGCATAGCCTTAAAATTGCACAATTACATGTAGTGAATATCAATATAATCAACTATACCTGTGTATTTTTGAGCTGTGTGTATTTGTCATTGAAATGCTGAAGCTGCTTATTCTGTCGTTGCTGTATTCTCTTCAGCTTCTTGATCTTTTTACTCTTAGCAAAGCATTTAACATTTTCTTGTTACTCTGGGTGTGGATGACATCATCAATGGTGTACTTCTTGCAGGTGAAGGGGCTACATCCAAGAAGAAATGTTTTAAGCATTTTCTTACAAAAAAACATCCTCATTTAGTCACTAAACAAAGAGTGAAATCGAGCGTGACTAGTGGAGAACAGTAAAAGAACACAACAATGGACTCACCTTTCTTCGTTTGTGAGAACTTTCAGGAGCAGAATAGGGAATCACTGTGTCCCTTGTAGGAACTGACCCCTTGATCATAAAGCGTTTAAATTTCTGTAACCCCTGCTCACTATTTCCTGATAAAACGGTGGACCTTTGCTCGAAGCAGCTGTTCTCGAAATGCACGGAACACAGACTTGATGTTTTGGAAGGGACGAAATTAGCTGTGTCTGCGGACAAATTTCTTACACTTTTGCCGCACATCGTCCGCAGAAGGAAAGTAGTGCATCGATACATCTTCTGTGTAAGATGTATTGGTACAACTCGTCTTGTTTGGGCCACCAGCCACGCAATAGCGTCCCCCTCGCCTCACAGCTCCCTTGTCGGCCATGATGGTCACAACATCGTGCAAACGTTTCTACGTCACAGCCTTGTAATATGATTGTTTTGGCCGCGCAGCAAAATGGAACACATTTTAGCCCGACGAACAAAACTTCAACACTCAAAAAAACGTGTTTTGCATTGTTTCCAACACTTAAAACTATTCAATTCGAGATCACGCATGCCAAAACCTTTCATAGATCAAAAAGAAAATTCCTTTCATAGGCACTTCAATTGTTGTTACTGGCTGATATGTGATCACAGTAATTCTAGATTAGAAACGAAAATGTCCTGATGCCTTATAATAATATTGTCTTAATGATTACATATCACCCATTACCTTAGAGGGTTGAATATTGTATCTGAATGCTCCAAATAAATGCCCCATCTCTATTAAATGCCTGGGGTGTAGGCGCATTAAAATGAGAAAATCAATGTTTATTTAAGTACTTGTGTGGTCCTTGGACACATGACATGTTACACTGAAATTCTAACCTGCATCAAAAACAGCATTTTCTTGTCCAGCACATCTTCCGTTTGAACAAGTTAGCAGTGGGCATATTGCTGACCTCCTTATGAACTTAAACGTGAAGAAATCCTGTGGTCCCAATGGTTTCTCTCCTAAGCTACTGAAGATATCTGCCCCTGTTATTGCTGCCCCACTAGCAAAATTGTTCAATTTCTGTATCAACACATGCGCGTGGCCACGTGAATTGAAGCTGGGTGATTTCACTCCCACCTACAAGAAAGGAGAGGTGACCAGCAAGAAGAACTACCGGCCCATCAGCGTCTTATCAGCCATTCCAAAATTGTTTGAGAGAGTCAAATTTGATCAGTTGTACAACCGATTCTCGCCCATCTTCTCGGATAACATGTTGGGATTCCTTCGTGGCCATTCGTGTGCCACGGCACTAATCAAATTAACTGATGACTGGCGGGTGGCACTTAACCAGAAAAAGGAGGTTGGTACGATTGCAATCGACTTATCAAAAGCATTTGATTCTATATGCCACAACTTATTACTAGTCAAGCTGAAAGCATATGGCCTTCGCGACTCGGCCCTGCAATTGATGAGATCATACTTAAAAGATCGTAAACAAAGGGTGAAGTGCCATGGTGTCTATTCTGACTGGCTGCCTCTTCGCTGTGGCGTGCCACAGGGAAGTCTATTAGGCTCTTTACTATTCAACATCTTTGTGAATGACGTCAATCAAACTGTCAACAACTCATCCCTGCGCCTTTACGCAGATGATACCACTCAGTACGCCTCTGATTTGTGCCCGGCTGTGCTTCAGTACACCCTTAATCAGGATATTCACACACTGTCCGGTTGGTTCGATGAGAACTTTCTGCAAATTAATGGTGCCAAAACACAAGCAATGATTCTGAGGAAATCCAGTTACAACTATGATCTCAGAATTGTTGATAACACCATAAAAAGTGAAGATACCCTGAAAATCCTCGGAGTAACACTGGATAAAAGCCTGACCTTCAAGCCACATGTCACAGAAATGCTCAAGAAAACGTATGCCAAGATTGCAGCCCTACGTCGCCTTAAATGCATGGTATGAGTGGACATTTTAATAACACTGTACAACGCCTACATACTGCCTCACCTAGAATACTGCAGCCCTATATTAATAGGAATTAGTAAGCCGCTTAGGAGTAAACTCGAACATGCAAATCACTATTGTCCAAGAACATTAATGAATCTAGGTAATAACGTAAGCTATGAGTTTGTTCTGAACTTAGCCTCCATGCGTTCGTTGGAGCACCGATGGCTTGGCTTTTAAGAGTTTCAAACAACAAGGTCCAATCTACATTTCTAACTTTTTCAAGCCCTGTATCACTCCATATGCCTTAAGAGGTAACGGTTATAATGTAGTACAGGATTCTTATAATAGCTGCTACCTGCACAACTCCTTTTCTTATACTATTTCTCACATCTGGAATCAGTTACCTTCTGCTACAAAATCTTCTACTTCGTTATTGCGTTTTCGGAACTTAATTAATCATTCTGACCTAGCTGGCTGCCAGTGCAACAACTGCATACAATTTAGCGGTGGTCAGTGTTATATCTATACAATTAATTATTACATAGTTTTAAATCAAATGTAGTGGTATTTTAATATATTTTCCCCAATTTTTTTTTATTTTTAGATTTTGGTCTCCCCTTATGAATTAAATTATATTCTATATTATTATTAGTTTTGTATATTCTGTTGTCGAGCACTTTTATCATGAGCCCCTGGCTCGCAAGAATGGGCAACCACTCCCTGTGTAACGACTTAAAATAAATTATTACATTATTATTATTACATTCCGCAAGGTGATCTCTCATCCTTGCTGCTGAATCCAGCTGAAAGTGCAGTGAGGTGAGCCATACATGAAGTGGCAGAAATAAGTTGGATTGATCCCAATTGAAGGCATTTTTTGATAACTTCCATGTGATGGTTTTCTCTTCAATGACTAGGCATCTGGGTTTCTTGCTTTCATTACTTTTTTCAATGTTGTTTCTAATTTGTTTGAAATTATGCTGGAAGAACAAAATATTATTATCTAAATAATTATACCAATATTTTCATATTTTTCTTCTAGATTTATATATTTTCAACAGTTTGGAGCGTGAAAATATTACGGACTAATGTCAAGAACTTTCAACTTCTCAGGGTTCTCATCAGGACATGATCATGATCATAGAAGTTCATAAATTTTACTGTACTTGGATCAATATTCAGACATGTTAATTTATATAAAGTGCCTAATATTAGCAGGCAATCCTGCTATTGTATTTATTTGCAATTTGACATAGCTATTTTCACATTAGAGACCAGAGTGCTTGTGAGAATTGGTTGCTATATACATATAGCTAATTAGGCAGATTTATCCATATTGTTTGAACTTAGAACAGACAGCTCATCAGTTAACTTTATATTAATAGGTCATTTATCCATTTGATTAGGTGAAAACAGTCAATGACAAAGAAAGATGACTGTTAATGGGACTCAAATGATGTAATGTTACCTTACAATCCATGATGAACACCATAGATTCCCCTGTGTAAGGATTTCGGGTCACAAAGTAAAAAAAGCGGCATAGAGCCAATAAAATGCGATGATAAGTCATAAATGTGTTTACATGGCCTTATGTCAATTGACTACACAACCAATCAGAGCATGTGTTATATAGTGATTAAGATATTACAATAAATAATACTAACACTGGTCTATGGCATCTTCTTGGTTTAAAAATGTAGGTGTAGTTTTGCCCAGTTATTTGTGCCTCTTCCAGCTTCAACTTCTTTTTCTGTTCATATTTTTCTATAATAGGAAAGAAACAATAGAAAACACCTAAGAAAATGATGTTTGTGGAGAAACGAAATCAGTTAGAAAATAATAAACTATTTTTCTTACATTTTCCCCCTGAAGTTTGTTACTTTCAGAGCATTATTACTATTAATCCCAGACATAAGCATGTTACATTCTGCAGCTTAAAGGAAAAAATCTAATCGCATGAAAATGTATCTAATGTTAGATTTACTCACTCCAATAAGTTCAGATGATGTTGAAGGTAGGATTTCATGCAAAATAAAAGCGGGCTTAAAATTCCTTTCCAAGGAAAAAATGTTATACCCAGCTAGCTGTGAAATGAGTCACTCTAGTCGCAGACTAAATCCAATTACTGGGCATGAGGCATGAAAAAACTTATCATATTTAGCCCACTCAAACTATGCCGGCAGCCACCAATTTACACATGTTATGTACCTGCCTACAATATATATACAATGTATTTAGTTTTCCTGCTTTCTGCACACTAGACCCCTGGCAGGCAAGGGGATCAACCCATATGTCCTTGCTGCCTACTACTCCTGTTGTACTGCCTAGTGTTACTTGAGATGACAAGATGGTATCTTAGTTTATTCATGTACTGTAAAAATTGTTATCAGGTTACCCTTGTGGTAAGTTGGCTGCTGTTCTTAAAACACTAGGGCATTGCACTTTGATCCGAGAGATAGCAGTACCCCCTTGTGGCTGCATTTCCAGAAGATTCCTTTTCCCTTTGTCTTGGGATTCACTGGTTGGGTGGCACAGGTATCTTCGCTACCACAGCAAAATCTGAAATGGAAACAATGAAGTTGGAGTATATAATTATGTACAGTACTCTGACAAAGGTACTACCATGCACTGACAGCTACAATCATGGTCAAAACTAGTTGAGACAAATGAACGTCACACACTTTTCACAAGTCACTTAACCAACGAGTGGGTAGAAATATTTTCCTCCCCATGATCAATGTTGTTTCATGGGGCTGGCAATTCATCCGGCTTTGTTTTAATATCGTTTTCACAACGCGACAACATTGAAATGGGGGATTGAACAAATAGGCTGTAGTACTCAAATTGGTTGAAATTTGGTAACAGAGGAAAAAAACCTAAAATGTGTGGTTCCAAAATATATCCATACCTCTCCCACGGAAGGTTTTTTGGTTTGAAAGCCCCCTCCCCCCAGGAATTTCCAGTTTAGCTTCATACTTTCCTTTAAAAAGTTTGGCTTTTGAGACCCCCCTCCCCCTCAGAATTTCCAATGACCTTCCTTGGGGTGGGTATGGATATTTTCTGTAACCGCACAATCCCAAAATTGGGTGAATGTTGGTAACTTGGTAAATTCCGAAGAAGATCCCATACTTAGTAAAATTGAGCATTCCTAATTTCAGTTCATCTTGGGAATTTGAATTTACCAAATTTTTCCAAAATAATGGGTTATTCTTTACGAAGAAAATACCAAACTCAAAGAACAAATCCCAAGGTCCAAAAGCTGGAATGAATGTTGGTGACGTCTTGGTAAATAGTATAATTCCCAAGAAGATCCCAAACTTGGTAGAATCTAGTCATCCCAAATTAGTTTTTCTAGGTAATTTAAATTTACCAAAGTTTTCCCAGGTTGGTGGTTTATTTTTTTTTGCCAGGAAAATACCAAATTCAAATGGCAAATACCGAAGGTTCTTAAAGTTGGGTGTTTGTTGGTAATTTATTGGTACAGTATTGTGCAAAAGTAATGCAAACGATATTCGGCGAATATCGCTAATTTCGCGATATATCGGCGAAATTGAACGATATTTTTTTCGAAACAATATATCGCACAATATTTCGGGACATCTATTGTTCGAATCGTTGCGATATTTCGCTGAGCCTTGTGCGATATATCGTTGCCTCTCAGCGAAATATCGTTGGCTGTCAACGAAATATCGTTGGCACTCAGGGAAATATCGTTGCCTGTCAGCGAAATATCGCTGCCTGTCAGCGAAATATCGTTGGCACTCAGCGAAATATCGTTGCTTCTCAGCGATACATCGTGGCCACTAAGCGAGATATCGTTGCCATTCAGTGAGACGTTGAAATGGCAGACTATCCGTTAAGATAGCCTTGTATCGATAATGATCAGAAAGCAAAGTACTCACATTCATAAACCATGACTTTCCAGCTGACTTTCATTTGGAAAAACTTCATCATTTAATCCGTACATGTATCCTACGCGGCCATGTGAAGCCTGACATTACAGAGCATTATAAATAACAATTATACATTCATTCACTGCATCCAAGATTTGTTTTGCAAACAAATAAATTGGGAAAATGAAGTCCGGAGTTATTTCAAACCGACACAGGGCTGATAAAGTCCAAACAATTTGGATCTTTCCGAGTTTGTGAAGACCATCATGGTTAGAAATCATGTGTTTCATTCACAAAGTAAACATTCCTCAAGTGGTTGTTACGTGTATTCTACACGTGACGATTCGGGTTCGAT
The DNA here is from genome assembly GCA_029204205.1 of Desmophyllum pertusum. Lineage (NCBI taxonomy): Eukaryota > Metazoa > Cnidaria > Anthozoa > Scleractinia > Caryophylliidae > Desmophyllum > Desmophyllum pertusum. Next base: position 81,555 of record MU825878.1, read on the forward strand.
CTTCGCTTGTTGCCTGTTCGCTTTTATTTTTATCACTGTTTATTTACAGTAAATCTGCGAAATGTGTGACTTTGGAAGTTTCTCATTTGAATTGCATTAGAAATATGTTTGGAATCGTGGCAATTAAAATTATTTACCGAAGTCTCGACTCTTGTTTGTTTCACATTTCTTTGTTTTCGATTCGATCACTGCGTGTTTGTTTCGCATCTATGGATGGCGGAGTTTAGATGAAAGTTGCCATTCCGTACGTAAGTACCTAAAACATATGCTTGCTTTTTTAACTTGATGTCAAGATCATTTGAACGTTTTACATTTTATTTGTATGAAAGCGCTGTTCTTTTTGGATCAGGCAACACAATGTTTCATTTGACTTTGGAAAATATTGTTACGGCGAATTATCTCCAAAACGATATCTCGCTTGACTCTGGGAAATATCGTTGCGGTGAATTATCGCTAGAACGAAATCTCGTTCGGCTCAGCGAAATATCGTTACGGTGAATTATCACTAGAACGATATCTCTGCGAGATATTGGCGATATCTCGATGAATTATCGTTTTAACGCGATGCCAATCCGTGCGATATTTCGCCGAGATATCGGCGATTTATCGCACAGACAAAGCGCGATATTCGACGAAAATCGTTTGCATTACTTTTGCACAATACTGTAAATAGTAAAATTCCCCAAGCCTTCCCAAGTTCAGTTCCTCGTGGGAATTTAAATTTACCAAAGTTTTCCCAAGATGGTGGTTTATTTTTTACCAACAAATTCCCAAGGTCTCTAAGTTTGGTAAAGGTTGGTAATGTACTGATAGAGAGCAAAATTCCCAAGGATATCCCTAATTTAGTAAAATCAAGCTTTTCATTCTTGGGAGTTTTAATTTACCAGCGTTTTTCCAAATAGCAACTAAGATGGTAATTTTATGTTTTACCAATAAAGTACCAAATTCACACTGGCTGTTACTGGTAATTTATTTAACCGATTGTAAATGTAACATATCAATTTGAACAGAAATTGATGATTGATTACCTTAGAACATACTACTTAGTCATTTTAATTTAAACTGGTGTTGTTTTACAATAAAACTCTTGTTGTTGCAATGAACTCTCAAGTTGTTATCTCCCTCACTCGCTCTTTCCATGTTTTACCAAGGCCAGAAATGTTCTGCATCTTTTCACAGTTAAAGTTAAGGGCTTGTTTGTTCAAAGCGTGATTAAGCCAATACAGCATTAGCGTCAACTGTGAATCCAGTCAAATAGGTCTGAAATCAATCAAGAGAAACTGAAACTGTTTGCCACACTCATCACATGCACTCTATTGGTGTTGACCTGTATGTAATGAATACTATTTATGTTACCTGGCAACTTAATTGTGTCCCCATCATCGCTCTCATCTGTTTCTTTTGGCCTTTGTGAGAAGTCATCACCTCCATTACTGTCCTCGTCAGTTAAATCTTCCTTCTCCTTATCTTGTTGACTTTGTGAGGATTTACTTTCTTCATCAGTGGAATTCTTTTACTGTAATTTGACACTAGGTTAGGGCATTTAAACAGTTTTTTTTTGGGGGGGGGGGATAAGAATAAGAATAAAAATTATAATCTCCCCTCTCCATCTTCAAAAGTACAAATGTGTAGGGGGGGATTGAAATATCCATGCATTTATTAATTAAGGGATTCCAAACAAGCTTTCCTAAACAACTGAGAGAAATTGGACAACGCATGATGACCAAGTGATGCTGGCTGAGTAGAAAGTCCAACAGATTTTTTACCCTCCACAAGTAAACACGAGCCATGTAAAAATACAGACAAGTCAAAGAGACCATCTCTGTTTGGCCATATAGCTAGACGCAATGTGAAGAACCTCTAATTCGACCTATTAATGATCAATCAATCAATACCGTAAACACCGGCGTATAAACCGCACCTTTTCCCCAGAACTTTCATTCCAAATCGAGGGTGCGGCTTATCTGCGAGAACATCTATAAAAGGTTCTGTTAATTTTCCCATTAAACACTTTTTACACCAAAACAATAAGCTTACAACACAAAACAATTATAAGAGAGCGAGACTGGTTGTTTGTAGTGTTGCCGAGGATGTATAATGGCAAATTTGTCGAACTTGTTCTCAAACTCCCTTTGAGCAATTAGTAATTGTCACCTATGGATGGCTTCCAGACATCTTTGTAGACGTGAATGGGTGAAAACCACGAACAGCCGAAGAAAACTCAAACTTCTGCATTTGACAATTTGACAAGTGAACGAACACAAACAAGGCACTGTAAACCATATTTATTTTTCTCGCCCCAGGCCTGACACGGCAAGGTGCCGATCAAATGCCCGGTTACCAAGCTCTTGTTGCAATGAAGCATGCTTTTGTGTTGACACGGAAACTTCCCTCAAAACACTAACTTGAATGGAGAAATGATGACAAAAAACTTCCATAGAGAGAACAATCATGTGCCAGCCAGTAGGTGTTCATGTCCTTCACGTAATAACAGAGTTGAAATTACGTGTAAAAGAAACTATTGAAACGTGATCGACACGAACGATTGATACAAGCTTTGAACACTCGATACGATTGATAGCATTCATCTTTTAAGACTCGACTGTGAACTTTATTAGTTTTATTTTTTTTCCAAAATTTGAGCTTCTAAACTCAGGGTGCGGCTTATCTGCGAGTGCGGCTTATATGCCGGTGTTTACGGTAAGTCATTTAAATGTAAGCTTATTTATCCACAAAAAGGCCCACAAACATTTCAGCTTATCAGAGATATTCGTTAAAAAGCGCTCCTGCAATTAAAATGATATTAATCAAATTGAAGTATTTATTGAATGGACTAGAAATTTGGCTGGAAATACTTTTCAGTAAGCTTATAATCACTGAACTAAACACTGGTTTGAAGTGTACAGTGTGCATTACCCACCTCAAACATCATTGCTAGCCTTTCGGCTGTTATTTGATGCTGTTTGATTTTTCATTCCACTCAACTATTTCCCTCTCCATTAGAAAACAAAATGTATCTTCGCTGTCACCACTGTATTCGTGGTAAGCCATTTGAGTTGATCCTGAATCTACCAGAGAAATGTATCAAAACAACAAAAATGGCTGCCACGAGCACTCCAAGAGAACACGCATGGGAAGTCCTCTAACAAATATGACCGTGCGGACGGTTTTTGAGTCTGTCATAGATCAGAAATAAATAAACGGAAAATGAAAATTGAAGTTCAAATTTTGTTTTTCGTTTCCAGTGGTATCGGAAAATGACAATCCCCCCTCCTCACCCAAGCCCCTCCCAGGTATGTGGCATGTAGCTTAGTTAGAGAGAGAAGCTAGGAGAATACATACTTTGACGTTGAAAGAGCCATAAAGTTTGGTGACGAATTTGTTGCTGTTGGCCAGTCGAAGGAGGGTGTGCTCCTTGTATTTCATAAGTGCGTCCATCTGATCATTTAGCAGCTTTACCGCATACTCTTTGTTAGTAAGACGAGATGAGCAGTGCGACACCTGAAATGTAAAAGATCATCGCATTGCATTATGGGGCAGTATACTGTAATCACTGTAACACCAAACAGCATTAGAGGCAAGCATTTGGTTTATTTTAAATATCCGAGCAGACACAGGTTGCAAAAGCAGAGAAAAAATTACATAACTCTGGCACAGAGCTAATTATAGAAGTTCTAACCAATGAAAATGAAATTGAAAATAAAGAATAAGATATGCCTTTGAATGGTTTCTGCATAACTTACAACCATGGAATCTCTTACATAAGCAAATCTCACAGAAATTCTAATAATAAAACAGGTAAAAGCATCTCACACATATCATATCGCATACATTGCCGGTATACATACTTGCATAGAACACACTAGTTTTCATACCAAAACATTACAAAATACTTGTAATAAAATAAATTGATAATAAAATAGACTATCAGCAGTCCCTCTTTTTTCTCATCCCTAGAGTATCTTGTGCCTATGCCCCGCCGGCTAAGAGACTCGGAGGGCTCTTGGGACGAGAATGGAGCGAGATGAGAAAAAAGTGAAAGGAAAAAAATAAAAATTACAGCGCGTCTCGCCCCAGTTTGCGCACGGCCATTTTTCTTCTAACGTTTTTTTGGGCATCTCACTTGATGAACTACTGGAAAACTGAGGGACTGCACATTGTTGTATTTGGTTGAAAACATTGATAAACCAAACTAAACATTTTTCTCTGAATAGAACCCTAACACCAACCATCGCGAAACAGTTGATCCCAACAGAACCACTGCCATAAATAGCGTTTTTATTAAATTGCCTTTGGTTCTCTATTTTAACTTGTTTGTTGTAAACTCAACAATGCTTCTTTACAGAAGCAGTTCCTTACAACTCCAAATCCGCCTTGTCCTAAAGTCTTCACGAACTTAAGAGAGTTAAGAAACGACTTGGAACTTTCGCACATGTCCAAATGTGGAATTTTTACAGCCTCTTCAATATACTGTCTGCGTTTCACACCAATCTGCCAAAGGAATAATTAAAAGAGCACCCGTGGATAATTTGTCAGTGAGTCAATCAATAATAGTAATAGTAGTAATAGTATATCTTTATTGCACCTTACTCTCCAAAGGGAGGTATTGGTTTAGTTACAATAAAGGTTTGAACATTAACTAATACAATAACTAATACAATTAATAATGAAAATTAGCGAAATAAGAAGCCATCATGACTCACTGGAAGGGGAGGGTGAATGTGATGAAATAAAATATTTTTATTTTATTTTATTATTTTATTTTTATTTTTATTTGTCTCCTTGTGCAAAACATGCATGCGTGTAGCGCAAAATTCTGAATCGACTAACTAGAAGCTCTATCTATTGACCTGATTTCTTACAAGTCACTGATGTGATTTGCCCCAAAGCAGGACATTTTAGAGGAAAAGACATTATTATTATTGCTGAATTTTCCAAAACAAAATCGGTTACAACTTGAAACATGCAAATATGTGGAAAAAGCGAGTGATTTGAGTGAAATTTACGGGTGTCTGGAGTCTAAGGTTAGTTTCAAAATAAACATTTACAGTCAATCCTTAAAAAAATATTTTAGTTGGGTACCGCTGTATCTGCTATATGTGTGCTGTTTCGGCAACATTTGTTCCGTTGGCCAGATTCTGGCATTTTTGTGCCCTCTTTATATGAGCTAAATTTGAAATACAAATTAAGTAATACTTTTCTGAATGATACAGCAGTCTTGCTAGAATATCTTCATTTCATGTTGTTTATACTAAAATGAAGTGGATACTTAATATGTGATGTCAAAAGGTGAATTCCTAGTTGTATCGATGTCAACACCGAGTTAGATAGTATGCCCTGATAAGACCGACTGTTAAACAATGATCGATACAGTGATTTACGCAAACTAAGCTCATTTCAACGAACGGCCTGTGGGCTAAGCGCTGTATACAAGATTGGGCTGACAGAGTCGCTCTTTATGATTTTATATTGTTTTAGATAAGCAGGGCACACAGGTAAGTATTATACAAACAATAGTTTTTATACCTCAAAACATGTCACTTAAAGCACCTTCTGGAGCTTAAATTAAATAGCGACATATGAAGAAACATTGAAGTGCATTTCATTGAAGTGTAAACTCCGGATCCGGACTTAAAGTGACGGGGAGGTGCGAATGGAGACAAAATTAAAACCCCCCAAAATCCCCTGAACTAAAATTAAACCCCAAAAAATCCCACGCTGAATTTTCGAGCCCTAAAAATACCCATAAGAGATTAAATGATAATAACAAGAACAACAGTCTCCAGAATCGAACCCTTCGTCAAACTCTTCTTCTCCATCCACTGGATGAGGCTCCACATTCAGAACCCACTTGAGAGTGTATAGCTGAATTTGGGCCTCACCCAGTGCCTCACTTAACATTATTCTTTCCCTCTCCGCCATCAAAAAATAAACCTACAAAACATAGCAAACGAAAATTGCAAAAATATTAAATTCCGCCATTGTACTAAAAAAAGACAAGAAAAATAAACATCATTATTATATGGCTAGCCTGCGAACAGGCCATCTTGTTTTAATATCTGGGATGGACTAAGCTGGGAAAGAGGGACTGCTCGTAGTCTAGCTATTCAATTTTGTATTGTAGAGCTACAACACGAAAGCCATCAGTTCAAGTTTTCAGTTTGGGACAACCATTTGCCCTATTTCTGGATGCTTCAACTTGACTGATTGGAGGCAAACAGCAACTCGGAAATGGGAGCTCGAAAATCTCACCTATAATCAACGTCATGCAGTCAAACGAAAAACGAGATTATATGGGTAATCAGCTCACTACAGTAAAGGCCTGTTTACACATGCGATTTTTGATGCGATTTGTCGCGGCGATCTATCGCGCAAGTGTAAACTAGCGATTTTTATGGCGAGTTGTAAGAGATGTATCAAATCGCCGATAATTTGCATCAAAAGTCGAGCAAGTTCGGAATAGCGCCGACAAATCGCAGTCAAATCGCCACGAAATCGCAGCTGGTTTACACGGGCGATTTGAAATCGCACGATGAATTGCCGCGAAATCGCAAATGGGCCTTAACACGGCCTTAACACGTGTAGCAACGCAAGGACGAAATGGAATCGCTAATTAACATTCACTAAAAATGAACTGAAGTTCTCTGGTTATGACCGGTAGTACGCAAGCCCTGACAAGTCGGAGTCGAAAGTGGAAGCAGATTGGAAACTTGCCCGCCTCTATCTGCGGCTCCGTTTTTGTCAGCCCTTGGTTTAAATGAAAAAAAGAAAACACTTACTTTACTTTCTTGGCTGCAAGTCCACTCCACAACTCAACACACGTTGAATAGATAGATAGATAGGATAGAAGTACTCCTCTAGCTCGTGAATAAAATAAATTTCGATTTCGATACCTCCCGCCAATTTTCGGCACTCAGGCTAATTTAGTTATATATTGAAAGACTATTGTTTGCTTACCGAGGAACAAAGTTTCTTTGTCCCATTTGACACTCTCGAAATATCCCAGATACCAAAAGTAGGCCAATCACATGAAATTGTCCTGTTTCTTTGTCACGTGTTGTTCACGTATGCAAGAAAACTACACCAAAAATTGCAATAACTGAAACGATATTGTTGTTTTCCAGCATAGTTACTCTCAAGCTAGCGAGACTATTACAGTGTTTATAATGAAATCAAAGGAAAATTCACTCTGGCAAAACAAGAATCTCACGCATTTCACTCAAGAAAAGTTGGCAGGTATGACAGGGCTGAATAACGTCTGCGCATGTGCGGGATATCATGACAGCAATAGCAATTTTTTGGCGCGAACGTGTTTGTGTGTGGTTTTGAAACACGACGGCAAGGAGAGATAAATGTCTTTTATTTCCCCACCAAAATGGGAATATTTCCTTTTCCTACTTTCGCAAATAATAATTTGAACACTTCAAAGTTTACATGCTACTTGTGTGGGCATTGCGCTGATTTGAAGCGATTTCAGTGAGTTTTCTGGGACTTGAATTTCATTCGAGGCAACAAAGGCTGGGATGGCTGGGACAACCGCTTGGGGTACTTCCCCTCTAGCCGCTTTTTCCAGTTGACACTTGGGTAACAAAAAAAAAATATTAAAATGAACACAAACAACAAAATTAAAGGAAATAACAAAACAAACAGTAACTCCATGATATGACTTGTCTTCTCTCCTTTCTATCCTTCTCCGTCTGCTTTTCTAAACCCTCTCTCCTCTGTTGTTCTCTCCCTCCTTCTCTGCTGTCTTCTTTTCTCTTCTGCCCTGGTCTTCTATTCTCTTTTTTCCTCTTGGCTTGCTCTTGGCAATATTTTCTTCTCTTCTCTCCCTCTCTGTTTTTTTTGTCAGTCTCTTCTGTAACAAATGGAGAAGGTAATAAACATAAACTTGGCGGTGATGGAAATGATGAACAGTTGAGGTAGGCAAGCCATTCTTGATGTGTAATGAACACATGTTCGCAGGCGGCGTAAACAGAAAAGTAAATGTTCTGACATGGCAGTAAAACGGAATGTGGATAACAAAACGGAAATAGTGTCGAGCAAATCAAAATCCTTGAGTGGTGAACATCCAGAAGTAAATAAAGGAAGAAAATGGAAAATAACATTGTTTCGTTGAATGTGAGGTAAATTATCTTCGCCAGCTGTTAAATTGTAGAATGGGCAAATACCACGAACTTTCAACGTAATACTCTTGCATGTTGCCCCGACAAGAGGGCAACATAAAACCAAAAACATGGCCAGTGTAGAGAAGAACCCAACAGTGTACATCTTAGTCAGGTTGTTAGTCAGAGTGACTGTTAAACTCTAATGAACTCAGTTGTAGTGTGTGTAATAACATAGAATGACTGATTCATACAATAGACTTCCATTGCAAATTAGCCAGCAAATTAGATCAAGAGAAACTCACTCTGGCACATTAAAATTTCTAATAACAAACACTAATAAATATCACTCGCTTGAGAGTAACTATGCTTGTAAAAACCAGTTGTTTCAGTGTATTTCAATTTCTGGTGTATTTTTCTTGTATAAGTAAACAACACGTATAGTTCCATGACAAATCGAAATCTAATGACAGAGAAACAGGACAACTTGATTCATAAATTTACCAGAAGTGAGTTAGGTGTGAAAGTTCAAGTCGTGTTTAGTAACAAAGGCATTGAATAACTGAATAATAACCAAAGTTGTGATTTGCATCCTTTCGGTATCTGGGATATTTCGAGAGTTGTCAAACTACATGTGTTCCAAGTGGAAACGAGCGTAATAAAGCGAACTTGAAAAAAAAAATCTCGGTACTCTTTCCCTTTGCCCTTTTTTTTGTACGTGTGTGTTCTACTGCAAGCAGAAACACTATGATAAATATGGTTATTTTCTCTTGATATGGAGTAAGTGCAAGGTGTAATAACCGATCAAAGCGAAGATTATCGGAACCAAAAGTAAGCAAGGGGGCGAGAGGCAATAATTTACAATGTAAATCCCCTGTGACTCAGAATTAATTACTCTACTGCCCACGCATTGACGCAAACCTCTATCATTCTTACACAAACCATCACTTACAATGTCAATGTCACTTACCAAATGTCAAATGCAGCTACACGTACATGTACGTGTTGTATACTCACATGGTGTTCCAATGTAAGGATAGCCCCATAGACTGCAACATGTCAATGAACTGTTTGCCAGCACCATAAGAAATACAAAGCAGACCAAACATCAATGGAAAGCAATTTCTTGCTTTTGAATTCCTGATATTGACCACGAAGGCCAAAGTTTGTAATCCACACAACTTCTTGCGAGAGTTAGTCTTGTGAACATTACACTCTCGTTGGTTCTAAACAACAAGAGTTTCAATTACTTTATGAATCAAAGGGCACCTCTCTAGGACTGCTTGTGAGAATTCTTGAAAAATACTAGGAGTTATGTTCTCATAAGCCTCTTGAGCAGAACCGTCCCTTATGTTGTTGTCACAAAGACCCTCAAGAACTTTAATTTCATCTTTGATTGTGGCTCTGTTGGCTTGACAGATGATCTTTAGAGACCATTGAATTAAGCCTTGATATCTCTGCCTCGTATACATTGACCAGAGTTTTCAGTAGGTTGTCTCTTATCTGAGCCACTCTAGTATACTCCATGATCATTGCAGTAACATCCTTTCCTTCTGCATTTGCAGCAACCAGGGCTGACCATATTTGGCAGATCACTTGTTCTGAGGACTGTAGATTTTGTAGCAGATGTGCTAATTCTTCTACAATCAATAAAGACAGAAGTCTTAGAAAATAATGCAAAAAAACCCCTCCCTTTTGTCATTGTCTTAGTTTGTTGTTATCATCACAATCAATCAAGGTAAATTTAAATATCACATACTTCAATGAATTTGACATAGGTTGTATTGTGTAACCAGCAAGCCACACTGTAAATGTACATATAAAAAGCGGGATGTATATAAATTATGACTCACATACACCACAAACGTATTGCTACAGTTAACAAGCCAGGATAAAATAATGCAATAAAATCTGTGATCATTCCACTTACATACCATTTAAGACAGGTGGTCCTGATCTTGATGCCAATGTTGCTATGTTACTTTTCATTGTGAGATTCACATAGAAAGTCGTAAGTTTAGTCAAGGCAAACCAACTCAGTATATTATATAGCCACTTATAGTTTATGCTACGAGTATCATGCTATAGAAAAGTAAAACAATGCAAAGTCCTAAACAAAGATTATTACCACGCCGGGGATTTTTTGAGCAAATCCGGCCACAGCGGAAGGCGCAACTAAGTTGTCAGCGGTCGATGCCCACCAGGCTCGAAGAAAAACAAACATGGTGGACAAAAGTGAAGTATTTTCAACTACAGTTCAAGAAAGGTTAGATACCGCGGAAGAGGAGCTAAGAAACCAAGAAATTGATCGGGAAAGAGTAAAACATGCCTTAGACGAGATGAGATGTTTGCTAGTGCCAATAACGAAGCGCTACTTCAGCGAGAGATGACATGGATTCAAACATTTTGTCGGCACATTTTACCCAATGCTGCAGAGACAGGCATTGTTCTGGCTAAAACAGTTTCGAAGACGAATGTCTGCAAGGTGTTCTGTAAAGAATCCATGGCACGTTATTTTAGAGGACAGGCTTCCGAGAGAACTATTTGGCATTTTGGAGGGTATCATTTCTAAAACTATTTATGGCCTAATAACTGCAAAGACACAAAAGAACTGTGTGTATGCCTTTACATCACCCATTCGGACCAGGAGAGTATTTTGTGCCTTAACTGATCAGAACCTGACAGAGGAAAGTTTTTTGAAGCGAGTTATCAAGGGAGAAAAGCGAGTGGAAGCAATTATTGATGCTGAAAAACAGTTTGGAATGAAGTACTCCTATGAAAAAGAAGTAGTAATCATTGATTTTTATTATGGATACTGGAACGAACATGGATGGCCACAGCATGTGTAACATAAATATACATGTAACAACTAACTTCAAAAATAGTTGAATGGCATTTTGTATTCATTATTATACATATACAAATGTTTCAGTATAAATTAATTACTTGCTGTAATAATGCTACAATATATCAATATAATAATTATTATTAACTTCTTATGACCCAGATATTGTGTCATAGCCCAATCATGTGCTTGGGTTTAGTAATTGAACACAAACAAACTCGCCAAAAATTAGAGCAATCGAACACAGTCGAAAGTTTGACTAGCCAGGTTTAATTGAGTTCAATTAGGTTCAATTAAGCTCTGCTCGATTAGGTTCGATGGCATGGTGATTACAAAAAAATAGCCAATGTTGCATTGCATTTGGTTGGAAATGAAGGTGGCATGGGAATATGAGTGTCACAAGAGTGAGTTCTGTTTTGGTTCATTGAACTTAATTCGTAGTTGTTCTCACATGTTAAGAGAGGCTGTTCAAAAATATCTGCTACATTTTGAGCGATTTTTAGACTGTTGATTGAATTAGATTGGGTTTAGAAATTGAACGCAGCCGAACTCTCACACATTTTTTGTTTGATGTCGAACCCAATCGTTTGATTAAGTTTGATTGGGTTCGATTAAGTTCAGTTAGCGGATGGTTTGATTAGTAACACCGGGGTCATCTTAATGCTGGAGTAATCCTAAAATGATATTCAATAATCTCATAATTTCAAGTTGTTTTTTAATTCATTATTAGAGATATACAAATATTTCAGTATGAAATCTTGTGTGATAATTTTAATACTGGAGTAATCCTAATAATAATGAGTAATCAATAATGTAATAATTTCTAGTTGTCAAATTTAATATTAGTTAAATCATTTGTGTAGTCATATATTATAATTTTTATCTGATACATGTATATCATTATGGTCATGGGATATTCTGGATGAAAATATCACCATAAAGTAGAAACAATTCCCATGAGAAACAGTGAGTCTCTCATTTAACCATGTTACATCTGACTGAGATCTGAATTGTGTCTACAATTAAATACCGTAATTGTGTAAGCTTCATTGTAACTTTTGCTTAACTTAAATTTACTGTATCAGTGCTTTAGCTTCATTTGTTATCTTCCCTCGAGCTACACAGTCCAATAAAATCACTCGTGACTGCTCAAGACAAAAACTGCATTTCCCATCATCACCATTTTTGGGTTGTCCACAATGGCAAAATTGAGGGGTATAGCATCTCTTTGGAATGTAAACACCTGAAGTGTTTTTGTTAACAATTTCATCACACCCATTTTCACGCAGCCAGATCAAGGATACATATTCATGTCTGAAGACCTGGGCCCATCTGTTGCTAAACTGGGTGTTACGAGTGAATTGAGCCAGAGCAATGTGCTTGGCTTCCCTCCCTTCCATAGTGTTGATCCCTAAGCCCATACCTAATGAATTGAAAAGCTGTTTTGCATGAAATGGCACAACATGGCCAATTGTCCATGAGGTTGGGGTACTGGACAGGAATAGTGCAGTAGCTCTGAAGAAGTTAGAACAAACCTGCTGAAGATTCTGAACCTGTTCACCTGAAATAGTAACTCTGCTGAAAAGAGAAACTGAATCCCTTAAATTAATTCCTGTATAAGCAAAAACATGTAACTGGAAGGTATGATACTGTCGGTCTTCATCAGTTTTAAGACTGAGAAAAATAGTCATAAAGTTATGACAAAACAAAAGTGACTTGGATATGCCATCTGTAAACCACTTTCTGACCTTTTTGGCTAACCTTGTTGCTTTAACAATGAACTTGATAGTATGATAATACTTACCAAAGCAACTGTTTGGAGGAACATCAAATATAGAATTACAATTTCCAAGGTTACTTTGTGACAAAGCATATAACAGGACAGATGAGTTCCAGTGCTGCCAAGCATTGTTCTTCAAATGAAGAGGCTCTGCTTTGGCACAGTCAATAAACTTACCAACAAGTGGAGGGAACTCCTGCCTGGATTTTTGCTGTGAAATGAAAGAAGTGACTCTCTCGCTTTGTAGCTAGTTTCAGTGTTGTTTTACTTAACTCTGCCTTCTTTTTTTCAACTGCGGCAGCCACTTTTATCCTTTCACAGTATTTCCAGGGATGCCATTTATGTTGATGTTCTAAGCCAAATGTACCCTGAGGATTGTCGATGTCAGCTTTCTTGACGTCTGCAAAGGGAGAAAAGTAGGATGCCGATATGCTTAGTTCACCACCTAGAAAAGCCAAGTATTTCATGTCATTTGGAAGAAGCTCAAATTTCAAGGACAATGTTATCTCCTTACCTTCAACATTGTATGTCTTTCCTTCAATTTCAGACATTTGCTCTTTCAGCATTGTTACATATCTGCGAACAGGTTCACAGTCTTCAGAGCAGTTTGCCCCAATTTGCAAAAAATTCTCTTCAGAGCGACAGACACGCTTTTCACAATTTAGAAAGCTGACAAGCCACGCCAGTACCTGGTCATCTTTTCCAAAGGGTGCCCCATCCCCTCCTATGGCTACTTTAAAAGTTCCCTCTTGTTTCCCAAACCAGTTCAGCTTGTCTTGTCTATGTTTGTTAGCTGTGAGGTAAAATCTAGCCATGTTGGTCAGTAATTGAAGAAGGTCCCTGTACTTCCCATCTACTTTATATTCCTCATCAAGCCCATGACAAAGATTTTCCCTTACATCATGTAACACACCAATGTCAATTTAATTTATTCTTTTCAGTAAGTTCTTGTTGGTAAGAAGTCTAGGCACTGGGATGTTTTTCATCAAGTTGATATGCTTTCTACATACACCTGCACTAGTTTCATCTAAACACATGGCCAGGGAAGACCGTACTGCATTATATTTCTGTTTGCTTGCAATATCTCCCTTATAAAGGGTATTGACACTTCTAACAAAATTTTCCTGGCTATTTTCAAAACATTTCATTTGCTCTTTTACAATCTTTGAAATAACTTTATCTGTGAGCCTGGGGCAACTTTTCACTAGCTTTCCTATCTCAGACAAAAAAGCAAAGAGAAACAAAGAAGTCAAAGCTGTCAAGAGACCTTCATATGCTGGTGTCATATTATCTGAAGTTGCCCCATGCAGCAGTTTGGCAGCTTGAATGGTTTCACTCCTCCTTCTTCGGGCACTTCGGCTAGGGCAGGCGATGTCTCCATCGGCATTCAAGGAAGTTGGGGTGAGCTGCCTACTCTTAACAAGATGTTCACTGATTGACATAGCATTGCTTTTCTAGGAAATAGAGATTATTGCACCAGTCAATAGAATTAGGCCCCTCGCCCTCATACCCGGGGAATAGCATATTAGACCAGGGCCGGAAAGCATTTCATCAAGACAAACAATAATATATTCAGCTAAACAGGGAACATTTTAAGACAGTAATAACAATATAATTATTTTTCTCACAATCAGAAAAAAATATTGAAGGAAAACTGACCTTTCCTTGGAGTTAGGCTGCTTGATTTTCTTTGTCAGTAATCAATTTTGCCTGCAAATGTAACAAAAAGTCAAACATTCATTGAAAATACAATTGAGTTCGCTTGAAATGGGCTTAATTAGAAGTAAAACGCATTTAAACAATGTTTGATTGAAATTTGTTTTCTCCTATCTGAACACAAGGTAATATGACAACAATGTTGAGAGAATTTGATAGTTGATACCTTTGCATCGAGGCGCTTTAATTTCTTTGCCTTGGCTGTGTAGTCTTTGTCTTCTGCGAGGGCTTGGGCGAGCTGGACATCCTGGTTCCGTTTTATTTGAAAGTAAGGAAGGAAAGCGATTTTTTGGTCCTTTTCTGTGAGGCATCGTAGAGTGAAAACACTCAGTTCACCATCGTTTATTCCGGTGCAATCTACAAGGACAAAGGTAAGCGACGATTGCGGTGGAAACACAGACATTTAAGCAAAATAAGTACCAGAAAAGTTTGAATTTCAAGCAAATGACGAGAAATATCAAAATTCTGAATCGGACAACTTCTTACCAATTGATGTTGCAATTCGTAGGCGCTCTGTTCATTCCCGTTTCTTTGTTTATTTCTTTAAAACATTGGCTAAAATCTCCTTCTGCTCCACGACGCCATCACACCTTCGAAATTGCAAGCGACGAAATAATCTAAAAAATGGCTCAAATTCAACGAGTTTGGTACCAAATAAAAGCTGGTGAAATGATCGACACAATTCCTTGAAATTTAATGCGCTGGAGAGTATCCACAATGCTTCAGGAGCACCTTTTTATACTGAACTCAGCCTCATCCCCAGGCTTCTGATGCGGCCAAGATTGCGACGAGAAAAAATGTGGACAAATATGTGGCCAGAATCTCATTAAAAATCCCCGGTGTGTACAGACAGAGGCTTGACGATAAAAGCTTTCAAGGATAAAAACAGACAAGTTAATACAAAGGATATTGTTTTATTCCTTTCTTGTCCTCTCTTCTAATGGTAACCCCAGGAAAGATGTCCTTTATAGCACGGGAAACCAATGTCTGACTGTCATCGTCAAGACCAGCATACGAAAGGACACTCTCAACTGATATTTCTGAACCCTCCTTCAATTCGAATCCATCCTTTAGAACCATCTCCAACTTTTCCCTCCTCTCCTTTACTTCTTGACCACTGGGCCTTCCCCCTGTTAACCAATCACAAGAGATGGGATGTATTAAACTAAGCCCTGACACTTAATAGGGTCCTGATGAACTGATAGCTGATAATTGGCCAAAATTTTAACTGATAATAGCTGAGAAATGACCAACATTTCAACTGATAGCTGAGAATATATGAGATCTGTCAAAATTAACTGATAGCTGACAAATGGCTAAAAATTTAACTAATAAACGAGAATTCAGCACCCAGACCCTCTTAATATACATCTATAAATGAACTTCATGACAACACTTTTCTTTTTGTATGCATCAAGAATATAAATTACTATTTCTTCTGTAGCATGGTTTACTCTAAACTTGTTCTTACCGACTTCAAAACGTTTCGCTTGTGGCATTGCAGCCATCTTTGAAGTAGGTGTGAGGTCATGTTTTCCTTGCCTTACAAATTCACTTTCTCCTAACTCCATGTTGTTAAACTTTTCCGCCAAAGAACGAGCACGTTTAGTGGTACCTGTCAGTCCGGCTTCGCGGTCTAAATCAGGAGAAAAACAGCATTAAACATGCATCTAAACTTCAATAATAAACACACCATGTGTGCATAAAGATGGATATTTATCACACTTACCGTCGATCGACAATTCTCCAATGGAAACATCCAAATCATCGACTGAATCGACTAAAAACTCTCGATTTAGCTGGCTTTCGCCTTCTGATTTTTCTCCTTCCCATCATCCCCCGCTCTCGCGCTTTACTCTTGTTCCAAGCTCCCTCCTTGCGCTTCGAGCTCGCCCGGCTTCCTCGCGCATCACTCTCTCGCTCTCTTCTGTCCTTGCAGAGTTGGCGGCTGCATTTATTCCTCTCTCTTTATACCACGTCAATCCTGGTCCTTGGAGAGGTAGTGATGACTCTATCTCACAGTCTTCAGAGTGCGACGGTGATTTTTGTGTTGTCATTAGCTTCTTGTGAAAGTTAACATTTAGTTTTTTAAATAATTGGTGATAGATGATGAGCCAACAACTTTTCTTGGTATTTCTCGTTTACTTCAGTTGCCATAGTGAATTTCCTCTTCCGACGCTGGAGTCTTGGCTTCGAATAAGCTCCTGCTTCCATAGCATCGAAAGCAGTATAAACATTCCTCTTTTCTTTCGAAATGTCTGGATTGCAAAAGCTTAGTGAAGTGCGCATTAGACGTAGCAGGAGACTTTGTATCAGAATGGCAACCACGAAACATGCCTTTCACGTATGAGAGATTGTTATCGGCCCATCAGAGGTGAAACATTCGGCTGATATTACCGGAGATGAACTTGAGGATCTTTATCATGAAAGTGAAAATTGATAGAGCAAGATTTATTCCATCATTCACGTTACGTTAAGCTGTTGCATGGTCGGCAAAATGGAGACGACCTTTTATCTGTGGCTTTGCAAGATGTGGAGGAACTTGACATAAACTTGATATTTAAAATAGAATAGAATAAAATAGATTATCGTTACACAACATCACCTAAGGGGCTCCTATTTAGGTAATTGTGAAGAACAGCTCCCTCCACCGACTGTCGGCCAACTGTCGGCCAACAGTCGGCCAACTGTCGGTCAACAGTCGGCCGACTGTTGGCCGACTGTTGACCGACAGTCGGCCAACAGTTTTTTCACGGTGTAAACCAACTGTCGGCCGACAGACAGCCGACTGTCGGTAACCTGTTGGTAACTTGTCGGTACGTTGTCGGTACGTTGTCGGTAGACTGTCGGTAGAAATTGTCTTAAATGCTATGAGATTTATCAAATATTGTTAGGAAAAAATAAGTTAAATTATATAACCTCACTTTTCTTGTTAGTTCCAGCATAAATCCTCGGAGATTTTCTTTATTTTCCAACGATCGCGCCCCGTCCGCCATTTTGGAATTTTTAACTTTGCTCCAATCCCTCTCTAAAAATCATGTAGATATTTAATCATTTTTTTTCTTATTTCTTACAGTATCTTGCTGTGTTTAATATCATTTTTATTGTTGGTCATTGACTTTTGCAAACTTGGTGGCTCCTAAAGGAGCCGTTTTTGAGGAAGAACGTTAACAACAGTTCTACTCGTAAAAGCGGTCGTCAAACTTCAACGGCAACAGCTTTCCCTCTCTCCGCATATTCGCCATGACGGGAATGTACCGTCGGAGCCTCTTTCTGCATACTACCTCCAGCTCTTTGACGGATCCTCCTTGTAGGTCACGGATTACCAGGTCGTGTTCTCTCGAGTCTACAATCTTCAATTCCGTCACGGCGACGAAATCTCGCAAGGTGCTCCTTGGGCAACCGGTTAGACGAAATGCATTCGCCATGCTGCAGCGGTGTTCATGTAGCGACTGTAGTACTTTCTCATACCTTTTGTGTATACCCGCGAGGCTGTGGGTACTAACACGACTGGAGTCCCTCGGTTGCTGTGGCTGCTGCTGCTGCTGATGTTGTTGCGGCCCATTGTTGCGCAAGATCTCCACCTCTGCCTTCAGCTCAGCGATTATCTTTTTTGCCTCCGTCAGTCACGTCTGCAGGGCCTTTACTATCTCCTCTTTCTCACGGCAGATGACCGCCAGCTTTTCTGCGTCTTGGTTTGCCACTTCGCAGTCCTTCTCTCTATCTTCTAACTCGGTTGCGAGTTCTTTCTGTTGGTCTTGCTGGTTTTGGAACGCCTGACCCACTCTTGTATGCTCTTTCAGCAAGTTGTCATAGAGTTTTTGAAGCTCTTTGTAGGCTCGGTGCATCGGAGGAGGAGCTGGAGGAGGCTTGAGCTGAAGTCTTTTTTTTCTTCTTCTGAGGGGGCCGTTCTGAACAGGAACATTGACGTTTGTCGCTGTGACAGACACCACACTTATTTTCACAATGAAAAATCGAGTGGTCACTTCCACAGATGGTGAACCATTTGAAGAACTTCATTGATCCACACACGGGAGCCCACACAAACACGATTGAGGGACTATGGAGTCAGGTGAAGAGGAAGCTGAAGGCGATGAACGGGACTCTCAAAAGCAAAATCCCAGGATACCTGGCTGAGTTCAACTGGCGGAAACTTCATCCAGGCGATCACTTCAACAACATATTAGCTGGCATTGCTGAGTTCTACCCTGTGAACTAAGTTCGCTTAGTAACAACAAACGGCTCCTTTAGGAGCCACCAAATGTAATAAAGTCTTGAACCAACATATGTAGAGTCAATTTAATTAGCTAAATGCAGCACGCGCAAAACCAATTATTGCATAAACAAATCAATTAAGAAGACACAATTTAATAGGATTGCGTACATTTTATTTTATTCCGATAAAATGGCAGGGGAAATTGACCTAATAAACAAAGCTGGAAGTAGCACTGCAATCTGTAAATAAATAACAACGTTAGAGTGACGGGAAACATGATGTTGATTTACATGACATACCATACCATAAGGGCTCGCTATGAATTATAGGGCGATTCGTCGAAACGTGCTCAAAGTTGCTCGTCGTTTTTGTGAAATTAAGCTAAGTTAAGTTTCAAACAGTGGAGATGTTAGCAAGATTGTGGTCTTTTCGATGATTGATGGATGTTATGTAAGTATTAAAAGATAACGTTTGAGTCCGAGATACGATGCAAGCTTTGTACTAGTCTTTCGGCAAGTTTTTTTTCAGTCATGTAAGCGCCATGTTTTAGTTTTCATAGTACATTTTACTGTCGGTTAGCTGTCGGTCATCTGTGTTGACCGACTGTCGGTGACCTGTCGGCCATCTGTCGGTAATCTGTCGGTTAACTGTCGACCAACAGTTGACCGACAGTCGATGGAGGGGAGCTGTTCTTCACAATTACCCCTATTTATTTGGCTGTGTTTACTTATCACTTACTAACTTAATTATTTTTTGGCTATCATTAGTTCAGTTTTGTCTACTTTCATGACGGAGCTACCAAACTTCTGAATGGCAACCACAAAACGTGCTTTTCGCGTATGAGTGATTGTTATTGGCCTATCAAAGAGGTGAAACATTTGGCAGATATTACCAGAGATGAACTTGAGGATCTTTATCATGAAAGCAAAACCTGATAGAGCAAGATTTATTCCATTATTCACGTTCCATTTCGTTGCTGCATGATTAGCAAAATGGATACCACCTTTTAACTGTGGCTTTGTAAGATGTAGAGGAACTCGACATGAACTGGGTATTTGAGGTCATCAACTAGTACAAACAAGCCATGGTTCTGGCCAGAGAAGTAGAGTTAGAGCAGGAAACAATTTCTGAGAGCCAGCTGGGCATTGTCTACGATAAGTTGCTGAAGCTGACTCCCTGACATGCCAAGACATTGTTCCATCACACTTTAGAGCTGGTGGAGTGCAGGAAAATATTCTTCTTCTTATGTCTACAACAGTGATAAATAGTGTAAAAAATTCATTGTTCATGTCTACGGTCTTACTGAATAAATAATATAAACTTGTTGCGATTTTGAGGCTAGCTCGTGTTTCACCCTGCACTTTCATCCTCTCGTCACTTAATTGCTTTATAACAGAACATAGCACGGTCAAGGCTTTTTTATTTGTTACAAGAACTAGTTCAAAATCATGCTTACGCTATCGAGCATGCCCATGTAACAATAAGAGGCGGGATCCCGCCAATCCCACCTGGGATCCCGTGTTGGTGGGACCCCGCCTGGATTATGTGGGATCCCGACCGGGATTATGAAACATCGCAGGTGGGATCCCGCCTTAACTCCCAGGTGGGATCCTGCCAATCCCACCTGGTATCCCACCTGAAATCCCAGGTGGGATCCTAGCAGGTATCCCATCTGGGACTATATGAAACATCCCAGGCGGGATCCCAGGTGGGATCCCAGTATATTCCCAGCTGGGATCCTGCCATCTCACCTGGGATATCCCATGCACCATCCTATTCAGGGAATTTTGATATAACTGCATGAATATATATTCCAGGAAGATTTTCAACACTGCATGCATGGTTCATATAAGTTGATCCAGCCATCTCAATTCACCATGAATTTGGAAGAATATACATGTATTATACTGTTTTCTCTTTTGCATGGCTTTGATTGTCACTGGATATCGATGCATTAAAATTGTGCAAATTTGATGTAATTGAAGGGCGTGCTGGAATAAGGGCATAACGACAATAGAATTCTATTGTTAATTATGCCCTTATTCCAGCATGCCCTTCAATTGTAATTACATGTGATGTATAACAACTATCTATCAATTAAGTGCATGTAATTTATACCATGGTCTTTTCGAACTAAATCAGTAATTTTATTCCAAAAATATAACTTTATATACTATAAAACACAACTTGATCATATCACTGCATGGTCCTAATTAAAAATATATATCTTACAATCATTATTAAAGAACGAACCAATAGTCATTTGAACTAAATCGGCACATTTAAAAACGGTAACTATATATCCATCGAGTAAAATACAACTTGATCTACAAGTATCACAGTTCACTAATCCTAAAACATGTTGGCGATTTATAATTTTCTAATCACTCTTTTTTGGCAGAGGATTTGTTCAAGTTTCTGCACTTATCGGCAATTTTTTGTTGTACACCACTCTTTCCTCCCCAGTTCTCCTCTGTCCACTTGTATTGTCTTTTAAGTTGTCCTAGAAATTTAATAACATAGCATTATGAGAAACAGCTGAGCTATAATAATCATTTTGATGTTAACGTATAGGTCAAGTATTTATAGCCTTTGCATGGCTATAGTGAGCGAAAGAGAACCTCACTAAAGAGTCAGACCACATGTCAGAAAACAAAACGGAAATAATGTCGAGCAAATCAAAATCCTGGAGAGTGGTGAATATCTAGAAGTAAATAAAGGAAGATCAAAGGCACTATGTGCCAACTCGTGAATGGAAAAGTAAAGAAATTAATTAACATAGAAATATGCAGAGTACCGGGTAAATGTAAGTTGACAGTCTCGTCCTCGATGTTTTCGAGAATCGGCGAGTTTCGAGTTTTGAGTCTGACTCGAAGAGTGATTTTGAGGAAACGATTTATTTATAAGATTCCGCACGGCTTATTTTATTCACGCAAGCCGGTGTATTTCGTACTCACGTCCAAATCAGTGTTGGTCGGGAAGGAAACTCAAACGAAAAGTCATATTCGATAATCGCCAACTTTATGGGCCGAATATTTTTAAAAAACAAGGTTTAGACAGGGTTAAACAAAACCATGACCTAATACGATTTTAAACTGACTGGCCAACTTAAATGTATTAACCGTACAGTAAACCCTGTTTAGGGATGGACCATTTTATTTTGAGGGGGGGGGGGGGGGGGGGGGTTGGGCAATTTTGCTTGTGAGTGAGTGAACTTGCTTTGCACGATTTTTTTTCTCTCTACTTTTGCTGTGTAGGAATTTTTTTTGGTAATTGCCCAACCCCCCCCCCCCCCCCCCCCCCTCAAAATAAAATGGTCCATCCCTTAGAAGGTGTATATAAACACAGACTAAAAAAAACATTTAGCGACTTAGACTGACCTGCTAAAAAGTTTATTTAGACCTCATTAACTAACTAAATAATATTCGGCCAATATGTTTGGACTGGTTGCTGTTCGTGAAATAAAATATTTCAATCATTTCAAAACGTTCTGATCTTGTTTGTGTAGTCTGCTTCGCACGCACAATATAAAATTAATTTTTTATGTAAACATTCATTCGTCTTCAGTTCTGTCATACACAAAACTCTTGGAAAGAAAAATACTTCAGTTATTTATGAAGTTGCAATTCTTGGACTAAAATTTGCTACAGTTAAATTATCAAAAATGGTTCTCCTATTAAAAAAATGTATTGAGATACTATGAAAGACATGAAAGTCAAAGGTAAATCTTATTTTTTGTCCCCCGTCACGCAACGCTCCCTCATTCCGATAATAATTTTAAAATTATTTCAACCATTCATTCAAATTCATGCAACTAAGGCCCAGTTCAGACGCCGTACTTCACATGAGCCGAATCAAATTCGAATTTAGGCCGACCCAAATTAATTTAGTTCGACTGAATTGATTCAGACGCCGAGCTTAATTCAGCCAAATTTAAATTGATAGGGGAAAATTTCTGTTATATTGAAAAATACATTATAATAATTCATGCATTTGTTTCGGCTCATGTGAAGTTCGGCGTCTGAATCAAAGCCGGTCGACCACAGCCGTTATTCCCGGCTGAGTCAGGCGGGAAGAACTGGGCCTAAGCCCATCCGAATTCATTCGGCCGTTCCGAATTGATTCAGACGCCGTACTTCACATGAACTTAATTCATCGAATTCGATTCGGCTCATGTGAAGTACGGCGTCTGAACTGGGCCTAAAATGACAGAAAATTTCAGCAAACGAAGACACATCCTCGATTTCTAAGCAACTTTAGGATGGGGTATTAATTTTGTTATCTTGTCATCAAATAAACTGGGACTTTCATGTTGTCTTGGCTCCTCTATGTCGTTGGCACTAATTAGCGGTAACTATAACTAGTATAAAGAAAATACACACTGATCCAGATAAAATAGTATTTTATTCATGAAACAAAACATGATGAGATGTTAATTCTCCCCAGAGAATAACAACAAACAACAAATAATTCAAATATCACGCTACATTTCCTTTTAGAAGCAGAAATGAAAAGTTTCAATTTTCTTTCGCAAATAATTTTCTGATTATAGCAGATGAAGCTGCTATAATTTTAAATGGAGCAAAATCGTACAGCTTTATACGTCCGAGTACAAATGTTATTTGAATTGGGATCAAACTTAAAAATATGTTCGTATTGTTTACTGATCGAAAGAACTGGAAATACTTAGCTTGTGGTGTGCAACATGAATTCTCGCTAAGATGTTCTTGAATATTTTGTCAGGGAACACAGAAGTCGTCGAAAGCTCACTGGTGACACAACTGCTTGAACCATAAAGCTTCCCAATCATAAATTGACATGAAGCAGCATAAAGCAAACGCTTTGATTCGCCTACGCGGCCATTGTCGGCTCCCGCGCACAGATGGATCCAGCGTGTCCAGAGATAAAACGTCACTGTATCTATCGTCCGGTTGACCCGAAAACTAAGGCAATCATTCACTACAAAAACAAATTCCTAAGCCTGTTTTATCCAGTGTTAATATCCGCCCCAAAAAGCCAGAAAACGAGCTAGAAAAGCAAAGTTTGGGCCTACAGTAGTCGTAATTTCGATCAGCGTAGTAACAATGGCGCAATGGCCCCCCATATGTATTTATATGTTTTATTTTCACCTTCAAAATCAACAAGTGCTGGCGTGGCGCAGTGGTAAGGTTCTGAGTTCCAAAGCAGGACTTCGAGGGTTCAAATCCAACAACCCCTTGTTTCCAAAACAAAAAAAAAAAGGAAATAAATAAAATAAATAATTAATTAAATTAATTGATTAAAGTTTACAGCCCATTGACCGAGTGACTTTGTCCACTAAATGCTACAACTCGTTCTGCGCATGCGCGCATTCACGAGTTAAAATTGGAAAATAACATTGTTCCGTTGAATGTGAGGTAGATTATCTTCACCAGCTGTTAAATTGTAGAACGGGCAAATACCATGAACTTTCGACGTAATACTCTTGCATGTTGCCCCACAAGAGGGCAACATAAAACCAAAAACACGACCAGTGTAGAGAAGAACAACAGCGTACATCTTAGTCAGGTTGTTAGTCAGTGACTGTTTAACTTGATCATATCACTGCATGGTCCTAATTAAAAATATATATCTTACAATCATTATTAAAGAACAAAGCAATAGTCTTTTGAACTAAATCGGCACATTTAAAAACGGTAACTATATATCTATCGAGTAAAATGCAACTTAATGTACAAGTATCACAGTTCACTAGTCCTATAACATGTTGGCAATTTATAATGTTCTTTTCTAATCACTGTTTTGGCAGAGGATTTGTTCAAGTTTCTGCCCTTATCAGCAATTTTAAAAATATAGCATTATGAGAAACAGCTGAGCTATAATAATCATTTTTATGTGTTAACGTATAGGTCAAGTATTTATAGCCTTTGCATGGCTATAGTGAGCGAAAGAGAACCTCACTAAAGAGTCAGACCACACGTCAGAAACTTTAATGCTGTCTTAATGTACCCCAACTGTAATGGACATACAGGTTTGATCATTGGCAATTTAACATAAATAATGTTACCATTGCTGTAAAATTTATAAACAAATGCATTTAAGGCAGGAATATACTACAATGTGGACTAGTCAATTTGGCAGCTGATAAAATAATAATTAAAAAAAATGTACATTATAACTTACCTTTTATGGCCGCCAAGATCGTTGGATTTAGGACAGATTTTCGATTTGTCCCTTTAAATATGTTGGATATATGCTGGCCAGGATTTGGAATCAAATTGTCCAACGGGTTCAGGGCAAGGGCTGAGGGTGAAGGAGAGTGCTTGACAATGTTTTCAAAGCACTCTCTGTCCGTTCTTATTCCAAACTTGGGATCCCCAATTATGGCTAAGATAAAATCAGGTACATACATGAGTAGGCAAAAGTGACATTTAGTCAACATCTGTTTCAAAAATGGAAAACTGATTGTACAGAAATTTCTTTACTGTGAGGGGGTCATCAACATACATGTATACAGTCCCCTTTCATCGAAACACCCCTCCTTGAATAAATATCCCCATTGAATCTGGATGTTTAAATACACTCTGTACATGTAAACCCACAATCTTTAAAAAGAAGAAAAACAGTCACAATGTACATGTACACAAATGTATGTGACATGATTACTCCAGGTTTCTTGTCAAATTAAAAAAAAACTGGTTTAATCATGGTGATTGCCAAGGGAAAATCCGTAACTTGAAATATTAAAGCATCCTGGGCATGTGTGGTGCTTATAAATCAAGAAAATATGGTAAGTGCATTAATTAATTACTATTTGAAAAGGTGTGAATGTGGATACTGCTTTATGCATGCAGAAAGGAGTGGAATCCTTTAGTCACAAAACTAGATTTAATTACCTGATGAAGGTATTACTGTACAGAAATATTGGCTCCCTTACATTATTGTTAGAAAGTTGCACGTACATGTATGTGCCATTTTATTTAAAACCTACCCATTTCATTTCCATATTGTGAAGCTCCAGATGATATGGCAGGAGAGCCGTTTGCTGGTGAAACATCAGCTTGGTCATCTGCTTCTTTTACATTTATTTCAGGGACTACATGTACTCTGGGTGGGGTGCTGTCAACATCTTCTATATGTACATTGGAGATGTCATTATTGGCAGCAGCCTGGCTTGCTTTAGGAGTGGAATGGAAGACTCCAGACTGACCATGTTGACTGCACTTTTCTGAGCAACACTGGGTGATGCTGGTCTGTCTGTGCTGTCACCAGACTTATTAACAATGACTTGCACAGGGAGTGAATGATCCTGTATATTAAAAAATAATGTCAGGCAAACGCCCATTATCATATGAGGTTGTATTTTATGAGCATTTTCCTAATAAAGATACAAGTAGCTACATGTAGGTAGTTGTAATGTATGATATTTAGGCAGATTTTGAAGTCCCAAGAGTTATTCAGGCCAAGTCCAAGTGACAATAATTTATAATAAGTGTTAAATTTACAATTAAATAATTTCATATTTTTTTGTGGAACTAGCTGTAACACAAAAAAGTATTTTGTTAGTGCCCAAGTGTTGTTCTATAAAGTACTTACTTATAACTTAAAAATAAAGCACTTTGCCCCAGCTCTCATCCTACCACCTTAGCCGAGCAACTCGACTGAGTCTTTTAGTCACGTTTAAAGGGAAATTTAATATTTGGGTGATGACATCATCGCCCGAATAATAAGTGAACAGTATCTATAAAATTACGGGTGTGGTTTTTTAATAAATTAATTTGGCAATGTCTAATTTTCAAGTATTACCTTATTCAGACTGTGGTATGAAATCAGCTTGCTCTAAGGCCCAGTTCAAATGCCGTACTTCACATAAGCCGAATCAGCTGTTCTTTCCTTCCAGCTCAGCCGGGAAAAACAGCTGTGGACCGGGTATGATTCAGATGCCGAATCTCACATGAGCCAAAACAAATGCATGAATTATTATAATGTATTTTTCAATATAACAGCAATTTCCCCAATTGAATTAAGTTTGGCTGAATTAAGCTCAGCATCTGAATCAATTCAGCTGGTCTACATTATTATTATTATTATTATAGTGTTATTAATAAAATTCAATTAAATGTTATTATTATAGGCACATCATCTAGTACTGGAACGTCATCTGCCTCATTGCTTCTCATCAATTTCACTCAGCAACTCCTTTGCCTGTGCTTTGTTTTCCACTTCGTGTTTCCAGGTCAAAACTTTTTGTTGTGTGCCTGTCCCATTTCTGCTTGCTTCTTAATGGTCTCACTATCTCTATGAGACATGCAGATTCCCAAGCAGTTTAACCTGGTGAGGTCGGAACTCTTCACTCCGCTGTGAACCAAAATGGCTGAGATTCTGTGTGCCATCGCCGACATGCTTATTGTTCCTACAGCGAGCCAAAATTGCGGTCGACAATGCACAGCGAAGAAGCTCCTCGTGCACACACATACCAGAGAGGACACTGGGTGGCAATTTCCTGAATGACAGACTCGTTTGAAAATTGTTCTAGTTCCTCGGGCGAAGTCTTCTTTAACACTGACCTTCCTTGTTTACAATAATAATCAAATTCTTTGCTTGTAGCAGTTTGAAGGGCTGCAGGTAAAAAGGCTTTGATCTGTCCCATTTTGAAGAAAATGTTTACTACCGCTTTCCAGTCCTTTTTTCCTCAGTCGGTATTATTGAGTCGCAAAAGTTTCTTGAATATTTGTAAAACGTTTGCGCACAGTTCCTCACCTTTATCGCACATGAAGAGCAAACTCTTGAGGATAGATGATTCCTTCGTCCATGCTAAGCAGAGATCCTCCTTAACAATATCTGCCACTTTTCGTAGTGTTTTTCCCATTCCTTGAGGATTTAGCCGTTATTATGTTAGTGTTACCTCGGACAAAGGGAAAACCACCTTAAATGGCACCATTGGACATGATCATTATATAATGGAGTATTTCCAAATTATTCAAATGTACCTGATCCTGCTATACTGGTACTTGGTGTCTCCTTCACTGATGCTACAGTAGAATTTATGGTATCAGCTGAAACTGATAAACCAAATCATGTGTTAGTTTCATTTGATAGCCTTGGGTAAATTAATACAAATGTACTTGATCCTGCTAGACTGGTACTTGCTATGGACTTGCTAGTCTCAGCTACAACTAATCAACAAGAGGTGAATGATGTCCTCTATTCAAATTTCGATTATTCGTTAACTCTTGTTGGCAATGCAGTCAACACTACTGATGCAATAAATGCTTAAATTCCAAAGTTAGTGTAAAGGGGTTTTGGAAAAATAAACTATAAATTCTGTGCTTTAGTTTAGGCCAAACTCAAGCAGCAGTAGCACTAATGACATTTCACAGTAAGTTATATCTGGTTATAACAAAGTAAATTTTAAATAATAAATAAAAAATCATTCTTAAGACATATTAATTTATGTTCCTGTATTTCACCTTTAGCTTGATGTCTTGTTGCTACTCTCTCGCCAGCCATCAAACCCTTGATATAAAACAACAATCAAGTTTTAATCGAGTATTCCATGACTCAGGAAAAAAATTCTAGTTCAAATTACCTGATTGACTTTCTATAGATTAAAGACATTGATCTTAATTGATTGTTGAATCTGATTCCACTGTTATGAAAACACATGTCAATGTTATCTAAAAGAAGTTTGAGTCTGTGACAAATTGACAGACACAATAGAAATTAACATTAGAAAAATAGAACCATTCCTAATGTTAATTTCTTCTAAATTTAGTCACTTAGAAATTAGTCTGGTTCTATCAATGTCCCTCATGCAACACTTGCCAAACTTTGCCTAGGAAACTAATAATTATTAGAAGTGTATAAAACTAGTATGAATGGGCTGTAGGTGGGATAAAAACCTATTCTGGGTTAGGTGCTTACCTGTTGGTACAATGTAAGGCTTTGTGGGGTCAAAACTGAATACGTAAGCTGAAATATGTGACAATCCTGTCAAAATTCCTGTAGGCAGGCCATTCTTGATGTGTAATGAACACATGGTGGCAGGCGGCGTAAACAGAAAAGTAAATGTTCTGACATGGCAGTAAAACGAAATGTGGAGAACAAAACGGAAATAATGTTGAGCAAATCAAAATCCTTGAGAATGGTGAACATCCAGAAGTAAATAAAGGAAGAAAATGGAAAATAACATTGTTCCGTTGAATGTGAGGTAAATTATCTTCGCCAGCTTTTAAATTGTAGAACGGGCAAATACCACGAACTTAAACAAAATGTAACATTTCAAATATCTCAGTGAATACGCAGTTCAAATGAGATCAAAATACTTGAATACACATTTTTATAGTAACAACATGAATTTCTATCACATAACATGTATATACATTTTCTCTTTTTAAGAACATGTTAAGAATGTTTCAAGCTGAAATATTTCAAAAATAAGAGCATCCGGTCTTGGAACACTTACATACGTACATAAATGTAGTCTAGTCTAAGATAAACATAACACATGAATGTCAAACTAAAAAGATAGATAAATGTCAGTTAAGTTCAGCTATTGTGTATAGGGTGGTGTTTCCAGTGTTTCTGATAGATAGGTTGGACAGGAAGATTTTTCTTTGTAGGAGGTAATGGCGGTGGAGATGGTGATGGTGGTGGAAACGTCTGGTGGCAAAGATTGTAGCGATAGTGGAGCTGGTGGTAGAGGAGGCGAAGATTCCGGCAGTGATGGTGACAGAGGTGGGGAAGATGGTCGAGCTTGTGAAGAAAGGGAAGGCAATGCGTACATGATAGCGTTCGTGAAGAAGTGGCGCAAAAGTGACAAAATAAAAAACTTGTGGTTAATGAAGCAGATGAAGGCATAGATGTGCTGGTTACTGATCTGCTTGGAGCGGTGAAGTTTGGATGATTGTGGGTAGAGGATGAACTTGAGATGATGAATGAGATGATGATGAACTTGAGATGACTGCATCAAAAGGCTTGAACTGTTGGAATAATTGGATGGCAGTGAATGATGAACAAATGGAGAAGGTAATAAACATAAACTTGGTGGTGATGGAAATGATGAACAGTTGAGGTAGGCAGGCCATTCTTGATGTGTAATGAACACATGGTGGCAGGCGGCGTAAACAGAAAAGTAAATGTTCTGACATGGCAGTAAAACGAAGTGTGGAGAACAAAACGGAAATAATGTTGAGCAAATCAAAATCCTTGAGAATGGTGAACATCCAGAAGTAAATAAAGGAAGAAAATGGAAAATAACATCGTTCCGTTGAATGTGAGGTAGATTATCTTTGCCAGCTGTTAAATTGTAGAATGGGCAAATACCACGAACTTTCAACATAATACTCTTGCATATGCATGTTGCCCAACAAGAGAGCAACATAAAACCAAAAAGACAACCAGTGTAGAGAAGAACTCAACAGCATACATCTTAGTCAGGTTGTTAGTCAGAGTGACTAATGAACTCAGTTGTAGTGTGTGAAATAATAGCATAGAATGACTGATTCATACAATAGACTTCCATTGCAAATTGGCCAGCAAATTAGATCAAGAGAAACTCACTCTAGCACATTAAAATTTCTAATAACAAACACTGTAATAAATATCACTCGCTTGAGATTAACTATGCTTGTAAAAACCAGTTGTTTCAGTGTATTTCAATTTTTGGTGTCGTTTTCTTGTATAAGTAAACAACACGTATAGTTCCATGACAAATCAAAATCTAATGACAAAGAAACAGGGCAACTTGATCCATAAATTTACCAGAAGTGAGTTAGGTGTGAAAGTTTAAGTCGTGTTTAGTAACAAAGGCTTTGAATAACTGAATAATAACCAAAGTTGTGATTTGCATCCTTTCGGTATCTGGATATTTCGAGAGTTGTCAAACTACGCGTGTTCCAAGTGGAAACGAGCGTAACAAAGCGAACTTGAAAAAATATATTGGTTCTCTTTCCCTTTGCCCGTTTTTTTTTTTTGTATGTGTGTGTGTTCTACTGCAAGCAGAAACACTATGATATATATGGTTATTTTCTCTTGATATGGAGTAAGTGCAAGGTGTAATAACCGATCAAAGTGAAGATTATCGGAACAAAAGTAAGCAAGAGGGCGAGAGGCAATAATTTGCAATGTAAATCCCTGTGACTAAGAATTAATTACTCTACTGCCCACGCATTGACGCAAACCTCTATCATTCTTACACAAACCATCACTTACAATGTCAATGTCACTTACCAAATGTCAAATGCAGCTACACGTACATGTACGTGTTGTATACTCACATGGTGTTCCAATGTAAGGATAGCCCCATAGACTGCAACATGTCAATGCACTGTTTGCCAGCACCATAAGAAATACAAAGCAGACCAAACATCAATGGAAAGCAATTTCTTGCTTTTGAATTCCTGATATTGACCATGAAGGCCAAAGTTTGTAATCCACACAACAACTTGTGAGGGTTAGTCTTGTGAACATTACGCTCTCGTTGGTTCAAAACAACAAGTTTCAATTACTTCATGAATCAAAGGGCACCTCTCTAGGGCTGCTTGTGAGAGTTATGTTCTCATAAGCCTCTTGAGCAGAACTGTCCCTTATGTTGTTGTTGCAAAGACCCTCAAGAACTTTAATTTCATCTTTGATTTTGGCTCTGTGGCTTGACAGAGGATCTTTAGAGACCATTGAATTAAGCCTTGATATCTCTGCCTCGTATACATTGACCAGAGTTTTCAGTAAGTTGTCTCTTATCTGAGCCTCTCTAGTATTCTCCATGATCATTGCAGTAGGGCTGACCATATTTGGCAGATCACTTGTTTTTGTAGCAGATGTGCTAATTCTTCTGCAATCAATAAAGACAGAAGTCTTAGAAAATAATGCAAAAAACCCCTTTCTCTGTAGCCGTCGTAGCCGCATAAATCGCATAAGCACAAGACAAGACACAAAATCACAGCAGTCTTAACAAGAGATCTTGACACTTGCAAAATGACAAATCATGGCTACAAAAAAATTACGGTTAACTATTTTTGCGATTTTTACACGTAACGACTAAATTTTTCGCCGTTTTACGGCTGACGGTTAACCCCATTGAGACCCTCTTAAATTCGGGGCTGTAAGGAGGTTTGGCATATTAAATCAACACCACGGTTCCTCAGCATAAGGCGCAACTGGTTCTCTGCAAAATATCCATGATGAAAACCGCAATTGTCCATGACAACAACATCTCCGTTTGCTAAGACTGGATTACCGAGATGGTCTACAGCTTGTAAACTTTCGTCAAAGAAATGAATCATTTCAAATCCATTTGAAGGGCCTTCAAAACTGTTAAATTATTATGAACTCCAAAACGGCTATGGAGTAGGTTCACAGTATAGTTACAATTGGAGGTGTACCGTTGAACTTCAATTGCAGGAAGGCCTTTCTCACTGTGTCTGTAACTTCAATTTGGCATTGTTTTCACGACAGAACTTTCGTCTAAAAAAAGGAACTGTCGAAGGGTTAACTTCTGACGGTAGTATCGAAAACGAAGACCAAAGACCCCCTCACTCGAAAACGAAGACCTGCTCGAAAACGAAGACCCATAGAAAACGGTTGTTTTGACCATTTTGCTATGCAATGTTTTAGTATTGACCCAGAGTTGCGTGATGGAATAATGACAGGAAATGAACAATAAGCAGACTGAGAACATCTTGTCCAAGTTTCATTGAAATCCTACAAATATGTGTCATGGATTTTGCCAATTAAAAAAGGAAACTAATAAGTCCCTTGCATATGTTTGAAACACTAAACTTTTCAGTTGAAAGCAGTACTGCGAGTACGTCACGATTCATGAGTAGAATTAAAACATCTTGGCCCGGTTGTCCCGCTAAATCGGACTAAAAAAGGATCTTGTGCATTTTATCAACCTTTATTTAGTTTATTTAAACATCTTTCCGGCGTCCAAAATGACAAGAAATTTGTTCTTTGAAAATTATTGCAAACTTGTGATTGCCAGAGGTCACAACTATACCCCAGTCATTGATATGACGACACAAAGAAGCAATAACAAGAACATTTTATTAACTAAAACTAGAAAAAAGTAACATTTACTAAATAAATGGCACCACTGAACAGATCAGTATGTAAAGAAGTATTTCCAAGTCTGGTAAATTAAAACAAATGTACTTGATCCTGCTAGACTGGTACTTGCTATGAACAACAACAAACAACAACGTTATTCAATTTATATATATATATAATTTACAAGAGTGCTTGCTCCTGCTACTAGTTACAAAACTAATCAAGGCACACAAGCAGAGAAATTTAAGGTCTACAAGGGTCCAAAACACCGGAAGAAAGGCAGTCGTCAATCATGTCAGGCTTTTTTAGTACTGAATAAAATCACGTTAACCTGAAGGAAGATGTCATTTTCTAATGTACAATTAGCACATAAGCGAGGTTAACTTTCTCGGGAGTGTGTCACTCGGGTCACAGTAAAGTGTCCGGTGTCCGTATTAAGCGGGTTACTGTAATAGAAAATATATGAGCTTTTCGTCTTGACAAACAAAACTGTCCGTAATAAGCAGGTGTTCGTATTAAGCAGGTGTCTGTAATGCAGGGTTCCACTGTATTTGAAAACATGTTACCTGACTTAAGTTTGTGATACCTCATACGCGCTACCTGTTATTGTTGCCCTTACCTCTGCATTAAAGATTGATGCCATTTCCTCTCACTCCTATGTGGTATAAATACAGCAAATTACAATTTTTAGCAAGGAAATCTCCTACAAGAGTGTCAGACACTAGTTGTACGCTATTTCAAACCCCTTTGGATAGACAATTCATATATATTTACTGACACAGCAGTTCAAATTTGAAATGTCTGGATTTGGGATTTTAATTTAATTTCTAACAGTTAAGGTGGCTCATCTCAGTTTTGCAACCTGGACATACCTTCCCGAATTTGAACGGCTGATACCTCATTGTAAGAGCACCATCTGGCTAGCTACTTCACCCATTTACTAGAAATAGATTGAACTTTCCAAAACAGTAGGTTTGATTAGAATTGGTGTTACCATAGCAACGCAGCGATGACGTCATGCATTTTACATATGACCATTTTTCTCGACATCTAGACGTAAACTTTTAAAACAACCTACTCTCCCTTGTGGTCTAGATGTAGTTCTTCAAGACTACAAATTTGCTTATATCTCTGGTGTAATTAATCCTATCATGCTCGTTTACATTATATGCTTTGTGATACTTTTTCTGTGTTTAATCAGCTGATTATCAAAAACATATTGCATGAAGAGTTGCGATGTCACAAGTGGTACAATGACCATGTGTCTTCTTGTCTGCATTTGGTTTGACAAGTTTTTTCAGCGTCTTAACTAATTCACTCACCATTTTTGTATTATTTTTTACTATATATTTTTGCGCCAGTTTTTATAATTAGGTGGGCGAAATGCACATGGTGAGCTCAGATGCGCAGTGACTGGTTTATTGTGAGCAGGGGGGGCTAGCAGCGAGGCCTGGGACCTAGTATATATGATTGCACATTTTAGAAATTTGGCCGAGCGAGACTAAGTACTGGTTTGTTTAAAATAAACATGGCGGACGATGGCTGACATGACGTGCGTTTGTGTTCGTTCAGAAATATTTTGGCGATTCCACGTCCAAACATCTATGGGAACGATTCGGTCGCTGTTTAACTGAACTTTGGTCATTGTGGGACACCATGGATGAAAATTCCACAGCAAACTCCCGTAGAGGTACGTTTCTCGAATGATTGACAGATTTCTTTACTTGTGCGATCATGTATTGCGGAAAAGCGGCAAGATAAAAGGGCGCTGCCTGCCCCCCCTGATTGTGAGCATGCGCAGACAATTGTCCCTTGGTCCTCTCTTCCGAAAGCTTAGCATTTGGTGACAGAGAGAGGGCCAAAACTGGACTTAAACTGGTGAAAAGAAATCAACAAGGTTATATTTCACTTACTCGTTCAGCAAGGTCAAGGGTCTCATCTGGTAGGACCTGTTCATCAAAGCAGATCACTCTTTCATTCCTTTGAAGGGTAAAATGAAGTGGCAATTCTTCCTTGCAGCCTATCCAGTCATGGACTTCCTGTTGATAGTAAGGGAAAAATAACTGGTAACTTTAACATTTTAACAACTCATTTGGTTGTGTCAATTTGCTTATTTACCATTCACTGTTTGATGAGAAGGGTTATCCACTTATAAGGCCTACTGCTATGGGGGGGGTGTTGGTAGGGTAGTCTCCGAAGTTAAAGGGACGGGGGTGCTTGTTGTTAAATTTGAATTAAACCACTGAAGGACATCAATTTGTGTGTGACTCAAGCTTTATGTGACCCCTAAAAGATAACATTCTAAAACAGATGAACAAATAAGTCAAGAGCTACATGTATATGCAAGTTAAGCATCATGTACATGTAATTACATGTAGTTCAAATTAAGTTAAATGCTAAACCTGTAATAATTCATGTATTATGAATGCCCACTTTATTAGATGTGATATGTGTAAGCATTAAATTGTGAAAAACCTGAAAGGCAGCTCCCTTTTTAAATAATCGGCCAACCCTTCCTTGAGGCATTCTTATATATATCTTGTATCCTTTCTTTGGTTCTTCCAAAACCCTTTCCCTTCTGTCCCTTCTAATCTGTTGAAAGATAAAAAATACACCTTAATTTTCAATCTGTGTTAATTAACTCGACATCTCCAGCAGTTGAAAGGCTTACAGGTACCTGTGCTGCATTTTCATTATGCCCATCTTGTTCTTTGTCCTCATCTCTCTCCTCCTGGATCTGCATCCCATTTTCATTCTGCCCATCTTGTCCTTTGTCTTTCTCTCTCTCCTAGATCCGCATCTCATGGAGTTCTTGCTCCTGCCTTTCCCTCTCTTGTCTCCAAAGGGCAAGCTGCTCTCTGTGAAGACATAAATTGTAGATTTAGTTTAAACATGGTGTGTTTATGGATAATAGACCCAATGCAGTGCAGCTGTGTTCTATACATTAATGAATTTATTAAGTCAGATGTTTTGGAGTACTCACCTTTCCAATGTTAATGATTGAATCATTAGACAGGCTCTCTCACACACTCTGTCGGTCACACTAGCAGTATCATTGTCTGTATCTGATGCTAGAAATAGTTAAATTGTATTGACAATTAATGATGTCACAAGAATACCATAAAATATAGCTTTGAAATGTTCATAAGATTATGTACTATTTATCAACAGAAGGATGCGTAGTGTTTTCTTGGTGATTTTGTGTTACATAAGACAAATAAACAGCTTTTGTGTGTCAGTGGATTTTAATGAAATGACCAAAAATCGTTTAGTTGTGTATTTATAGTACGTCAGCACTGATAAAATATTATAGTCCCCAAAAAATTTAAGACTTGTTTGTCAGAACTTTAGTGCTTATTCTCACTATCCATGTAAGAATAATGTTTATATTGGTTGTTGCACATTGCAGATATTTCGCTTAAATAATTCAAGGCTACATGGCCAACACTACGAAATGTGTCCTTTTATTACAATCGAGTGGGTGTGAGAAATCAAATCGGCCAGCTGAAATAAATTATTGTACTTTGAGTCTGATAAATGCAGAACATGATACAGTGGATTTCATTTTCCGAGGGCTTTTCTTATTGTAGAACTTCTCGAGCAAAGTCAGCTACATGTAATTAAATATGCATAAATTAGTGTCAAAGGGGTCCCCATATCTCCCATGGATTTAAATATTTTGACCTATTGTTTTGTCACAATTATATTATAATTACTCATGACACCCAAAATTTGTGCCATTTAGTTTGAGCCAAATCAGTGATTTGAGCATTATCACCCCCTGCCTGCATGGTTCATTGACACACTCTTAAGTGCAAAGTGTCTTGCCCAAGCACACAAGCAATGATCCTGGCTACTCGATAACATTATTATAATTTGGTTACAAAAAAAAACATTATTGGTTGCATCATATGTCACCTACTATCCGCTCAATAAAAATCGGTTGCTTCCCAGCTGATGGTGTCAAGAAGATCACTTGATCTTCCTCGCCATTTCCATACAACTTGATTGCTGTTTAATTGAAGAAATAATATTTATTATTTATATGGCGCAAATTAACATGTAAATATGATCAAATGCGCCTTACAAACTATGTGAATGAGAAGAAGAAAGAAAGAAATAGACACTCAGTTAGACTACGAGCAGTCCCTCATTTTTCTCAGGGATCAAGTGGGCGAGTGCGCGCAAATCACCTCCCGCGAGAAGACAAGAAAAACGAGGGACTACCGACAAAGCCAGGCGTTTGATCTTTCACGGCCGAGTGATTTTGGAGTGTCAAACTCATATCATCAGTGCATCCTCTTCTCGGGAAGGGTATATCTTGTGTTACTACTTTCAAATACCTAGGCGTAGTGTTTGACAACTTTATGACTTGGAAGGCACACACGGACTATGTGTGTAAAAAGGTGGCGATTAGAGTTAGTATTCTAGGCCGTGTTAGAGGTTTTGTGACAAAAAAGGCATCAATACTTGTTTATAACACAATAATTCTTCCTATATTTGATTATTGCGATATCGCATGGAGTAGTCTACTACAACAAGACCAGGATAGACTACAGCGCCTACAAAATAGATCTGCCCGGATAATCACACGTTGCGCACGCTCCTCCGAGGCAATGGGGCATTTACAATGGTCGACTCTCTCAAGTAGGCGCTCCTACCATAAGGCTAAACTTGTTTTTCGTTGTCTTCATTCTTTAGTTCCGAGCTACTTTATATCATATTTTACTAGATTTAGCAATATACATAATTATACCACAAGACAGAGCATTAGGTCATCCCTACCAAAGGTTAAATTAAATTCTGGGAAAAATACCTTTCTTTTTAGTGGCGCGAAAATTTTTAACGAACTCCCTGTAAATATAGTAAACGCCGATAATATACAGACTTTCTGCCGCCTAGCAAAACATTTCTTTTTTATCATAACTTCTTAGTAACGTATCTTTTAGCCTCTTATAGTAATTAGTTTTGTATTTTTTATCATAGCATTTCTTATCTTATTGTAATTAGTATAGTAATTTTTTAAATCTTCTTAAATTGTAATATAATGTATTTTTTAGACGCAGGGCCCCTATGGATAACAGCCTAGAGCTGAATGGGCCACCCTGCTTAAATAAAGATTACTTACTTACTTACTTAATCCAATAAAAGTCCTTCTAAATAACTTGCCGTCATTTTCACTTGTCGTCGATGAACTGCGGGAGAATGTGCTTTTCTAGAAATGCCTAAACAGTGCGGCAGGAAGACCTCAGAGAAGCCTACTAGCGTCAATGATTTTTACCGTGTTTGTGGGTGCAATTTCAATATTCATGTGCCCTGTTTTACAGAGATTTAAGCGAAGAATTTCAACTGAGAATCTTTTCGAAATTCCAAAACGGGCCGGATGTCATGAAATGTCTGAATGTCTCCACGCAGATTTACTAACTGAATTTGGTTTTCCGCTTTCTTCCCGTGTAAAATGAGGAATGCCGTGGATTTCCTACGTTTTTTATGAGGAATGCTCCCACAACGTTATTTGGCTGACGAATCGGTTTCGCCGATTACGACGGATAGGTTTTTAAAACTGGCGCGTTGCAAGACCAATGCATAATTCAAACGCCCTGGCTTTGTCGGTAGTCTCATTTTTCTCGCGTCTTCTCGCGGGAGGTGATTTCCATGTGCTTCGCACACACTCGCCCACTCGATCCCTGAGAAAAATGAAGGACTGCTCATAGTCTAACACTCAGTAAATTAGCAGCATCTGTACTTGGGGTAGAATTTGAAATATGGTCTGAAAAAATTAAACCAGATCAAAAGTTTGGTGCCCCCTACTTGTTTTTCTTAAAATTTCTATCTTAAGGGATATGCAGGCTATATTTCCCTGATTGCAGCATCATAGCACTATCTAGAAGCAAAAATTATTGGGGCAAAAATATGTTCATAATTTTTAATCAAAATCTTGTTTCAAAGCACTCGATGGGCACAAATTAAACCTTTTCTTTGCTATATAATGCACAAGTCATGTGATTTATAACTTACAATGTACATATATCATAAATACATTTTTGAAGTGATGGAAAAAATTATTAAAACACCTTTTGAAGATATGTAACGATGTATATTACATGTAATAAATTATTATGTTATCAAAATATTGTACAAAATTCAATGCCAAAAATGCAGATATCATTAAGCAACTTCCATTAAGTGCCCAAATAACAGATATGGTACTCATGCCAGCCAAGTATCACATTAAAGTAGTGGTCAATTAAACATAAATCCAACTGAAATAAATGGTTTGGTTTTGTGAAATATTTACTTGTTATTGCTTTTGTTGAACACAATCATGGTACATTATATACTAAACAGTGGAGTAGCTCAAAAGTAACAGCAGCCTGTACCAGATGCTTGTACAGCGACAGACAACTGAGATATCCAGCAATAGTAGAAAAAAGAAAAGCCTGTTTATCTTGTGTGGAAATATGTTTCATGGTATACTGTAATTTATTATATTATAAATCCTCAAATGCCCTTTGGGTGCTTATTTTCAAATTTGGGATAAGGCTGGTGTGCTTATGTAAAAAAATATCAATGTGATGATGAATATATGAATGAAATCATATATATATGAACTGCGGAAATGGAATGAAATGAATATATGATCATCGCAGTTGTAAATGCAATTTGCAATTCAAATTGCAATTGCTTAAATTGCATTCACAACTGCGATGATCATATATTCATTTCATTTAAAAAAAAAAATTATTAGTTTTGGTTCACCAAACGTGTTTACAAACTGAAATCTGTTCATATATACATGTAGTAGTCAGCAGTTCAACTTTGATTTTGAATTACCGAAGATTGTAAAAAAATGGTGAGTGAATAACATGTCTGACAAATACTAAGTACTGCTGGCCTAGAGAAAACACAGGGCGAGGGGAGGGGGTGCTTATTTGAGGATTTACGGTATAATTATTTCAATTTCTTTTTTCTAATATTGCCATAAGCATCTGATGCTGTTGCTGTTGAGCCATTTAGGTCTGCATTTGCATAAACTGCTGCTGTTGTTGCTGGAACTGTTTTTGTTGGTGTTCTTGTTGCTGCTGCTGTTTTAACAGGATTTCCATCAGGCTGTTATGCTGCTTGTCAAGCAATTGCTTCCTGTCAGCCTCTTTCTCCACTTGCATGGATCTTATTTCTATAGACCTTATTCATAAATGGCGGTGGATTTATTATTCTTTTAAATTCATGCTAATCAGCCTCCCTAGCCTCATTTTAGAGAAAAAAGTTCTTTTAATTCTTGCACATACTAACAAGGCTAGGGGGCTGATTAGCATGAATATAAAAGAATAATTAATCGGCCGCCATTTATGAATAAGGTCTATATCTCTCTCCCTCAGGTTGTTCTCTTCGGTAGCCCGTTCTCTCAAGTAGGACACCATTTCAGTGCCATTCGATCGTCTTATTTTTGGCTTAGGTTGACTTTCACCATCCTCGTCAGTCCGCTTCTTTGTTTCGGCCAGGGACTCCATGGCTGTGAGCCTCACATCCTTCGCCTGCTCCTGCTCTTTTCGTAATTTCACTCTTGCATTGTCATCCTCATCTCTTGACTGCTCACTGGCTTCACTTCTCTCTGCAATTTCCTCCAGTAGTCTGTCTAACTCTGTTGGCTCAGGGCATATCCCACTAGCTCGTAGCTCTTGGTTGGTCTTCTTCTTGAATTTATATGCCAGATTCATGTAATGATCTCTTACAGACCTCTTATTCACTTCAAAGTCTGCCCTTTTATTGAGGTTGGTGGCAATCTTCTTCTTTGCCTGGCTCACTGTTTGTTCTTTAAACTTCTATGGCTCAATCTGAAGAACTTCATGGCAGAGGAGAATGTGTTTTTTCTCACTCCATTCCATTTTAGCACTGTTTTTAAAAATACATGAAAATTTCAGATACTCAATACAAATGCAAAAGTAACTAATACATTTAGTACTGTAAAGCTTATGCACCGAGGGGGGGGGGGGGGGGGTGTTCGGGCATATGTGGGGCATTTGACTTTTCCGAATAATTTTTGGGCAAAATCCCCACCTTGGGGCCGGAAAAACTGGTAAAATCAGATCAAATCTCCCCACCTTGGAATGGCTACAAGCTCTCAGAACAGGATAACATCACCGCTTATAAAACAGTGAATGAATGCGCGTGGATGATTAAAAAACGTGTTCTTTTAATACCGTCAATATTTTAATAGTCACAAGTGGTATCAGTTTAGAGTTTTTCTTTAAAGGGAGGGTTTCATGGCTCGACACATGTCCATAAATCAAAATACTTTGTTCACCTGTGCACGCTTTATGGCACAAGTCTATTTGATTGCATTGTTTATGAACCAATCGGAAGCAAGGAGTTAACTTTTGTGCAAAATTTGCTTATGAAAATTTCACGTTTAAAGAATTTTACAGCTATTTGCATAATTGTCGCTTGCAAATACTCTAAAATCATCAAACTGTGGAATAAATCCTATGGGTCAACACTAAATTCCACGGTCGACTGCGTCGGTGTAATCCACTGAAATCTTCTGTGAATTGCTTTCTACTTTCACTCTTCACCGCCATTTTCAAAGGAAAGAACTTTTCTAGGTCCGTTGTCGTCGTCTACAAACAGAAACGTCGAAAACAGCACTGACTACGATTGCGTTTAATACACGACACAAATTGGCATAACGTCGTAGACATATCTAGTCAGTCATTATGGTCGAATGATTCCTTAATTCCGTTTAGAAATTTGAATCAAATAATCATTTTTTAAGCGGAAAGCTTCAGCCGTTTTGAATGTAAGATTTTATAATAGTTTAGTAATGATTCAAAAGAGTCCTTTCCTTCACAAAAGGCGGTAGCGGAGTGGGAAAGTAAGCGTGCGTGCACGATTGAGAAAAGCCATATTAGGTACCCACGATCGACGGAAGTGTATTGCCAACTTCACAGTCACAGGTTTGACTTTTCGAAGTTTGCATAGCAATGAAATCAACGGTAACAGAGTTTCATTTGAACTATTTGCACAAGTTGCAAATCCACCTCTCTGGTACAATTTCTACTTTAACATACACAGTGTGATACCACTGGGCACAGGTGTCGCAAGCCACCCACGCAATGTCTTGTTCATCATCATCACCATCGTCTGTACTTGGTGGTCTTGGTGGCTCTTCACAGTTGCATGTGTGGCAAACATCATCTAACACACCAGCTTTCTGTCTTGAATTGGTTTGACGTTCTCACCGTGTAGCTGCTGCTTTCCTTGCGCCCCTCTGACGATTCGATTTCACGTTATCCAAATGCTTCATCCAAAACAAAACCTCTTCTGGTGGGAGAAGTACATCTTTTGCAATGCACAGTAAAGCTTGACTGTCGAGAATCCCTTTCCACTTCTGATAAGCTTCTAAAAGTACCTCAGATGGTGGTGTAGCTTTTGATAGATCCTTGTCACTGTTCACATAATCTAGGAATTGGTTTACTTTCATGTAATGTCCAGAGCAAAACCCGTCGCATTCAGTGCAAGCGCTGTTTCCAAATGGCCTGGTTGGATCGGGTGTCGGGATTGGCAAGAAAGAGATTGATGGGCCACCTGGAAACCATGGAATGTCTTCCGGTTGACTAGATCTGCAAACGGGATGAATGCATTGTGGGTGATAGCAGCATCTGAGGTAGAACAAGTACTGGGCTGGCAGATTTGGTACAAGGTGCCTGTTCCTCAGCTCCCATATCTCATTTATGCTCTTGTACAGATCTGGTTCTTCCTTCTTTAAACGCTCTTTGTCACTTTTCTTCCCCTTTAAGTAAGTAAGCAATGCAGCTCGTTCTTGTTGCATAGCTGTACTGTCAGCGCCTTTCCACAGGTGTATGACTGTTCCTGCACAAGGGCTCTGGTTAACACGGCTAATGTAAACATCTATGGCAGAATTTAAATTCTTGTTCAAGATTTCCTTGTTGACTTCTCCATTTTCAATACAGGAACCGTGCAAAGTCGATGGAATAAACAGATTTGCATGCCCTAATGCCAAGCAACCATGCTGAAGTTCAACTCGATTTCTGTAACTCGCACCGCTGTTTCTGGTTGAGATCAGTATTGCGTTATTTCCTTTCATCAGGTGTCTTTTTGTCCACCAGTATTGGACTTCTTTGTGCACGGGGCCTTCATCTGGTCTGCCATCTACTCTTACACATTCAATTTGCTTCTCTTTGCCAGTTTGACAATTGCAAAAGGCAGGCTTTACTTCAGGTTTGTTTTCTACCATAAGGATGTATGCATAATGCTGAGGCAGGATTCTTGTCAAACAGCTTTTGGGCCTTAACAACGCCGGCACAAATTTCTCCCGTAGTGACTTCTACTTACAGCATCTAGCCGGCTAAGTGCCCTTCTAGGAAGGCTCAGAGTTCTTCCAAAAATGCCGCGACCTGATCTTCAGTGAGATGGGGCATTTACTGTAGCTAAGAAAAGTGATTACCAGTGATTAAGGGAGGTTTCTTCAAGGAAAATGCTGATTAAGTGAAAGTTGTGGGATGCAGCACAGTTGATATTAACCAGTATTGTACACTGAGAGCTGCACATTAAGCTATAGTTTAGGGGTATACCTACTACTATACAAAGATAAAAAAGGTTAATTATTTACCTTGTAATCTCCACCCAGGTAAAATTCCAAATCCACTTTCTCTCCACTGATGGTAATTTGCCCTTCATTTACTAATTCGTTTACTTCTTTGATGACATTTGCCCCCTAATTATCTTCCTGTGTCAACATGCGCCTACAGAGTAACTACCCGTTTTCAAAAATTTGTAAAAAATTCAAAATTGCATGCCCAAGTGTGTGCTTTGGCCCACTTTTAGCTTTAAACTAGCTCTTTTCAGCAAGGTGTGTGAAAACATTAGTTTCCACGATATCATTTTATGAATGTCACAAGTTTTTTGGGTAAGGCAAATCAACCTAAAAAGTCTAATTTCACAGTTTAAAGCCAACCTTGATTCTCCCAATCATGTTTATGTTGTGCAGAGGTATTAGACCGACTACCCTGAATAATT
This sequence comes from Desmophyllum pertusum, assembly GCA_029204205.1. Taxonomy (NCBI): domain Eukaryota; kingdom Metazoa; phylum Cnidaria; class Anthozoa; order Scleractinia; family Caryophylliidae; genus Desmophyllum; species Desmophyllum pertusum. Next base: position 125,282 of record MU825878.1, read on the forward strand.
TTTTTAGACTTTTCTCATTTTTCAAATTTGTCTTGTCTACCTGCATACCGGGTAGGGTACCTGAAGCTCGAAATCAAGTATTCACTTTTTTTAGGGGTCACTTCAGGGTAACTTTAATTTCTTGTCTAAAATGAAAGGGTAAGCCATAAAAAACATTCCACATATTTCAGGGTAGTTGGTGAACGTGCTGTCTTAAAATGACGTTCATTGTTTAAAAGTAACGGGAGTTAAAAATCTTTGAACGTGAAAACACCACTTTAAATTGAGTAGGCAAATCAACTTTACAAACAAACTACTTTTGAAGCTGTTTTAAGTTTTCTAGCAAAATAAGGTCATCAACAGATAGAGGAAAGTGTAATGTTTACGTGCATTATTATTATCGTCACCCTGGTGTATTTTTGGAGTAATAACCCAAGAACTGGTCAAAAGGTAGTCAAATCAACTAAAATGGGTCAATTCACTAAAAAGTTAATTAAAACGAGAAAAATGCTTCTAGGCTCATGAAACTTACACAAATGAATAACATTGAGTATAGAAGAATATCAATGCAAAGAAAATTTGCTAACATGTCATATTATGGCCACAATTTAAGGTCAATTGCAGGGATTCAAAACAGGTTTCAAAACCCAATTATGCAACTTTGGAACGTAAAAAAATAGTCAGTTTTGAAATATTTTTTAATGAAAAGCTAAGGCCGAAAAGTAAATTGTTCAGACAGCTTGTGTGAAAGAACAAGAGAATCCATCGAAACTGGAATATTTTACAATTTTTTTTTTGCATAGGTAGGGTAGAAAATAGGCAAATCAACTTAAAAGGGTGACCTTCTTTGAAACGTTGCCACTTGAACATAATATGATTTTAGGACATACCGTTCATATCAAAATGTACAGAATTTCATGGGCTATCATTTTGCCAAATATGTAATCTTTAGCTTTAAGGACAAATAAGTTACAATTTTTTTAAAGTAGAGCAAGTTGGTGTATTTTGGCCGCCATATTGGATTCTTTAACATGCTTTAACTTTGGCAAAAAAACGTCAGATAATCACAAAACTTGGCAGCATAACGTAAATCGACGCCCTCTACCTATTGCAATTCTGAAAATTTACAATGTTTGGCTGAGTCAGCTTTTTTGGCAAATTTCCATGTTTTTGACAGCTGTCAATCAAATTGACAGGTGTCAGTCAATCACTGCAAACTGATATGGTAATCAAAATGTACAGAATTTCATGGGATATCATTTTGCCAAATATGAAATATTTAGCTTTAAGGACAAATAAGTTACAATTTTTTAAAGTAGAGCAAGTTGGCTTTATTTCAACCCTTACCCTCTTTTCCTCTTTAAAAAAAAGTTATTTGAAAGTTGGTTTCCTGGTCCCCCCTCGCCAAAGTGTAAATCTGGCGAGGGTATTACTCTGAACAAACACATTACAAAGCCCTTCACTGTCATTGAGTGATTCACCTGACCTTAATAGGTATTCAGGAACCACCCTCGGATCCGGGCAGCACAAACATATACATTACTCTTTTTAAATAAATAAATATTTAATGTTCATCGCCTCTTTTTCTTGCAGACGGATTTTACTTTCTCGTAACAGTGATTAAGAGGCAGTCCCGCTAAGAGCGGTCCGGTCAACTTCGGGTCGGAAAAAAGTTAGCCTTTATATTTTGTGGGCGAAAAGGACTTGGTAGGTAAATGTTAAAACCGGGGTATTGTTAAATTTCTTGCTTTTATTTTTCGCTACACGCCGAAATGTCTTCGGCCGTCCGAGGTGGGATTTTAGGCCGATCCAGAAGTCGAAATTTGCGTTTTTTCTAAGCCGCGCTGCTTCAACACAGGTAAGTATAGTTAAATATCAACCATACCATAGTATTTAGGTACATTTGACGTGCTTTGCAACAAAATTTCATAACGATTGGATAAAAATTAGATAAACCAGGCAAAATCAAAGACAACCTACCGCGTCGCTGGTCAAAAGGAACCGAAATTTAACTAAAAGCAAGAGTCGAAATCTCAAAAGTGGCACCTAAACTAGGGCTAAAATGCCCTTTAAGAGCGGCTTGCTGTAACTATCACCTTAACCTATGCAAGATAGAAAAATCAGATTTTCTCAAACTTTGTCATGATAAAGGCTTTTACTAACTTGTTTCAAAAATATAACTTTGAGGTTGTTTGGATTTTTATTTATTTTTATTTTTATTTTTTTGTGTTTGCCCCCTAGAAGTGCCCAAAATCGGCCCTGAAATCCCACTTTTATCGAATGCCAGCGAGCCAAAATAAAAAACCGTAGTAGGAAAAGCTAACCCATATTATTAAAATATCATCTTTCGGCGGCTATTTAGCGCTGTCAGATTCAAATATAATTTGAATCTGAATTTTTTATCGAATTTTCAAAATTATGCCCTGCGATGGTGTTGCGTGACGTCAAAATTTAGGCCAAATTCGTGGGACGAAAAGTCAATCTGGTACATGGATTTACCTATCAAAACTGTTATTTAAGATAAAAGTATCATTTCATCTTAGCTTTTATCGAAAAATTGGCTTGGGTAAATAAAACGAAAAATTTTGAGAGCGTCTCGAAAACAAGGCACTTGACCTAATCTCTTGACATTTTGATCTTTCATGCTGTGAGTGTTATCACAAACATTGATCCAGAAAAGTTCGACTGTGGGTCTGATCTCCCGTAAAAAGTCTTTCGAGTCTCACAAATGTCTCAGGGATATCATTTATCATATTTATAAAACAATATCGATCCCAAAACAAGCATTTTGTGGTTTAGTAAAGGTTTATTTTGAATTGCGAACTGCCATCTGCAAGCGAGTTTACAAAATACACGCGACAAAATATCAGTTTATAAATCAGCATCGACAAAAAACGCCAGGAAAACTAAAACAATAGATGCTTAACTAAATATGTGAAGTATTTCTTACCTCAATCTAGCCTATCTTGACGAGAAATGGTAACATTGCTGTCGGCTTTACTGATGGCGTGTACGAAACTTCCACTGTATGGCTGCGGTCTAGTTACATATTAACCGACAGCCACAGGATACCCAAGCTCGTGGGCGACCTTTTTATTTTATTATTTCACAGTATATAAATATATCCTTGTCGGTATTATCAGAAAAATCCTATATCAGTAAAATAACAGATCAAATAAATCGTCTTCTATAATCTGCTCTCTATAAAATACCCGTAAATATATTTCCGTCTTTTTCACAACCTGGCTAAATAACCAAGAGAACATCACCACTTAGAGAACATACGTGTCTCTGTCTGAACTGCTGTAGGCAATAATTATTTCTGCGTTGCACGTTTTGGCCGTTGTGCTAAAAAATATTACACTTGAAGCCTAACCTGATGGCTCGTGCTCTGATACTCTAGGCTATGCGGAATCATACTGAAGATTTATAACATATGAGAGTTACAATATACAACACACTTGTGACACTGTCACCTATACATCAGAAAGACTATCTTTCCAGGCGCGGATCCACACCGGCTTACACCGTTTTATGGAAATCGATCAAATTTTCCAAATGACTCAAAATCAAGGGAAATATAATTTTAGAGAGTGAACATCTAAGAACATTTGCGGGGAAACATGCCTCCGGACTTCCATAGATTCGGCGCTCAGACTCTAGTAAATCATTCAATTTTTTTTTTTCCTGGATCCACGCTTGCTTCCAGTTCGGCCGTAGCTCACTTATTACAGTCACAAGCGAGAACGAGTTCACTCAGAGCAGCGACATATTCCGCTTTGCGTTTTGAATTAAAACCCTCTGTTGCTATGTCGAAATATTCACATATTGTACTCAGCATGGCAATGCTCAGCTGATCCTTCAGCCGCTTTCCCTTGTGCATAGCGCAGATGTCCAGGTTATCATACACAATTGGATGGTGCAGCTGTACTTGGTCAAGTATGTCTTGCCGTGTGGCATCTAACATCAGCTCGTCTTGTGCAGCTAGGACATCTGTCTCCGAAAGATCACCTTGACGCGATTTCGCTGCCATTCTGGAGAAATACGACTGTATTTGCTGTGGGCTGAGGTACTCGTTCCTCTTGAACAGCTTCGAGCCATCCATCTTCTTGGTGAATCTCATGTCACGAACTACAGTGGCGGAATCTTGTTTTTGGCTGGTCGCCTGGCCAAGGTTAAATTTCTCCTCCATGTATCTTCTCTGGGCATCATTGAATCGAGTGGCCTTTTTTGTTGTCTTCAAGGCCCAGCCCTCGGGTAAAGTGTCGGCACTTTCGGAGGTGTCGCCCAGTTGTTCAAGTACTGCCGACACTGCTGCACTCGCGCCTTCAACTAAGAGGTCATGGTATTTCTTCTTTGACAAGTCAAAAAGATTGTGTCTCTCAGGCACCATCTTGCACTGCCCAAATGAAAGGTGCTTCTCCAGAGACTGGAGTGACGCTGATACATCTTGACACACCCTTCATTAGGGCACATAAGGAGCTCATTTGAAGAACCATCTTTCTCCACTGCTGGTTGCTCATCCTCCACTCGCACTTTCTTTGACCTTTCTTGAGAAACACTAATAAAGTCTCCTGAAGAAAATTCTCTCTCGAATGAGCAATTTTGCAGGTAATTTGGAACTGCAAAAAAAATGATACATCATAGTCAAGAATACTGGTGTAATAATGCAGCACCGACGCCAGAGTAAGTAAGCGAGCGCGTTCCAGCTCACGATTTATTGATTGATTGATGTTTGAAATCTAATACATTTGGCTTTTAAAATAGGTCACGTGACCAGCCTTTACTAAGGTCTTCTGTCCATTAGCCACCAGCTTGAACATTATCCGGAAGACCCCGAGAACAAGGTTGCGATTGTTACAGCTTTACAAAATCCTACAAAGCTATTCTATTACTCCGTATTCTCCGACAAAACAAATTAGTGTTTCATCGGGTGTCTCATTTTGTAAGAAATACCAACGTACAAGTATGCGTACCTTCAACTTGACTTTGGTTGATGAGTTTCCCTTGTCCGACCTTAAACGCCCTCCAGACAGTAACACCTTGCTCGCTGTACTAGAAGTTGTTCAAGAAACTCACCCCAGCTAGCTTTACTTGAGGGAGAACGCACTTTCCTTCAGTTCCCACATCAACTAGGGCAACCCGTACACCGTTTAGTCCTCCATTAGACAAAACAGCCTCTTTGAAGAAATTTAACCTTGGCCAGGCGACCAGCCAAAAACAAGATTCCGCCACTGTAGTTCGTGACATGAGATTCGCCAAGAAGATGGATGGCTCGAAGCTGTTCAAGAGGAACGAGTACCTCAGCCCACAGCAAATACAGTCGTATTTCTCCAGAATGGCAGCGAAATCGCGTCAAGGTGATCTTTCGGAGACAGATGTCCTAGCTGCACAAGACGAGCTGATGTTAGATGCCACACGGCAAGACATACTTGACCAAGTACAGCTGCACCATCCAATTGTGTATGATAACCTGGACATCTGCGCTATGCACAAGGGAAAGCGGCTGAAGGATCAGCTGAGCATTGCCATGCTGAGTACAATATGTGAATATTTCGACATAGCAACAGAGGGTTTTAATTCAAAACGCAAAGCGGAATATGTCGCTGCTCTGAGTGAACTCGTTCTCGCTTGTGACTGTAATAAGTGAGCTACGGCCGCACTGGAAGCAAGCGTGGATCCAGGAAAAAAAAAATTGAATGATTTACTAGAGTCCGAGCGCCGAATCTATGGAAGTCCGGAGGCATGTTTCCCCGCAAATGTTCTTAGATGTTCACTCTCTAAAATTATATTTCCCTTGATTTTGAGTCATTTGGAAAATTTGATCGATTTCCATAAAACGGTGTAAGCCGGTGTGGATCCGCGCCTGGAAAGATAGTCTTTCTGATGTATAGGTGACAGTGTCACAAGTGTGTTGTATATTGTAACTCTCATATGTTATAAATCTTCAGTATGATTCCGCATAGCCTAGAGTATCAGAGCACGAGCCATCAGGTTAGGCTTCAAGTGTAATATTTTTTAGCACAACGGCCAAAACGTGCAACGCAGAAATAATTATTGCCTACAGCAGTTCAGACAGAGACACGTATGTTCTCTAAGTGGTGATGTTCTCTTGGTTATTTAGCCAGGTTGTGAAAAAGACGGAAATATATTTACGGGTATTTTATAGAGAGCAGATTATAGAAGACGATTTATTTGATCTGTTATTTTACTGATATAGGATTTTTCTGATAATACCGACAAGGATATATTTATATACTGTGAAATAATAAAATAAAAAGATCGCCCACGAGCTTGGGTATCCTGTGGCTGTCGGTTAATATGTAACTAGACCGCAGCCGTACAGTGGAAGTTTCGTACACGCCATCAGTAAAGCCGACAGCAATGTTACCATTTCTCGTCAAGATAGGCTAGATTGAGGTAAGAAATACTTCCACATATTTAGTTAAGCATCTATTGTTTTAGTTTTCCTGGCGTTTTTTGTCGATGCTGATTTATAAACTGATATTTTGTCGCGTGTATTTTGTAAACTCGCTTGCAAATGGCAGTTCGCAATTCAAAATAAACCTTTACTAAACCACAAAATGCTTGTTTTGGGATCGATATTGTTTTATAAATATGATAAATGATATCCCTGAGACATTTGTGAGACTCGAAATACTTTTTACGGGCGATCAGACCCACAGTCGAACTTTTCTGGATCAATGTTTGTGATAACACTCACAGCATGAAAGATCAAAATGTCAAGAGATTAGATCAAGTGCCTTGTTTTCGAGACGCTCTCAAAATTTTTCGTTTTATTTACCCAAGCCAATTTTTCGATAAAAGCTAAGATGAAATGATACTTTTATCTTAAATAACAGTTTTGATAGGTAAATCCATGTACCAGATTGACTTTTCGTCCCACGAATTTGGCCTAAATGTTGACGTCACGCAACACCATCGCAGGGCATAATTTTGAAAATTCGATAAAAAATTCAGATTCAAATTATATTTGAATCTGACAGCGCTAAATAGCCGCCGAAAGATGATATTTTAATAATATGGGTTAGCTTTTCCTGCTACGGTTTTTATTTTGGCTCGCTGGCATTCGATAAAAGTGGGATTTCAGGGCCGATTTTGGGCACTTCTAGGGGGCAAACACAAAAAATAAAAATAAAAATAAATAAAAATCCAAACAACCTCAAAGTTATATTTTTGAAACAAGTTAGTAAAAGCCTTTATCATGACAAAGTTTGAGAAAATCTGATTTTTCTATCTTGCATAGGTTAAGGTGATAGTTACAGCAAGCCGCTCTTAACTCTTTGCCGTTTGCCTCAAAAACAGTGAAATTTGATACTATTGTTTGTTTATTTATTTTCTCAACAGCCATTTACAATTGTGTGGAAAGCTATATCTCTTTTGAAAGGGTAGTAAATAAACTTTCTGGAAAATATTTTTTTCCCAAAGAAACCCATAATATATTAATTAGTTAATTATTAACTAGCATAAATTAATATTAATAGCCGCAAAATTTGGACAAAAAAGCAACTTATTTCAAAATGATGACTGGTTATAAGGAAAAGTTAAAAGCAAAAATGTTCCTTTTTTTGGGCAACATATCCTGAAAATTTGGCTGAAAATGTTAAGTATAGAATAAATTAGTATTTTTTAGTTTGGTATCAAATTTTAATTTATGCAGGAATTTGACCCCAAACATTGTGTCAACATTCCACTCGAAATTTATCTCTGTCGTTCCATAAGAACGTTTTGTCCTCTCCCTTTACTGAAATATGAATCCTAACATGTATTCAAAGCATCAAACAAGGTTTTCAAATGTAAAAAGCGAATCAAAATATCATTTCAGTTGCATTTGCGTTCGTTCGATCGATCGATGCAATATTTCGTAACACTTATCTTGGTTCTTCGCTCGATTTTCGAGCTCCAGATGCAATTCAATTTCCTCACTTCTGGATCACTTTTCTCATCCAAAACTCTTGCTAAAACGTCCTCAACAACGCCTGTAACGGATTGCCAACTCTCCGATCTAACACACGGCCATATTTTGTGAATCGCTTTTCTGAAAAAGCCGTTATATAAGACCAACTGGGGTATCCCTGTTCAAACTTGCTGGGAGAATGGGTTAGAGTATTCCCAGTCCACCTTGAAAAAATGCGGGAAATCAGCCAAAAGACAATTTTTTGCAAATTTTTTTCCCCTATCGTTCCATCTGGAACGATGGTCTTCGTGCGTTAACGGCAAAGAGTTAATGGATGCTTAGGCAAAGCACATTCAAATCTTTTTATACCCTCTATACTATTGGGGGTGCCTGCAACAGCAATGAACAGTTAGAGAAAAACCTAAATCTCGCTATCGACGTTTATATTAAGAGAGTAAGTGGAGCACCCTGTGGAAATGGAACAATCAATTTACTTAAAGGATCTTCTGAAGTATGGGATGTACACAGTCGTCATATGGTGAAGAATCTGCCTGAGCAGTGTGTGTTTACAATAATTATTATTATTCCATGCTTTCAAAAGAGCTGCCCTCATGTGAAATGCCAGGCAGGTGAGGACAAGCTGGAGCTAAAGTGGTTTCCAAACGGCCCATCACTAGAGTACTTTCCTATCCCAATTCCGGATCCTAATCGCCCTTGGGTTGTGGACTGCAGTAAGTGTAAGGGGACATGTGCGGGCCATTTCCTGCCACCTGATGACCATCTGGCACATTACAGAAACCATGGTATAGAACGGATGATGGTCAAGCTCCTAAAAAATTATTGGAGAAGCCTACAAGATGCTTTGCACAAAGAAGATGCAGCCAAATAAAGAGACAATAACTGACCTAGCAAAGAAAACATTGCTCCCAATGGATCATGTGCGAATGTGGCTGGAACATCTTGATCAGGTGCAAAAGAATACAGCAGAGGGAGCGAAACAAGCAGCAGTCCTTCTTTTAGACATTAAAGAAGACAACTTGTTGATTTCCTTGTAATTTTTTCCCCTCGGTCCTACAGCAGTCCAAGCAGATGCCTATTGCCTGTGTGGCGAAGGTGAACATGGGTTGATGGTATCCTGTGATGGGGAAAATTGTCCAATTTTGTGGTTCCATGCCAACTGTGTTGGTCTATCTGAAGAAAGTGTTCCTGATGGTTTTTGGTACTGCCAACAATGCAAACATTAGGTATTGGTATAGGAGAAGAAAGCGGTTCTATTAAATGTCATTTATATAACATTATACATTGTATGTGAAATGAACTGTGACTGCCCTAGACTATCATAACTGTAACAATTGCGAATAGTGCCCTCAAGCTTACAGCAAACTGGCATAAATTGTGAATTCCGCTGCTTTGTGAAATTGTGCAAAAGAAAATTCATATAAAGCAACATCTTTAGTTGCCACAGGGGGTGAGGCATCTCCTGCTATTTTCCATGAAAATGTTTCTCCACATGGTGGGTATTTGCCAGTTTTTGTACGCTATTCAGAGCCAATCCCCACCTATATCCTGGGGTGGGGGGGATGGGGACTTTGACTGGTGCATTAATGACTTCATTCACGTAAAGCGGGGAAGATTCCAGCCAAACCTCGTTTCCAGGGTGGTGAGAGATACGCTGTGATTTTCCCACTTGACATAATGGATACTCCACCGAAAAAGCTAAAATTATCGGATGAAACAGTTCTTTCCGTGGCCAAAGAGGCCTCCGAAATAGAATTTTCATGGAACAAAGTGGCGCTGGAATATTTCAGTGAATGGTTACATGATTTCTCCCTTGCACACAATGTGGTAAAAGAAATGATGATGATGGCCGTGCTGCCCCATGCTGCCGAGCATCTTGCGTTGCTTGGTTCTCACTCGTTCGTAAAAACCGTCCGCCAACGAGCCTTAAGGCCAAGTAATATGGGCAACAATTTATTTCAACTTGTCGCGCAACATAGTTGCGTTGCGTTGCAAGTTGAAAACTGTTTTTGTGCGTATTACCACCTGCGTGAGAAACTTGTCGCACAACAAAAATTTGCAAGTTGCGGCAACATGTTGCGCAAATTAGACATGAGTTCTACTTTTTGCAACAAATTCTACTTGTGTTGCTCATAATTATTACCACTGATGCCACAACTTGCCATGCAACAAGTTTGAGTTAAATGCTTGTGATTGGACGCCAGTGAAGCGCGGCTGCACGATAAGTGTGAACTTGTAAATAAACATGGTGGACGGAGAGCATGAAGTTGAAGTAGTGAACGAAGTTGAACTTGATCACAAACTGTCAGAAGTTCACAAATTCGAGCTTTACAAAGATCTACAAGGCTATTGTTGCCTTTGGGAGAGCTCTAACGTTGATTACAAAAACAAACATGTAAAAGAAAAAGGAAAAAGCGTTAGAGGACCTGTCCTCCCTCCGGGAAATCCAGTCTCGCATATATATCTTACGATTTCGTTTTTGTGGTCTTTTCCCTTCTTCATCTAGTAACAAGAGCCAGAATGGCTTTAAGCTCGGGAAAATTGCAGGATGTGAGTGGATTGCATAAGCGTTGTGATGCAAAAACATGATGTAATTGGATATCAAAGGTTACAGTGGAGTTTTATGTAAACCTGTAAATAATTGAAAAGGGTAATAAAGAGGATGTTGTTGTTGTTGGAGTGGAACTGGCAATAAATAAAATTTTAGCCCGAAACTGTGATCCATTAATTATTAAAAGTGTTTTTTTAACTGCACAAATTGAACCCTTCTTTATATAAAAGGAATTGTTAAGCTATTCATGAAACTCAAACATTTGCATTTGTAAGTGAGATGAAAGTGAACGATAGAGAAGATTAATTTTCGGCAAACCACCCTGTGACCTGGGATGTTAGTGTGGTTGCTTCATTTGTTGACAGCTTAGGGGCTAATGAGTCTCTTTCACTTAAGGATTTGTGTCAGAAATTGGGCCTTCTTCTGGCTCTTACCGCTATGGAGAGAGTGTCCGAAGTAGTTGCTCATGATCTTAGGCATTTCAGCTTTCTGTTTTAACTAAGAAATCAAGGGTAGGCCAGAATTTAAAAACCTCCTTCCATGCCAGGTTTGAGGATGCCCATTACCTCTGCTTCTCTCAGTAGGTGGCTGAAAGATATCATCTCTCGAGCGGGTATTGATATCAATATTTTTAAAGCCCATTCAGTTCGGGGGCTTCTGCATCAGCTGCCTTTCACATGGCCATTTCCCTGCAGGAGATTTTAGATCTTGCAGACTGGTCAACTGATACCATGTTCATATTCAAGCCTAGCCACTAACTGTTGGCAATCCGCCTTAGCCATGAACACGAGCTCTCTTTAAAATCACATTGTTATATGAGGTGACTGTTCTGAAGTATAAGCACAGATTATGCCAGGGCCACTTGCGGCCTGCAGTATAAGATGGATTATTTAACAAATAAAGAAGCCAAAGCCATGAATTATACTGTCATAAAACACGACGGGAATTTGAGAACATGAGAGAAATTTAGAAAACACGAGCCGCAGGTGAGTGTTTTCTATATTTCTCAAGTGTTCTCTAATTCCCGGAGTGTTTTATGACAGTATAATACATGGTTTTGGCTTCTTTGTGCTATAAAATATAGATTTAACGCGCGCGAAACGATAAAACACGCTTTTCTATGTTTTATACTCTGATAAAACATGGTTTTTAACCAATCAGAGCGCGCGCAGCTTTCAGTCTATATTTTAAACGAAGAGAAAGGAGACGAATATAACAATGTGTAACCAACTTTATTTTGATTGTTACCCATCCGACAATTTTGTCAAGGCAATGAACGATGTTAGGGTGGGAGGACTAAGCATTCGAAATGCAGCTAAAAAGTGGGGACTTAAAAGAAAAACTCTTCAGGACCGCTTAAGTGGTTGAGTTGAGATCGGCAGACGCAGAGGCCACCTCCATTTCTGACTAACCAGGAAGAGAGCCAATTCGTTAATTGGCTGATTGAATTGGAAAATCGGGGTTTTGGTGTATCTAAAGATTCATTACTCAACGCGGTCAAAAAGTTCATTGACAAAGACGGAAGGACAACTCCTTTTCAAGACAATAAACCTGGGAACAAGTGGCCATCTTCCGAGTCAGCTCCACCGCCAGTGTTCACTGGTAGAAGCTCATTGGGTGCAGTTCAAGCTTTTGAAGCTCTAGAGACAGCGTTAGCAACACCTTCCAAGACGAAATACAGACAAAGAATGGCAGAAAGCTATAATATTGAAGAAGTCCAACCTTCTCTGCTTGGAAGAAGCTGTACTGCTCAATACAGGAGCCAATCGCATCTAGTGAAGTCCAAAACAATGGAGAGCCAACAGCAACAGCAGCAGCAGCATCTTCAACAAGTTTAGCACCTACAACACCTCCAGCGCCTTCAACAAGTGCAGCCTCTTCAGCACGTTCAGCTCCTTCAATAACTGTAGCATCTTCAGCAAGTGTAGCGTCTTCGGCAAGTGTAGCGCCTTCAGCAAGTGAAATGCCTTCGACAAGCGTAGCGCTTTCAACAAGTGTAATGCCTTCAACAAGTGTAGCGCCTTCAACAAGGGTAGCGCCTTCAACAAGTGTAGCGCCTTCAACAAGTGTAGTGCCTTCAACAAGTGCAGCCACTGCAGCAGGTGTACAACAAAGAGAAGGTGCAGAGCCATCTTTATGTCAGATCAACTCCTCCGCTATGGTACTTCGAGATATTTTAACATATCCCACAGTGGAAGTTAATGGTCCTGCAAAATGTAAGAATGCTAAACGAAGAATCCCTAATTTTGTTAGCGGGCCCGAGTCGATGAACATTATCCTTTATGAAAAGCTGAAGAAAGCTAGGCAGCTGGTGGAAAAGCAAAAAAAGTTGCAGGAAAGGGAAAAGAAAAAAGGAAGAGAGATGGAAGAAACTAGAAGAAGAGAAATTAAGGAAAGAGCAAAGGAAAGGAAAGAGCTGACAGAAAGAAGAAAGATCAATAAAAGCCTGGAAGAGAACAAGGAAGTCGAAAAAGAGCCAGGCTCGAGGAAATAGGGGAAAGACATGGCGAGAGTGTTTCGCAAATGATGGCGAGGATGACGTCTGTAATATCTGCCTGCAAGAGTACCTTCAATGTTCACTTTACTTGTAAAGTATAGTTAACTACAAGAGCTTAACATTATTGTCTATCATATATCTTGGCCTCAGAGATGCTGTTTAATTGACATAATGTGTTACAAACATTCCAACGAACTTGATATCCAAACAATGGATGCTTTCAGCTCCATTAACTTGGTATCACTATCAGCACTTAGTGCCCATCTCAATCGCTTACAATTGCGTGCCTGTGCTTTATCCGAATGTTATCAGTTTAGCCATCTGTGGCATATCAGGTCTGCATGTGTTTTGTTACACCAGTCTTTGTACTAGTAGCACACTAGACACACTATCTATTTTTCCCTTGTAAGTTTGCTTTTTAGCATGCCTTGTGTAACCAGAAATTGTCGCCGTGCTTCCAATGCTACAGTCAATCCGGCATCCTTGGAGCTTGGCCAACTTTTGGCTTTACGGCACCAGAGCTTGGTGTTGTTAGCTTCGGCTTGACATCTCGTGACAACTGGCTCAATGGCACGCCTCGCCGAACGGATTCACGCATTCGAGCACCCTGCTCCACCACCTGCTGGCTCCATCGGCGCAGTTGCTCCACCGCTCTTGACCGTTAACGTGGACGAAATTCCAACACCAGCGACCGCCTTTTCTGAGGTGCAGATCACCCAGCTGCGATCGCTCATCTTGGCAGTCGTTCACAGCGAGCGTGTTGGCTCACAACAGCCTCCAGTTCCGCCTGCAAGATCATCATCAACCACAGCCTCCCCCGACGGCCATCCAAACTGGTCCCCAAAATGTTCCGATCAACCCTGCGATTAACGCTTCAACAGGAGCAGAACATGGCGTCGGTCAATCGTCAACACTTGGTCCCAATCCCCCACCAGCCAACTTGGCGGGAACGCCTGGCACTTTCGCCCCTGCTCACAATCTACTACCTCTTCTGCAAAAAATCCTGCAGCGGATCACCAAATTTGAGTACATTGACTTTGCTGATTTACTGACTGACAACTTATACCCTCACCCATCTCTGACCGCCCAGAATCAATATAAATTAGAGGTCAACTCCCAAGACCCCTCAGCCCTGGCTATAGTCCCCTCACAACAACGCAAACGCCGGGTTGATGGACTTCATTCCTGGTTGGAGGCCTGGAATATTTACCTGCGAACAGTCCTTCACCACTTCCCTCTCCTTGCCCCTGATCTCCTGGCCTACCAAGACCAGGTTTGTAAGTATAGCAGGAAGTTTAGAGCATCCGCATGGATAATGTACGACACTGCCTTCCGCTACATGGCCGCCGCTAACTCGTCGTTGGCATGGGGGAAAATCGACGATCAGCTCTACAATGACATTCTGAAAGAGGAAACGCTCCCTTTCTGCATCTCGTCACTCATACGGCCATCGTACCATTAATTGCCCCACTCGTTCCCAGGCCAACCAGTCCTTCCGTCGCCCCCAGCCCAAACCCAGCCATTCACTCCAGGGTCAACCTCCTCTACAACCAGTATCCCTAAGCCACCCGCCAACACTCAGCAGGCCAACCTCTCAGCCCCTTCGCCAAACTTCACATTCCGGGATTTCAACCGTCGTTTCTGCCATCACATCAACTGCCAATTTCTTCACATCTGCAGTAACCAAGGTTGCGGCGGCACCCACCCCAGTACCCAATTCCCTAAAGGAGTATAACAATTTGCCATCCAGTCTTTCCCACCATCCTCCATCAACTCCTGTTTGCATTCCCAACTTGGCTCAAGAATTGAAACATTATCCTGACCGACAATTTGCTTCAGATCTGGTTCATGACCTTCAATTTGGCTGTCACATTGGCTACCAGGGTCCCTGTTACCACAGAATTACCCCAAATTTAAAATCTACTCTCCTTCACCCCGAAGCAGTTACCAAGGCTCTTCATAAAGAGATCAGTAGAAGCCACACAGCAGGTCCCTTCTCATCTCTTCCCCTTCCAACCCTGCAGTGCTCACCCCTGGAGGTTGTTCCTAAAAAGCGCGCATAGGAAACACAGAGAGTCAACGAAAACTGAAACTAATGTTCAGTTCGCTTGGCCTGAGGGTATCAAGCACAAATATCAGCGTCATTTCCTGCTGCTTGCGGTGTGTTACTGCCGGTGCAGTGTTTGAGTCCACAGACCATGATGCCATCCAGTGAGTGGGAAGCTGAGTTGAAATGCTCAGCTACGGGAAAGCCAGGAGACTGGTTGCGAATACTACGCAGGTGCTCACTGAAGCGTTCCAGTAGCCGCCTCCCAGTCTCACCGATGTAGGAACAGGTATAGCAGTGGCACGTGATGCAGTACACCACATTCACAGACTGACTGGTAAAGCGGTCACGGATGGTATATGCGTTCTTGGGCCTTGTAGATGTGATGATCTTGCACGGACTCAGCGAGGACGACGGCAGGTAAACGATCCGGCATCAGTGTGTGCGATGTCTGCATAGTGCAAGAGAACATCCCTGAGGTTTCTGTCTCGACGATATGACACGAGAGAACTGAGGGAAAATCCTGTGTGTCACGGCTTCGGAGGACAAGATGTTAAAGTTGTCGAGCATGATACGCCTTGTGCCAGTGTTGAAGGGATGGTACGTCAGTACTAGCGGGACTCTATTATCTGTGGCACCGCTCAGACGTGGTGGTGGTGTTAGTGCCTCGTCGCGTGGAACGGTTAACTCATTGCCGACGGCTTACCAGGATTTCGTAACTCCAGTTACGATGACGAAAAAATTTGCCAAAAATTTGTCCCTTGACCGCTTTGCGTGATTTTTTTAGACTGGCGTGACTAGGCTCTAGCCCAGTCCCCTAGCAAGTTTGAACAGGTACATTCTATTGTAAGTTACACAACGTATTTTCCCGTAAAGTGATTTTTTCAATTTTAAAATGGCGTCTCGTGCGAACGGAACTGGCGATCTTTGGGAAATTTTAGCAAGAGTTTTGGACGAGGAAAGTGATCCAGAAGGGATGCCAAGCAGCGAGGAAATTGAATTGCATCTGGAGCTCGAAAATCGAGTGAAGAACCAAGATAAGTGTTACGAAATATTGCATCGATCGATCGAATGAACACAAATGCAACTGAAATGATATTTTGATTCGCTTTTTACATTTGAAAACCTTGTTTGATGCTTTGAATACATGTTAGGATTCATATTTCAGTATAGGGAGAGGAGAAAACGTTCTTATAGAACGACAGAGATAAATTTCGAGTGGATTGTTGACACAATGTTTGGGGTCAAATTCCTGCATAAATTAACATTTGACACCAAACTAAAACATACCAATTTATTCTATACTTACCATTTTCAGCCAAATTTGCAGGATATGTTGCCAATATAACAAGGAACATTTTTGCTCTTAACTTTTCCTTATAACAAGTCATCATTTTGAAATAAGTTGCTTTTTTGTCTAAATTTTGCGGCTATTAATATTAATTTATGCTAGTTAATAATTAACTAATTAACATATTATGGGTTTCGTTGGGAAATAATTTTTTTTTCCTGAAAGTTTATTTACTACCCTTTCAAAAGAGATATAGCTTTCCACACAATTGTAAATGACTGTTGAGAAAATAAATAAACAAACAAACAATAGTATCAAATTTCACATTTTTGAGGCAGGTGGCAAAGAGTTAAGGTGGGGTCCCACGATAGGCTCTGGCCGTGGAATTGTCGTCATCGGAACAGATTCGGCTGGAACTGGCTGTAGGGAATTGCCAGTTTACAGTGATCTATGGAGTGACGTGTGGTGGAAATAGTTACGCGTGTCAGTCCCCATCTGTAACCTGTTGTTGTTTATCCCCAGCTTGATATCGAGAAAAGGAAACGGTTGGAAGTTGGAGACGTAATTGATGAACCCCTCGATATCAAGGCGAGTGCACTGCGCAGCTCCGACTACGTCATCGATGTAGCGCTTGTGCAGCTGGGAGACAAAGCAGGTGTATTACCCTAAAGGCCACATATATATTAACCTTCATTCGTATTCAACTTTTTTGGCGCTGCAAATCGCTAAATACTCACGCGACTAATGTTCTTCGGGTTTGATTTCCTCAGTACTGCCGAAGATTAGAACAATGCCTCGGGCAAACCATCTTATCTATAATTTGTTGTTCAGTTACGCTAAAATAACCCTCTTTTTCCCATTCTCGTCCCCACAGCCCTTTCGCATCTCTTAGCCGGCGGGGCCTAGGCACGAGAAACGAAGGGCTCTGGGGACAAAGGATTTCCCTATTTAATTTGAATTTTTTGATTGGCTGTTTGAAAACAAAGAAATCTTGAACGGAAGTAAAAAGTTAGCGCGGGTTAGCTGGCGAGGAAACAAGAACAGCCGCGCCGTATTTTCGAAATGGAGGATTTGGGATTCGCCCAATTTTCTCAACAAAACGGTTTTTACCTGGAAACCACCCTGTTGATATTTTCGGAGAGAAAAGCGGCAAGGAGCTAGAGTTTTTAATTGGAAAATAAATGAAGTTTGAGTTTGAAAGGCACCCATTCTAGCTAGAATTCCGTTCTTTGTCGCTGGCATCACTTTCTGCACAAGAATTATCGATTGGAGGGTCTGGTGTGAAAAGAGTCCGTGGTTCTCAACAGGTTGGAGGATCACCTTCCTAGAGTCAGCAGGCGAAGAAGAGTACGTAACTTGCCAGTATTCGAATCGAAAGTGTACGGATGTAACTTTTCGTTGATGGCGATCAAAATCACGACAAAAATCCCCTCAGTTTAGACCTATTGCTCCCAAGAAGAACACGACTGTACCATGGCGCCTTCCAGAACTTTTAAAAGGCGATAAAGAAAATCTTGAAGCCAGCAAAGAGGGAGAGATGCAGGTATCCAAGAGCCCTGCGGTACAGTCTGTTCCAGCTGAAATCATGAAGCAAAGCGGCTTACGAAAATACCAACGAAAATACCAGCGATTCAAAAACCTGCAACATTGTTGAGATGTGCGTTCAAAATCGTCTCGCTTGATTAATAATGCTGGAAATTTGATTTCTTTCTTTCGAAATAATTGATTCGAAAGAGCAAAGAGTGTTGGGGTTTTCTGGGCACGAGCAGAGGAAATGGAATATCAACGGTGTATGCGGACCACCGAGGAAACAACAACATCAATTAAAATACTTGATTCACTATGGTGAATAGCTATAGTGAATAGTTTTTGGAATAGCTAAAGAGAAAAACATGCATGGAATGTGTTTATACGTTAATATAACTTTATGACAACCTTGCAATATCGATTCATTACCATTGTCATTCAAAAAGAAATGTGAATATGCAACTGAAGAGGAGAAACTTGAATTCCTTGAGGGGTACATTGGCACTTTTGTTGACAAGGATGCCTTGGTAGATCCAGATGTGACAGGAATGTGGGAGATGGAAGAAGCCCAATGTATAGATTCAGAACAAGTTTCCAACCACACACTGTCACCAATAGAGCAAAATCTGTAAGTATGGTAATACTTTATTATAACAATTTATTATAAGTAAGTTATAAAAACTTGATTGTCATTTCTGACAACAAAGGGAAATATTTTTTCAATTTGATAATGAAAAACCTTGAACAAAATACCATAAAAAAGGTTATTTGCATGACCCCCAAATACTTAAATTAGTTGATATCCCACCCTAACATCCTTTGCCAAATCTAACCATGGCACTCTGGGTTACTAGCTTATTGGTGGATTCAGTGACTTATTGGAGGAGAGCCACTAGAGATAAGGGTTTCTTAATTAATCAAGGTGCAATGTATTACATGCCTATAATTATGAAACCACTGACTTCACTGCATTTGATTTAAGGTACAACAGTTCTGCTATTGAAGCAAAACAGCCAAGAGTTAGTAACACAGTGTGTTCTTGTTGCTGCTGGTCAGATTGTCGATGAGGACTCTGTGAGGGCAGAAAAACCAGCCCCAACTGAAGCTGCAGTTCAAGTCACAGAATTCAAGTTATATCTCTAACTCTTTCACTTTAATTGTTTTAAAATTTAAGAAATAGAAAATGGCATGCATGGTAACATAGCCAAGCACACTTAGAGGGAGTTTTGGAGAATTCAAAAGTTTACGTTAAAAAAAATAAATAAAAAAAGTACATGTACTATAGGACATGTATCACAAAGTCCTAAACCTACTGCAAAGAGGGTAAACAACAATAGTAAACAAGGTAAATTTATTATGTAGATCAAACAAAATTACATACATGTCAAATTTATCATAAAAAAATTATAAAATAGTGTTCATATAATGCACACTCTCTAGTTTTTTTTATGTGCAACCATTTTGGATCATCTTATGAAAACACCAGAATGAAGTTACACATGCATTAATGTTTGTATGCTTAATTTTATTAAATAAATAAAAATGACTGCTATTGGGTCATGTAACCCCGGATGCAAACACTCCCGAGGGAGTTTGGGAGAATTGAAAGATACTAACGTAAACCCTTGCCTGCAGCTTGGGTTCACATAAACTTTTGAATTCTCCAAAACCAGCTCCCTCTAAGTGTGCTTGGCTATGTTACCATGCATGCCATTTTCTATTTCTTAAATTTTAAAACAATTAAAGTGAAAGAGTTAGAGATATAACTTGAATTCTGTGCCATAACAACCTATTAAAGACAGTTGTAACTGCCAACTCTATATACACAAATTATCCTTAGAAAGTTAAGAAACTAGCTAAAAACTGTTGCAGTTAGTGCAACTACAGGCACCTTTGGAAATATGGTACCTAGCATACAGTGTACCTAGTTGGGCATAAGCAGGCTAAAAACTCTTCCTGTAAATAGGCAATGCATGTAAAATTAAACAGATTTAACAATTATTAGATTGTGAGCTCAAGATTTCTATGATTTGAGAGTTAATGAAGCCGCATAAAAATCATAGTAAATTGAATAAACGCTACGACTAAACCTTATTTAGTATTTTTTTGATAACTTAATTTTTTGCACTTATTGCTCGAACGTTGAGCGGAATCCGTCTTAAGTGTCTTCCAACAATCCCATATAATATAACTCAACTTCCCTAAAAGGTTGTAGAAAAACTGACCACCCATCACTGTAATTAATAACCTTATAGAAGGGATGTATTCACAAAATTTCACCCTCAAATAGAGGGGGAGGGGAGATACTAAATAAAGAATTCAAGCTAGATTACATACTTGTATACAAAGCTTAACCTACAAGTAGTCATGTTGACAATTTCACAAAAAAGGTACATCATTTTATTTGTCACATTCTTGGCTCCAAAGCACATTGTCTGGTTACAACACTCACTCTACTTATGACTAGATTTATGACTTATAGTTCTTGAAATGACACCAAAGCATTAAAGACCATTCATATAGAGCTCTAATAATTATTGTGATCATAAAATTATTTCACTTACAAAGCCTTACATTACACAATATACTGTATTAAACGGAAAGTTTTAAAGACAGATAAATACTTGCCACTCTACAATGAGATGTGCTTCATCAATTACCACAGCTCTCATATTCCGTCTTACTATCCAAAAGCTTCCTTAACTTGCCAACAAATGCCTCCGGTGGCCACAAATTATTCAATACTTCGATTGCTTGATATCGTTAATTTCAACATCACTCAATGACTCAGTATTACGAACCATGAGACAGCTGACCTGTAGATCTTTTAGTTTCACTGTTTGATCTCACATCAAGGCGTTTAAAGGCGACACAACCAAAATAAAAGAATCAGTTGCTGAGTCAAAAGGCCAAATATAAACTGAAAAATCAACGACTTGCCAAAACCCGTAGGTAAAATAATCAGGGTGTCTTTCTTTAAAACGACAATGTTCCTTGTAGCCTCTTTCTGTTCGGCGCGGAGGGAAACATTCTCCAAATTGGCCTGAGACAAAGATTCGATTCCTCGAATCCTGCCTCTACAGCCGCCATTACACTCTCCCACAGCATGTAGAAACATCACGACTGCATACATGAAAACCGGAAGTCCTAGAATCTAGGAGCGGAAATCCTTTGTCGCCAGAGCCCTTCGTTTCTCGTGCCTAGGCCCCGCCGGCTAAGAGTAGCGAAAGGGCTGTGGGGACGAGAATGTCTTTTTCCTTGATACGTTCTTCAGAAGATGAGCCGATATCCCGGGTGGGGGTGGGGGGGGGGGGGGGGGGCGTATTCTCTATAATGGACTCTACGGGGAGGCTCCACCCGAAAGGGGTAGCTTTTTCAGGCTGGAAGAATAAATCAAAGGCACTATGTGCCAACTCGTGAATGGAAGAGTAAAGAAATTAATTAACATAGAAATATGCAGTAGTACCGGGTAAATGTAAGTTGACAGTCTCGTCCTCGATGTTTTTGAGAATCGAGTTTCGAGTTTTGAGTCTCGATTTATTCCTCGAAACAGAACAATAAGATTCCGCGCGGCATTCACGCAAGCCGGTGTATTTCGTATTCACGTCCAAATCAGTGTTGGTCGGGAGGGAAACTCAAACGAAAAGTCTTTAATCGTACTCATCGGATATTCAATAATCCCCGGGCGATAATCGCCAACTTTATGGGCCGAATATTTTTAAAAACAAGGTTTACACAGGGTTTAACAAAACCATGGCCTAATACGATTTTAAACTGACTGGCCAACCTAAATGTATATATTTAAGCTCATAACCGTACAGTAAACGTTAACCCTGTTTAGAAGGTGTATATAAACACAGACTAAAAAAACATTTAGCGACTTAGACTGACCTGCTTATAAGTTGATTTAGACCTCATTAACTAACTTTTTAGACGTCGTTTAAATATTCGGCCAATTTGTTCGAACTGGTTTGAGTTTTATTTTAAAGCATGTTGCTGTTCGTGAAATAAAATATTTCAATCATTTCAAAACATTCTGATCTTGTTTGTGTAGTCTGTGCTTCGCACGCACAATATAAAATTAATTGTATATGTAAACATTCATTCGTCTTCAGTTCTGTCATACACGAAACTCTTGGAAAGAAAAATACTTCAGTTATCTATGAAGTTGTAATTCTTGGACTAAAATTAGCTACAGTTAAATTATCAAAAATGGGTTTGCTCTCCTATTAAAAAAACATGAAAATGACAGGTAAATCTTAGTTTTTTGTCCCCCGTCACGCAACGCTTCCTCACACAGTCGTTCTGATAATAATATTTTACAATTATTTCAACCATTCATGCAACTAAAATAACATACATGCATATGATAACACCGTCCATCGCGCTGACTAGCTGAGGTAAGACTTAAATAAAAGAAATAACACAACAAACGATGCGAGTCCATTCGCCAGCGCCAAGGAAATATGGGGGTGAGCCAAAAAACACTGTCGAGCATCTAAATAGACCCATGAATAGAAAAGATGAACATAGCCACTGAAACCAGTCCTTTGGTGAGTAAATCAAGCCACTTCCAGCTCAAAACAACAGCAACTCGGTGTCCTCGGCGAATCTCATTTGAGCCCGCGATAGTCGTTCATTCGTTCAGCGGAGCAAAAGTACAGGGCCTCTGTCGCTCCCGTGGGTGTCCCCCGTGAGTCAAAAAGGAATCTTGCGTATCGAAGGTCGCGAGATCGAATCCCGGTTGGAGGCACGGTTTTTTTTTTCCTCCCCGCAAGTATGAGAAACACAGGTACTAATATCAGTTCGCTTTAAATGTATACGCTGGAAAAAAAGCATTGAAGGGTTTTTATAGTTCAGACGCAAGCACAAGAAAATATCATAGAATTCCATAGTGGTACAAAAGAAAATATAGAATGATTCAGATAAATTAGATTTTATTCATACACTTGGTATAAAGAAGATACAACATTTAACATACTTAAGTGTTTTCCTAAGTCTTGAAGTCCGCAGCTTGGTTTTTAAAAGTTTCGACAGCTTGAGTCTTCATCAGAGCTTGAATCGATCGATACATTATTGTTTACAACTTGTGGCCATCGACCGAGGGAGCGAGTGAAATTTGTCCGCTATACGCTATAACTTCGTTCATGCTAAGCATTCACTCGTTAAAAAGGGTAAGGATTTCACGAGATGAAGTATAGAAAAGGGTAGGGAAAACTGTCAGTTAGGTGTTTAAAAGGACCTTTTAAAATATCTCGAACAGACGCACCTAATGGCTGATTCATCCAATATTTTAAGGGGCTACTCAAAAGGGTTACCTTTTCTGTCAAAAATGGTATAGAAAAGGTTAGGGTTTGGACCTCGGGGTGGAGCCTCCCCGCTTAAAACTTTGTTGAGTACCCTCCTCCCCCCCAAGGCCGATACATGAATATCATGTGTTACACTCAGAAAAATGCACTCAGAAAGAGGTACTAGTTCCCTTTAAAATCGCCGCATCCGTGGGTATCACTAAAAGAAAGGCCCGAAATAGTTTGCATTTATATTAACTACAATTTTTCGTGGCTTTGCCACTCGTATTTTTACCATCGCGCGCCACCAAAGTCGGCAGTTCCCATCCACTTTGCGTGACATATGTAATGATCTCACATAAGAAAGTTGCTATTAAATTAGCATATTCTGATTTCGCTACACCGTTCTTGGCGGACTGAGAGGCAGCAGAAGCCAATTTGATTTTGAAAATGGCAACTTGTTTACGTAAAAGACCCCGATCTGCAAACTATAGTGGAAGATCATCATAGCAATCCGGTTAGATGGTAAGTACCAGCTAGTCTGACGGGGGTCTGACGTTGAAATTGTAACATTTCAGGCACCTGAAAAATAACTTGAAGCTACTTGTCTTGACTGGACCAAAAAGTCCGTTGCAAAGCGAGCAGGATATTCTACCAGTGACTTTTAATAAGTGCTTATGTACTTCTATCTTTATACTCAGAATAATGTATTTTATTACTGTGAAGTGTGTCGGCTGAAATCGATTACATGTAGTCGCGTGCGAAATTTAATTTGAACTGGTAATCGACAAAGAAGGGAATCAGGCATATATTTACCACTGTCAACCGTTAGATTGATAAAAATCCAAGGTAAAGGGCACTCAGGATAAAAACATGAGGTATTCGGAATATTTAAGAGAGGCTGTCACTAACAATCAGACATATCGCGGCAAGGGTGGAAAATTCGATTTCTCTCTTATTTTAACGTTTGATAGGCTAGGGTATAACAAAAATCACTGGATACTTCTTTTGGCAAAATATCCTTTTATTTGAAAGAAAAGTGCAAATAACCAAATTCCGTTGAAAATCACCATTTGAGGCGTCAAATTATTGCACGAGTTTGTTACCCTCGCAAGCAAAAACGAATGATTCTACGTTCTTTAAAACACTGAAAACGTTTTGTGCAATGTCTAAATATTTGCCACAACGATTTTGGGAAATATTCCGTTGTTCTTTCCATACAAAATAATTTAATTACGAAGGCATATATTTCACTCACGGTAAAAGTACCTCGTGAATAAAATATATTTTCACCATGTGCTAAACCTTCAAATGGATTAAGCTTCTGGCGGTTGAATTACAAAAGGATGGCCTCGAGATTGCTGCAAACATTTCTTTGGGGTAACGGTTGAGAGCGGCGTGAGATCTTTTCAAAGTCCGTTGAAAATCCGGTTATTTGACCTTTAGCGGTCAAGCTTGTGCGGGTCACGCATATAATTTCGTCCGCCGTGTCACATGTTTTAACCCATATGAGAATGAAATAACCACATATCAAAACATTGCGAAATATTCTTACCTTATTTGCTGTAGAAGACAGTTCCACTGTTCATTTTAGTGTGATTATCTTGTCGTTCGTCGTATATTAGTTCTGTTTATAACGTCCGATGAACACCGCCAACTGTCAACGTTCGAAAACAGTCGAACGCAACACCAATCTTTGTAAACATTCGACACATTTCATCATCACAGCATCTTGTTCAACGGTTTAGTCATTTGTTGAATGTTCCTCGGTTTTTAGTGCACTAAAACTAAAAGATAAGATCACACTGGAAAGGATAGGACCACAAACATGTCGGCGCTTTTGCAGCTGTTTATACCTGGGTCGTCACGCAACGCTATTTTCATCGGCATTTCAGGGGGTGGGGGAGAGGCGAGGGCGGCGGCAGGGCGAAAAAGGCTGATAACACTTTCAACTGAAATACCAGGAGCCCATTACCAGGAGCCGCTCTGCTGACAATACACATGATTATGATCCAACTTCAGTAGTACGTTTTAGCACTGTCATCCTACTTTGCTGCAATTTTCTTCTGTTCTGGACGGATCCAGAACAGAAGAAAATTGCAGAAAATTGGAGGGGTCTTATAACAGGATACCGTGTGACGGGCACCAGGAGCCATAATCAGGGACCTGGCTCCAGCTCCTGGTGGCACTAAATTGTTGCGGATTCTAATTTTTTCTATTTTATTCCGGATCCGCCCAAAAAGGTTGTCCCAAAAACGTATTCCTGCAAAAACCTTCTTCCGCAAAAATTAACTCCAGTTTGAAATTATAAATATTAGACATCTTCCGTCAACTGGTGCCGCGTTCTTAATTATCGCTGCTTCGACCATTATTGTCTCTGGCTTTCAGTCAGTCGAGTTCTTCATGTACTGGATGATTCCAACGCCCAACCCATTTGTAACACTGAACAAGCAGGAATCTACAGAAAGGTCTGGCCTGATGTGTTCCAGAATCTTCTACAAGATTTTCAACAATGGTAACACCTTGTTCTAACTTTGTAGCACATAGACTGGGACAAATTCTTAGAAAGGCTGCTATTTAAAATTCTGTTGGCAAACTTGAGGAAAAGTTGGTAGATACACTTTTTGCCAACGAGAGAGCCGAGCGAAAACGCGAGTCTCTCGAGGCGGCAGGTATAACGCCGTGCGTAGTTTGAAGATCTTAGCAGAAAAAATCTCATTAGCCTATGAATAGGCTCCGCGGTGGGGATGGGGTGAAAGGAAAACTGCGAGCGAAAGCGAGCCCCGAGCGTAAGTGAGCCCCGAGCGAGCCGCAGCTAATTCATAGGCTAAAATCTCATATCCAATTGTGAAATGTGCCGTAAGGGATTTTCGGTATGTAAGTGAGATTTTTTTGACCATATATGGTTGTGGTTAATTTTTAATTGTGACGTCATACGCCTTCAACTTCAGACATACCGAATCTTCGCAGACTGACCTATGACAGGAGCATATCACTCCGGAGGAGTGCTGATTAATGACAACAGCATAGTTACACCTTTGGCTATTTTTAGAATCCGTCTCCCGCGATAAGATTTCCGTGTATGTCCGCGGACGATAGTGAGAATTCGTAGTAACGACATTCCGCCGTTCTAGTTCTTATTCCACGTTCTTCTCGTCCATTCCTGGTTTATTTTTAATCTGAAACATGAATGATAGCCTCGTCCTCGTGCTCGCAACGGGTGATTTTCGTGGCAAAAGTAATTCTAAAAATAGCTCAATGTGTAACTACGCCGTGTCATAGGCCCAATAAAAGAGATGGAGGCTCCAGGGTGATATGGTCCTGCCTATGAATAGCCTTCTTGGATTTTTAAGGACTGGACTGGACTACATTACTTGTAGAGAGAGAAGTTTGCTCAATGTATTCGGATTTCAATACCAATGGAATCAGGTTTAAAGTTATGAAATTAACCGAGGAGACTTGTAAAGAAATCATTAATTAATTGATTCGGAATATTGCAACATTCTCAATTCATTTCATCCTTTACATACAAACCTTATCAACAAAAATTACTACTTCGCTCGTTGGCACTTAGCGATAGGTACAACTAGTTTAGATGGAAATTATGTACTGAAAATGAAAACATTGTTTACGTACCAAGCTGGATTTTGAAATCTGGCACCAATATGGGACATGGAAACAAGCCTAAACTGTTTGCCTCTTTTTAAAGGAGTACGTCACATATGGCGCATTTTTAAAAAAAGTTCGCCGCTCGCAATCCGTTTTAATCTTCACCATCGTTGACCATCCTTGTTCCTGTTTGGTTTATTATTACCTCTTTGGTGTTTGTCTACCTTAGTAAACTATTATTTTGAGGCTTTCTTTAATCTGAAGGTGATGTTGCACTTCGCAAAAATGACTTAAAATATCGTAACATAGCTCCTTTAACCAGTTTGGAATCGAAATATTTTGATTCCCAAATCAGCTAACTATAATATTTTTATTCTCAACAATGCAAATTAAATTGATGGTGAGTGCTTTACTTAGACACGTCACATCGAAACAATTTTCATCCACTACTGTACGTCCACTAACTCGAATTCCGGAAATTATTTTTGATGGACTAGAGAGATAGTTGTCGACAACTATTCAGTTATCGATCATAAAAAGTAGTCGATAACAGAAAAGCCAGTGTGTGCAGCTAGTTATCGATAACTAAGGGGCTTAGTTATCGATAACTAGCTTCGCACACTGTCTTTTTTGTTATCGACTACTTTTCATGATCGACAACTAGATAGTTTTTGACAACTATCTCTACTATCTCTCTAGTCTGTGGAGGCCCTAATAAATTCTGTTTCTTAAAACTCTTGCATGCGTTGTGATTCTATGGATGGAGAACTCCCGGGGGAGAACTTGCAAACAACTGTGCAAACAACTGCTATGCGCAGGGAATTTGCACTGCAGAAATTGAGTCATGCAAAAAATATCTGAAGGTAATTTGGGCCTCCACAGACTAGGCCAACTGTTATCGATAACTATCAGTAGTTGTCGATAATAAAAAGTTGTCGATAACAAAAAAGCCAGTGTGCCAAGCTAGTTATTTTTGCGGAAGAGGGTTTTTGCGGGAATACATTTTTGGGACAACCTTTTTGGGCGGATCCGGAATAAAATAGCAAAAAATTAGAATCTGCAAAAATTTAGTGCCACCTGGAGCCAGGTCCTTGATTAAGGCTCCTGGTGGCACACGGTATCCTGTTATAAGACCCCTCCATCCGTCCAGAACAGAAGAAAATTGCAGCAAATTGCAGAAGAAAATTGCAGCAAAGTAGGATGATGGTACTAAAACGTGCTACTGAAGTTGGATCATAATCATGTGTATTGTCAGCAGAGCGGCTCCTGGTAATGGGCTCCTGGTATTTCAGTTGAAAGTGTTATCAGCCTTTTTCGCCCTGCTGCCGCCCTCGCCCATCCCCCACCCGCTGAAATGCTGATGAAAATAGCGTTGCGTGACGACCCAGGTATAAACAGCTGCAAAAGCGCCGACATGTTTGTGGTCCTATCCTTTCCAGTGTGATCTTATCTTTTAGTTTTAGTGCACTAAAAACCGAGGAACATTCAACAAATGGCTAAACTGTTGAACAAGATGCCGTGACGATGAAATGTGTCGAATGTTTACAAAGATTGGTGTTGCGTTCGACTGTTTTCGAACGTTGACAGTTGGCGGTGTTCATCGGACGTTATAAACATAACTAATATACGACGAACGACAAGATAATCACACTAAAATGAACAGTGGAACTGTCTTCTACAGCAAATAAGGTAAGAATATTTCGCAATGTTTTGATATGTGGTTATTTCAATCTCATATGGGTTAAAACATGTAACACGGCGGACGAAATTATATGCGTGACCCGCACAAGCTTGACCGCTAAAGGTCAAATAACCGGATTTTCAACGGACTTTGAAAAGATCTCATGCCGCTCTCAACCGTTACCCCAAAGAAATGTTTGCAGCAATCTCGAGGCCATCCTTTTGTAATTCAACCGCCAGAAGCTTAATCCATTTGAAGGTTTAGCACATGGTGAAAATATATTTTATTCACGAGGTACTTTTACCGTGAGTGAAATATACGCCTTCGTAATTAAATTATTTTGTATGGAAAGAACAACGGAATATTTCCCAAAATCGTTGTGGCAAATATTTAGACATTGCACAAAACGTTTTCAGTGTTTTAAAGAACGTAGAATCATTCGTTTTTGCTTGCGAGGGTAACAAACTCGTGCAATAATTTGACGCCTCAAATGGTGATTTTCAACGGAATTTGGTTATTTGCACTTTTCTTTCAAATAAAAGGATATTTTGCTAAAAGAAGTATCCAGTGATTTTTGTTATACCCTAGCCTATCAAACGTTAAAATAAGAGAGAAATCGAATTTTCCACCCTTGCCGCGAAATTGAAATTTTGTCTGGTTATTAGTGACAGGCTCTCTTAAGGTACTTGTGGACTGCTAAAATACCATTCTTATTCGATTATTTGCGTTTGGGCACCATCCATCCTAGCCGTGACCTTTGTACTTTTGTAGTAAACATTGTTGTACATAAGCTCTAAAAAACGTTCGCTCGCGTCCAACACAGGACGATACCCGCAGGTTTAACTTCAGAATCTGTGAGAATAAGGTTACATCTTTGCTTTAAGAAGTTAAACATTTTTTCAAATACGATCCTCCAGAGTGTCATGTAGTGACCAACAGACATTCTGTCGCTTTGCTAAGATGCCTTTCTGTCCACATGACTTCTACATGAGATGGACCTTCATCTGCACCTCCATCCACTCTATAAATTCAACCTGTTTACTGAAGAGATCTTTCAATTCAGAACTTTCCTCCAGCAATCCGCAAATCCACCATGTGCTGTGTAGGGGATTTTTGATGCAAGTGATGAGGTTTGACAAATCCAAAACATACTTCAGGTGTTGTCTCAGTTTCCAGAAACAGATAAGAAGACACCTGGAGTGTTGATGAATATTTGTTCACGTAATCGGCTCTAGTGGTCACCTCCACATCATCAGAAATGGAAAGTGCAGGGCTTGGTTGTTCAAAGGATGGATAACGCTATCTACCGGATAAATCACTATCCAGTGGATAGCGTAGTTTGTTTTATTAACACTTATCCACTGGATAGTGATTTATCCGGTGGATAGCGTTATCCACCCTTTGAACAACTGGGCCCAGGATGCTATCCCGCCCAACTGCAGCTTGCGGAATGATGAGGGAATGCTTAATGAACATAGGTCTTCTGTTTTGCTTGACCACATAAACAATTAGGAAATGACCAGTCTGTTCTGGTAAAGGTAACATTAATTTGTACTGTCAATGATTTTGTTTGTAGCTTTTTATTGATAAAATTAATGTAATGACCCACCATTAATGTGTAGATTAAAACTGCATGAACCACCCTTTGTGAGGGCACCAAAACTAATGACCCACACCCTTTTTGCTCAGGCCAATCCCACTCTTTGCCCCTAGTACGTATTGACAAGTCCCTAAAATTACAAATTATAATGTTTGCCAAACATTATAGCAAAACGCCCATTAAGGGGACACCCTTGGGACAAGGAGAAGTGCCCCTTAAGGTGGTACCGGAGGCTAAAGTGACTGTTTCAGAATTTGCCGATTCTTTATGCGCTCAAAGCTTATCAAGAAAGAACTTTGTTCGCAAAATTTCAGCTCAAGGGAATCTATTCTTCGCGAGATATAGCCAAATGAAGTTTTGTATCTAAGGAGAATTTAGCGGGAAAATACAGAAGCATCGGGCCATAAATAGGTTTCGGTTTTCAAAAACAATCTCTGCGTTATGTGCTTTTGACAGGTTCCAAATATCCAATTTCGATTGCGAAACTATCAGCCGTCACAAAAGCTGCTCAAAGACGCAAATCGTACCGTGATCTACTGTATTCTGGCTACTGGGACAACAACTTATTATTGTATATGAAAGAAACTTGACTGAATAACTCCATTTATTTTATCCATCTAAACATATGCGAGTGT
Organism: Desmophyllum pertusum; assembly: GCA_029204205.1. Classification (NCBI taxonomy): domain Eukaryota; kingdom Metazoa; phylum Cnidaria; class Anthozoa; order Scleractinia; family Caryophylliidae; genus Desmophyllum; species Desmophyllum pertusum. Next base: position 155,923 of record MU825878.1, read on the forward strand.
ACGTACGTGACATTTGCAATTCTTCGTCATCAAAGACAACTTTCTTGTTTCGAGCGGCGTTTCGAGCTACTAAAACCAAATGTTCGACTTCCCAACTCCACGGCATATTATTAAAAAGTCTGTAGAGGCCTTCTTCCGTTTTGGAAATGCTGAATATTTCCCGAAACATCAAGCAACATTTAAAGAATTACAACACAAAGAAAATCCGACATGTCGTCACTTCAATCAAGACTCGTCGAAGGTGTTGTTACTAAGCAAAGGTGTCATTGTTTATATCGCTTCTTGTGATTGGTTTCGCGGGAAAAATAGCAAGACTTATAAGGGAATACTTGCCATATATAGGGCAGTTTTCTATGTTTTACTGCTGGATCTATATATCGCTGGCTTTCTCAAGATTGAGGAACAAATTCTGGCAAAGATATCGCTCTATTTGCGAAAAATAATGGCTTGTATGTGCAACATGCTGGTAGTGTTTTGACCTTTTCTCATCAAGGATCTATTTTCTCATCATAAAACGTTGCAAGCCTCAACTACACATATCCGCCACAGTCCGCCGCAATATGTCGGATTTATGAGGTAATGAATTTGCATAAGATTTGAAAACAATAATTTTGCTATCAAATCTTTTTGTTTTGTTTTTTCATGGTGGACTGCGGCCAAAATTTCCATTTTATGGATTCAAATAAGTGTGTCAATTTATTTCAAATAATATTCAATTGCATTAAAAAAATGGACAATATTTCATAACTTGGCTGTTTTGACACCTAATAATTCTTCAAATTCCTCAAATTCCTATGTTTAACTTAAAATAAAAAACATTTTTTCATCGTCCTCACATAATTATGATTTAATACTGAACATTTCGTTCAATTCTAGTAAATATTTCTATAATTTTTAAAACGCTGAATTTGATGAAAATGTCCAAATTAGCCTCCGGTACCACCTTAATGGAGGTGTTCATTTAAAAAAGTTTGTCCCCTTAAAGGAGGGGTCCCAAAGTTACACTCAGTATATGTAATAAATAAATTAAAAGTGATAAGTTACAGCGACAAGTTCTTCAGTCATTTCATTTGTGAATAGAAAACTCTGAACGCTGTTATTGGCTATATGTCAATTAATTATGCCAACTATTGGGTAGGTAAGTCATTGTAGGAGTCGGTCTTTGCATCAGGATCCCATCGACCTGTTTTGACAACAACTGCATCACCAAAATATCGGTATTCATTAATTGTCTATAAACTTTAACAAGATTAACACTGTGAATTATGTTGCTTTGAAATGCAACAGTCACTTTGGGCACTTTTTTGGAAGGAACATAGCCAAGGGACTGCCAAGTTTCTTCCAGTTTAGCTTGGACAACTATAGCGTTGTCGTCCCTTAAATTAACTGGTTCAAAAAATAATCGTAGCTCAAGTTCTTCACGTGCAGCGAGTTTTCTTTGGCATTTTTTATGTGCTTTTTGAAAGTTGTCATGAAAACTGCAACCTTTGAGTTTGATTTTCTCAGCAAATTGTTGCTCTATTTTGTCATCTTCTGCTTGAGGCGTGTCAATTTCATTGTCTATTTCACTGTTACCACCCTCACTCTCCACTCTGTCATTCTCCTCGTGCAGTCTCGGTGGTTGATCCACACTTGTGTCTGTTTGCAAAGTATTGTTTTAAGTTATACATGTAGTTTACTTGGGCACTCCACAATCAACTTGTACGTTTAATAATAGTAAGCAGAACACAGAAATATCCCCTATTTAATGAAACAAGCATAGTCCATGACTTTCAACATACTAAATATAACTACATATAAACATTCAGATATTGCGAGAAACGCCACACACACCATGACAGTTAATTGTAGGATACCAGAGGTTACGAAGAGCATTATTTTGTAGGATACCAGAGGTTACGAACAACATTATTTTGAGTTTAAGTTAAGGTATCAGTCACCCTTCAAAGTGCCATTTTTTAAAATTTTAGGTTTTTACATTCTTAAATAGATCTATTTGAGAGCTTTCTTTAAAAAAAAAAAATCAGAAGAAAATATTATTTCTGTCGAAAGATATCGGGGGCAAAATATTTTTTCTTGCTAATTATCTTAATTGATCGCTAACAAGTTCTGACAAGTTTGTCATATCCAATTATAAACGTCGCATGATACCGAGTGCGTGCTGTGAGCCTGCGAAGTCTACACAACACGTGTGCTTGTTTTCGCGTGTTTATAGCTTCGACTTTTAGCGTTTGCTTCTGTGTAAATGCCTCCTAAAAAAAAGAAAAGGTCGTGTCTGTTTTCGTCATCGAAACCAAGAGCGAAGAAATCGAAGAACGGATTTGATAAAGAATGGGCCGCAAAATTGGCAGAGAGCGACAAAGGCTCGTTTTATCAACAAGAGAAGTGGCTCGAGGATAGCAAAAATGCTCCAGTTGCTGAGAGTGCAAGCCGCTCCAAAATCCAGCATGAAGAGCCAGATGAAGAAACTAATTTAAGCTCATCTGCTGATGGAAAATGGAAAACGATAACCGGTCGAGCTATCGTATCGAGTGAAAAGCTACAAGAGAAACTTGACGAGGCGGTCTCTTTCTTTCTCTTTCTGCGGGGGCTGCTGTCGCCTTTCGTTTGCTTTTTGTTCGTGTTGATGATTTTGCCCTGGTTTTCGGCATCTTTACCAACCTGGCCAGCATTTCAAGAAATATACACAATATATTTTAATTGCTACATGAAAGCGGATCATTGTTTGTAAATAAAACGATTATTATACGTTCGCTAACCTCAACAAATTTTGTCTTGTGCCCACGAGCGGTGTATTTGAACTGACTGGAAGCAAATAAAGTATTTCCCGCCGCATGCCGCGAAAGTTTGTTCCTGTTACATGTTACCTGTCAAAGTCCTATTGTTAGAGAAAGTTGATCCCTCTATGGCATCGATCAGAATAGACGTTTAGGTGTCATAAACTCATTCCAGGTAAGATGCCGCAAAAACTGTATTTTCCTTTTTATCTCGGAAGGAAAATTTTGCGAGGGACGCGTACGTTTTGAACTCCAAGTCGGCAGCCATTCAACCAATTTGGCTGACATTTGGCCAGAATGATGACATACATCTCTTCTACAAAACTGTGTCTGCGAATTTTAATACTCCTTTTAATTCTAATGCTAGAGCTTTTTTTCCACAGGGAGTGCTAACTAATAATTAGTTAGCACTCCCTGTGGAAAAAAAGCTCTAGCATTAGAATTAAAAGGAGTATTAAAATTCGCAGACACGATTATAACATAATTATTATGTTATAATCGAGCCTCGAGCCGGGAGAAGTCTGGGGAGACTCCCCAGGCTTTGACCGGCTCGCGGCTCTATTATATACTCGATTTCATGGAGCCGCGAGCCGTTGAAGCCCCGTATTTTGTTCATCATCTACAATTAGACCAGGTATGGTGTCAATGGGATACAAAATGAGCTGTGCAAAGCATCGAATTCTTCTAGCATTGGATACTTAATGAAGTCTTCCGTCTTCCTTGCAAAAAGTAATTAAATACACGCTCCTAATATCCTACTGGTGATTTATTTACTCAGCTATGTAAACACACTTGCACGACCAGACTTATTAGATTAGATTGTTTGTTTCATCACGGTGATATCGTGAAACGCGAGCGAGCCGTTTCACCGATGGTTCACCATTCGTTAAAGACGTTCTACATAGTAATCCACAACAAAAATCATTTATTTTTTTCCTTGGCAAATTGCTTAATAATGGTACTCTGATTACACACACGTTTTTTCGCTATTTATCTGATTAGAAAAGCTGTTTTGCAACGGATCACCATGGTGAAACGTAGGTATTAAAAATAGACTCCAAAAGTTCTTATCAACTTATCGCTTCACCATGGTGATTCGTTGCAAAAACGTATGTATAATCAGAGTACCATTATTTTAATAATGGTACTCTGATTAATTCTGGCAAATTGCTTAAAAGCAATTTGCCAAGGAAAAAAAAAAAGATTTTTGTTGTGGATTACTATGTAGAACGTCTTTAACGAATGGTGAACCGTCGGTGAAACGGCTCGCTCGCGTTTCACCATATCACCGTGAAGAAACAAACAATGTAATCTAATAAGTCTGGTCGTGCAAGTGTGTTTACATTGCTGAGTAAATAAATCACCAGTAGGATATTAGGAGCATGTATTTAATTACTTTTTGCAAGGAAGACTTCATTAAGTATCCAATGCGGGAAGAATTCGATGCTTTGCACAGCTCATTTTGTATCCCATTGACACCATACCTGGTCAAATTGTAGATGATGAACAAAATACGGGGTTTCGACGGCTCGCGGCTCCATGAAATTGAGTATATAATAGAGCCGCGAGCCGGTCAAAGCCCGGGGAGAGACGTCTCTCCCCAGGCTTCTCCCGGCTCGTGGCTCGATTATAACATAATTATTGTCACCCCCAACTTCATTTTCCAATAAAAGAAAAACAAACGCACTTGTCAAAAATCTGAGACAAGGTTTTTTAGCTGAACGTGTTGAGAAGTGAATGCGGTGTTAATCGTTTTCTTCCGTTTATTTCCGGAGGGAGTGGAGCATGATTTATAAAGACATGTACTTTTACACAAAGCTTCCCATTTTCGAAACACATTTAAGTTTATCGGTTTTTTTTAGTAAAAAGCCATAATCTGGAATTATTAAGCTTTCAAAAAATATATGGTTTATATATCCGCGTGTGGACGGTCCTGAAGGGTGGCTGATAAGGGTGGCTTAAGGTTACCATATACCTTCAAGGACAGAATTGGTCCAAAAACATTTTTCCGCTTAGATATGTAGTTTACATGATGACCTTTCATTAAGAAAATTATATGGAAATCCAATCAATATTAATGGAGAAATACAGTGCGAGAGACTTTACCGGAAGTGAGGTGTGAGTGGAGTGTGAATACTCCTCCCGCTGTTTTCTCGAAATCTATTTCAGGCCGATAGAGGCGTCTTTAAAGAGTTACAACTCAAAGGGAATTTGAGCGATTGACTTCAAATTTGGACTATCTAGAAAACAACAAAAACGTGTCGTGGAATTTTTTTATTTTGGAAAACTTTTTCGTTGGGAGCCGTTTCCGCGCGATCACTCCATAATTTGTTCACCCTATTTAGAAAATGCTCTGTATCTTTTCACTGCAATTGAATATGGAGAATCCCCGACACGTTTTTTTAGCGCTTTGGGTCCGGAAACCCGAGAACAAATCAAATTAGCGAAATATATAATTCGCGCAGAGTTGTAGCTTTCAAAAGCTGATTCGGACCCTCGTATTTAGACATTGCGAAAAATTCGACAATTCATTTTATTACATAATGGTTAGTATATTTAGATAGCCAGCTCTATAAGCCTTAATTTGATATAGGGTTTTAGGTATCTGGAGTTTAATCCGGACGCGCTACATTTTTTAGACTTGAGACACCCCTGAAGGTACACGGTAACCTTAAGCTATAATTTAAGCTGAGCTACACTGCAAAAAGTAGATGCCTTATTTTTAGAGCAAAGCTCTTAATTTTAAGAGAAAAAACTCTTAAATCGTTGTCCATGGGATAAGTATTTTACTTAATTCCTGTGTGAAAAGCCTAAGTTAAGGGCGGGAAACCCAATGTTAGGGTTTCAAACACTAAAAGTAGGGGGAAAGCTGTACTTGTAAAAACACAAATACACACTAAATCAAGTGTGTTATGCTCAATTTTAAGGTAAGAAATACCCTTGTGTAAGACAATGAAATCACTTTTTTAAGTGATAAGAACATTATTTTAGGGAGCAAAATACAGTTTTTAGAGGGTAATGAAACACTAAAAAAGTGGTGTTTGCTCTATTGTTAGGGGAAATACCCGTGTCTTAGAAAATAAAAGTACTTTTTTTTAAGTGCAAACAAAATTATTTTAGGGAGTAGCTTTCAATGCTTGAATTGCTCTTGTGCCCTGTGATTGCCTTAATTTCACACGTTTCAATGTTTTTTGCAGACAAAACTGACTGTTGTCGCTCTCAGTGAATGGTTGGTCAGGTAAGGCTCGATTCCTGCTCTTTCTGTCATTCTTCCCAGCAAATTCTCCAGGGTATTGTGCCCGAGTTTGCGTTTGCCTTCATACCAGATGTTGTCTGTTTCAGGGTTAAACTTGGCGGAGCCGAGGTCTTTTGGCTTTTGGAATAACGCTTCCGAGTTGGGATTCAGGTGGCTAAGATATGCTTTCAAGACTTCGACTGGGCATCTTGAACTGGCCTGAGGAAAGATTTTGCCGTCTGAGTGATCTTCAGACCCGTCAAGTCCTCCTGTGTGATTCTTGCTTGCCAGTACTGCTCCGGGCTCGTTCTTGTTCAACTTTGGTTTTCTCTTCCCCTTTTACCAAAATAGATGGAGACAAAGAACCAGGCTGTTTGGAGTAAAACTCGAGGATCACGCGTATCAGCATCAGCTAGCTACCCTTTCTCGTACAATTTCTGGATGGTTTCACTGGTTAACGGATTTTTATGGACTGTGCCAGCTATTTTGCCCTCGTTGACGAGCTGCTTCAGGTAGGAATTCAGTGTTTTATTGGCTTCACTGAACAAGTGGTTATCACAGATGAAATTTTTTTGTTGTGCGGCGGTGACTTAAGATGGCGATCGAGAGCCGCATGGATCGATAACAAACTCGTTCTCTTGTAAAAACTTCCGTCTTTTCTCCTCACTAAGACGTAGAACTTTGAGAGACATTTATTCATCTCATTCACTTCCATCGTTTCAAATTTGGTAGTAAATTGGGTTTGTTGTTGAAACCATTCTGTTAAATAAAGAAAGTATCTTGAGAATTGTATTTGTTGTTTTGATTAAGCTTACTCACGCATATCGACATTGCAACATTTCCACCAGAATTTAAAAGGTTTATCTATTACATTTCATGCCGGGTCAGCGTGCGCTCTGAAACTGCACAATACCTGCCCAATACCTACAAAGCTTTTTGGGGGACTGGTGCCAAGTTTAGCTGGGGTCGAAAACTGCCCTGTGGTGCTCATGTGAGGGGTTTTTTCGGAAAGAAGAAGAGTTTACCGCCATTTTGATACCAAACTTGTGCAGGTAAGAATTTGATATTACTTGTGAGAAAGTTATGGTTTTCTGCCTTTTTACGAATCGTTTGTGGTCAATAGACTGGCTGGATAGATTTTGCTCAAGTGGTAAGAAATGCTCAAAGGTTGTCAGGAGAAGAAAGTTCACAGTGTCAGGAAGGATCGTATGATTTTATTTTCCTAGATTTGACAACAGTATCGACGCACGAGGATTTTGAACTCGCGTATTTCAATCAGATCACAAGGAACTTTCCGCCAACGGTGTTGCTGTTACTGAAGAAGACAACGGAGCATACATTGTTTTGTTTACCAAGCGAAATCGCCTGTTGAGAGATTATGAGCGTATTGTTGTAAAGCCTGAGATCTAGAGAGCTCTGATCTGTCACGAGGATTGCAAACACACTTGACTTAGAAAATATGCCAAATACAGGAAACCAACGTTTTGATGTGGCTAGCTACATGAAGGCTCGGAAGGAAGCAAGGGAAAAAGTGGTCTCCGAAAATCGTAATCTAGCCAAGGAAACGAAAAAGATTCAGAGATTGCAAGTAAAGGTAAGGTTAAGTTTTACCATACATTGTATTTGAATTATTTTAGGAACTATAATTTTCCCTCAGTGGTTTGCCCACATAATAATAAAGATAATATTATTATATGATAATGATGATGATGATGATGATGATGAGGAGGAGGAGGAGGATAAATCAGTTCTCCTTGGTTCAGCAAGCATTTTGAGAATATTAATAGATTTCCTAATATTCCCAGGCTTGTAGTTAAAACACAACATATTTGACAATTTATCCCCAGTTGCTCTCTGTCTGGTGGGCACTTCACCCACTGCATCTTCCCTCCTCACTGTGAGACTTGAAATGGGGGCGGCTGCACTGTGAGAGACCATTCGATAATATTAATTGTTTTACAATAATGAGAATAACAATATTGTTTGGTATTGTGTTGTGTACAACATTTCTTGCCCTTGTGATTACACCCACCATGGTCTTAAATTTTACACTCATACAGGTTGAAAAGGCAAGAGAGAAAACCAGAGAACTATTAAGTGAGGTTGATATAAATTTGGTAAGCTGAAAAACTTGTAATTTTAATTTAATTGCAATTTTAGTATGAGTATAGCTGATAGGATTTCTGCCACATAGTTAGAGATACAATTTAATTTTGTTTTGCAGTGGCCATATTAGAAAAATTAGAAATATTTTCAAGTTGGCCACTGTCATGTTACTGATGCTTAGGTTTTTATTTGAGATTCAAGATAAATTGTTTAGATAGATGGGCTTGGGTTATCGGTTGTTGGTTTACAAAAAATAAAAAATAATAAAGGGAAAGAAACAAAAACAAAAAAAGGAAGGAGTGAGGGAGAATTATATGACTACATATTAAATTATTACTAGATAGTTGAAATATAATTAAGGCTCAAACATACACTCACACTGTTGTGAGCCAATTTACATTTTAAATTACCCTGCATTACTCTGTCCTATCACCTGTACTTATTGGTAGCATTGTATGATAATGTAAATTATTTTGAAAGCTCACATCTTCTTAAATACAGTCGAACCCCTATTAAGCGGCCACCTATTAAGCGGCCAACCCCGATTAAGTGGCCAGCTATCAAAGTCCCAATATCAGTATAATACTGTAAATAAAACCCCGATTAAGCGGCCAACCCCTACTAAGCAGCCACTTTCCATTTCCCTGAGGGTGGCTGCTTAATCGGGGTTCAACTGTATTACAAGACTGAAGCAAAGGTTTGATTAGAAAGCTCATTTAAAAAAACATGAAAATCATTTCTTGATTGAGCTATGAATGTGCCTTTTGACTGGACAGAGTAGGGTTGGGGGATTATTCAAGGGAGGTAATGATTCTTCAAAGATTTTACTCTCAAGGGGATGATTATTGAATGAAGGCAGTTAGTGAAAAAAATACATACTACAGACTTATTAAGCACAGGTAGATAAACTATATGCAGATAGGTGGTCATATATATGGTAGATAGAAGACAGGGAGATAGATGTTTTGTTATTTTGATTCTAGCCTCATGGAAATGCATCTGAATTGCGCTCCAGGAAAGCAACATCCCTTCAGAATGGAACCTCAAACATCAACGCAAGGACAGCTGCAAAGCAAAGAAGAGAAACATTATCTGCTTGCTCAAGAGTACACGGAGCAACGAAGAACAATGTAAAGGTTGCTTTTGATGGCATGTTCGATACACTTCAGAAGCGTTGTAAATTAGAAACATTAAAGGAATATGTTGTATCGAACAAGTCATTAACAAAAGCTGTAGTTTCAGATAGTTGTAAAAAAGACCTTGAAGGATTTGAGAATTCTTCTGATAATGTCAAAAGAAGCATTTTAACATTTTACTCTGCAGGTGTATTAGGAAAATGTAAATACCAAAGTGTACGACTTGCTCTCTCAATGAAAACTCATTCAACCAAACCAGGAGCAAAGACAAGGATCACCCTTGCTCAGGGTTTAAGATACCCAAGCTCCTTACCTATAACAAACTTATGAAAGAGTTAAAAGAAATAGATATTGGCAAAGTTTATGAAATTGACGAAAACTATGTAGCTGGGCTGGGTGCAGATGAAAATATCAATGGTGCCTATAGAGATCTTAGGGAGTATCTCCCACGCTTAGCCAAATTCTATCTACAGAAGAACAAAACTGAAACCTTGAAATGGTTTGGAGAAACGGAAGGCACTATTTTGATTGCATTTGGCGGCGATGGTTGCCCCTTTGGGAAACATGAAAGTGCCTGCTCGTTTTTAGTCAGTTTCCTCAATGTAGGTAGAAAAGTCATTTCAAGTAATCACAACTTCATTGTCTTTGGAGCAAACTGTTAGGAAACATCTCCTGTGGTTAAGAAGTATCTAAATTCAGTAGTTAGACAGATTGTTGAGTTGGAAGGAAAGGTTTTTAAACTCGAACATGGGGTTACAGTCACATTTAAGTTTCAGGAACTTCCAAATGACATGAAAATGATTGCAATGTTGTCTGGAGAGCTTAGTATTAGTGCAAGATATTTCTCTCCATTTGCCAATGTATCAAAAGATGACTGTACCAATTTGAAAGGCACATTTGGGGTGGGAAGGGGCCACACATGGGTACCATGGAATTATCCACAGAGGGTTGCAGTGGTTAAAAAGGTTGACAGTTTCAAAGAAACACTTGCAAAACAGAACTTTCCTCCAAAACAGGTGCGATCGAAAGTCACAGATTTTATTGCAAAGCAAAAAAGTCGCCAAGAATTTGTGCCTCTATTAGGTGAACTGACTGATAAAGCCCATGTAAAGCCATTGCATTTAAAAAATAATGCTTGGCAATATTTCTTCAAGGGAATTTTAAAAGAGTCAGTCAGAAAAAGTAGACTGCCAAACACATGCAAGAAGTTTACAGATGTGCCTGCTGATTGTGCTTTTTCATGGGTTATCACAGCATTTCAAATGGAAGTCAAATGTAAAAGTATTGCGCGAAAGGCTAAAGAATGGTTTGATGATACCCAGGGGCTCGGTGTTGACTTAACATACCGATTTACTGGCAAAGATTCTAAACGTTTCTGCCACAACTTTATGCTGTTAATTAAGAGGCTCAGTCATGAGAATGATTCCCAGGCCGAAAGGCAAAGAGTTATTGTATTTGCTTTCTTGGGGCTGAGGCTGAGGGATGCTGTATCTTTGTTCAACAGATTTGATACCACAGAGGAGCAATTAAGTCAACTCACTAAAACTGCAGTTGAGTACTTTCGAGTAAATGCCTTGTTTGTTGTAACTTCAGTCAACCCAACTGTCTGGACATTAGGACATGTGGTGCCTGTCCATGCCAGACAAGTTTTTGAAAAATATGGCCAGGGTCTTGCTACAGTGACTATGGAAGGGCGTGAGGCCAAGCACATATTTTTGAAGAGACTGAGTGAAAACACAAGCTATCAAAGGCGTTGGGTTGACATATTTAAGCATGAATTCATAATGATGGTCTGGCTGCCCGAACAAGGCTTTATTCCCTCTGAAAACAAAGCACAAAATGCAGCCTACATCCCATCAAGAGTTTTTGATGACCCAGCCTACTGTTACTGTGGTTTACAAAAAGCATGCTCAACTGATGAAAAATGCACATTTTGTAGTGACCCTGTTATGCGATTAATTGAGAAAAGTGTACAAGAGGGCAAAATTGCTCCAGGATTGAAGTAGGTTTACATTAAAGCTGGGGTGATGTGTCACTGTTGTTATCAGCTTGGTAGTGTGCTGTATTTTATATTTGAAAAGATGACGTTGTGATTTTAAGTTATATTGTAATTCTAGTCTGTTTTTTGGAGATAGAATGTTTTTTTCTACTATAAGGAAAGTTTGTTACCTTTGATGCATTGTACTGTTTCTTATCAATTAAACTGTCATTTTATCATTTTTCCGGGTTATTGCTGAGTTGAATTCACTCCCCCCTAAAGGTATATAGCTATGTGCCGCCCCAAAGGTTATGGTTTTTTAGTCATTTTGGTCTGAAAACGGGTATAGATTTTGACCATATTGGTCTGAAATTAGCTATGGTTTTGTCTCCTGGTCTGAAATTGGGTATGGCTTTTAAGGAACATTTAAGGAACATTTTTTTAACTGTTCATCTGACATTCTATTGATTTTGTGAAGAAAATTTGATGGTAAACACTTTGAATTGAAAGTGTTCATCATGTTCCCTTCTTTGCAACACTTATATTCTGTTCATCCTTAATTGACTGTCCTAATAAAAAGTACTCCAGATATCCTTTTAACAACAGCAAGAAGTAACATCAACAGCCTGGAGTTACATGATGACAAAAAAATCAATCACGAAAAGTATAACCGAATTCATTGGTGAATTCATAATGACACTTTATAACAACCTGGTGTTTCCTTTTACAGTATCTTATACAAAATGGTTTCTCTTCAGAAACAGCCACCTCTGCTTTACCTTTTCGTAGCCCTCTCGCAACTTTGTTGAACTTCAGTAGAATTTCTTCTCTTCTCAGACCAGAGAGTAGTGACATATCTCTCAACAGGCGATTTCGCTTGGTAAACAAAACAATGTGTGCTCCCTTGTCTTCTTCATTAACAGCAACACCGTAGGCAGAAAGTCCCTTTTTGATAGTTTGCTTAATCCCTTCGAAAATTTATTGTGGCAAATCACGTTGAAACTCAATAACCCAGGGATTCCGAGCTCGCATACGAGGGGACAGCCTTCTGTAGATCATTTTTAGCCAGTGCTCTATCTCCGGTTCAACAACATCAGCCAGTTTGATTCGAGACATAAGAACAGCTTCCGCTGGTTTTTTTCCAGTTTGATGTTTCTCGTACAGCGAACTATTGCATCTTGGACTTCGCTCTCAAATCTAAAGAAATTATCCACATTTCCTCTTAACTGGTGCAGTTGGCTGATCGCTGTAGAAATATAAACAGCTTCAGGAGAGGCCGCCATCTTGGAAATGGCATTGAATTACTGCTGAAAGCCACTGACAACACCTTGCGCAACAGCAGGCTCCTAATTGCAGTTTCAGAGCGCACGCTGACCCGGCGTGTTTAGCAAAACTTTCACATCTTACCTTTGAAAAGTGTTACTCCGAACTTAGTTGCATCTTTAGTGCTTTTCGGAATTGCATTTTCTTTCATCATATTGATTTCTTCTTCGAAAACATCGACAAATTGCGAGGCGGCCATTTTAAAAATTAGTCCTCCCGCTATAATCATCTCGCGCGAGGTGATTATAGCGGGATATGACGCCATTCTCGACCAATGAGAGCACGAGAATCTCTAAAATCACCTGAGTAATTATACTAAATGTCAATATCAACAACAACATTAACAGACTATATTCCTGCATTGCAAAAGTCCCTTGTCCAAAATGGGGGACTATACAAATTGCTATACTTGCATCTCATTTTCTGTTAGTGATAGTCAATGCAGCTACACCTCATTGACTTCTCGATTGTATACTAACAGTTGAATTAGTCAATATTAACAACAGACTTGTACTCGCATGCACTTCAAAAGTTCCTTCTCCAAAATGGGGGACTACTGTATCTACATAATTACAATAGTCAATATCAACAACAGACTTGTACTCATACACTAACTGCAAAAGTTCCTTCTCCAAAATGGGGGACTGCTGTATCTAGATAATTACAATAATCAATATCAACAACAGACTTGTATTGCACTGCAAAAGTTCCTTCCCCAAATTGGGGTCCAAGTTACAATAATTAAGACTGTCAATATTGACAACAGTAGACTATATTCATGCAATAACCCATGTTGGAAATTGTAAACTTATAGAGAGTTTGCAAAAACCAAGTACGGTTGGATGGCTTCATGATAGCTGTTTACTACTCAGGGTAGAGAGGGCAGTTCATGATCCCCCAATACAATAAATCGCGAATAACACGAATTGACAGTTTTGGTATCAGTCTGCATTTTATACCCAGTCTGCAATCTGCAGTCTGCATTTTATACCTAGTCTGCATTTTATACCCAGTCTGCAGTCTGCAATCTGCAGTCTGCAGTCTGCAATCTGCAGTCTGCAATCTGCAGTCTGCATTTTATACTGACCATTTGAACTATCTGCAGGTGGGCTTTCCTTCAAGATAATTGAAAGAAGTATATTAAAAAATAATAATTAATAAACATTCTTATCAATTACCTGTAGACATCCTTAGCTACTTTATAGCCTACATAATATATAAATAACTACATGTAGCTAATACTTACAAATGAGCATGCAAACACAGTCAGACAGACATGACTGCATGTCTTTTTTCCAATTCAGATACTCTAATAATGTGACAGTTTTGGATACTGTACTTTGGGTAATTGTGAAGAACAGCTCCCCTCCACCGACTGTCGGTCAACTGTTGGCCGACAGTTAACCGACAAATTACCGACAGATGGCCGACAGCTGACCGACAGGTCACCGACAGTCGGTCAACACAGATGACCGACAGCTAACCGACAGTAAAATGTACTATGAAAACTAAAACATGGCGCTTACATGATTGAAATAAACTTGCCGAAAGACTAGTACAAAGCTTGCATCGTATCTCGGACTCAAACGTTATCTTTTAATACTTACATATCATCCATCAATCATCGAAAAGACCACAATCTTGCTAACATCTCCACTGTTTTAAACTTAACTTAGCTTAATTTCACAAAAACGACGAGCAACTTTGAGCACGTTTCGAATCGCCCTATAATTCATAGCGAGCCCTTATGGTATGGTATGTCATGTAAATCAACATAATGTTTCCCGTCACTCTAACGTTGTTATTTATTTACAGATTGCAGTGCTACTTCCAGCTTCGTTTATTAGGTCAATTTCCCCTGCCATTTTATCGGAATAAAATAAAATGTACGCAATCCTAAAAATTGTGTCTTCTTAATTGATTTGTTTACGCAATAATTGGTTTTGCGCGTGCTGCATTTAGCTAATTAAATTGACTCTACATATGTTGGTTCAAGACTTTATTTCATTTGGTGGCTCCTAAAGGAGCCGTTTGTTGTTACTAAGCGAACTTAGTTCAGAGGGTAGAACTCAGCAATGCCAGCTAATATGTTGTCGAAGTGATCGCCTGGATGAAGTTTCCGCCAGTTGAACTCATCCAGGTATCCTGGGATTTTGCTTTTGAGAGTCCCGTTCATCGCCTTCAGCTTCCTCTTCACCTGACTGCATAGTCCCTCGATCGTGTTCGTGTGGGCTCCCGTGTGTGGATCAATGAAGTTCTTCGAATGGTTCACCATGAGATGGATGTAACCGACGTTGTTTAAGTTGAAGTAAGGCGAAAACTTGTCAGAAATAATCAGGGTTCCAGGTTCTACGAAGTGCTGTATCAGTCCGGTTACCAGGGTTTCTCTTGTTCGGTTAGGTACTCGGAAGGTGAGAGCCCTGCCACTGTCTCTTTCAACCATGCCGAAAACCCAGGTGCCTATAGAAACCCGCCCGCGATTGTACTTGCGCTTGTGACCAAACATGGATTCGTCGATCTCTACAGTCTTTCCTCTGCCGCCTAACTTGATGTTGCCGTTTAGGATTTTCAAGGAGCAGATGTCTCTGATTTTCTGGAGTACTGTAACGACTGTACGCAGCGATAATCCTGTTAGTAGAGATACTTTCTTGTTGGACTCGTCGATCGACCACAGGAAGATGATGTACAGCCATTGCGCTAGTGGGATCTTTGAATCTTCAAAAAAGGAATCAGCCCGGATTGATCGCCGTTTTCTACACTGGTGAACTGGACATTCCCAGTGATATCCGTCTTCAGTATTGGGACTATCTCTTAAAACCATTTGTTGTCCGCAATGACATTTACGCGTGGCTGCGAGCAAGCCACGATCGACCGTGAAAATAGTACGGTAACTCTGGATCAAGGTAAGTAACTCGTAATGATTCATGATGAAGTGAGTTTATTTAGTATTGCGATAAACCTTTTATAACCTCGGTAGGATCGAAACAGGCCAATGAAAAATAACTTATTGTAATGGATAAGTATTCATATGCAAAAATTAACACAATTAATAATCAGTTAGTGATTGGTTAATATATGTTATCGCTCATTGGTCGAAACTAATTATTAGCCTTTGACCAATAAGCATTAACATAAAGTAACCAATCACACGTGTTGTTAATTTGATCCAAAGGAGATTATAAAAGCTTTAGTTTGGACCATAGGTATCATTACGACCTAGTTCGAAAAACAAACATGTCTCAGCGAATTCTAAAGTGTACCATCTGTGGAAGTGACCACTCGATTTTTCATTGTGAAAATAAGTGTGGTGTCTGTCACGGCGACAAACGTCAATGTTCCTGTTCAGAACGGCCCCCTCAGAAGAAGAAAAAAAAGACTTCAGCTCAAGCCTCCTCTAGCTCCTCCTCCGATGCACCGAGCTACAAAGAGCTTCAAAAACTCTATGACAACTTGCTGAAAGAGCATACAAGAGTGGGTCAGGCGTTCCAAAACCAGCAAGACCAACAGAAAGAACTCGCAACCGAGTTAGAAGATAGAGAGAAGGACTGCGAAGCGGCAAACCAAGACGCAGAAAATCTGGCGGGCATCTGCCGTGAGAAAGAGGAGGTAGTAAAGGCCCTGCAGACGCGACTGACGGAGGCAAAAAAGATAATCGCTGAACTGAAGGCAGAGGTGGAGATCTTGCGCAACAATGGGCCGCAACAACATCAGCAGCAGCAGCCACAGCAACAGCAACCGAGGGACTCCAGTCGTGTTAGTACCCACAGCCTCGCGGGTATACACGAAAGGTACGAGAAAGTACTACAGTCGCTACACGAACACCGCTGCAGCATGGCGAATGCATTTCGTCTAACCGGTTGCCCAAGGAGCACCTTGCGAGATTTCGTCGCCGTGGCAGAATTGAAGGTTGTAGACTCGAGAGAACACGACCTGGTAATCCGTGACCTACAAGGAGGATCCGTCAAAGAGCTGGAGATGGTATGCAGAAAGAGGCTCCGGCGGTACATTCCCGTCATGGCGATTATGCGGAGAGAGGGAAAGCTGTTGTCGTTGAAGTTTGACGACCGCTTTTACGAGTAGAACTGTTGTTAACGTTCTTCCTCAAAAACGGCTCCTTTAGGAGCCACCAAGTTTGCAAAAGTCAATGACCAACAATAAAAATGATATTAAACACTGTAAGAAATAAGAAAAAAAAAATGATTAAATATCTGCATGATTTTTAGAGAGGGATTGGGGCAAAGTTAAAAATTCCAAAATGGCGGACGGGGCGCGATCGTTGGAAAATAAAGAAAATCTCCGAGGATTTATGCTGGAACTAAAAAGAACAGTGAGGTTATATAATTTAACTTATTTTTTCCTGACAATATTTGATAAATCTCATAGTATTTAAGACAATTTCTATCCAAAAACGTGCCGACAACGTACCGACAGATTACCAACAGATTACCGACAGATTACCAACAGGTTACCGACAGTCGGCCGTCTGTCGGCCGACAGATGGTTTACACCGTGGAAAAAACTGTCGGCCGACAGTTGGCCGACTGTTGGTCAACAGTTGGCCGACTGTTGGCCAACTGTTGGTCAACTGTCGGCCAACAGTTGACCAACAGTTGGCCGACTGTTGGCCGACAGTTGACCGACAGTCGGTGGAGGGGAGCTGTTCTTCACAATTACCGTACTTTGTATGGACCCAGACCCAGATGTGGAACTTGATGAAAACATGAAAGATAAATAAAGCTGTTTTTAAATTTGATATGAATGGCATATATTTTTCATTGTTTGGTATAATTTGTTACTTATTTATTAAACTGTTTTATATCAATTTTTCCAAAAATATGAAGCCTTGATCAAGTTCTAGTAAGAATACAGGGTATTTTGTGGTTTCCTTTTTTCTGGTTGATTTTTCTCACCTTAAATGCCAAATGAAGTTACTCGACTCAAAATTGCAGTAATAATTTGTACCTCATCAGAAGACAGGGCAAAGATAGTTGTCTGCTTATTCTTCTTGTGTTCTTTAGTTGGGAATACTTGTTGGATGATTTTTAGTACTACTTCATCTATGGAGAAAATGGAATAAGAAACACCAAAATTACCTCCATTCTATTAACTCCAATTTAAATTACACAGCCGAGCCAGTGTTGGGTCAGGCATGTTGATAATCCAACACAAGGGATTACCAGCTCATAGTCAAATAGCCATAGAAGTGAGGCAGGTTGAGACAGCTAAAGTAGGTTGAAAAGTTGTATACTAGTACAGTGAACATGACACAAGTCAACATACTGCTCCACTGCTGGAATTTGGACCAAGCCAGTTACATGTTGTACGATCATGCAATATTTTATTCCTGGTAATTTGTGTTTATCTACAATGCGGGTCATAAGTGTTGGGACACTTATCGCGATGCTAGTGAAAATGTCTACCCTCCCCCTCCCCCCTCAAGCAGTGTTGAGTTTTGACCATTACACACACGTTATACAAAGAATGTTTATGTATATTTTTCAACACTGTTTTGGGGGAGGGGGGAGTCGAATATAAGCTACAAAATCAACAAAAGTACTAATAAATTATTATTTTGTTATTTCTCATACAGTTTTCACAAGTGTCCCAACTACTTATGACCTGCATTGTCTGAAATGAACTTAAAGAGAAATAATGCAAACAACATTGTATTATACAATGAAATAGTCCAAGACCTTTTACATTGGTAACTGAAAAATGTTTGTCATAGTCCAAACAGTTATATACTGGGAAAAAAATTATTATCATAAGGCTATTCGAAATACATAAAACGCTGAGTTCTGACTTATTATTTTTTTGTCTGAAAAGCGCGTGAAAGTTTGAGGTATTCTCATCATTCCTTGGTCAGCTTTGCTTCAGATGTTGGAAGGTGACATCGTTCACCTTCCAGCATCTAAAAACTTTTGCAGCAAAGACATCGAATTTGACAAAGACACGCCTTTCTTCGCGACCGCGGATGCTCCGCTAGTGTTAGTGAAAGGAGGGTCAATCGATCAGGCCAACACTCAGATGATGTCGGTCCGTTGGTGTTGGTGGCATTTCGGGAAACAAATACCACAAAAAGATCAACTTCGTCTAAATCCCTGCCCAAGATGTTTTGCCAAACTAATTCTGGAAAATAAATGAAAAGAAGGAAAGCCGAATGTCAACAATTCAAATGCACACACGCACAGAATAGCGTGAAATCACGCATTCACCGTGACATTCTTTGACAGTGCTCCCGACGGTGCTCCATTAAAAAATGTCATTTTTAAACTGTAGTAAAAGGTTTTTAGATCTCATTTATCATATACAAGTAAAGAGAATGTAATTATATTCTAATTTCTGTTCAAATATGTATAGAGCAAGGTGTTGAAGTTAGAAAATGAACAGTGCTCCATCAGATGTTTATTGTAGAGTTTATACAAATATGTTGTTTTATGTGACGTTTCAGTGGAGCACTGTTCGAAATCCCACTTGTAGATAGTATATTGTTCATGTTTTTATCAGGTTTATATAACTTCTTTATTATTAATTGCCATCGACGAAGAAAAATACATTACAAGTGGAGAACTGTGCTGCGTAACGGGAGTAATGTTACTTGTTCAAAATATTAACTCACTGTAACGCAACACTTTTTGTGTACGTTATGTTACAGTTACAGCCTCAATATCTTCTAGTGCAGCCTTAGCTGACCTGCTCATTTGAGACGGGTCGTTATCCATTATAAATACACGTCTTCCGTTTGTTTTCGGACCAGCTTGTGCGAAAGTAATGTTAAAATGTTCCCGTATAAAGTCTCCGAAAAAAGTTCCGGTCATTTTTTCGTACGGTACTTTCAGAATTGCTCCCTTCACATACGCTATGGCCACTAGAACGTGCAATCTTCTACCTCCCGCCAATTCCTTCGAACCTTTCGATGTAACTTGAAGACCTTCCTCTTTTTTCCGCCATACCCTTGATTTGTTGGATGCTGCGCCGCTCTTGGGGTTATACTTGTGAACGAAAGAAACCCCATCCAGATAAAAGGAAATTTCATTAGTCCAGAATTCTGGATTTCTGACAGCCTCCTTTTTCATTTTTCGGGCAAATTGTAATCGTACCTTTTTGTCCTTTTCACTAAGAATCCCCTTCCTCCTGGCAGAAAAATACGAGTAGCCCAGCTTATTAAGACAGCGTGAATATGTCCTTCTACTTGCTGATTGAAAACTAAGGCCACTCTCTTCTACCAGGCCCTTCACTGTCATGTGAACATTATTCTTTCTCAATCTCTTCATTGTTCGAATCAGTGTTCTCAAGTCGCGTTGACTTACGTGTCTTGGTCTCCCGGTTTTCTTACAGCTTCTACTCTCTGTAGCACATCCAGGAAGTTCATCACTATATATTCTTTGAACACATGATTTCGAGATTCCACAATCGTGTGCAATGCGTCTATACGATAATTTGTGGTATTTATTCAAATACCATGCTAAAGCTCTTTTGGATGCCGTTATTTGCGTGGTAAAAACCATCTTAATAGTTGTTTCTTTCCAAAAACTTTGCAATAACTGCCATTCGCAGAGTTTTGTTATTAACACAATTCGAATGAAAAAAGTTCACGTCACAGTACTAAACAGTTTTATAATGCCGTCCGCGCGCAAGTTCGTATACGGGCTAAACATTTCCTTTTATCGTGAAAAACATCTTATATTACGTTCGTGACTTCCATGTTATAGTAATGGTGGCAACTTATTATTGATTGACAACGCTGAGAGTAGTTTTCTGAAAGTAGTGGTTTTCAGACAATGCGGGTCATAAGTGTTGGGACACTTATCGCGATGCTAGTGAAAATGTCTACCCTCCCCCTCCCCCCTCAAGCAGTGTTGAGTTTTGACCATTACACACACGTTATACAAAGAATGTTTATGTATATTTTTCAACACTGTTTTGGGGGAGGGGGGAGTCGAATATAAGCTACAAAATCAACAAAAGTACTAATAAATTATTATTTTGTTATTTCTCATACAGTTTTCACAAGTGTCCCAACTACTTATGACCTGCATTGTAGTATCCATGATCTACACTGTAAAAGCTATTATATGGATTGGTACAGGTTAATAATAATAATAATAATAACATTTATATTGCGCAAATTCCATAAAAATGTTCAAATGTGCATAACAAAGCCATTAAAATTACAATTAAAAGATAAAATTACAATAAAAAGCTATGATAAAAATGCCCGGCGAAAAAGGTGAGATTTTAACCTGGCTTTAAAAATACCAATAGTGTTGGCGCTCCTTATGTCAAATGGTAGCGCATTCCAGAGTTTCGGTGCAGCATAGGTAAAAGAACGGTCACCAAGGGTAGCTTTAGATTTAAAACATGGATAACTAAGTAAAAGTTTATCACTGGAATTCCTAAGATTATATTTCGATAGGGGCCTAAGAGAAATAAGAGATGATAAATAAATAGGAGCTAAAAAATTAAGAATCTTAAAAGTAATTAAAAGTATTTTGAACTCAATTCTGTATCTAATCGGTAACCAGTGTAACTTAGAAATAAGCGGCGTTATATGGCAAAATTTTCGTTAATTATTTTTTTAATTATTTCAGTTAATAATTACAGTTGAAGCGCCAGTCAGCGGATACCTTCGGGAAGCAGAGAATGTGTAAATGCAGAGTTTATATGAGCTAGAGATCAAATTAAGTTATTAATCATGAATTTCATCATAACATTGTCAAAGTAGCTGTGGATCCACGAGGCGAAGACGAGTGGATCTGCAGACTACTTTGACAATGTTATGATGAAATTCATGATCAATAACAGGACAGACACATTAAAAACTGACGTCCGTTTGTTTTTTACAATAACAGGCCAAAACGATCAAGGGGAAACACGAGGCAAAAGTTAACTGAATTTGTTTTAGCCGAAACGATTCCGAGAATCACAGCTTCATGAACTTCAAACTAGGTACAATAACTCGAGAATAAATTTTTATTCCATTCGGAAATTCTTGTAAACATGCTGAAATATTTCCAAGTTCAGTCCACTCTTATCAGTTGTTTTGAAGTTACACGTGGCAAAATAAAGAGATTCCATTCCAGTCAACTTCAGCGTCAAACTACAACAAATACTCTTCTCTTTCGCTTTACCATTGAATTAAATCACCGTCAACCGATTGAAGAGCCACCAGTGAACGACTGTTGATGATTTACACCTCAAAGAACTCCTGTTCAGATGTAATTTGTCCACTTTATCGAGAACTGACAACACTGCCATTTTTCCGAAATTTTGAAGATTGGCGCGTGTTGTCGTCATTCATGTGTCTGTCCTCTTATTGACAATAAAAATTAGCCAATGAGCGCGCGAGAATTTTGACAGTCATTGTAAAACAGGGTTTTGCTAAAGTGGCTGAAAGTACAGCTATCCGCTTACCAGAGTGTCCACTCAGAGAGCTTCGACTGTATATAAAAAAATTAAGTCCATTTTCATGAAATACTAACTACAATGATTTTTGGAAAGGATTTGTGTACCTGTGACTTCATCTTTTGTTCGGCAGGTATTTTTTACAGGTAACAGGCGACGGGTAACAGGTGACGGGTAACAGGTAATGGGTAACAGGTAACGGGTACCTTTTTCCGCGTTTTTATGATATAAACAAGAGCCAGAATGGCTTTAAGCTCTGGCAAATTGAGTGGAGTGCATAAGCGTTGTGATGCAAATTGAAAATACAGGATCTAATTGGGTATCAAAGGTTACATGATGTTCAGTGGAGTGGAACTGGCGATAAATAAAATTTTAGCCTGCAACCGTGATCCGTTTAATTAAAAAAAAAAATTTAACTAGCACAAATTGAACCCTTTTTAAAAATAAAAGGAATTATTAAGCTATTCATGAAACCCAAACGTTTGCATTTGTAAGCGAGATGAAAGTGAACTATAAAGAAAATGAATTTTCGGCAAACCAGACTGAGCCAGACCCTGTGACGCCTCCGAGCTAAATATCAAATTCCACAGAGTTTTATTCAGAGTTTTAGCCAGTCAAAGCTATTTTTGCCTCGGTAATGATTATAAACATCAATTATTTTGTTGTTTTCAAAACGTTTGTGTTTGAACTTTGCATGCAATAAATTATATTTCCGGAAAGAATGAAACAAACACACTTACAATGTAAACATTCGCACATGAGTTTCGTACACGAATAACGCAAGACACCACACAAGCATAAAGAGATGGTAGGTAAAATCTGGCTCTCTGCTAGTTTCTGCTCCCCGTGCCCTGCTAGAGAATAAACTTCGCTTGTCATTCGATGTGCCTACGACCGATTCCAGCCGAAAAACATCCGAATATGGTACGGTAGCATGTAAATCGCTGCAAATCGTTCGTTTCTGCCCAAACTGCATTTTTAAAGCTCGGTTCGCCTCGAGCA
Source organism: Desmophyllum pertusum (assembly GCA_029204205.1). NCBI lineage: Eukaryota > Metazoa > Cnidaria > Anthozoa > Scleractinia > Caryophylliidae > Desmophyllum > Desmophyllum pertusum. The sequence goes on from MU825878.1 coordinate 178,885, forward strand.
AAAACGAGGTAAAAAGGTAGAAAAATGTCTTGGCCGTTGCTTCGAATCAGGGCTGTGATTGTATAGTTCTGAAAGAAAAAATACAAAATAAGTACAAAATAAAGTCCAAATAAAGCCAAAATAAAGCCAAAGCGTTAATAAATAATAATAAAACCTTTATTTGAGTGTCTGACTGGAATAGCAGTTATAAACCACTAAATGGGGACACTGTGTATACATGCGTTCATGGTTCGAGTGTCCGCGCTGTAAATATCAATCGATTTTGAAGATGAGTGCGGGTTACCCTAATGACGTTACCCGTTATCGTGACCCTGTTACCTGTTACCCGTTACCTGTTTTCTGTTACCCGTTACCCGTTACCTGTTACCCGTCACCTGTTACCTGTAAAAAATACCTGCCGTCTTTTGTTAGAGAGAATCTCTGTGCTAAGAATTTTTTTAACTTTTCAGACTGGCTTCTCCAAGCATGTAGTAGCACCTCCACACCCGTAACCTTCGTCAATTTCTTTTCCAGTTTCAGGATCCTGACTAATTCTTCAGGAAAATTCCATAGCCAAACCACAGGGGTTGTTTCCAGTACCTCTACTAGTACTAACCCTGTAATAGTAGCTACATGCATGTTACAATTTTGAAAGGAAGCATTTTCATGTTAAATACAATAACATTAGTATAAACCAGTCACATGTGTACACTCCATATATTTGATTGAAGTGATTAATATCAAGTTCAAATTCTGTAACAGCATTGCTCACTGCATCATTCAAAGATGTAGAATAAATGTTATACTTTCATCCTGTTTGGAGCAGGTGTGAAACATATTTATGTGAATAATTACAGTACCTGATCATCAGCAACAAGAAGCAAGTGCGGCCCGTTTTTGGACACTGAAATTCGCGTAGAAATTTTCGTAGAGCTCTACAACTGTACGGCAATATATCTATTTATACCCGGCATGTTTTAGGTCGTAGAGGTGTAGAAACGACCAAGCTCATACAGCGTGTCAATTTTGCTAATTCGAATTTTAAATGTTGCCATGGTTATCTCCATCAACTGCTCAAAGTAATGTAGCTGTCATGCATTAGAAAGACTAGAAAAACAAAACTATTCCAGTATGATGCGTACGCGTCTATGGTGCTACGTTTTAGTAATAATGTTATCTAAATTATAAACCGTACGCTTCTACGGCTCTACGTTTTAGTAATAACGTTATCTGCATTATAAATAGGCTCGATTACCAGCCGCTGTTCGGGAAAAGCGGCGGAAATCGAGCCTACATTATAAACTGTACGCTTCTACGGCTCTACGTTTTAGTAATAACATTATCTGTATTATATACTGTACACTTCTACGGCTCTACGTTTTAGTAATAACGTTATCTCCATTATAAACTGTACGCTTCTACGGCTCTACGTTTTAGTAATAACGTTATCTGTATTATATACTGTACGCTTCTACGGCTCTACGTTTTAGTAATAACGTTCTACATGATAAACTGTACATTTCTACGGCTCTCTACGTTTTTAGTAATAACGTTATCTACATGATGAAATGTATGCTTCTACGGCTCTATATATGTATATGTCGTGACTTGGAAACAAACAATTTGTTTACATTTTTATGCAAGCTTTTGAGATTAGTCGAGTGGAGATGCGAGAAGATGCGAGATGAGGAGGATGTGTAGCGACGCGAAAGTTGAGAATTAAATCCGTTGTGTTCTAGTTTGGTCGCGTTTACTGTAGAGTGTTTAATACAGTCCTCAACAGCTGGTCCTTCGAGACGGACGTGGAGAAAGAGACAACAAGGTGAATTTGCTCCAAGAGAAGATTTGATTGCCTGTTTGTGTTCAGAGTGCGTGCGGTTTGTTTACTTAGAAGAGTGAAAGTTTCGACGATGGGAGATTTGCCAAAGAAACAAAGAATTTGCAACGGACATCGGAGACATGCTACAAAGGAACTTCAAACGATTTAAACTATAATTGCTATCGAGAAACACAGTTACAAGATATAAGAGAGAATTTGACAGAAACGATGAAGATGTTGTCGAAATTGAATGAAGAAATACTGGGTTTGCTAGAGAAGGAAAAGGACATTGAACACAAAATAGCCGATGGGAATAAATTCCGAAGAGACATCAGAAAGGGTATCCAAAAGATTGAAGATTATTTAAGGTATAAATTCCATTGAAATAAAAGTTGCACGTAGAAAGTTTCTGAAACTTTCCCTTGTTGAACATTGCGATGTAATATTTCAAAATATAGAATACAAAGAATAGGTCACATTATCATTATTATTATTATTATTATTATTATTGTCACCAGCCCCATGAAAGAGATACAATAAAAAAACCCTCATAATTCCTTACAAAATCAACCCAAAACACGTATTTTTTTCACGTTTCCAGTGATTATTAATTTTTCTACACTGAGAATTGGTCTATACTCCTTGTATAGAAAGAAGATGATTTAATACTAGACTTAAATATGCAAACAAAATGATAGGTCACCACGCTCGTTTACGAGAAAAGCCGTCATTTTTTAATGTGCGCACGCTAATTATGTGCGAAATCAGAAAGGATGTGCAGTGCAATACTAAGCAATGACCTTAAAGACCACAAGTGGAAACATTGGTGAGCAAAGCTCAAATCCTTTGACGGCATCACTCAGGCGCTTGCGATGCCACAGACCACGTGCACCCAAAAGGTACGAGCGAGGCTGCCAAAACTTGAACCGAAAAGGTCCTATGGATGGGGGGGGGGGGGGGGATAGAAAGCCGGCACTTTTCTTTGAGGACATAGCGATGCCGGGCAACAGACCAACAAAGCGAATCCTGTGTCAATCAAGCCGTTGCTAAGAATGACGTCAACCAAAACTTCATTGTTTCATTCAGGAAACAAGCGCCCAGCGAAGAGCTGTAAGCGTGTTGCCTGCAAACGCATCGCTGGCGGATTTTTGGCCTGATCTTTCACGCCGCCGAGAAAATATCTCGGCAGCGTGAAACAACAAGCGAAAAATCCGTCTGAGCTGCATTTGCAGGCTACAGCGAGAGTCTTTCGCATACGGTTAGTAGTACTACTACTGGAACGGGAAGCGAAGTCGGATGAAAATGTTTATCGTAATACACGAGGCGAAGCGAAATCAGACAACAGCGAAAAGAACACGTCTTCGTTTTCGAGCGAAAACAACCAAGGAAAAACACATTTTTGTTATCATGCATACTAATTTTAGGTGCCGGACCAACGACTAGTACATTCCTAACACCTGACAAGGGCGAGTCTGAAAATAGGGCGCTTTCTGCATGGGGCGACGCAATGATGTTGATTGTAGAAGGGTAGTCAGTCCTGGTGAAAGGAAACAGATTGCTAAGAGATTTGGCCATTGCTTTGTTTGCTTCGGAAAATGCATCAGCTAAGTGAATTTCAGAAACCAGAGCCTGGTTCAACGCTCCATATAAATTCAAGAGCACTAGTTGTTCTGCAAACAGCACAGACTATCGTAAGTACAGGGCCACCGTGCGAGGTCTAGATGAGTTAGAAGAGAAGGAACAGAAAGTCCTGAGAGAGATCTGGAATCGTGTTGAAGACACAATTGTCTTTAAATTTGATGCGCTAATTGAACGGAGTGAACACTTAGAATTGACCAAGAGAAATCTCCTCAAGATAATTGCGAAGTTCTTTGATTCTCTTGGATGCTGAGTCCATTGACAATTGGAATGAAAGTCCTTTTTCAAGAGGTTTGTCAAAGCAAGCTTGAGTGGGACGAGCCCTACTTGCCAGAAACCCTTCAAGAAAGATGGAAAAAAATGGATGGTTTCATTGAAGGAAGCCCAGCCTGTTCATATGCCACGCTGCATTTACAGTGTGTCATATGAGGTGCACGGCTTTGGAGATGCTAGTGATCGAGCATATTGTGCTATGGTGTACTTGGTGTGTGTGACAAACAACGGATGACATGTACGTCTGATGACCTCAAAAACAAGAGTAGCACCGCTATCCAAGCAAAGGACGGCACGTCTAGAGCTAATGGCAGGAAGAATCAAAGCGCCGTTGAAGGAAGCCGTAGAAAGGTCCCTGAAATCAAGAATAATGATAAACAGTGCGCACTTGTGGTTAGATAGCATTACAGCCTTGAATTGGATTAAAGGAGAAAAGGAGTGGAGCCAATTTGTACAGAACAGAGTAAACGAAATTTTGAGACTGACCACTAATGAGCAATGGAACCACTGCCCAGGCATAGAAAATCCAGCAGACCTTGGATCGCGGGGTGTGACAGCAACGACAATCAAGACTAGCAAACTGTGGTGGCAAGGACCTGAGTATTTGAGCAGAACGCATGAAGAATGGCCTTCAATGAGTGTAGAGTCAACGTCAGAAAGTCAAGTGGAAATCAAGGCATCGCGCCGGGAGAACACTCTGCTAACAGCGGAGAGGAATGAGCCAGGCATAGCAAGGATCATTCACGTGAACGCTAATACAGCAGTTGTGAGAAGTTGTTCAGAGTGACTGCCAACGTGTATAGATTTGTAAGAAACCTCAAGTTAAAGGTAGCCGGCGAAAGCAAAGAGTCTTGAGATTGGAAACTTGACGGCCACAGAGGTAGGAAGAACAGAGAATTCATGGGTGAAAGGAGCACAGTCCAGCCTTAAAGTGCCCCTACGATCAAATTGTTGATATTCATTTGTTTTACATTTTCGTGTACAATATGACTGTCTTACATATCTTGCCAAATTTCAATCCATTACGAACATTAGAAATCCGGTTTTTTTGGACTTTTATTTCCAAAAAAAATAATCAAAAATACCTCACGGGTTGAAATTATAATAACAACAATTATTATACTTATTGTTATTATAATTTCAACCCGTGAGGTATTTTTGAGCATCTGACGTCATTTTCTCAAATTCGCAACCAAGCCTTGGAACAAGGTCAAGTAATGGCGGCCGTAAATTCTCGGAAATAAAAGTCCAAAAACAATGACTTCTAATGTTCGTAATGGATTGAAATTTGGCAAGATGAGTAAGAAAGTCATATTGTACACGGAAATGTAAAAAAATGAATATCAACAATTTGATCGTAGGGGCACTTTAAAGATCAAAAGAACTTTAAACAGCTTGAAAGAGATCTCGGACTTTACACAGATGGAGAAGGTGTGATTCGATGCCGTGGCAGAATTACCGAAACAGTCATGGAATGCCAATCGAAGCATCCAGCACTACTGCCTAAAGATCACCATCTAACCAATCTCTTTATTAATCAATGTCACAAGAAAGGTCACCATAATGTAGTAAGAGACACCTTAACAGAGTTAAGAAGACGGTTTTGGGTGAGCAAGGGAAGACAGGCAGTGAAGAAGAGTATCGGGAAATGCGTTGTTTGTAAACGATATGAAGGAACTGCTTATCCAGCTCCAATGACTGCTCAATTACCAAGCTTTAGAACACAAGAAGCTCCTCCATTTTCGAAGGTTGGCATAGACTTAGAAGGATCGTTATACATGAAAACAGATGGCACGCAAATGCAGAAAGTGTACATTGCATTATTTTCATGTGCAGTGACTAGAGCTATATACATGTGGATCTCACAGAGGATTTGTAGACAGGAACCTTTCTCAGATGGCTAAGGAAGTTCACAGCAAGAAGAGGTGTCCCACAACTGATAATATCAGATAATTAATGCGAAGACTTTTAAAGCAGCCGCGAAGGAGTTGGCGCCGGCACTCTACAAACATCCAGATGTCCAAGCCTTTTATAGGATAAGAGAATTACCAGGAGGTTCAATTTGGAGAAGGCCCCGTGGTGGGGAGGTTTCTACGAAAGAATGGTGAAGGGAGTAAAAAGATGTCTTCGAAAGACCCTAGGAAATGCAAGGGTGTCGCACGATGAACTTCTTACTCTAGTGATTGAAGTTGAAAGTACATTGAATGTGAGACCCTTGATGTATGTCTACGAAGAAGGTGATCCAGAAGAAGCATTAACCCCGGCACATCTGATGTATTGAAGACGATTGACTGCTACCGCCTTACCCCTCAGTTCAAGATGAAGATTCTTCGAAAGGACTGTCACGGAACAAGCGAATGAAATACCTAAGCCTTAAGCTAGAACATTTCTGGAAACGATGGAGGAAAGAATATTTGACAGAATTGAGAGAACACCACAAGAGAAACTTGCCAAGAGGTGGTACAGTCACTGAAATGGAAGACGTTGTGACTGTAGCCGAGGAAGGAGTGTCACATGGGAAGTGGAGACTAGGAAAGGTCGAAGAATTGATAACTGGCAAAGATGGCGAGACCAGAGGTGCAAAGGTAAAGATGTTGACGAAGAAAGGAAGACCAACGTACCTCAACAGGCCAGTGCAAAAGCTGTACCGACTAGAAGTTAGAGGACCAGTGCAGACCTGGCAGACAGTGACCGATAGCAAGCAAGTAGCAGAGGAATCAATACCTACGAGAAGAGTCCCAAGAAGAGTTTTGGCTATTAATGCGGACTTCAGGTTGATCAGCTCCTGACTGATCAAGAGGGGAGGATGTCGTGACTTTGAAACGAGACTAGTAATTACGTTATACATTATATAAAATTGTACGCTTCTACGGCGCTACGTTTAACTGTACGCTTCTACGGCTCTACGTTTTAGTAATAACGTTATCTGCATTATAACTGTACGCTTCTACGCTTCTACAACTCTACATTGTTATTGTATTGTTACGGCTTCAAACTGATTGTTACATCTTGTTACTGATTGTTACGTCTTGTTACATCTTGTTACCGATTGTTATATCTTGTTAACCGGGCGTGGGCCTGGGGGTTAGTAAAATAGCTTCTGTTTTTTTTTGTCGTGATTCACCTTATACCCCTACTCCGCCAAAGTGCTAGGAGGAGAGCTAGGGGAGAGTATAAATATATATATTCGCCTAGTGAAAAATTTTCTCGGGGAAGAGCGAAGCCCGGACTCGAGAGAGCGGCGAAAATCGAGCCTATGTACATGTGAAAGTTGGACTGGTCCAAATAAATAATAATTTAGGACCGCGTAAACACATCGGAGCGGCATACAGATTTCGCAATGTCGGTGAGTTTGACTCGTTGAGTTTGACTCGTCAAAATATTAAATCATTGTACTCACTACCGGGTGGACACACTAGGGGCGCCATTAGATCAAATTTTTTATCAAGGCTACGTTACATTTCGCCAGGGTCATGAATATTGTCCTGTTTGTTTTGTGTGAAATACATCTCGTTTCCGTAAAATAAAACAGAAACGTGCTCAGACTCGCAGATTTATGTAAACAGAAACTTGCTGAGACGTGCAGATTTATATTTGGACGATTACGTCATAGGGGCACGTCGAATCGGGACTTGAAGAGATTGTCTGTGAGTTGCGTACGTATATCACTTACTAGAAGCGCCATTAGATCAAATTTTTTATCAAGCTAGTTACATTTCGCCAGGGTCATGAATATTGTCCTGTTTGTTTTGTGTGAAATACATTTCTTTTCCGTAAAGGAAAACAGAAACTTGTTCAGACTCGCATATTTATGTAAACAGAAACTTGCTGAGACGTGCAGATTTATATTTGGACGTTTACGTCTTAGGGTCACGTTGAATCGTGACCGTACGTGAGTGATTGTACGTCTTGTTACTGATTGTTATGTCTTCTTTACTTACTGGTTGTTACTTCTTGTCACTAATTGTTACCTCTTCTTACTGATTGTTACGGCTTGTTAACTGGGCAGCCTGGTGGCTAGCCCGGTTCATGAAATGCTCGAGGGTTTTTTCTCGTAATTTTTGGTAGTGACTCACCCCAAGCATCAGATATGAAATTTTTTAGGTATGGTTAGTTTTTGTCATTAATTAACAACTATATCGCTAAATGGAGGTTGGGTGCCTAGGATGTCCAGGGGCTTCCACTGGAAGCCAGCCAGCCCCTAGACCAAATACCGCTCCCATGACTGGCAATCCCCGCAACCCAGCCATGAGCCCCCACGCAGGACCTCCAGGCACTCGTCACACTGGCTAAGCAGTGGAAAGGGGAAGGGAAGGGGTGTGCAAAAGGAAACCAAGTAAAACGTTCAGTGGCACTACAAAACGCTACCATGTGCTTCACTGATCTGCCTGAGCATGCGCTGACCTGCCTGAGCATTCGCTGGACGAAGGTACCGCTGACCGCTAGAAGGTGCTGCAAACCGCTCCTGTTGTTAACTTAGTTAAATTGCATTTAACTGCATAATAAAATAAAATAAAATATAATAGACTATAAAAAAGCAATGGAATTGTAATTTAATTTGTTGACAGACAGGTTATTTAATTAGCTATTGTTAACCAGGAAAGCAATTAAACTTTTATTTTTAAATTTATAGCTAATGACAGCTTTGTAATTGCGCGGCATCCGTGAAACCTTTTATATCAATAAAAAAGCGTTTTATTAGTTTAATTAGTATTTTGTAAGTATTAGGGTTTTTTTTATATATAGATAATAATTATGTAGGGTTCATCTACCTTATTCTCACTTATTTTCGCGAGTATTAATTTTAGCGATTTTCACGATGTAGCAAAAAACGCGAAAATAAAGACGATATTTTCGTAAAATTTTAAAGCTTTTGAGCCCTTTTTACTGTGAAATCGCGAAAATAAACCCTTGCGAAATACGGATCTGTCGATTTCGCGAAATTAAGTACGCGCGAAAATAAGTGAGAATAAGGTAGTAAGTTTTACAGATAGTTCTGTTATGCGCCGGTGAGTATGGAACCTACGCATTACAAATATTAAATTATATTATTAGTAATATGTGACTCGCATGGGTCCTCACAAATCTGTGATGGAGTTTGATTATTGTTGGGGTGTGAGGGTGATAATCAGGCTTTAGAGATCGACTGGAGTTCGCTGGTCTCCCAACATCTGCCCTTTCCTGTTGACGGTCTTGTTTTCGACGAACGACTGACTGGACGAGTAACTTGCGTGACACGGCTTAGAATATGTCCTGAATTTCCGACTACAGATTTGCATCAATTATAATTATTTCATGCAAAGAACCTTTCCCTTTCTTGTTAAGGAAACATTTAAAAACATATTTCCTTTTTTCAATGCCGTGAATAAGCCGCGAATATATTTTTTTACTGTGAAGTCTGGGAAGCATATCGAATCGAATTGAAGGTGTTATGCGCCGATCAATTCGAAGCTTCACCATCCCGGGCAACCCCCCGGGCATTTGAACTTTTGAAGATTTGCTCGTTCAAATTCCCGCGCCCCTGGGCCAAAATTGCGTTCAAATGCCCTACCCAAGTGCCGGATTTGACGGTCAAATGTCCCTCCCAATGTATGGCCTTATATTAAAACTGTCACTTTTATATGGCAATGCAGTTGCCTTTAATACTGAATCGGTTCCGGTCGTCTAAGAGTGAATCAATTTTGTATGTACCTCCCAGCGATTCTATGAAATGTAACTTTCAATCTTCAGTATTATATCAGATGTCAAATTGCAGCGCAAATACCGGTAAACGTACAATGTCAACACAATGTGTGTGTAATAAATCGTAGCGCTCTTAGTTTCGGAAAATGATGCACTGTTTTCCCCGCTTTTCCGTCAAATGATCTGAAACCAACTCGCTTTTGTAGCTAAAATATTCTCTTACTCATTTTTGCATTCAGGCGCCTGGCAAAATCGCAATACATGTATAGATCGGCGAATTATTTTTAGATGCAAGTCTTCACGTCTATAATGAAAACTAAGCCATATGCACAAGTACCATAAGGGAAACCGCGACACAAAAGAAAAAAATATATACCTTGCGCTGTTGCAGTAGTATTTGAAGCGATGTTAGAAGCAAAATCTCGTAATTTAATTTTCCATACATTTCTTTAAAATTTCCAAAAGTCAACATCTTAGGAGAGAGTGATCGAGTGAGCCATGACAAAAGCTCCACATAAACTAAGGTGTTGTGTTTGTGTAACACAACACAAAAACGATCTTCCCTATTTTTTAATTTTTAATTTTCAATATGGTGCAGTTACAATCTGGAATTTTCAATATGGTGTAGTCACAACCTGGAATTTTCAATATGGTGTAGTCACAATCTGGAATTTTCAATATGGTGTAGTCACAATCTGGAATTTTCAATATGGTGTAGTCACAATCTGGAATTTTCAATATGGTGTAGTTACAATCTGGAATTTTCAATATGATGTAGTCACAATCTGGAATTTTCAATATGGTGTAGTCACAATCTGGAATTTTCAATATGGTGTAGTCACAATCTGGAATTTTCAATATGGTGTAGTCACAATCTGGAATTTTCAATATGGTGTAGTCACAATCTGGAATTTTCAATATGGTGTAGTCACAATCTGGAATTTTCAATATGGTGTAGTCACAATCTGGAATTTTCAATATGGTGTAGTCACAATCTGTAGTATTCTATATGGTGCAGTCACAATCTGGAATTGTTAATTAGACTGCTGATCGGAAAGAGGGACTGCTCGCAGTCTAAAAAAATCAGAGACCAAAGACCAAACAATAAGTAACAAGACGTAACACTCAGTAACAAGACGTAACGAAACATTAACAAGATGTAACCAATCAGTAACAAGACATAACAATCAGTAACAAGACGTAATTAGTAACAATCCAGTAACAAGACGTAACAATCAGTAACAAGACGTAACAATCAGTAACAATTTTTGCCCCCGCAGGGAGGCATCATTGGAGTCCCCGCGTAATAGTTTGATTTTTTGAAAATATAGTTCGTATACTGGATAAAATATCGATTTGTCAAAACTGAGATCGTGGGGGTGTATCGGGAAATGATGACGTAGGATCAATACGCAATGAATCAAGCCTTCGATAAGATACGCAACTGATTAATCAAGCCTTCGATAAGATACGCAACTGATTAATCAAGCCTTCGATAAGATGCGCAACTGATGAATCAAGCCTTCGATAAGATACGCAACTGATGAATCAAGCCGGCCTTCGATACGATTGCGATGAACCGTACACAATAAATCAAGCCTTCGATAAATGATACACATTTTAAGATACACAATAAATCAAGCCTTCGATGTTACAAAATAAATCAAGCCTTTGATAAGATACGCAATGAATCAAACCTTCGATAACATAAGGGAATGATAGATAAACGCGGATCGTTTTTTGTACTTGTCGGTAAGTTTTTTCCATTGATACATTGGACCCTGAAGTTCGGTGACATCGATTTGACAACGGATCGCAGAGCAGAAACCTTTGATATATACGCCATTGATACGCCAGTTTCTTGCGCGCGCTCTCCTCGCTTTTTGCGCTCGCGCTCGAACTCTCTCGTCCCTTCCCTTTCTACGCCTGCTACGCAGGCTAAATGAAAACAGAAAAAGAGAATGCTCGTATTCCACGATGAAGTTCTGTAGGAAAAGAGCTGAGACCCGCACAACAACAATATCTTCCAAGATCACAAGCATTTATATTTTCACTTGTTCAACAAACAAATTACTAGTAAAGAGATCTCAAATCAGCCGAACAAATGGGATATTAAAAGTTGCTGAATCAGATTCACAGCTTGTTCAGTCTACAGCGGGGGCAGCTGTAGTGAGAACTATTCCTAGTATAATGCAGATAACATTGTTACTAAAACTTAGGCCCGGTTTAAACGTCGCATTTCACATGTGCCGAATTTAATACCCATTTGATTTAAGCTGAAATACTGGCTGGTGGCAGAAAGTACGTATTCTGATGCACGCTTTAAGAAAACTCTTCGGGTGTATCGAGAAACTTTTTGTTTTATTTTAAGCCGTAGAAGCGTACTTTTTATAATGCAGATAACGTTATTACTAAAACGTAGAGTCGTAGAAGCGTACATTTTATCATGTAGATAACGTTATTACTAAAACGTAGAGCCGTAGAAGCGTACATTTTATAATGCAGATAACGTTATTACTAAAACGTAGAGTCGTAGAAGCGTACATTTTATCATGTAGATAACGTTATTACTAAAACGTAGAGTCGTAGAAGCGTACATTTTATCATACAGATAACGTTATTACTAAAACGTAGAGCCGTAGAAGCATACATTTTATAATGCAGATAACGTTATTACTAAAACGTAGAGTTGTAGAAGCGTACATTTTATCATGTAGATAACGTTATTACTAAAACGTAGAGCCGTAGAAGCGTACAGTTTATAATGTAGATAACCGTCGTTATTACAAAAATGTAGAGACGTAGAAGTGTGGAGTTTATAATGCAGATAACGTTATAACTAAAACGCAGAACCGTAGAAGCATACATTTTGTAATGTAGATAACGTTATTACGAAAATGTGGAGACGTAGAAGCGTACAGTATATAATGCAGATAACGCCATTACTGAAACGTAGAGCCGTAGAAGCGTACAGTTTATAATGTAGATAACGTTACTACTAAAACGTAGAGCCGTAGAAGCGTACATTTTATAATGTGGATGCCGAGTCATTACTGAAACGTAGAGCTGTAGAAGCGTACAGTTTATAATGCAGATAACGCCATTACTGAAACGTAGAGCCGTAGAAGCGTACAGTTTATAATGTGGATGAAGTCATTACTGAAACGTAGAGCCGTAGAAGCGTACATTTTATAATGTGGATGCCGAGTCATTACTGAAACGTAGAGCTGTAGAAGCGTACAGTTTATAATGTAGATAACGTTACTACTAATAGATGGCAATAGCCACAGCCACATTACTTTGGGCAATTGATGAAGGTAACCATAGCAACAACTTTCAAATTAGTGGAATGATTGTGAAGAGTAATATTGGCGGTATTTTCTTTAAAAGTGCCTCATTGCTTCGAGCAAGCACAGAAATGATGAACTTACGAGGTAAAAACGTAGAGGCGTAGCGCTCTACGAAAATTTCTACGCCAATTTGAGTGTCCAAAAACGAGCCAGGTATAACAAGAAGAGGAAACTTTACCAATGTTTCTCTTATTCTTGTTCGGACATCAAGTTTTGTAATCCACTTTCTTCGGCTGAAAAATTCAGCATCCATCAGCTCCTTTACGACTGTCAGATCTGGCGTTTGTTTTGCAAGCTCTTCTTGAAGACGTTTATGATGCCTCAATAATAAGGCATCATCCTCTACTTTAACTGGTGAATGTTGTTGTCTAAGGAATGTACACAAACAATCACATATAGACATTGATTGATTACACTTCTAATACAGACGAACCAAATTAAACTACACGACTGCACATGATTGCACAAGTCAATTTCAAGACAACTTATCCAAAATCTTGAGCTAAACAACAAATTGAAAAGATTCCAAGATAATATTAGTGATGTGTATGGGTGAAATCATATACATATGTGCATATACACACAGTTTATATAATAAACCATTGTCATATTCAATATCTGTGCAGGCCTTTAATCTGGAAATAGAGAAAGATAAACTAAACTAATAAACCTGTAACATCACTCATACAGAGTAACTTTATAAAAGTATTTAACTCATTTTGTGTTCAACAAATACTCAAACTCAATAAATAATTCATGTCAAATGTCTAATCCTTAAAGGACATACATGTATTCAATAACAAATACTGTTGTAGGTAAAAAAAACACCACTTTTGGATAAGCTGAAGCTTCCAGAAAATATGATCTTTTAGAGCGATAGCCTATTTGACATTCGACACTGAAACCCCACCCTACATTTCAATACTAACAAAGGTATGCAACAAGTTACTTTTAAAGCAATCAATGAAAAAAAACCTTACCCTCTGTTGTATCACATGTCTTCTGCTTCTTCATCTGAGGTCGTATCAATGCATTTTCCTCACTCTTTCGTTTCTCTTGGTACAGCTTGTTCTCTAAAGCCCGCCTCACTTTCTCAGTGAGTAGACCCTAAAAGAAAATCAAATACTTTGGAGGCTAAGAATAGCTCTTCAATATCATCCCATGTTCCTTTTGGCAACATATTTCGTTCTTCAAAAGTCATGTAATGTTGTTCTCCTCCTGTTAAATACCAGCGAACATAATCAGGAAGTGGCTGCTTCCATTCGAATTCGGTCAGTGACTCTTCATCATAAACAACAGTTGTGTACTTGTCGCTCCAAGCTGTTCGATGATGCGAGGAATGCTTGTTGTTGAGAATCTCATAATCCTAGTTCAAAATAAAGTTACTGTGTTCACTTTATTGCCTACTTATTCGTCCTATTCACTTTAGAGTCAATTTGGCTGCATTGTTAGGCAACATTTGCATGGCATTACGACTCGTTAGTAAGTCCTTATATATAGGGTTCTAGTGAAGAAAGAAAAATAAAAAATATTTCTCATGAACATTCCTGACCTTTACTTTGTTGTCTCCTGGTGTGTCCTGGCCAGTTTATTTGCGATTTTGTTGAATCTGCACTTGGATGTATTGTCCACTTAGAACAACTGAAGGCTGGCGACTCCAGATGCGAACCTCCATCGTGTTCCATCCCAAAGGCCTGAGAATCGCTACCCCACCCAAGAAGAAAATATAAATAAGATTTTACCTTGTTATAAAAGTTTGAAAATATAAAGGTTGAATTAGCACACATTCCCCAAGTGTCCAATAAGCAGGAAAATGCACTGGTATGAAAACCAGGACATGACATAACAACATTTGTGGCTAAGTACATCTACCTTTTTTGTCCATCTTGTAACCCATCTTGGTCCATTTTTGTCCAATGTTGTGTAAAAGAATGTATTAAAACAGTGGACTTTAGGATTGTGTGAAAACTAGAAAAACAATCACAAAAATTAAAGAAAATAGTTTTAACTTCAGTTACATTATTTATTTTAATGATACCTAAGGGTGGAAAAAATGTTCTTGCCAAAAGTAATGGCTTATTCAGAAATGTTAGCCAATCCCCCCCCCAGCGAACGGTCCGAAGCATGCAGGAAATCATATTTTTCAAGTTGGGACACAATAAAAACCAATAAATGATGCGAGTTCCACGATAATTCTTGGCCTTTGAAATTTTCCACTCTTCACTGTCTCCCGTCGTTACTGAATGAAATAGCAAAGTCATGCATTTTTAAATAAAATAATTATTATTATATATTGACCTTTTGAACCAAACTCCTTGTCGATTCTCCGTATAATAAATTTGCTGATGGTGTCTGTCTCGTATTCCGAGATTTCCTTGCAGACCTCAACGTACATGGAAACATAGATTTCTCTATCAGAAGACCTAGACTCTTGTAAATTCACAGAGGAATCCATCTTTCAATAAAAAACATGGCTATGATATGAGTTGAGTCTCCTGAGCGGGGAGTACATACAGTGGAAATTCCCGCCAGTTTCCCACCAATTTCATTACGTGATGTAGTTCGCGTGATCCAATGAAGTAGCACCGAATAAGCCTGTTAATTCCTCAGGAAGGAGGTAGGGGTTGGGGGTTAATTACATATAATCCATATAGAATGCAAGTACTGCCGAAAGAGTATATTTTTCGAATGGTTTAGCAATTTTAAGTGAATTTTACAACATGCTAAACTCTAAAGGATTGGAGTACAAACTGTCTTAATAATTATTGTAGGTTGATGTCTTGAAATAAGGTTTACTTTTTATTCAAAGTCAAGTCCTTGTGGTGACTAATCAATTTCCTTCTAGGAAGTGTGGTCTCCACCTCAAAACTTTGGTAGTGGCTGCTAAAATCTACTGTATTTAGTTTTGAGATGACCTCTGAACCAAGTGAAACCGTATGGTGTGGCAACAGGCAAGAAATATGTAGTTCAAAGATTTGAAATTGGAACAGACAACTAAAATAAGCATTCTGTGAGCCTTCATGCATAGTACTTTTATTTTTGGTTTGTTTATTTTATTTTATTTTATTTTTGGCTTCATATCATTGTAAGACATTAAATAGGTTGTGTACAAAAAGTGCTCTTGCCCTTGATCAATCTTGATCCATGATGCTATAATAACTGGAAGCCAGGCAAAAACAGCATTATTAATGGGAAACACCCAAAAGTGAGCAACAATGACTTTACTTACAGAGTTATAGTAACTCCTATAAGGTAGCTCCCAAAAGTGAGTAACTCGCCTCACAGAGTTTAAGTGCACGACCCACTGTAAGTGTCTAGTAACTCTTCTAGCAGAGTTAGTGAAGCTCCATCAATATAACACCCAGAAGTATATTATAACCCTCCTTACAGAGTTACTATACCTCTTCCTAAAGTGAGATTTCAATCAACTCCCCATGACATAGCATTAAAGTAACTCTCTACAAAAACTCTCTAAAAGTTAGTTATATACAAAAAATGTAGTAATTCTCCTAAAACATACTCTTGTAGAGTTAAAATAACTCCTCCAAAGTAACTCCAGAAGAATGAGTTATGCTAACTCTCTATTCAGAGTTGAAGTAACTCCTCTACAGTAACTCCCAAAATTATGTGAGTAAAACTAACTCTCGCAGAGTCAAAGTAACTCCAGAAGAGTGAGTTATACTAACTATTTTTACAGAGTAAAAATAACTCCCCCTAAATAACTCTCAAAAGCAAGTTAAATTAACTTTCCGTGAAGAGTTAAAATAACTCCTGCTTAAATTTAACTCCGATATGGAGTTACATTTAACTCCCTTTTAGAGTTACAATAACTCCAACAAAATAACTCCACTGGAAGGAGTTAACTTAACTCCGCTACAAGGGAAAATAATAATTATATTAACTCCAGAAATAGTAACTCCACCATGAGGAGTTAAAATAACACTATTATGGGAGTTATTATAACTCTCTGAAAATTACTGTGTACTTTGACTAATTATCTTCATTTATATGGTAGGGTTTGATAGATACAAAATGTACTTACATCATATGCAATGCGGATGACATGCCAGTCTTCATTCTTTGGCCACATAATTTACTATTATTATTATTAAATATTAAATACTAAATATTACAGCCCCTCAAGCCTTTCTTCCTTTGTTCTCCCATCTGATCTCGCCATCTGTACATTCCTCACCCTTTCCTCTGTTAACTGATCTCCTCCAAAGAAGATAGTTTGCAATCCATTTTCCTCGTGTACTTTGACGATGTACTTTTTTGTTGAATGCTTCTAAGGATATCAATCATATCGTCATTCAGGTTTTCATCTTTGGGAAGCACTCCAAGGGATACTTATCAGGAATTAATACAAGTTTTGTTTGTGTTGTTTTTAACAAATTGTGCATGTGAGATTTGATTTGTTCTAAGCTTAGTGCAGTCTGTGATGTTTTTTGTTGTGAACATTTGTGGTTTTATTTTACTAACAACCCATACAGTACATTAGCCAATGTTAGGCCTGTAGGATATCTCGAAGTCCTGTGCACACCCACTCTTTTGAAAAATGCATGGAAAATGCAGCTAAGCTATATGTAGCTATAATTTTGTAGGGTGACATGCTTTCAGGACACCCATGTTTCAATTTTGTGAAGAGTCATAACTTGTAACACTTATCTTGGTGAGCTCACATGATGTTATGGGTGATGGTCACATGTTTAAGTTATTTTATTATTATTTTTTTTTTATGTTAGAGATCCCAGGACCCTAAACTTGTTTGGAACCATGATAGGTTACTAAAATTGACTGTTGGCATTTTTTTGGTGGCTTATACAAAGTGTAATCCAACAGAATGCCATGAGCGGCGATATTTGTTTGTCGTTCATGACGTCAGTATACAAGAATAATCTGCAAGTGGATAAACTGTTCCTTAGAACATTTTGGCCATGAACATCCCAATATCTTATGGCCCACCATACATTATTTAGTAGACTTAATGTTTGTTTGATTTAGAAGGACCGAAGTTTTTTAGTTAATGATTTGAGCCGCATCTTTTTCCAATTCACTGTCTCAATCGCGAACAAACCACCCTAACAAAATTGTCTGAATTTTGTAATCAATCACAAATAAAACCTGTTTTCACGTGATATTTTGTTGCCCATATGTTATAAAAGAATAATTGGTTCATGCTTTAGCTGTGCATATATCAAGTTATGGATGCACTTGGGAAGTTTGGAGAGCACTCGTGTTGATATACGCACGCTAACCATGAATCAATTCTTAAATCATGAATTACCTGTATTCTACATTTACCTGTGATCATCATTACTTTCAGTAATACCCCAAATTATAAAGATTTCCCATATTTGTGTTCACATATCAATTAGTAGGGACTGTGCAATAATTAGCAGGAGGGGGGTACTTTAAAGTCATATCCCAAGAGAGGAGGGGCGTGGCATGTAAATTGCCCTATGAAAAGGAGGGGTTATATCTAATTCACTGGTGATTCAACAATAAACCTCTACCACTAATATTGAAATCATTTTTTCTGGTACTGTAACATAAATTAATTTATTATAGACACAAGTGTTTTACTGGAAAATAGACCACTTGTAAAATTCATATGAAACTACATCCGGGACCCGAGTGGTGTATTTTAGTGAGGATATTGATGAAGTCATTTCCCGCTTTTGCATGGCTTTTTGTGCAAAGCTGCCAAACTCCGGTTGAAAAATGGCGAGCTATAGATTCGTAATATTCACTGAAGACGACATGAAATATATTTAATAAAAGTAGAATTTCTTAACCTTCTTTGATGGCTGTTACATGATGTCACTGTACTCATGTGGAATATGCCACACTGCTCCTGGCTTGAATTTTTTAAATTCTTTGAGTAGGCTGGCCATAACTCTTGACAACAAGTGAATGAAATATTTTTTCAATTGAGCCACATAATCGGCCAAGGGTAAGAAATCTGCTTCTGTCACATCTTCTAATGTAGTCGGCCTGTGGTCTGGTAGGTGACTGCCAGATACATCATCTGTGATAGCAATCATGTTAAACAGATGAAGTGACTTGTTCTTGTTATCGTTTGACATGTGCTTTACATTTATATGGAGATCTAAGTTATCACCAATAATCTGATAACCAGTTGGCATGGTTTCCTCAATCTTTTTTGTGTCTATTTCACAACTTTCTATGGCATGAATTGTACTCTCTTCCATTTCGACAGCAACAGATGTCTCAAGGCAATTAGTAGCTTCCTCAGAGTAAATTTAAAAGTTCCTTTAAATGCGATCTGGCCTCTGACTTCCATAAAACTTTGCAGGCTTGTTTTGTAAGTCCGAGAGCCAACCACTTGACTATCTCGGCATATTCTCCTTCTAATACTTTTTGTTTTGTCTCTGAAGAATATTTGATGCTGACCTGAAAATTTGAATAGTATTTTGAGATCATTCACCATCTGGAGAGTGGCTTTTACATAGAATGTATTCGTCCGGACTATTACATATCATCATCATCATCATCATCAATCTTTATTTACTCACGAATATCCTATCATACAATGTTATGGTCTTCCTAGGAGTCGTGATTAACATGCCCGCTTTACAGCCACCCAGAAAAAGAGGGGGGAAAGGGTATGATAATATATAGTGAGTACAATTTATTATACACTATTTTAAAACAAGCCTCAAACAGAAAGAGAAGGGAATATCTTTCTTGCAGGAAAAAGAACTCAATACTATTTTTAAATATGTATCTCTGTTTATATAGATACCTTAATTTCTCCACTTGTCCGCCGTTAGTGTAAATGTGTCATTGTTCATTTTCTTTTCCACAGTTCAAGGGAGAACGGCTTAAGTTCTCTTGCGATTGATTTTGGTGGCTGCTAAACAATGCGGTTCCGGCCCATCACTCCTCTGTCCTTGCCTTTTTTGTAAGTCGTTGAGGACTTTCCTTTGATAGTCGCTTCAGCACGGTATCACCACCAGTGCTTGAGAGAACTTTTCCCTGAAATTCAGCATCCAAAGAGTCCAACGCCTTCCGTTTTTCTACAATATTTTCTACTTTTCTGAAACAGCTCTTGCAAACATACTTCGGATCATTAATTGACGTCTGCAACAATGTTTGTAGTTTCTCCAATAACCCGGTATGAGTTGTACTGTAGCAATAGAGGATGATCTAAGAGAACAGATCCCCCATACATGGGCCTCTTCCAATGATAATTTTTTCAATCTAATTTTAGCGCATGGTCATACTGTGTGGCTATTTTAAGGAAGACACCTGATTGGTCAGTTGTAATGACGTAATGAAATTTAAGATTTGGCGGCTTTGCTGTAACACATTGAGAAACATGATCACATCTTTAAATTTCGATTTACGATTTCAGTAGATGGACGTCAACATGACGGCGAGAAAAATCTTGCAATGACATCTGATCCTCTGATCATTGGCCGCACGACCATGGGGACGAGAACTAAAATAACTTTCACAGCGTGGCGCAAACCTTAAAATAGATTGAAAAAACTATCATGGGGCATGGGGATGTGTTCTCTTAGATCATCCTCTCTTGACTGTAGACTGAAACTGCTGTTTCCTGTTAAATTTCCGTTTTGTTGTTGGAGTTTTAGGGGACACCTTGGAAGAAACCGGAGTTGCCAATAAAATTATAGATTGCGCCGCTTGCATGATTTTAATGAATTCGTTGGGCTCGCGCGGGATTGACACAAGAAAATATAGTGACGTAGTCCACGCATGCATGATGGGAAATCGTGCGGTTGCGTACAGAGGGACCTTAAGCTACCACAACAGCGATGGCAACGAGAACGTCACAAAACAACAGGTTTAATTAGTAGTACAATAGCTCTGCACATGCGATTTAAAACTTTGTACATTTCGTAGCCATCCCCTGCAAAACAACAACGTAAAATGACCAAATTCAAAGTATTATGGAGAACGTGAACACAAGACGGTGAATTTTCCTTTCTCTATCTGGACTTGAACACCCTCCCCACGAATTCAGTTCCTGGACAGCTTGGCCACGTTGGACAAATTGAACGTGTTAGGATAATCGCGAAATAGTTTATAGGAGTGTGAATTCACTTTTGAAGTGACGTTTTCCATGGCGTCGCCGTCGTGGTTGCTTAAAGGGACACTATCATGAGTAAAGCATGCGCGATTTTCCGCTCTCGGTTCAGCTACGCTGTTATTGTCCGCCATGATGGATTCATCGGTAAGTGAAAATAATGTGCATGATGTTTGCATCTCATCATCATTATGTAAATCAGAACCTGCAAAATGGAGTTCTTCTCGTTTAGGAAACCTCTTCACAATTCTGTAAGTACAAAAGTTTGTACCTTCGAAGGATAGCAAATTGCTGTCACTGCAACTAATAATATTGCGCAAATTCCATAAAAATGTTCAAATGCGCATAACAAAGCCATTAAAATTACAATTAAAAGATAAAATTACAATAAAAAGCTATGATAAAAATGCCCGACGAAAAAGGTGAGATTTTAACCTGGCTTTAAAAATACCAATAGTGTTGGCGCTCCTTATGTCAAATGGTAGCGCATTCCAAAGTTTCGGTGCAGCACAGGTAAAAGAACGGTCACCAAGGGTAGCTTTAGATTTAAAACATAGATAACTATTGTAACCTGCCAAGTGTTTGGCCTGATGCCACGATTGAAAGATGGTATTCTCTAAAGATATTCTTTTTTGAGCTCTTTCCCACTCTCTCTTCCTCTCGCTGATAGTTGTAAACATCCTCTTACGGCCGGAATTTTTTCTACGACCGCCACGGATGCCTCCACTTGTCGACGCCATTTTGAATTTCGCAAGTGAGATTTGAAAAGGTCTGCCAAACTTTTTCAAACTTGAGATCGAAAGCTCGCACATGCGTAACTCGTGATAGTGATCCTTTAAGGTCCCTAATGTTACTTCTTGCGCGCGCTCCGAAAGAGAAACGCCGCTCCACTCATGTGCAGAACCTAACTCAATAAAGTTCGACTTTGGAGTGACGGCTGATTCAGAAGGTGTACTTGAGTATTTCACAACGTTTGACCGCTGTGGAGCGGGCACCAGTGTTAATAGCACGAAATGGTAACTTTTCAGAAGCTTGGATTTTTTTAGTAAATCATAAAAAAAGTTAGTAAACTCAAAAATTGAAGAACAACTAACAAGCTTTAAGCTCTGAAAGTAAAACCCTTATCTTTGACCGACTTCGCTTATTTTTTTACGTTTGACTGCGGTCGGACTTGAGTCAAACTTAATTCGGGGAAACCAGTTGTAAACTAGTCTCCTTCGCAGCCGTTATTTATGTCGTCATGCAACGCAATTGTCGATGTGGAATATCTGCGTCGAGAATACAAAGATCCTGTCTAAATCGACAACCTTATATTTATGATAGCGATATTTAGGGAAAAGCAAATTCATTCGCAAGATTGTCTGTATTATATATTTAGTGTTTTACTTTCCAACATTGAAACAAGTTGTTGGACAATACAAAATGTGGAATCAAGTGATGTTTTGGTTCAGACAAATGATGTGCTATAATGTCTATATTCCATTGCTGATAAGGCAAGCAAATGGATGTCGAGGAAAATCCAGGCCCTACAATACATGATATCATTGACTCTACAAGAACAGTATGTGCTGACTACAGTCAAGGAAATAAATCACTATTTGGAGAAATGTGTAGCAATGTCACTTACTTCTATTATTTACCATCAAATAGAAGATATTAATTTCTGGACAGTATGATAGGGACCACGGTTTCCAGAAATCTGCTGTGGTTTCTCATTAAATTGCTGTGGAATCGCTGTGGAATATATTAACATGGATCACGTCATTGGCTATTTTTTTTACCTCATGCTCGTCGGAAATTTCAAATTACACCCCTGAAAGATACCTTGATGGCTAAAAATATTGCCGTTTCGTCCTGAACACCCTAAGGGGGACCAAAATCCGTAATTGACACCCCTAAAAGGGACAACGACCATCCCCGTCGCTTTCATATGGGAGTCCCCTCCCCGGTGGACTCGCAAACAGAGGAGATTTGGTCACTTTCATTACATAGCTTTCTGCACTGCTCATCTAAATCCTTGAGAAATACTGCTTTCATTGCATTTCTAAGATCCTCATTCTGCATAACAATTTCTCCAATCTGCTGAGGTGTTGCTCTAGTAAGTTGTTTCACAGTACCATCAGTTGCTCCCTCTAATACAGACCTATCCTTATTCTTTACAAATAAACAATTCTTTTGAAATTAGTGAAATGCTATGTAAGAATGACACTGTATGTAATATTTAACAAGAATCTCGAAACAAACCAATCCTGGATTCTAAAAGTTAATTTGATGCAATTAGAAAAATATATTGTCAAGCAAATGGTTGACTTATTTTAAATTGCAGGTAAGGTGAGGTTATGCAGCTTGATGAGTAATAAGTAATTATAATACATTTAAATTTACTTAGTATAAATATTATTACATGTATATTGTTATGGATTAATATTATTTAATTATATTTAATTAATTTTTAAGCATGTGTGATGACAACAGTAACACACATCTTACTTTTCATAAAAAATATAGAGCAACATTTAAGATGACTTTACTCCTTGTAAAATAACACAACATGTTATTCCTCTTTATGAGTGGAATATTATTAAAACACAACATGTTACCTTATATTACATCCTTGTAAAATAACTCAACAATGTGCGTACATGTCTGAAGAGGCAAAAATTCTGGAAATGTCAGTATATAATATGTATAATGTATATCATATATTTATGTCTTGATTCAACAAAACATATCCAAGAGACCAGAACCACCAAACAGTTTCTGGTCCCCCTACACTCCCCCAATGGGGAAATGACAAACCCAGGCAGGTCAGCACATTGCTGGATGCTTAGCTAAGCCAACCCTGGCCCAAAGCAGCTCAGCTAGAAAAAGATATCGCTTAGAGACATTCTCAACGAAATCAACGATTTGAAGATTGACATCCAAAACAAGCACGGTATTCTAGAAGGATGTCATCATGGGAAAACATTTAAAAGCAACTCCAGCCAGTCACTTCATAATTCTGGCAACTTTAGCAGTTTGCAGTACCAATTGCATTTATGGTATCCAGTAAAATTGTTTATAGCACTGTATGCCAAGTTACCAGTGCAAAAAAGAAATTAATCATCAGATTTCAGTTCCTTTGAAGCAATTTCTGGGTCAAAGAGGAAATATTCACATCCTTGAATGTCAACTATCATAATTTGTTTGTTTGACCTATCAAAGGAATAATGGGCTAGGGATTCAGCCTTATTACAGACAGGATTGCTAATGTCCCCACAAATGCACCCATCATTGTTGACGTGCTTGACAAAGGACCCTTCAAGAAACTCTTCCACTGTATACTCATCATACTCATCAGAGTCAAGCTTACCCAAAAACAATTTGTTATATCTGAGTGTTTCTCCAAACAACACAAGGTTATCACCACTTTGCAGTTCTTGCCTTAATTGTGCTGCAAAATTTCTTGCAAGATAGTGCATCTGCACTACTTTCTTGGTGTGCTGTTCCACTGTTTGACCTGTCGCCTGGATATCACTGACTGTTTTGGGCGAGTACTTTTTCATTACCCAAGTAGTACTTTCAAATCCCTTTGCGTTGCTTGTGGCCTTGTAAGCTTTACGGAAACCACCTGTTCCAAAAGGCTCTTTCTAAATGGAGAAATCAATAGAAGATGCTATCCTGGACCATGCCATCTGCTGTAAATCAAATGAATAAATAGAAACTGTAGTTGTTGACTGCGTGATTGCTTTTCCAAGTTTTAGCATTTCAACCACTGAAAGACTCCTCGGGACGAACTTGCTCGGACTTGGTGTAGATTTCGTAGGCTGTGATCTGTTTTGTGTGCCATTTTCCACACCGGAAAATCTCCTTTTCGCTGGAGGCGACTTCACACCAGGGCCAGCGACTCGAGTGACTTCAATACCTTCATCAAGTTCTCCAATTGCAACTCGTTCCACAAAACGTACATGAATGACTTTAGAGTCCGGGATCTGCTTCACGGAGCCGCAAGATGGTCCCTGTTCTCCTGCCACTACATCGCAGGTCATTGTCTCGTCTACTGAGAAGTGTTTTTGGCACGCATTTCGAATGTTTTCTATCGTGAACTCCTCATATTCGTGGAAAGTTCTCTTTTCCATGTCTCCAGGTGCCCATGGTCTTGGAATGAAATCCGATGACTAATTATTCAGTAATTATTCTGGTGTCATGTTTACATCGAACTGCCGACGGCTTCCGATCAAATTCCACTGCGTACCATGCACGTAAACACTGAGTGTTGTACATATTATGATAAAGCTAGGCATATTTTGTAGTGAGCGCGTTCTTCAAGTTTTTGTCATCAAATGTAGAATGCGAAAATGGTCTGAAAGCGAAAGCTGAAACCTTGGGTGCTTTCAGCCATGTAAATGAAATTGTACACGCAGGACTTTTCTTTGCTTCCATGTCCTCAACCGCCCAGGATTTTCACTTTTAGGTAAGAATTACATCAAATAACATCACACTACAATGCAATTTAATGCAGTTTGTCTCTTGGATTTCTCTTGTCTTATGGCAAAAAGAAGACACGATTTTATTGTCAAACTCCCACATACATGAAGCTTAAGTGCCTATAACCCCCCAAACTTTTTTTGCCCCAAATGAATGTTTATATTATACTGAGCAAAATTCCGTAAAAGTTTTTTGTTTTGGTTAAAACGGCAATTTTCTATGGGCCGGCAAAGTTACGGTTGTTTTCCCCACGGCCGAGTCAAAGGGAGACTGGGACTAGTGACATCATTCCAGGCCATTGGCGCCAGTTTTGAACTGGAAAGCAGAGGAATTGATCTTGATGGGTAAAACAGAATTTTCGTAGAATGTCAATGTAATAACTTTTTTCTGGGTAACCTGAAATATTATACGTTTGTTTAATGCATTACTCTATTTTTTACGAGAGCTGTGGAATTGATTCGGACTATAAATTTGCTCATGTCTATACGCTTTATATCGAGCTGAACTCACAGAAATGTCACGCAGCCTCCCGTCCAAAGACACTACTACAAACATGAGACTAAAGTAGCTTGAATACTTGAAAAATAATTTCTTACAACTTGTGTTAAAAATATAATATTATGAATGAGGTAGGGAAAGATTATCATGTAAATTTCTTGAGTATTCCAAATTCAAAGACCGTCTGCGAGCCCAAATAAACACCAGTCCACACGGTGTCGCTTAACAGGGAAATTATGACATTCACACGGCACACACAGCTGAATTGAATGAACAGAATCACTTCACTTGTTTAAACAACGATGGAATATACTGAATTGGCTTAAGTATTTGCATGGAAGTTCTAAGAGTCTGGACTCATGTATGAATTATTTGCAGTGGATACTCGTACGGAAGCTATTAGCTATTCAGACAGTAATCTTCTGAAGCTTCTGTTCGGAGTTACGATTCGATTGGGAATATATATCTTACTTTGCTTTTAAATGATTTAGCTTACCAGTTTCATTAAATAATGCTGATGTCAAATTTTTTCGGTGAGAATCTGTCCTCCTTTGATGCCGCCAGATCAGTAAAGTATAAACAAATTGGAAGTGCCGTGAAATGTGTCGATTGTTTGCATAGTATAAACACTGTATAAACAGACTGAGCAAATTAATCTGAATCAAATCAGCCGTGCTCACTGTACTAGAATCGCTTAATGCATCTTAACAAAGATAATATTTTGGTTCTGCAAGAATAAATTATTACCTTGAATTCTACGAAAATTCTGGAACCCGAATGAAGCAAATTGAAGTCCTTATTTGTACAAAGACAGAAACTCTAATTTCATCTTTACTCAATCTCCGCTGCAGACTCACCGATCGATCAATCCAGAAAACAGCAAAGAACGGCTTGGCTCAATTTAGCACGCATTTCTAGCTCAGAACAAAGACACAACTCAACGGTTCGCGAGTGATCGATTGATGGCCTGGAATGACGTCACGAATTGTGCTAGATCCAGTACTTTCATGATGGTTCTGCTACTTGGTCATGTTTTTAAATAATGCAATTTTCCCAGACTTTGAAAATTCATAAAAAATCGTGGTTTCAACCAAAAATATTTTTCTTTTCGGCGTTCTGCTCAGAAAAATGTATACATTTTTTGGAACAAAAAAACGTTTTTGGGGTTATAGGCACTTAAAGGTTAATAATTGAGCTTGACAAGCTAAAACTTAAAGGGAGTGTTTCACGGTTCGGCGCATGTTCACGCTTATCAACTTTATCCATTTAAAATACCCCACTCTTATTTCAGAAATCACATACTATAATAATTATAGTATAGTGCTTGGACTAATTATTAGTCCAAGCAAAACGACGAATCATCAAAATTCACAAAAAAATTCAACCGATTTAAAACCAGAATAAATTACCAGAATAAAGTATTGGCCCGAAGGATTTATTCTGGTAAATTATTGTGGTATTCAAATGTCGACATTCTCGTTGTAATCCGTTTAATTTGGTCATTCGTCGTTTTGCTTGGACTTATTATAGCATGTGATTACTGAAGTATCGAGAAGTACATGCGAGTGGGGTTTTTTAAACACCGGATAAAGTTACATTAAGCCGGCACATGCGCCAAACCGTGAAATACTCCTGTTAAGCTTAGCGTATATTTACTGTATGCTGAGAAAATGTTTAGAAACATTGAAAGCTTATATTTAGGTTATACAAGAGATTTATGAACACCATATCGAGTCGCATTAACTGAATTTAAGAAATAAACTGATCTGTGGATCGAATAAGAAAATTACGAACTAAACACTATAATAATTATTATTATGCAAATCTAAAAATGACCTGGTGTCAATTTATGTGTTGTCTTCTGAAAAGTAGTAGATCCTTCACATCAGGTTCAGCTGCCCGTTTCGAAGTTCAGAAATTCAGTTAAAGCTACTGGCCCTACTGGCCCTATACTAGTTACCCATTGTTTGAATTGCATCACATTAAGAAATAAATCCCATCACCATAAAGGTCACAACAACAACAACAACACATGAAAATGAGTCAGTTTACCAAGTTTGGTTTTACATACAGGATGTATGACTATCACCCAAATTCCATATAAATGTCTCTATGTCTAATTCAGAAATAGGATCCCCGAAATTCATATATGCTTGCAATCTAACGAAATAACCCCAAACTTACTAAACAGGCTAATTTCAATGTGACCTTAATATTGTGATCAGGGCTCCTGAAATTTGAATTATATTTAACATCTTGTCATCATGCAGTCTCTATTTGAACTTTGACGGAATTCTCCATTTGAAATTCAACGGACGGGCATTTGCTTCACCATATTTGAGGTGTTGTTGTGTGCATTTAGAACATTTCCATAAGGAGCAGTTACTGTCAAGGAAAACATTGTCTGGTATGTTTTCACAAGAACGGTGGAACCATTCCAAACAGTTGTCACACTGAGCCATGTGTTTGGGTGGATGGAGGTCATCAGCCCTCTGCCATGGCATCCTGCATGAACAGAAAAGCTCAACAGCTACATATTTTGCCTTGCCCCTTGCATGTTTAATGGTGGTTGCTGGAAATGGTGACATGTGACCCTGGTTGAGGCAGTGTAGCAAATGAGGTCTCAAGCTGCATCATAAGTAAGAGACTCTGGATCCTGACCATGAAGTAGAGATGCGGCATATGCTAAGGCAAAGACTCCACAGTCTGTACCATTCTGCTGTTGCTGAACTGCTGTAATCCTTACAGTTAATTCTGGACTGGTTTCTCTAACATGATGCCAGCTGTTTTTCCACAAACGTTTTAAGGTACCCCTTTTTTAGGCTGTTAAAACACTTGATAACTCCCCTCGGACAACCGATGTTTGACACACAGATCCAGGGAATGCTCCCATCATGTAGTACTTGTACAAACTCTCCTCCAGCAATAGAAAATTGAAATGCTGGTCCAAGAACAGTGTCCTCAAGTCCCTCAACATATGGGAACTGCATGTGAAGCAAAGTTTGAGCCACATTTATTGATACATCTGTCAACATTTGTCCACTTTTGATTATGGTGAATTCTTCTTGGCTCATGATCCTTTTCTTGTGCTTTGGCACACTGCATGTTTCTTGCCCAGTAATAACAAGGTCTTCATCATGTGTGTCCTGTACTTTTGTTGCTGTATTGGATTCATTAGTACAGCCTTCATCCATGTCTTGTCCATTGATGCCTGAACTGGTTTCATCACTGCTGCTTTCACCTCTCATATCTTGCTCAGTGATATCAATGCCTTCGTCAGTGCTCGTGTCACTTGTTATTTCTCGCTCAGTGATAAGGACATCTTCAATGCTTGAGCTGGTTTCATCGATGCTGGTGTCACTTGTCATTTCTTCATCCTTTCTGTTTCCCCCACAATTTTTTTCCACTTCCATAGGTACAGTTTCTATTCCAGCATCACTGTAAGGGATGTATGCCATTGCTGGTTGAGGTGCTGTTACATCTTTGAGAGAGGGGGAGACATGATATGTCTTCTTCATCATGCTAGCTACTTCACCAACCCGTCCAGAAAACTTGTTCCTCTACATGGGAGGGGAATTGATGCTCTAGAAGTGGATGATAGTGGCAAGGATGATCACTTCCTAGAACTTGTAGATGTAGCTTCAAGGGGAATCCCATCCTCCTCTGAAACAAACTGCTGCAAATCAATAACAGCTTTTGAAAGTGCTATATGCAGAGCTGTAAGAGCTTCGTGGTCATGTACAAGGAAAGTGAGATATTTGAACTGCTGAAGAACTTCCCTGCACTTCACATCTATATATTATTATTTAGAACATCCAGAACAAGTTTCAAACTCTAACTTGAACAGTTAAAACCAAAAAAGTACAGTAATTGATAGAGAAGATACATGTAGTTAAAAATAACTTTTCACCTGCAGTACATTCCAATGTATGAGAAGGCTATCATTTTTGGGGCAAATTGGTTTAAAACAGAATGAAAGCCTTCAAGACAGCTTGTCTGTGCTAGAGGAGATGCCTGCATGATTCCCTTTACCAGTGAGTTATTTGTAAGGGCACTGTACAGCCGATCATAAACAACAGACCCTAAAAATAAACAGATTCACCAAGTAAAAGTAGACTCTAATACTAATGAACCTGGCTACTAGAGTGGTTTTCATTTGAGTGTCGTAAAACCAAAACCAAAACCATGATTGGTTTTGGTTTAGCATCTGATTGGTTGAGTAGGTGGTGCAAGTTTTTTAAACCAATCACAGAACATAGTAAAGCAAAACCAATTTCAGATTACTTTCAATACTCAATTGAAAATCGCTCTAGCTAATTACCTAATTCTGAATACACATTAGAGAGTATTTAATGGTTGTCAAGATTTTGGTAATTTATAAATACACATCAAAAAAGGCACTGGTCTTAATTTTAATGTCTCAAGTTTTACATTAATTTTGTTATTGTAGACTGATGACTGCTGTGTTCAAACAAATAGAAGTCTAAGAAGTCTCAAACAGTTTATCACATTATGTGAACTAGACAGTTCACAGCCTCTCTATTTTCTCACAGTGAGCATGCAACGCGAGGGGGTGGGGTGTGGGGAGCAGGCGAACAAGATATTTTCTCCTTCCCCGCCCCCTATGGCCCACGCTCACGCTTCGTGCTCAGTTCCTTTTCGCTCACGGCTACAACGATCTGAGAAAATAGAGAGGCTGTGAACAGTCTATTATGTGAACTGGACATACCAACTTGTAGCCATTTCCTGGGTTGCATATCCCCATGGGAACATTTGTTAAATAGGGGATCATCGAGATTGGTGTGCCTGTTAACAACATGGCTTAGAAAAGCCTTAAACTTGGCCCAAATAACTTTTCCATTTTCACTGAAGGTTGACGTGGCACTCCAATGAAGATGTCTCTCACAGGGCTTTATCCAATCAGCCAATGCCTCGCATTTCTTTTCTTTTGATATCTTAGAGAGCACCTTGCGAATTTCTATTAACAGAGAGAAAGTTCAAATATTACACTGTCTCAATTAAACAAATAAAATAGCGTTATTTTCAGAATTTCATTTCTTTCTGTAAATTAAAAATTGGTGCACATCGGCATCTGAGAATAGCCTAGAACAATTGGTTACAATATTGGAGTGTACAGTATAAACAACTTACTTTTCTTCAGATGCCAGATATCAAAGTAATGGACAACTTTGGTCAGAACTTTTTTCATATGGCTGGCAATGGACACATGTCGATCGGAGATAAACGTTGTTATGAGGAGACCATAGCCAAGTAGATACTCCATGCACTTCTGGAATCCATGAACTCCATTGCAGGACTATTACCTGCTTGATTTCTCTGCAGAGGATAACGAAATGAAATCATTAACTTGGAACCATAATATAATTTTTAATGCCCGCCACCCTGCTCCTAAAAAGCGCTAGCTGTCACCTCAACAATTTACATGTTTCATAACATTACAAAAACAGTTGAATATACACTCACAGCTAAATTCCCTACCTGAACAAGTGCAAAATGAATAATAATTGGGATGGTGCAACAGATGGTGCTATCATGGCGCCCATCTCCTGCAATTGCAATCCCCTCATGCAGTGCCTTCAGCTTTTTGAGCATTTCACTCTGGTATCTCTGCCAGTAGATTGAAATTGTTGGGAACAGCTGATTCTGTAAATTGAAATGAGAAAGAGGGGCAAGTCTCTTTCAATTATTAACAAAAACTTTTGCTTGTTTTTGCCAATTAATGCAAACAAATGTACATGTATGATATATTTTTCAAGATCTGCATAAATATTGAAATACAGTCGAACCTCCTGTAAGCGGAGACCCTCAGGACCAGAAAAAGTGTGCGCTTAAGAGTCCGCTCTATGGGTGGTTAAAAATGTAGTGTTTGTATGTAGCTGGAACATGACCAAGCTTTTAAAGTGTCCACTTACGTGTGGTGTCCGCATACGGGAGGTGTCCGTTAGTGAAGGTTAAACTGTATACAAAAATGCAATATACTCACTCTTTGATATTTGAAGAACGTGTTGAGCGATATGCACCCAAGGCCCATGTGAGAATATCTGCAACACTTTGCTAGCAGATCCTCCTGCTAGAAGAATGGCCATGCACAACAGAAATTTCCCAGCAGGTATTCCTGCTGGCATGGTGGGTTGACTGTGCCATATGCTCTCCTTCTTACACGTACCACATGTTGTTTTTACTACAGCTTCGGTCCCCACCTCTTTTGCCTCAACCAGGGGATTGTCATCTTTGCAAACATGACAGAAGTTAAACAGTAGTAGCAGCTGGGAAAAGAACACAATATGCTTTGGTTCCATCCGAATGTTTTTCTCCTTTAGAAAGAACCTGGAAGATACAATTAAGTACATTCAAATAAACTAGAAATCAAACAAGCATGTTTATTGAGCTTGTATCTATAAATATTATTTTTTTGCAAAGTACACGACTGTAATATTTATTAGTAAAAATCTACTAGTATACTATAAAATAATGCAAATGAGACAATCTGATTGGCTGAGCTACTTGTATACTGTCAGCCATTAGTGTGCAGTTGCTGGAAGTCATTTA
This sequence comes from Desmophyllum pertusum, assembly GCA_029204205.1. NCBI lineage: Eukaryota > Metazoa > Cnidaria > Anthozoa > Scleractinia > Caryophylliidae > Desmophyllum > Desmophyllum pertusum. The sequence goes on from MU825878.1 coordinate 211,238, forward strand.
CAAAATTGCGGAGGAGGATTTGGAGTTATTACTAGACAATTAATTGTTATGATTTTTACTAAACAATTAGATTATTCGCTCTCAATTTCTATGATGTGATAGTTGCAGCCTGAATCAACTATCACATCATAGAAATCTTGTGCTCATAATGTAATATAATTTGTTAATTATTACTTTGTGAAAAATAACTGGAACCTGCTTTAACCGATTTTTATCACCATCTTCCTCTGTTTCAGTTTCAGTGGTTTCTGTTTCAGTTTCGGTCTCATAAACTGAATCTGTGCATTCCTCCACTTCCACTTCCTGATCTGAATCATCCTCCAAGGCTGACTCAAGTTCCTCACGCCATTCATCCATGGTTTCAGGAGCTGCTTTAATGTTTGGTCCCTTTTGTTGCCTTCTCAACTGATCCTGCTGTTGTTTAACTGCAAAAACAACAATTTTATAAAATCACTTACATTAATTAGTGGGGGGGGGGGGGGGGGGATTGTAAGGAATTTAATCAGCAAAAACAATGCTACATGAAAGTAGGAAATGAAAAAATCAAGCATGTCATAATAATTACTGATATATAGCTGAAGATTTTACATTATGGGGATATTTTTGTATAGGGGAATTTCCTAGATGGGAATTTGCTTTAGATGAATGAAGTAATGAAAATGAAAAATACCGAATTAATTAGAACTTACCACTGTATACGTGCAGTGCTGTCAGCTTCGAATTCTACTTTGCATAAACTTACTGAAACTTATTGCCAACGAGGCAGCCATTCATAAAATTTGTATTTGGGTGAAAATTCTCAATTTCTGCGTGAGTTTCGTTTTCCATATTTGGGTGGAAGTAATACCCCATATTTGGGTGTAAGTTAATAATAAATACCCCGAGAAATACCCCATATTTGGGAGTAAGTAATACCCTGTTGTTCATAAACAGTGTCGTTTTCGTGCATGAGGGCAGAGGCTTGTAATTGTACAGGTGAGTAAGGTTAATATTTCTTAATTGAAAGGGCTTTTAGTCAACTGTTTTAGTCACCTTATTTCTCTTTGTAAATTGAATTGTAAGCAACAGGTGATCAAGGAATAGGGTTATACGCACACCAGCTTGTTCGCTTCTCAATTCTGATCCAGTGTGTTCTTTCGTCGATTGACACGTTCTTAAAGACTTAAGATCAAAGAAACAAACAGAATACTGTACACATCTTATAGCACAAAAATTGTCCTTGAACGCCAGCATTGCGTAATCAAAAATTACTGACAAGACAAAGCGAGTAGACAATATTCCTTGATCACTGCGTTCAGTACATTTATTATCTGGTAATCGCCGGTACAAGCCAAAGCCAAAAATAGTTTAGCAGAGATTCCTTTTCAGGGTTCATTCAGTGTTGTTATTATTATTCCTTCATCACTACACGCGCTTATTTTATGTGTAAACATTCATTCGTCTTCAGTTCTGTCATACACGAAACTCTTGGAAAGAAAAAGACTTCAGTTATTTATGAAGTTACAATTCTTGGACTAAAATTATCTACAGTTAAATTATCGAAATAGCTATGAAAATAAAAGTTAAATCTTAATTTTTTGGAACGAGTCATTACAAAATATAAACATCTGACAGTCTGGCCCTGTCACGCAACGCTTCCTTGCTCCGATAATAATTTTAAAATTCTTTCAACTTTTATGCAACTAAAGTGACAAAAATTTTCAGCAAACGAAGACACATCTTTGATTTCTAAGCAACTTCAGGATGGGGTATTAATTTTGTTATCTTGTCATAAAATAAACTGGGGCTTTCATGTTGTCTGTAATATTTACAATGTAATGCCGGTCAGATTTAATAATTAAGAACGTATATGTTTCATGATCATATATATTTTAAAGCTTTCTATCAATTATTCACTCCTCTGGTAACTATAACTAGTAATATTTATAGATAGGGTTAAATTTAAATTACCTAAATTTGTAAAACGTATAGATCGAACAGTAATGTACATCCGCTATATAATAATTTTGTGATCACACTTTTCGAACAAATATATACCTCTCCTTCGCGACGAAAATAGCTGTCTTCCACTTTTTAGTTTCTCTTGCAATGACTTCACTTTATTTTTCAAGTGCCTGTTTCGTTTAACCATACCATTACAACTTCTACACTTCTCCTCACGACGACTTTCATTTGCAGATACATTCAATACGTGTATTTCTTTGTCCACCACATCATCCACCTCCACTCGTTCAGGCTGATCGCGTGACAAATTCCCAGCTGTTCCGGGTTCAACCACGTTCACAACAGAAAACTCTGCCGGGCGAGTTACTTCGCTAAGACTAGTTGTGCTGGCGCTGCTGGAACTGGTATTCTTTGAGGCTTCATCCACTGCTCGTTCAGGCTCTTCGCGTGACATTCCAGCGGGTTCAGATACCTGCACGTTCACAACAGTCAACTCTGCTGGGCGAGTTTCTTCGGCAATACAAGTTGTGCTGTTTATAGAACTGGTATTCTTCGAGGCCGCTTCCATTGCGGATCTTAACGCCTGACAAAACGAAAAAGCAGAAAGCATCGAATTAGAATAACAGAATTGAAGAAGTGACATTTTCTCACCTTCCTTTTACCTCGGTCAGACTGAGGCTGTTCTTTCATTCCATGTTGCCCGATGGCCTGCATCGTGGGGAATGCAGAGACACCAAAGTCCTCTCTGTTCAAACGCGGAATGGCTGGTTGACTTTGTCCAGGTAAACTTGTATAGGGTTTCCTTTGGTCGCCGTGTCTGGCACCGATCATAAGCAGAAAGCTTCATGGAGCATTTCAGCATCGCATTTGTCGGTCGAAATTGGAGGGATGAAACCCAAACTCGGTCAAGACATAGAAAATTGTCTAGTTGATCAGATGCCGGTGTCCGCCGGGTGAGAATATTAATTATTTGACATAAAATCCATTTTGACGAATTTTTAATCTCGCCAAAAAACGTCTTAAACAGCCCGGAATGACAAAATAACAGCACACATGACTCAATTGACATATATTTTAAACTTTATTGAATAATACAGATCAAGTTGACTCTTAAATCTAAACTTGTGAACCAAATTAATCTCAACCGTCACAGTAAGTCTGTAGTTCGTGACCTGAATAATGTAACACTGACACTCAAACATAGGATGGTCCACCTGTGGTTAGACATCATACATCGAGAATGGAATTGTTACTCGAGAATCAGTTATCGTTATTCGAGAACAATAAATCGCCATAATCATAGAAGGTTTTCACTCAGCGGTAATGGAATATATTAATTTTTTAATTATCACCCACATAAAGTATTTTGATAAGAATTTAATGGTGATGGAAGGAAATGATTGATGTTGTCGCTGTCACATGGGCCGCATAAGGTTAAAGGGGCAGTATCACAATAATTTTTCCCAAGTTTTTGTGTAAAACTACGCTTGAATTACATTCTATGAAGGTACACTCACAGATGCACAAAATTCATTCTCCTGAGGTGGGAACAAACCAGAATCATTAATTTTTGAGCTATTTTTCCCAATTCAGAGAACACCGTAAAACTTGAAAACGTCAGCCCGACTTTTTCAAGTTTCATTCTACTTCCTTCCTACCCGTCTTAGTCAAATAAATTTTTTTAACAGTTTTTCTGTACTAGTATAGTTAACAATTATTCTCCGCAGTGGGGGTGGCTAGTGGTGGATATTTACAGAGCCGCTCAGAGCGAGCGAAAAACACTATCCACTGGCTTGGTATATACTAATAACTTTTAGCAAGACCAGGCCACTATTAGTGGATTTCCATTGATACAAACACTTCTGCTAGGATGTTTAAGTAGTACTAAATCTTGGTGGAAGTATGCTGTTGTGTTTATGGCGTGCATAATTAAATGGTCATTAAATTTGTATTGCAGTAGTTACAAAATTGTACAGAACACCAAGTTTGACTGATTTACTTGATGTACAAATATACTACAAAATTTGTCTGGATGCTGCACACATGTGTAATGGCAGTTTTTAACAGGTGTCACTGGTATGGTTGAGCTCTAAACAAGAACATAATAGCTATGACCCATGATATTTGAATGTTTTTGAATTTTGATGTCTTTGTGTAATTTGTATTGTTTGGTTTTGTCATCAAACCATTTTCACATTTTCAGCTGTATTTAGGTGGTGGGTAGACTAAGATGACAAGTAGTGCATTTAAAGGCTAGGGTAGTTTGTAGTGAAGTTTGGATTTCAGGTGGTGATTAGTTTGAAGACACATTGCACAAGCACCATTTTATTTATTTTTCTGGTTCTTTCATCCCAAGGGGCTGACAAACTGAAAATTGAAATCAATAACTACTCAGACTACTGTAAATCAAGTCAACTCAAGATTTATTGAGTCAAAATAAGTTCTAACTGGAAGCCAAACCTACTATCAGTCACAGAAATGTAGTGAAAAATGTAATAAACATAAGTTTGCAACTTGATCCTACTTTTGTAAACATGAAATTGTTTGAACACAACAAAAATATATATTATTTTAGTCAATAATGTACAGGTTTGAACACCAGGTAATTATTAATAATATTAATTCTAAACATTAAACAAAACAGCTGAATTGAGAATAGTATATCAATTCGGATGACAAGCTCATGTATGGGACCACAAGTTCTAACTACTGGTCTAGGCGCAGCCCCCTCTAAGCTCCTCAAGCTTACTGGATGTGACCAAAATTGACTCACATGCAAAAATTACTCCCAGTCAAAAATGAAAAGAAACTGTGAGAGAAATCAACTTAACTTATTTAGTGACATTCCAGCAGATGGACATAACATACGTTGTTTCTGTTACCTGTCCAACCATTTCAAACTCTAAAAACATTTCAAAATGTTAGGCCTAAGAAGGCTCCCACTTTTTTGCAATTCTGTACATATCTTAGCCTTTAGAATTGAGCTGTCCTCTCTTCTTTTCTGATCAAACCAAACATGTTATAGACTGTAAGTCTGAAGTTATTTTTAAAACAAGTTCAGTTATTTCTCAGGTCAAGGTTTTGCTTTCTTTCATTATAAACTGGTGTTCTAGTAAATACAAATTTGAACCCATATTTTCTGAACTCATACTTTTTCCTGGGTAACTGAAAAAATATAAATTATTTATTCAACAACAATTTATAAAAAATGTGCAAATGGAAGTCGAGGCTTTGACATCGATGAAGTGCTCAGTTTTGGACCTAACAATTACTGAGCCATAAAAAGATGGCCTTGCATGTTTAAACTTTTCCAAAGCCTTGGCAAGAGAGAAGAGACTCCTTCAAAAGGGCATTGAATTATTGTGGCTCTTCCATACCCCTTGACAGATGCAAGGTCAGGCCACATGTTGATGACCACGGATGCCGACGCTCATTTCCAGCAAAGTCATAGAACTTTACAGTAATTAAGTGGTCAAAACCGAATCTGCGAAACTGAATCTGCCCCAGTGATGAAAACAAGGAGATTTTCAAGTGTCAGGCTATCTACTTCACCCTCCTCGAGGTCTTTGAGAAAAAGTTCAAAAACAGTAAATCGTACCGTCCTCCCAGTTTCCTGCTGTTGGATCCTTGCACAGAACAGTCCAATTCATAGAGAGACATGAATGCAGTTGAAGTAAGCTTGTCATCAAAAACTGACTTATTTGCCTTCACAACATTGCCAAAGTTCCCAATGCTGTTCATTCTTCAATAAACTGTGTGTATTCTGCATGGACACCATAAATAAGTTTTGTTTCAGCAAACTGTCGATTATTTCATCTTTTGTTGGCTAATTTTGCAGTATAAATCTTAGAGTAGCCATACTGTGCAATCTGATCTGCAGACTTAGTGATGATTTCAGCAAAATCCTCTTCTGAAGTCGATGCTTCCATGGTCCTCAAAATCTCCCTCATGTCCACATCAGCAATGTCCTCAATGGCAGTTACTGGCTCTACTGCAACACCTCTACAAAGATTGTATCCCTCTTCTGACAAGCACCTGGGACCATTACACCCCTGTAAAATGCTCCATGCAACTAACTTCCCTGTTAATGCGTACTTTCTGTTGTTCAGCTGGTGAAGGTCATGGAAAACCATGCACCATGGAAAACAGCGGATACACTCAAAGAAGCCATGAGAAGGCGAAAGAATTCGGGACCTGGGACCTCCCACATCAACAGCATCCTCGCCAGATGTGATGGTAACAGGTTCGAAGAATGAAAACGTTTTTCTCTCAATGGCTCTGAGAGCACTTTGAAGAACAGCTTTCCGGCTTATAATGATGTTGCAAGATTCACATTCATCAGAGGTCTGTTGTACAGTTTCTTCTTGGAATAACTTCAGGATGGTATTCACAGATTGATTTTCAGTGGTGTGTTGCCCACCTATTTGTTGATCTGCCAGACTTGCTTCTATTGCCGCAAGGAAAGCAGGGTCTTCAGAGAAGGCAACATCATCAAATAGATGAACGTTGCTTTTTTCTCCCGGTCCCCACCACCTTGGGAATCCTGCTTTCCCCCCTCTCTTCTCTTTGCTTCCTGTCCTCTCTTCTCCTGCCTCCCGTGGACTTCCCCCCTTACTCTCGGGTTCCCCCCTCCGTCCCCCCACAAATAAACCCAAACAAATCCACTTCTGAGAGTACGTCTCGTACCGTAAGAATAATTGTTTTAGACATAGTCTGTTCACACGGTAATTTATTTATATTAACAATTCTTACATCACAGGAAATATTTCAATATAATAACTTATATTCTAAAACAGTTTTTAAGTAAAACCTTAAACAACCTTAAGCTTTAGCAAAAACATTTCAGCAAATTGTCGATTATGACTATGACTTGCATAAATAACCTTGACTATTTGATTACTGCTAATATAGAAATATAGTATATTTTTCCAAATGGCACTACATATATCAGTATAGTTATAACAATGAAGAAACGAAATATTAAAAATACCAACCCGAAAAGAACGCATATTTTTTACACGACTGTATCTTTTTCATTAGAAAACAGATCTATACTAGCTTATAACAAGAGAGGGTGATAGGCCATGTTCGATATCTGCAGTAACCTTACTCATTGTATCCCAGTCTCACTTGGAACAGAGTAGGAGTTGCCAAAGTTTGTGTATGAATAATATTATTTAGTGTTACTTGTTAATATCATTTATTTTTTATTTATATCTTGCTTTTTCAAATGATGTTTCAGATTCAAGTGGTAGTTCTGGTTATACTTCCAACGCGTTCAAAAAAGATGCCCGCCACCAAATATTGGACCATAACCTGAGTACCTGTAAATTGCACTTGATGGACTTGTTTTTAAATGGTGCCAGACCTTCTTTGTTGCGGAGAGAGAAAATGAACTACAAAACAAATCAAAAAATAGAAAAATTAATTAAATTAGTTTACAATGGATAATAAAGGCTAATAAAGTATTAAAAAAGTGTAAAATTCAAATGAAGTTGGATAATCTTTAATTAGTCTGGGTTGCAAATCGTTTCTTCTACAATGATCTGTTCAGCTCTGCTCCACATGATTTGTCACATCAGTTGTGTGGCTGTGTTTAGTTGAATCAACTCAATCTCTTTGTTCTGTGCTTTGGCAAAGTCCGACAACGGCTCCTCAATTTTCATTGCTCTCAACATAGCTTTGAGATCGAAATCTGGCGGAGGATATTTAAGGATATTGTTCCAATCTTCAGATAATAGCACGTAAACATTCTGAAGATCGATGACTTGTTCTTCTGGTTCCCCTATCTCGAAACATTGCTGTTAGCTAAGTTTCTTGAAAAATACATGTGTAGCTCGGCTTTCTAAATTTGCTTCCAGATTCCTTGACAAATTGCTTGATGAACGTTTCGCTTTCTTCGGAGCAAAAACCGAGGCAAATTTAATTCAGGCATTGTAAGAATCGCCTTTCCGAATTGTTCTGTCTCATAATGCTCACTAGTTCGTAGCGATGCGGTAAAACTTTTCGCCAGAGCGAAGACTCAAACATGGGTCTTCCTTGGTCAAAAAAATTTGGTACTGGTGGAAGTTGAAGAAATTCACTAACAACGATCAATTGTCTGCCCGCGAAGGGTTTCAGGGATTGACCTTCTGCCGCCAAAACGTGATGGATGTAGTTGGCCTGTTCGAAAGTCCGCCAACTTGACATGGAGGCCTCGTCCCAAATGATGCATTCTGCTTCTTTAAACCTCTCTCTAACCAGGTTATGTGACATGGCCCGTTGAATAACTAGGCTCCACGGGAGATCTGCTGCTTCCAAGCCATAATACGCATGGACGGTGGCTACGGATACTCCGAGATCATCATACACTATCCCACTGATTCCACTGGCGCAAATTATAGTACAATGAACTCCCCTTCTTACTAAGCTTCGGAATATTTCTTTTACTGCAAACGACTTTCCTGTTCCCCCTTGTCCGGTGAGAAACACATTATGACCCTTTTCAGCTTCTTCCAACACCTCTCTGATCATCTGTCAACCTGCAACGTATTAATCACATCTATAACAAATTTGTCGAAGGTGATTGGTACCCAGCGCGGTGTCTCGTGAAAACATTTGCATGCTCTGCAGTCCGCAGACAGAATTTTGAAAGGGGGGTGTGTTTGAGTGGCAAAGGGTGTGATCATAAGAGCGCCGAAGGCCCGAGCTACTAGGGGTGTCCGGGGAAATTTTGAAAGATTAGGCTGTCTGAGACTGCATTTCGTGCATTTTGAAGGCAGTTTGATATGAAACCAACAGTTCAATTCAAAATGGATTTTTGGGTTTTAGGTCGAATTTATCGTTAATTCGTTAATTTGGTCCAAAATGTGTTATGCAACAAATTTACAATGGATGAAGAAATGGATGGATGAAGGATGAAGAAAATGACTCACTTGATGTTGTCTTTGTCGATGAAAACGCGGATAGAAAAATGCGGATAGAAAAAAATATGTAAAAAATAAATGAAAAAAATCATTTGGCAAGTGGGCACCATTTCGAATATTAAATGCTGTATTTTCTAGAAATTAGATTTCAAGCCAAACACCGAGTAGAAATACGACGCGTAACAGAGTATTTTTGACGAAATTCGAGTTGTTTTGAAATGTGATCAAACACTGTCTCGAGTGTTTGATTTATCTTCTCAATCGGAGCTAAAACTAAGGAGTAGACGGAGAAAAGAACTCGCTTTGAAGTGATAATTCACATGCAAATCAAACAATTTATTAACACACCGGAATATTAAATCGAGTTTACACATTCCTGGAAACAGAGCTAATGCTATAAAAAACACAGAGATAGACTTTAGATTTTCCTGTATGTAACGCAACACTGTAACTCAAACCCCAAAATAAGGGGACATTATATCCTGTGTATAATAGATCAAAGAATATAACTTTTACGATCATGGCCAGCTAATAGTCGAGGAAATACTCATCTCAATATTGACTCTATTCCAAAATGGCTGCCAATTTATAAAATAATTTTGTATGCATTTAACTATAGCCTCATTAACCTCCCTTAAACATAATTTTTACTCTAGAACCAGGCTGGTGAGGCTAATTTAAATGCATCAAAATAGTTTAAAATTGGCAGCCATTTTGCAATAGGGTCAAAGGAAAAAAGAAATATTCGGAACAATTATTACGACAATAGCTCAAGTTGCGCAGTGGCTAATTTTGAAAAACGATGACAAACAGTAACGTAACTATAAAGACACCTGAGGTGGTTATAACATTTGTACCTGTTTTTTTACATACACCCTTTCTATTTTCCTTAATGATGACAAGTTGGTTCTTGGCACACTCTTAATAATAACTACAACGAAGGAAATGTCCTACAGTTATCAATTTAAAAACAACAACAAAGGGAACACTGGTTTAGTATATATATAAAAAACAGTCTAGTACTCATCATGATAAAAAAGTATGACAAAGGTCACACTCAGGGGGGGGCTAGCAGCGAGGCCTGGGACCTAGTATATATGATTGCACATTTTAGAAATTTGGCCGAGCGAGACTAAGTACTGGTCTGTTTAAAATAAACATGGCGGACGATGGCTGACATGACGTGCGTTTGTGTTCGTTCAGAAATATTTTGGCGATTCCACGTTAAAACATCTATGGGAACGATTCGGTCGCTGTTTAACTGAACTTTGGTCATTGTGGGAGACCATGGATGAAAATTCCACCGCAAACTCCCGTAGAGGTACGTTTCTCGAATGATTGACAGATTTCTTTACTTGTGCGATCATGTATTGTGGAAATGCGGCGAGATCAAAGGGCGCTGCCTGCCCCCCCCCTGGTCACACTCTTTAAGTCATGCATCATGATAACAATTGAAACGACGGCCATAATCTAATTACAATGACAACCCTAAATTTATTTTTAGAAAGGCACGGTGTTGATCGGTAAAGTAGTTAACAGCCTCAAAGGGAATCTGGCAGAAAACGCCAAGAAAAAAGGCTGCCTTGCCTGTACACACTTAACGTTACAGTGAAACTATACATTTGATTGTTTCCGCTGCTCCACGTTGTTTTGTGTATAAGACCTCATCATGTTGGATACAATGACCAAATCTCCTGGGGGCGGGGTTATTTTGCCTCCCGGCTTTAGTGGTGCTGAGCATCCATAACAGATGCTGACTTGTGGAGGAAACAAGGGAAGCGGATAAATAATAAACGCCCCATAGCTTGGCGATGGGTATGACGCCTTTCTGGTGGAAGGGCTAGGAGAGCTTGATGATGCCGGTACACCGTACTGAACTGAAGGCGAGTAGGGCACCAGAGGCTGTATGGACAGTGGCTGCATTGATGCGCTGTTTGGGTAGAGTGTCCGTACCTGTGCCTGCATGGACAGCTGTTCTGGTGGTTGACGTGGTTGCAACGACAGCATGTCTGCCCTCTGAAGTGTAGTAACTGTCTCGGATCTGTGTGGTGTTGACCTGTGTAGCGTTGACAGTGGCTGCATTGATGCGCCGTTTGTGTAGAGTGTCCGTACCTGTGCCTGCATGGACAGCTGTTCTGGTGGTTGATGTGGTTGCAACGACAGCATGTCTGCCCTCTGAAGTGTAGTAACTGTCTCGGATCTTTGTGGCGTTGACCTGCCTCCCTTTCGTCGTGCTGTTGATGGCGCTTCCTGGTTTCCTTTTCTGCCTACTGTTTTAGAGCTGTCCCTTGTTACGAAGCTCGTAGCTGTTATAGTTTGGGGACTACGTTTATACCAGCAAAGGAACTTGTCAAGTGCACCACATTTTTCGGCTACGGCTAAAGAATGGCAGCAGATCTTTGCTGACTTGTACCTCATGCACTGATCGCAAACGACTTTCCCATTCTTTTGTTGAAAAAACGTAGTATGGCTTTCCACTGTTGTCGTTTCTAACAACGAAGGAATGTTCCTGATGCGAAGGCGTCTGAGCTATCACTCCTTCACTGGCCAATAACTTTGATGCCTGGGCATACATTTCTTTTAGCAAAAGAAGAGGTACGCCCACCAGACCAGATTCTTCAGGTTCAACTGAAATTGGACGAGGCTGGAGTGACTGGTCCACTTCAGAGTAACATTGATACTCTGCTTAAACGTCCTCATCTTGATTTACTGATGACAGTTGTGTTTTCCAGAATTTCTGCAAAGCGACTTCCCTTTGGTTGATGTTCATCTTGAACCATTTCTCTGGTGGAATTTGCAAACTTTTAAATTCCTCTGAAAGCATGTATGGACCCCGGTTCAGAAGGGCTGCTTCGCAATCTCGTTTCTGCTGGGTAATCAACGTCTCCATCTCCATGCAGAAATGCGACATTTCATTGGGCTGGTAGTCCACTGCCCTTTTACCACTGCATTGGCTGACTCTGGCAGGTTGTTGTAGTATGGATCTGGTGGGTCTCCAAGGCCGGAAGTTTTAAGGAAGTTTGCCATGATAGTGCTTGCCTGTTAGAGATCAAGACATTAGTTTATTTTCAAGGGTACAAACATCCCTACCAAAGAGTTTATTTTTGGCTCCTAGGTGACACGTGAATAAATAAAGGATTGATTGATCGATTGATGGTTTGATTGATTGTATACGCATATATTTCATGTTTATACCTTGTATAATTCTTAATTTTATAATATTTATTGGAAAGCACCATTGAATGGTAGTAATATTGGCAATATTTGCAACGAAATAGGTGTCAACAAATTACCCTCTTCATCCAAGACAGTGGAACCCCGCTTTACGGACAGTTTTTGTTTGTCCCGACGAAAATCTCCATATATTTTCTCTCACATTAACCCGCTTAATACGGACACTGGTTAATAGTACAACGGACACTTTTCTGTCCCGAGTGACATGCTCTGATATAGCCTGCGAGCAGGCTCTCATACGCGCGATCGTGATCCTTAGTATTGTGTCCCACTCTGCAGGCTAGCTCTGATACAAAGTTAACCTCGCTTTACAGACACTGGTTCTGTGCACTGTATATTTTAATTTTCCACGATTATGTTCTAATAATTAATTCTAATTATTGTACCCTGCTTGACTACAGGTTATTGCGATTTTATTACTAATACAGTAGCACAATAGCGTGATGTGTTTGACAACTGTCTTTCTTCCGGTGTTTGACCATTGTGGATCTTAAAGATCCTTAAAGTTCTCTGCTCATTGTGCTCACACAGAAGTTTCACTTCCTTGGGCTTTTACTTCAGTCATTGCTTGTAGCCTATTTACTCTTTGACGTCCTTCGCCAGCTACATGTGTCCGTGACATTTATTCTGAGAGCCTCCGTGAGAGCCCTGCTTAATATGGACACTTTTGTGTGCCCCCTTGGTGTCCGTATTTACTGGGTTCCACTGTATAGCGGTTCTAAGAGGGCAGATGTTATGACGTCCTAATCAATAGGTTACGATGTTATCTTACAGAGCAAGCTACAGGCCACCTAGGTATCTTATAACAACGAAAACCCAAGAAAGGATTCTATAAGGCCCCCGCCCTTCCCTGTATGGTTGTGGTGGTCAGACGACTGCATGTACGTCCGAGGATTGATAACCATTAAAACCGTATGAATGAATCATCTTAACTATTTCTTGAAGAACGTTTTAGATATCTTAACAATTTTTTAGCTTTAGTAATCTGTACATATTAGCGCTCTTAGCGCAATTGAAATATATTGAGCTAAAACGACTTGATACATTAATAAAGTTTGATTGATTGGTTGATTGATTGATTGATTGATTGATTGATTGATTGATTGATTGATTGATTGATTGATTGATTGATTGATTGATTGATTGATTGATTGATTGATTGATTGATTGATTGATTATCTTCACCTTGTTTGAAATGTAGTCATGGAACTTTGGCGACTGACTTGCAGGAAGATGTTGTTTTTCTCTTGTGTTCCATACATCTTTGAACGACTCCAGCTGAGCGAGGAATTCTTCTTCCGTCTCCGCATCGAGAAGTCCTATGGGCATTAACAGACATGAAATATGAAATTAACAGAATTATGAAGATATCTGGACATGGTCATCTTTGTCATTTCCAATGACTTTGTCATGTTTATCAGGTCATTTTAGAGTGATAACTTAACTACGTGCATATGAATTAATTCCTCACAATTGCTCTTCATGTCCGGAGTTTTCCCATGGCCTGCGCAGAAACTGGGGAGGGAAGAGATCCACGCCGGCTACTTTGTTCCTGCCTTCCGATTGGTCTTCACTAAAAAATTGATCCTTTTTAAAGGGGCTTTTGACCGGTTAAGGTGAAGTCTGCATTCGGGCCAATTCACTCTTATTTTGATACAGTTTGGTTTCTCAAATAATTTTCTAGCATAACGTACCTAGCCCCGTTTTATTTGATATAAATATAAGAATAATATACTCACCTTCTTCTTTGGTGTTACCCTTTAGTCTTCCAAAAAACATCTGCCAAAAATTCTTCCTGCACTGCCTGGGGAATTAACTTTAACTGCTCCTTACAGTTGTCTTTAAAATGGTTAAAGCACCTAACGTGGAGGGCATGGTAAAAAATTCTGCTTAATGCTTGGATTAAGGCTTCTTCTCCGTCAGTTCCAAATGCGAGGACTGAGGCTTCATCTTTATTCATTCCGACTAACTTTGAAAAGAAGAAGTTGTAGGTTTCAAAGGTCTTGCTTTGATGAAGCAGCATTGGCCCAATCATCATCGGCGATTTTCCTGTTTTTCGATCCACTAGCATAAGGTTGCGATATGTCATAACAGTCAAATGAATCTTCCCAGGTTAAAGGTGGGATCGGCGCCAAGTATAGAAAACCGGGTAGAATTGGTACAAAAAATTTTTTTTTTTTTGACAAAACGTTTTTTAATTTAAACACATACAACATTTACATGGTTTACTTAAATACTTTACTTACAATACTTTACTTATAATGCCTTACTTATAATACTTTACTTACAATAATTTACTTACAATGCTTTACTTACAATACTTTACTGACAATACTTTACTTACAATGCTTTACTTACAATACTTTACTTACAATACTTTACTTACAATACTTTACTTACAATGTATTTATTTACTATAAAGCAATGCACAATCAGGTCCACGAATAACAAAAGGACAAAAAAAAAGCGTTTACACAGAGTAACAATAAAGAAAAGAGAAGCGAAAGAAAACAAAAAAGATAAATAAGTAAATTAAGTACAATTAAATAGGCTGCTCGTGCTTAAACCCCCACCAAACAAACGGCTTTACTTTTAACATTTTTCTTAAGAAACTCGCCCCATTTTAAATTGAATTTTTTCATCGTGCCGGATTCGTGTGCATTACGCTTCTCGATATCCAAACAGTTGAGAACAATTTGCGAGAAAGCTTCTCGTGAGGGATACGCTTGCTTGATTTTACAAGAGTAAAATGTGGTATCTGGCAATAAGGAGGGCATGATGAAACAGAATATTTGCTGTATTATCTACTAGACCTAAGCATATCATAAGTGAGAAGTCCTTTGGAAGGGACAAGTAATTAGCCAGCCAGGTTTTAGTATTATTCCAAAAGTTTTGAACATGAACACATTCCCAAAAGAGATGAGTGATCGTTTCTTTAGACTGTTCGCAAAAGCAACATAAATCAGATGACTTGATACCGATTTTTAAATAGATAGTCGTTTGTAGCAATTCGCCTATGTAGAAGCTTAAATTGAAATGTTCTTAATTTAGTCTCTTTCGTGCAAAGGAAGGGAAGGCTATAAGATTTGTTCCAGTCGATTGTTTTCTCTTCTAGATTGCAATCTGAAATCCATTTATTTTGGCTTTTTAGAGGGGTGGTGCCAATACATTCAATAAGATGTTTGTAAACAGCTTTGGTAAAGTCTGTGGCTGACAGCAGCTTATTTTGATTTTGCTCATTGAAATTAACTGTCTCTTGCTGTAAAATAGCGGTTCTAATTTTTGAGGCAGCAGAGACTATGCTGTAGTAATGAAGAAAACTGGCTTTCACGGCATACATTCTTTTGAAAGCGTCATCAAGAAGGTCTTGAACGGAGGTAATTCCTGCAACAGACCAGTCGCGATAAAAACAGGGTTGGTTCGCAATCCGAATCAGAGAATTATACCAGATTGGTGAATTAAAAGAGTTGGTTGGTTCTGGTTTGAAATTTAGCTCACTCCAAATCTCAATAAGTTCTGTTGTAAAAGTATCCTGAATATTTAAGGAGGCCACATCTTCTTTTTTAAGATTACCATTTAGAAGTAGTTTACCATCATGCTTCGTTAAGAAAAGGTGAAAGTATAATTTCCATTTTCCGTCACAGTTGGGATCCAAGTATTTTTGTATCCATTTTGATTTTAGCGCACGGTTAAAAACTTTTAATATCCAGCATTTTAAGTCCGCCATTTGGATAGTCATTTATTATTTCTGTTTGTTTTATTTTGTCGCCTTTTCCATCCCACAAGAATTTGAAGAAAAGGGCATTTATTTCTTTTAAGCGCGCGTGCTGAGTTTCTAGAGGAGACAAAATGTATACTAATTGAGAAGCAAAGTAAACTTTTAATAACTGTGATTTTTCCTATGAGGGTAAGTCTTCTAAAATGCCAATTTTCGATGATAGCTTCAATTTTTTCAATTTTCTCCTGATAGTTTAGAGTGATAGACTCTCCTATGACTGTCGAGAAACCATACACCCAGTGCTTTAACTTTGTGAGCGGCCCACTTGACATTATGCTTAGTCACGATTTTGTTTGACTGAAACCTTAAAGATCCGATCCATAAAGCTTCTGTTTTTTCGTAGTTGACTCTCAGGCCAGAGATTGTTGCAAAAGAATCTAGCACGTACAAAGATTGCTGAAAAGAGGTGGTCGTCCCATCTAGAATCATGGTAGTATCATCCGCATACTGACTAAGTTTGCATTCCGTACCCAGAACGTTTATTCCTTTAATTTCTTTGTTGTTTCTTATCGCATTTCCAAGTATTTCGGCAGCCAGAATGAATAAATAGGGTGATAAAGGACATCCTTGTCTAACACCTCTACCAAGGGTAAAAAAGTCAGATGCCCAACCATTGTTTTGAACACTACTGCTTATGTCGGTGTAGAAAAGTGTGATCCATGAGATGAAAGACTTACCGAAACCAAAGTGCGATAGAGTTTTAATAACAAAGGGCCATTCGAGGGTGTCGAAGGCCTTTTCAAAATCCACAAAAAGAAACAAACCAGGAATTTTTTCTCGCTCTGCATAGCTAATGACGCTGTTCAATAGTCTTATGTTTTCCCCGATAAATCTACCTTTCAAAAAACCTGTTTGATCATGGTTGATTATATCAGGCAAAGCCTTTTTTAAACGTCCCGCTACGGCTTTAGCAGCAATTTTATAATCGCAGTTCAAGAGAGAGATAGGTCTCCAATTCTTTATATAACTGAGTGATTTGTTTTTCTTTGGTATGAGGGTTATTAATCCTCTACGTTGAGAAATTGATAGAATTCCTTTAGTGAACGAGGTATTTTAGAGCAGCGAGAAGGTAGGGTTGGATATCGTCCCAGAATACTTTGTAAAATTCAGCCGGAATACCATCAGTGCCAGGTGTCTTGCTTGATTCCATTGTTTTTAAAGCTTCTAGACATTCCTCTGCTGTTAATAGACCGTCACTTTGGTTTTTCTGGCATTCGCTTAATTTGGTTATGTTATCCTCCGGGAAAAATGATCTTTCATAATCTATATCAATTGCCACAGGATTGTTCAGATTTGACGAATACAGTGTCATATAAAACTGCTTCGCTTCATTTAGGATATCAGCGTCCGAAAAGACTGTTGTATTATTGTCTGTTTTGAGATTCCTAATTGATTTTTTGTTGAAATGTCGTTTCTCTAAGTTGAGAAAATAACTTGTATTCCTTTCACCATCATTATACCAACGGGTTTTACACCTTAAAATAGCCCCTTGAGTTTTATAATGAATCATTTGTTCCATTTGTTGTCTTTTGGTTCTTAATTCGGCTAAAATAGGTTGTTTATCTTCGTCGGATAAACTATTCTCCTCAGACCTTTTCTCTAGAGCTGAGATTTCTTGCTCTAATATTGCCTCATTTTGCTTAAATCGTGACTTTTGTCTCTTTGCATAAATGATTGAAGTCGCTCTAATTTTCATCTTAATCATGTCCCATAGCAATATTGCGTCTACTTCAGTATGATTTTCGTACTCTCTTGAGACTTCTATCAAGGTTTCCTTAATTAAATTGACATATTCAAGATCTGTCAGGAAATGTGTGTTTAATTTCCTGAAGCCTGGTCCTCTGGGGTTTGTCTTTGTAATAATACAGAGAGTAATCATTGAATGATCTGTTTTGTACCCCGGCAAAATGTCGGCTTCTAACGCATTTGTACAGAGCGTCGAGCTAATTAGAAAAAAGTCTAGACGACAGTGAATTTCTGGGTTTCTTCTTCTCCAAGTAAATCGTATTGTATCTGGATTAAGATCACGCCAAATATCTGTTAGATCTAATTTTTCCTTGATAATTTCGATCTCATCTAGTGATTTAAAATGCGTAGAGGCATTGCCACCTTTTTTATCCTTCGATATGTCTTGAACTAGATTAAAATCTCCGCCCAACACAAGGTACTCGCACTCAAAGGAGAGTATCTTATCAGAAATGTTCTTAAAGAAAGAGGGATCATCTTGATTCGGAGCATAAATATTTACCAACGTCAACGTTTTGTTTTCTAATTGAATGTCAGCAATAATAAATCTTCCCTCGGAATCAGCGAGGTATTTTAAGATCTTAAATTCAAAATTGTTCTTAAAGAGTATGCAAACACCAGCTCTAGAACTCGAGTAGTTGCTGAAGAGGGTTTTGTAGCCCGACTCAGATGACCAGAAATTAACTGTTTCATTAGAGCCATGCACTTCCTGTAGAAAATATATTGAGTAGTTTTTCCCTTTAAGCCATCGGAAAGTTTCTCTTCTTTTCATGTTGTTTGCTAGGCCCCTCACGTTTAAAGAGCATATTGTAATGTCATCACACTTGCTATTCGGCGTCATGACAAGAAAGTGTTACGCCATTGTTTGGAAGAGGGTGGGCAGCGACATAATGGTAAAAAAATATTAACACTTCAACTAAAACAAAAGAAAAACAAAACAGTAGAAACATGCTACTTATACACAGAAAAACAAAACTAGATAAACGTACATTTAGAGCATACACTACGAATATAAAACCTACATTTAAGAGCATTGCGATGTTCGAAACGTTTTCAGAAAACAAGAAAGGAAACATAATTCCTTCTCCCTTGCAAAATTATTTGGGAAAAAGGGAGGGGAAAAAACAAAGTTGTAATATAATTTGCATTAGTTTACAAGTCGTCAAGGTCATCTTCGCTATAAATTCGTACTGGGTTTCCGTCGGGTGAAGTCTTGATGAAAATCTTCCCATCGATTGTCCAGGTGCTTAGAATGGTGCCCTCTCTTCTTTTCTCATTTGCTTTCTTTACAATACCCCGCCTAGAGCTTGTTAAATTTTCATTGATAAATATGCGGTTTGAGCTCGCTCTGGATGGATCAACAGAGTGACTCGGGAATAAATCGGTCGTCATGATGTGTTTGAGCTGGATCCTCTCCCTATATAATTTAGATTTGATTTTATGGTTAAGAAACTTAACAACTATAGGGCTATTACCTCCTTGACGTTTTAGTCGGTGAGAGATTTCAATGTCACTTGATGTAATAGGAACAATTAAATCTTACCATATCCCTCAGCTGCCAATTGAAGACGAGAACAGCACAAAGTTCCGGTCCAGTAACCTCTCTTATAAATGCATTTTCCGGACAACCCAATTGTTGTCTCTTGCTATTCATAAGTATTAAAACGAGCGAGTCTATTTGCAGAAATGCCACGTCTTTGATGTTGTGCCTGATCACGGTTTCTTGGAAGGTCGCTCTCCAATGTCGCTTTCAGGATACCACCTTTCTTCACATCAACCTTATGAAAGGCCTCCTTAGGCTTTTTGGATGTCGAAACTTCCTTTAAAGTGCCTATGAAGTAAAAAATGTTTTAACATAATTTGGTACCTTATTATGTCTTTATTCAGAAATGGTAAAAGAAATTTGACGGAAAGAAAGAAATATCCGTGTTTTTGCTTCTCAAAGTGGCCCACTTGACCAAAAAAGTGGCTCCGGAGACTGGGAACGAAATTGGGTGTGATGACGTATTTAGTCGCTCCACAGTTTGTTTACCCCTCAGCTTCTCTTGTAAAACAGTGAATAATTGTCGAAAATTTATCATTTCTTTAACGAATCTCGGTTGTTAATTGAAGCAGCATTAAGTCGTGACCATAAAAAAGCCTTTCGAATTCCATTCAAGCACGGATCAATCAGATTTTAATCTGAAATAAAAATGGATATATGGGCAGTGGAGAAGTGTTTGCGGTAGTGCTAGCGAAAAGGTCCAAAGTCGTGGTGTTTCACGCACAGCAAAGACTGAAGTGTCCGCTAGTCAGTATTTTAAATATATATTGTAGGCTAAACGTATCGGAGATGAGCTTGTGCATGAGCGCGTATGTTGCGGGAAGATTGCATTGACTCGGCTCAGTACGTACTATTATTATATGGCAAACTGGTCCACGATGAAAAGGAACATTCTGATTGGTTCCTGAGCGGTCCGAATTTTGCAATACGGACCGCAAAGATGGACCGCTCACGAACTCATTTCGCCAAATTCCTTTTATGAAACATTGAACAAAAGAAAACTGTTTTCTATTAAGTAGAAACATTTTCCCTCATGTCTGGCGGACAATTTTGGTTAAACTTTTCGCTACGTGGCCTGAAAAATGAAAGAATATGCTTAGCTTTGGCTCGCGCGCGTTAGCCGAGAATGGTTGCATTGATTTCTCAGCAAATATTTTAAAAAGCCATTATAATATAAATTTATTGAACTAGCTTGTTCGGTCCGTATTGGGAAATATTGGTCGAGTTCTTTTTTTGCAAGTTTATGGACCTCGCCTTCGGCTCGGTCCATAAACTTGCAAAAAAGAACTCGACCAATATTTTCCCAATACGGACCTCACGCTAGTTCAATAACATCTATGTACAGAACTTGATCAAGAGATCCCTCAAACCAGCCACAAAAACAAAGAGATTTGTTGGAGGCATACAGAGAATTCACTAATTTAACTACCTTCATTAATAAGGTAGAAAAGGCGCGATCAGCAAGCTCGTGGCGTGGAGAATAATATTTGTTTGCACTGAACAGTTTTGCTTTTCTTCTCAACAGTCACGAACATTAGGTACTTCCCGACGATTTCTTCGCGACTAGATTTCGTTGATAAAAAAAGAAAACCTTGAGGACACGGGTACAATTAGATTTAAGAAAAACTCGATTATTATTGTACTTCGACGAAAAATTTGAGCCGAATCAATTGACGCTAAACTAAAACTTCGCCGAGCGAGCGAAGGTCTTGCATGCGTACCGCTGAGGAGACAGCTTGTTTCCCTCATTTCAACAGACAGTGAACATATTTCATCATACACAGGTTTTTATCCCGTGCCCTAATATATAAACCGCCATACATAGAACATGAATTGTCTTCACTACATTTCGAAGCTTTCGGATGACGTATCTTCCAAAATGACGAATAGAACAACATGAATGCGATCTATCGATCTATCGTGAACGACGAGAAGCAATTTTCTTCCTTCCCTTTAAATTGTGTCTTCCTTTTCTACACTTCTAAAGGCAAACCTTGCGATGGCCTTTTATGTTGTAACTTACGAAAAACATCACGACTTGTTCATCCAGAATAAGTCCGCCCTAAAACATAATTGCTTACAATCGAAATCAAACAGCAATAATGTAAGATATGTACGTACTCTTGGGCGCTAGCGCTTTTGATCCCTCTCAAAGGAGAAGGATCGTATATGTATGAAAGAATTGCGGGTCACTAGGCCTCGTCTAAATGATTTATCGAATGGTAAAGTCACAGGCTTGTGGCTGCTCAATACATATTTTGTCAACATCAACATATGAACATATGTGCCGAGCACGCACAAAGTTCGATGCGGTCTGGGCAAATTATTTCAGACGAACATAATCCATTTCTAGCCTTAAGTTTTGTCTTTCGGAAAATAATGCATCTAAATTACCAGTATACAAGCCTTTTCCGATCAGTGTGCTTTATTAGGGCCACCAGCCACGCAATATTATTCCTTGTTTCTTTGAGATTCCCTTGTCCTCCATGGCATTCGCGTCTTGTGGGCGACTAAATACGTCACATCCGGTGTAATTTGACCATTTTGGCCGCGCGTAAATGGAGACACGCTAAAGTCGCGAAACGCGATCTTTGAGGCTTAAAAAATACTCGATGGAAATACTTCTGGTCGATAAAAACCGCATATTTGTGTTAATAAACACATAAAGAAGCATACTGGGCAAAATTATTTTTTACTTCATATGCACTTTAAGGTGGCTGAGCACAGTTTTACTACCAAATCTTCATTATGATATTATTTTTTAACGTTAATAGTTTGAGCCCAAACTTGGCACACTTGAAATTCAGTCACAGGTCTCCGATTTTCTGGCTTATTTAAAGGATTTATGCTGTTTCCATGGCAACAGATCAGCTTGAAAACAGCTACAAACTGTTAGGTTTTTCCACTTTGCAAAAAATCCACTCATTAGATTTTTATCTTAAATTGCTAACATTTCAAACGATGCGAGTAGATTGTTATGACATGGACGTGACATCATTCTAACAAACAGTTTATGAATTATGTTTGAAAATGTATTTTTGATTGCACTGCGAAATTCCTCTGTTAGATTTTAATTTTTATACTTTTAAAGGTTGAGTTGTGATCGTTTGTTAAATCATGCAAAAATTCATTGATTTATAATGAGTGGATTTGGAGAAATCGCCGTTTGTTTACACAGTCGCGCTGTCACAGATTTTCACCAAAGTGCGCAGCGCAGCATTCAATTGGGTTCTTCGGGTTCTCGCGCCAACGATGAAAAACCTGCAAAATGGCTGGGTTCTTTGAGTCCTGACTTTTTCTGAGATACTGTTCTAACATAACTTTTAACAGGCAACAGACTGTGTAATTTTTTAGCACTTTGTAATCCACAAAAACCAGCAGGGAACAAATAAAACGATCGCTCTTTTTTCTTTAAATTCTTTTATGTAATTAATGGGTAAATAAAGTTGTTGTTGTTGCTGTATCGACACCATGTTTGTTTCTCTCAACCATCGTGCGCACGCTACATCGCGTCATGCAATGAAAATTGCAGAGCGTGCGCAAACTGTGTTCGGCCACCTTAAATCTTCCACAACACTCCTCTTTGTCCTCACGTACCTGGGGGCATTGGGCTTCTTTCTATTACCGTGCGGCAATACTTTTACGTCGTGCTCTTCCCCTTCAAAAATGTATTGAACCAGGCAGATAGATAGATAGTTTATTAGTGATACTATTGCAGCTTGATGGCTGAATTGTGTAAAACTTTACAAAAATACATGTAATAATAATAATATTAAAATGGCTTGCAATTGACATTAAAAATTTAAAATTAGGAAATATATTGATCGATCGTAAAACTAGAAAGGCTCCTTAATTAACTACAATTACTATATATAAAACTGTTCTTAAGTCTGTTCGTCTTGCATATCGGAATATTAAAATTGCGCTTACTTCTAAGGTTGACATCACTCGAATCTCGTTCAGGTAATAAGGCGTGCAGGTTATGGTTCTTATCAGCGGATATTTCATTGAAAAGTTTGACCGTTAGGGAATCTCAGGCAGAGATGAGGTATTTCTGAGAAAATAAATACAGATGAACCAGTATATAACGGCCCTTTATTAAGCAGGCACCCTCTATAGTCAATAATTTTCACCAATACGAACTTTGTATTTGCTACCTGTATTAATGGTCACCTCGATCTTTTAAGCAGTCGCGGCCACCCCAAAGCAGTCCCATGTTTGTCTGTTTTTGTTATTTTTACCTGTATTAAGCGGCCACACTTGAATGGAAACCTAAAGCCACATTTCATTTTACGATTTTATTTCGCTTATTAAAAAGGGATATATATGGATCCATTAACACTACAGCACCATCAACACTGCGCTACAGAGTTGTTATTGTTTATTACTGCATGTAATTCACCAATTTCGTAAATGCTTCTGTCAGTTCTAGAATTGTCAATGTACTGCATCGCTTGATTGTGTTATGTTAGCTTGAATTATCAGTTGCTAGTGTATAACACTGTACGTCAATAAAATTGACATTTGACCACACCCACAAAGTATTTTTGGTGAACCTGTATTAAATGGCCACCTGTATTAAATGGCCAATTTCCAAAGTCCCGAGGGTGTGTTTCATGCATGACCTAACATGCATGTATACAATGTTTTGCCGCCGTTTTCATACAAATCATGCTTCATTTAGCTATAGTTAATAGATCGAACTGAAAAATCACTCACAACAGTCGATTTATAATTTGACAAACAGTAATACTGAAGTTTAACCTAAATTTAGTGAAGTATTTATTAAAAACATTTTTATTAATAACTGTGACAATCAGAAAAATGCATCAAGTGCTTTCCCTTCCCAGAAAAGTGTGCTCATGCTCATGATCATGCACTTCCAACAAGGGGATTTTAATTATTTTATTATTAATTGGCTTATTTTTATAACTGCCCTAAAAATGCAATGAAATGCAGTCTCTGAGACAACCTAATTTTTCAGAATTTCCTGGGGAAGAATGCCCCAGATGGTCCCCTGCTAACTTGCACCTCCAGCGTTCAAGATATCGCACCTTTGGCGCTCACGATTTGGAACCCTTTTAGAAGTGCTGGCTACACCCCTGCACCTGCCATTAATAACACAATCTGAAAAATGCATCAGGTGCTTTCCCTTTGTAGAAAAGTGTGCTCAAAGACATGTACTTTTCTGAGAAGGGAATTGTAATTTATTATTAATTGGCTTATTTTTCCTACTCACTTTAGTTGACTGGCATCGAGGTTGGTTGTAACAATGGGAACTGTATGTGGTTTTGTTTCGCCATGCATCGTAGCTGATCCAGCCTGATCAAAGGAAATCCAGTAAAAGAGAAACTATAACTTACAGTGTTTTTAAGGGAATATTTTATGTATGTTGTAGATAACCCACCCAAGCCGGCCCCAATCGTCGAATCAGTCCTCATCCATTCTTGTACATTGATACAATTTGACCTTCAGATTTGGAATTGGATATTTGACAAGCACATGTCCATTTGCCATCAGTTGAATCCACATTTATTTACTTAACCTGATAATGAACAGCTCAATTCTCTGTCTCCTGTGATTCTCTTGTGTCTCCTGATCTTGTACCGGTATTCATATGTTCAGTCAGGGGGGAGGAATCCCATAGCCCATGTGAAAGTGACGGGGATGCTTGTCGTCTCGTTTAGGGGTGTAAATTAGGGATTTTGGTATCACTTAGTGTGTTAAGGACGGAACGCAGCTATAGTAATAGCCATTAAGGTATCATTTAGGGTTACACACGAAGAAATTTTATTAACTCTTATTTGTCTGTCACCTTGAGCCATGCCCAGGTTGGTCTCCTTTAGGGGTTTAATTCAAAATTTCCAACGAGCATCCCATCACTTTCATGTGGGAGCCCCCCCCCCCCAGGGGGGCTCTGGTCACATTTTAGAAGCACATCACATACATGTACAATCATACTTACCTGATTAAATGATGACACAGCTATGTCAGCCAAAGTTTTTGTGTCCGACACATCATCCCAACCGAAGGGAATGGTTGTGGCTGCCTGGCGGCTCTCTATATATTTCCTGGTGGCGCCTAAAGTAATGTCACTGTGTTAGAAATAATTATTAATAATAATTTATTGCTGTGTAATAAACATTTTTAAGGGCTTTTGATTGGGTATGGAAAAAAATTGGAAAATTATCACTGGCATCTCTCAGGTGCAAATTATGCGATTTCCTGTTTTACTAAGTTTGCAAATGACTCTTATGCTGTACGATAGTCACTGTGGCATGATAGAAATATATGCCGTATTTACTCAAAAAAGTCTGAAGACTGCCCAAACCCTTGCTCCCCTCTCCTAGGCATTTTGCTCCACCTCACCCGGATAAATAGACAAAAGTTATGTCCTGAGGGATGAGCAGTTTCGAATTGACAGTAATAACAGCATTCATAATTGGCCGATGAAGCTATCAGATAAAGTGACCAATCATACTTGAAAACAACAACACTGGTACTGAAATTAAGCTGTTGGGTTGCAATAAAGAACATTTGCTTGACGTTTTTCCTCTTGCTCATATGTTAGGTTACAAGCTGAACAGCTGCTCAGCTTTGTGGGGAAATTTTAGTCCTTTTTTCATGATCCTAGAGGGGGAGGGAGCAGTAAGTGCTGTAAGTAAGGACCTCTGGGATAAAGCGATCCGCCTGACTTGCGCAGTAAGACCGGAAGTCCAAGAATCTTGGCGTCCATTATTAGTTGAAAGATGGGGTCGAACACATGCGCACTTCCGGCTCTACTGCGCATGTGTTCGACCCCATGTTTCAACTAATAATGGACGCCAAGATTCTTGGACTTCCGGTCTTACTGCGCAAGTCAGGCGAATCGCTTTATCCCAGAGGTCCTTGATGGCCGCTCCACCGCTGGACAAGGGTAACGAGGACTCTGGGAACAAGATTGAAAATTTATCTGAAAAAAACCCACCTGAATTTGGGTAAAATGACCTGTCAAAACTTGATTTACATGGAAATGTCAAGTCATGATATCAAACATTTTTTTATTGACACACCAAAATGTTCCTACTAGATAATTTTTGGGAAAAGTCTCAAAGTTTGGCTTTAATTGCTTTAAATTCTCTTTAAGTAATAAAAGTTTGAAATCAGCACAGTAATTTCTGCGCCCCACAGCAGATTAGATTTGGTCATGGTAAATTATTTAATATTAATTTTAAGAGTTGGTGCATGAATCAAAATGTGGGATTTTCTTAATTTGGGTGACCCAAATTCAAAATTAATTCAACTTGGCTCATGAAACATATGCATGTGGTGTCTTTTTCTAGCATCTATAATTTAGATCATCAATGTATGGTTCCAGAAAATATCCATACCTCCTCCAAGGAAGGTTTTATGGTTTGAACCCAATAGAAATAAATACCAAAGCATTAAATTCTACTTACTGTTCACCAAAGTGAAGTCACCAAAAACGCTCAGCACAGCTTTTAGGGCTGTGCTTTTTCCAGATACAGGATGGCCTATAAGCACCGGTATGCCACAGCCATCAAATTTGTCAATTACAAGATCAAAGTTCGCCGATAAGCTGCTCACGGCGTGAGCCATTAAAACCTGCGGAAAATTATTTCCAAAGAGAAGTTTCTCTGCTTCAAAGAGTTCTCTCAGTGCAGCTCCATTGTCCAGATCTACAGTCATAGAAAACAGACAAAATTATTTTAAAATAGAGTCGGTAAAGTGTGGCGTCACAAATTTTCAAATTTGCAAAATTATGAAATTTGATCAGCTATTCTGAGGAAGCATGCCAAAAAACGTTCACTTGCCAAAAATTAGCTCTCCATTGAAATTTGCGGCCGAGATATAGAGGTTCAAAGTTTGGTACCGTCCCATACATGTACACTCAAACCTCTCTAATTTTGTACCTGTTCTAAACTGAAGTAACAGATGCAAAATTAGAAGGGTTTGTATGGAGAAATTAAAACCTGAAGTGCCCAAACATGTATATATATCTCAGCCGCAAACGAACATGTTGAGTTCCCGCGTGTTATATGAATTTTTATCACATCCTTTCTTATTGTTTTATGTTTCATAAGTTTTATTCACATTCGAACTGACGAAGGTCACTGTAGTGACCGAAACGTTTTCTTAAATCTTTTTAATCAGTGTCAACTCCAATTTTTATATTAATGAATGTTACAGGTCAAATTTATTTTTCAAACTAGACGATGGAGGATGTGGGCCGGAACAATAATGGAAAAGTGACAGTTGTAAAAAATGTAAACCACCCCCTTCCTGACACATCCCTTATTACTGACTCATCCCTTATCAAGGGTTGAAAATTACATGACCCACCCCCCTTTGAATCATTATTTAGGTCAATTCAACTAGTCATTATATATTGGTTAGGTTAGGCTAAACCCTAACCCTAACCCTATGGTAACACCGATCGCAATCAAGCTCTGAAAGTGAATTATCAGCCGCTTAAAGGTGTGCTGTTGTAAAATCAGGACAAGTCACCTTAATTAATACAATGTATTACCGGTGGGGGGCTCCAATATAAAAGTGACGGGGGTGATCGTCGGAAATTTTAAAAAGAACCCCTAAAAGGTACCAAAATCTAATTTGGCGGGTGTGGCTCGAACATATATACAGAGGTACCAATTCTAAGACAGAACTAGTACCTGTCATATTTTTCCTCAACTTTTATACCCTAAAAGTTACCAGAGTAACTCTAACGCTGGTCATTTTAGATTTTAACACCCCTATAAAGCGGTACCAAACCACAAATTTTAAACCCTAAAAGGTACGACGATCACCCCCGTCACTTTTGTATGGAAGTCCTCCCCCCCCCCCCCCCCCACCGGGTATATTACCTTCAGTTACATTCGCCACGAACTCATGTTTCTTCCTACAGTCTAAAATAAATTTTCGTTCAGCTACTGGAATAATGTGTCCGTTGACGTCCAACTGCACATCTTTGTTTAACACCCATATTTCATTGTTTGGTTGCTTTCCAATAACCTAGTAATTAAATCAAATAAGGAGTAAGCTTAAATTATTTAAAACAACATAAGCAAGACTAAGCTTATGTGGTACTGTTCTTTCAATATAAGCTTAATATAAACTTAAGCGGGCTCTTGACAGGATATGTAGCTTGTATCCCATTAACTGGCCTTCTGGCCCATCTCCTCGATCCGGCTGAAATTCAGGCTATCCTGTATTCCATTAATTCCAATGCTTTGTATCCCGCAGATAGCTACGATTTACCACCACCATTTTGGACATTCTGGTGTATTCTCCTGGGCCGGGGTTGTAGCTAGGGTGACTGGGAATGAGTGTGGATTCAGCGTGACGGGATGCGTGACGGTGCGTTTTAGACGGTGCGTGATCTTATTCGATTGCAAATTGAAAAGCAGTCAAATTTGCAAAATTAAAACGAAGAAAAAAGAGGGGATATTTTCATGAAATTATTCTAGATTTTGGCCATTATATTTGCAAGTTTTAAGAACTTTGGATAGGGCGTGACTTGTTTTTTTTACGAGAAAACCGCCAGCCAATCAGCAGGTCAAAAATTATGACACGTTAACACTCGCTCCGCCCCTTTTCTGTACATTTTTACACCCAGTTTTCCATGGTATTGGATAATTGCTTCTCAAACTCATTAATAATTCATGAGGTTATCAGCCAATGACGGGAAAGTATTTCGTCACATGCATGAATCTAGATACCCAATGAAAACCCATATCCAAATCACTAGTGATCTGGATATGCGTTTTTATTGGATATCTAGATTCTTGTGGCATTTATATGACTTAGACTTAAACTAAATAATTATCATAGAAGCATTTTTCAAAGAAAAAATAATTCAATGTTTTACCAGCTGGAGTCGAACCCGTGACCTTCCGCACAGCAGTCGGACGCTCTACCATTGAGCTACAAGATACTTGAATGACTTAGAGCATTAAAGTAGATTATCATCATGCTTGAAATGCAAAATAACAAATTTTCACTAATTTACATTTGACTTCATGATCATGTTTCCCCCAACGGATTTAGAAACTGTTCATTAGAAGTGCGAAACAATATTTCATTACTACTATTCATAGCTTACGTTTGGTAACCGTAAATTAAGAACTGGAAAACAATGCGGGTCAACTACTACTAATTAGTGCTTTCTTTTTAAAGCTTTTGTTTAAGAAGCAATCTAAGAAACTCGTGCTTCGGGTTTCATCGTGGTATCCAAAGATCTTGAAACAAATAAAAGCACTCGGCCGAAGCGGCCTCGTGCTTTCATTTGTTTCTCGATCTTTGGATACCACGATGAAACCCTCGCACTCGTTTTTTATATACTACACGAAATATGTATGTTTTTCGTAAAATTTTATAAACAGAGCTGAAAACTTTTAATCACAACTACGAAAAAGAGGTTTTAATTAGTCATTTCTTAACACTAGTATCTAAATCAAAGTAAGCAGGAAAATAAAACAGCCGCAAAAATCCGCCAAAGAAGTCATACTATTTGTTTCTGGAGAACCAGAAATCAAATCTTCAAGTGGAATAAATAGAAGAAAAAAAAAAATCCCAGGATGCATGTTTGTCGGGGTTCGACTTTGAATGGTGCATAAACGTCAAATGCAAATACAGAACTTTCACCGGTTTTCTTTTGCTAAAAAGTGTTCTTTATACTTTTTCTATGATACGCTATCCTCAACATTAATTTCAATGCAGGAGGTGGTTTATAGGCGCATTAAGGACAGTAAGATTCCGACAAATTTCTTTGAGTTCGGTCGATGGCCATGGCGAGCTTGGTTTCACGTGGTCGAGAGGACATGCGTCTTTCATGTCAAGTTGAAGAATTATTGTGTTAGTACTGTGTAAACTAACCTTTGTTCAAAATGGCCATCGGATAAACATTTAATTTTAAGTTGGAAATAACAAGAGGTAAGGCCTATCAGTTCAAACCTCTTGCATCGATCAGGCAAAAGTGTCAAAAATGTGCTCCTGATTTAATTATCAGTATCAAGGTTGTTCGTTTTTAAAATACAGCCTACTCACCTTGACAGGATGGAATTGTTTTTTATGTTCCATTGGCTGCCTCATATAGCCCCTGCAAAGATTGAAGATGTACTGTGGGAGGAATGGATCCTTTGTCTGAGCGATCCACAGGGCATTGCAATCTAATGCATTAATTATGCCTTGTTGGCTTCCCAACGTCCTGTTGTTGATGAAAAATGTCCTGTAAGTTAAATGGAAAAAATGTCTGACGCACTGTTTGATTCATATGTGTTTAAAAGCGTTCATAACTTAGGGACCACTGGACTGAATTGAAAAAACTCAAATGTCACGGTTTCCTGCAATACATCAGAATCAGTCGAATCATTTTATTTTAGCCTTGGGTTTATATTTTGTTTTAATTCTTTGCCGCCCTGACTACCTGAGCAACGCACTTCGAACGGGCGACTCAGACCGGGAATGCCCCCAGCTGGAATCTCTGAAGCCCCATGCAAAAATAAATCAAAGACTATCAACCAAAGAGACGTGTAAAAAAGTGTCAACAAGAATCGCAGAAAAAACGTAACCAGGGGCGTAGCCAGCCCTTTTTAATGGCCGTAATACAGCTACGAAAAAGATCATGAGAACGAAGGCGACGGCCTATAGGAAATGCACACGCTCTGACTATAAAGCTAAACCTCGAAGAAATCGGAAAGTTTTGCATTTTCAGTAAAAAGGTAAATGTATACTCACTTTAAGTTATTTTGCGGTATGTCATCGCCAAATGCTTCCATTTGGGCAATAAGTATGTAACCCTCTGGAAGTGCACCATATTCGTCGTCAGCGACGTAGCCTCCTACGGTTATTTTAAAATTTGTCACGGCCTCAAAACCTGACGACTTTTGGTAGCCAAGGCTTCCATCCTTTTCAATAAGACGATTTGGATCTACTTCGCGAGTGCAATTAGCTCTTTCGGAATCAGGAAGTTCACCATCGCGATCCATGCCTCTTTTATTAAGAGTGACCGCGTCACCTACTGCTTTGAAAGAGAAAGTTTAAAGCTGTGCATCGCTTTTTGTAGCTAATGGGCCAAAAACTGATACACGAAGGCGCCTCATGGCTAGCCTGCGAACGTCGACTGCGTGAAATTTGAAACATTAATAGCAGGCTATGCGCGCACGGCGAGATACCATATGTGATTAGCAAGTTAATGATTTTATAAGGGAGTGATCCTTCAGCGCTCTATTGACTGTCATGATTTTCGTGATAAAATTGATCTGGAATCAAAAACAACGGTACTGTTTTATCAAGGTACATTTTATCAAAAAATTGTAGTTACTCGGTCAGATCAGCCAACGAGTAATTTTCTGTTTCTTGTCATTAGGCATGACGCGTAAACTGTTCAATAACAGGTATAAAGGCCCTTTAAATGTCCTATTAGTGCTCAAATCATATCGGGCCTGCTGATAACCAATCAGATTCGAGAATTTTGTTATAGTTTTGATCAATTTTGTAATACTCTCTTTTTCAAATTCGTATTATACCTACCCTTGGAGCGCAGGTGAGCGGCGAATGGCTGCTCCACTCGCTCGCCTGCACTCTATTTAGTCCCACACCCCCACCTTGGGGCCTGAAATTAACAGCCATTTTCATCATTTATTGTTGCGACTCAATGCGTAGTAACCAGACAGTTCGTCGCGGATTGTCAGTAACCAAGGTAGTATAAACATTCCTGCCCGTTACTTTTTAATTTCCATACAGGCTGGCGAAATCTCTACTGCAGAAAGGATAGCCTGCGACGCAGGCTACAGAAAGGCAAACTACCTAGTAGAGAAAGTGCTGGGAAGATTGTAGTGTCCAATATATTTGACCATAAACTTCAAGCTGCCCCGTTTGACTCTTTGTAACCATCACTTTTATATGAGTCCCCCACAAGGGAGGGGGCGCTTAATATTTTGTAGACAGAGAAATGTAATGTGCGCAATACCCCTTTTCTCAATGTTCGAGAAGTGTTTACCCTCAAGAGTGAGCGCGAAGAGGCGATATATTATGTCATGCACAAGACGTGTTTTTATTTTTCGCACGTCCCTTTGAGCCCCTTTGTCTTTGGCGGGCAAAGAAAAAAGCCTTTTTCAAATCAGCTGCCAAAACATTGAAGGCAAATTTGTTTGTAATTTCTTAATAACCAGACAACTCCTCATCACAGTTCGTAGAAAGAAACATTGGGGCGGGATTTGTCAGTAACCAGGGTAGCCAAAAATTTATTTCAGCGCGCGCCGCACCTCGTCTCCTCCCAGTCCCAATCCCTTCTCGTCCGCATCATACCAAGACCAAGAATATTTCTTATTTTTGCTGTCTTGTTGGGCTCAAAAGTCTTGGATCGCAATGACCTGAAGGTTGCAAAGTTATAATGGTTTCCTAGCATAGTCCATCAAGCTGGCACGAAGGTAAGCATACGTTTTGTAGACAAAATAGTGGACTACTGTGTATATGTTTTGTTAGCTGTGTATATGATTCGTCCATTCCACAAAGACCGTGTAGCGAACTGTTAAAAAGTACCAATACCATTGACGTTCGAGGTACATTTATTGACGTTGATTGCACAATTCGTACCACTGATTGCACGTAAAAACTGAAAACAAATTATAACAAATACACTAATTGGTACAAGAACTATTCGATAAAACGAAACTGAAATACAACAGATGTCTGAAACAATTGCGAAATGAAATACAGTAAATAATGATTCAATCAACGGGTAACTTAAACTATAAACGAAAATAACTATGGTTCATGCAACGATCGATTGATAGGAAAACTAAATATTTAAAACAACATAATAATCATACCTCTTTTCCCATACAACGTAAGGACAAACGATAGAAGGACGCTTTCGTTATTGTATACACGCAACGGACTCGTTATGTAACACAGAACCTCGCCCCCTAAGCCTACTGCGCATGTCATGTTGTCACGCAAGACGAAAACACGAGCACTAACGTAACATGGCTCCCCTAAATTGTAACAACAATTTATCTAACAAAAAAACTAAAATCAGTCATAATTATTCATTGTTCATTGTCTCAAAGCTATTACAATGCATACGTTTCAGCACTGCTGTGGCTCCTTGGTGGGGATTCCCCGGTCTCCGACTTGATCATTGGGCAGCAACAGAACCAATTTCTGAACCGGCCTTTCGAGGCAAACAGTTGGTTTAGTAGGTCTTCCTGCGTCATCCAGGGAGTCGGTGGCAAGCACGAGTTTCACTTTCCTTACCAGGCCATGGTCGCTTGGATAGGTCTCATCAACGCGAGCAAGCTTCCAGCAGTTTCTAGGCATACTCTCATCCTTTACAATCACAACGTCATCCACCTGTAGATTTCTTTTGACTGGGATCCATTTCTGTCTTGGCTGAAGTGATTGCAGGAACTCTTTCTTCCATCGACTCCAGAATTCGTTGGCTAAGTATTGAACACGGCGCCATCTCTTGCTTAAGTAGAGGTCAGCACGTTGAAAGTCGCCGGGAGGGGGCAAGACGACCTTCGACTTCATGGTTAGTAGTTGGTTAGGACTGAGTGGCTCAGGGTGCTGCGCGGAATTCATGGTATCGACCGTTAATGGCCGACAATTGACGATCGCTTCAGCTTCGACCATGAAGGTTCTCAGTGACTCATCATCGAGTTGGGCTCCGTGACGTTCTAATAGCGATGTTAACACGTTCCGTACTGATCTTATCTGGCGCTCCCACACTCCGCCCATGTGACTTGCATGTGGAACGTTGGTTTTGAACTCTACCCAGTCACAGTTGTTTTTTAGCAGTTCCTCTCTAATCCTGTCGTGACTCAACTCGGAGAGGGCTTGCTGGAGTTCATTCATCGCGCCAATGAAGTTAGTTCCTTGGTCTGATCGTAGCTGGCGTGCTGGACCGCGACGACCGACAAAACGGCGGTAGGCGTTTAAGAAGGAATCTGTGGTCATGCTATTCGAGACTTCAAGGTGGATCGCTCTGGAGGATAGACAGGTAAAGAGGACTCCGTAGTGCTTCACTTCACGGCGACCCTCTTTTACGTACCACGGCCCAAAATAATCCACTGCAGAGTATGTGAAGGGGGAGCTGGTTCCAGACGATCCTCTGGTAAGTCTGCCATCTTCTGCTCTTGGGGAGGTCTTCTTAATTTTCGGCACTTAACGCATCGCATGATGTGGTTAGACACTGCTGAGCCTCCACCAATTATCCAACAACCAGCTGATCTGATTTCGTTATGGGTTATTCCATGACCTTGATGTTCAACCGAGTGATGGTGATGGCAGACAATTAACTCAGTCACGTGTCCCTTTCTGGGGATGATGATGGGATGTTTCGCATTGTATGAGAGATTGCCACGTCTGATTCGTCCCCCAACTCTCATTACTCCGTTAACGTCGAGGAATGGGTCGAGTTTGTAGAGAGAACTCGCTTTCTTCATGACTTTGTTTCCGTGTGTGGCGGTGTCTTGATCACCTGTTTGCTCTCTGACGTTCAATGCTTTCAGAACACGTGTTTCTTCGTAAAAGGCTTC
Organism: Desmophyllum pertusum; assembly: GCA_029204205.1. Lineage (NCBI taxonomy): Eukaryota > Metazoa > Cnidaria > Anthozoa > Scleractinia > Caryophylliidae > Desmophyllum > Desmophyllum pertusum. The sequence goes on from MU825878.1 coordinate 245,930, forward strand.
CCTTTGAACTATTTTGATGATCTCGTTCTCAGCGTTCTGTACTTCCTGGACATTGACGGGAATGTACTTAGTTGCTTGTGAATTACTCGAGTCTCGTATGATTCCCTTATCGCAAGGAGTTGGATGCGAAGGCAAACAGCTACAGCCTTCTTTGCTCGGTGCCAGCTGGAAAAGTATTCCAGGCGTTTCAGGAGTGTCGGTGGTTCTTGAACTTGAGTCGTTAGAACGGAAACCCTTTTAACCTCGGGGTCATCGGGAGGAATGGCAGTTTCAACATCAGTGAGTTTCCAATCTTCGGAGGATTTCCAAAGGAGTTCTGGTCCGTTCCACCATAAAGAATTATCGATCAATTCTTGCGCACCAGAGCCACGAGAAGCGACGTCAGCTGGGTTCTCTTTAGTCCCTATGTAATGCCATTGGTCTGGTGACGTCTTGTCACGTATTTCCTGTACTCGGTTCCCGACGAAAACGTGAAATCTTCTCGCATCGTTGTTTATATAGCCCAAGACGGTCTTGCTGTCAGTCCAATACGTTTCCTTCACTTGGTCATATTCCAGTTCTTTGACTAGGACGCAACTTATCTTGGACGCAACGAGTGCAGCAGTGAGCTCAAGTCTGGGTATAGTGACAGGTTTCAGTGGTGTCACACGCGATTTTCCCATAACGAGGGAGCAGTGGATACGATTCTTGTTATCTATCAAACGGAGGTATGAACACTGTCCATATCCATTCTGACTGGCATCAGAAAAATGATGTAATTGTACTGTCTGGAGTTCCCCAAACTCTTTCGGTTTGTAGCACCTTGGGACCTTCAACTTCTCTAATGCTGGGAGTTCGGCTCGCCATTTCTCCCATCTTGGCTTCATATCTTAAGGGCACTTCGTCGTCCCAACCAACTCCATCACGGCACAGTTCTTGGAGGATTCTCTTGCCTACCAGAATAAAGGGGGCTATCAGACCGAGGGGGTCGTAGATGGAGCTGACGGTAGACAGGGTGAAAGCGGTTTATCCTTCAGTTCGATTCTGAATTGGAGTGTGTCAGACTCTATACACCAGTGAACTCCCAGTGCACGTTCTATTGCTGGGTCGTTGTGGCTCACGAGGCTGGGGTCTTTCCTGTCGGTGGCTCGATCTTCAGGAGGGACAAAACTGATTACATCCTGGCTGTTTGAAGTGAATTTGTGAAGACGGAAGCCTCCTTTCTGGCATAATGACTTGGTACTACTGATAAGGCTCTTTGCTTGATCAGCCGACGCCATGGATTTCAGACCATCGTCAACATAGAAATCTTTCCTTACGAATTCCGCTGCTTCGTTGCCACAAACTTCTTCGTATTGATCTGCGGTGGTCTTGAGCGCATAATTAGCGCATCCAGGGGAGGACGTTGCACCAAAAAGGTGAACAGTCATACGGTACTCGATTGGATCACTCTCAAAGTTGTCGGTATCCCACCACAAGAATCTGAGGTAGTCACGATGACTTACATCAACCCTCACTTGATGAAACATCGCCTGGATGTCACACATGAACGCAATTTGTTCCTTTCTGAATCGACACAACACCCCGGTGAGATTGTTGGTAAGGTCGGGACCTTGAAGGAGTTGCTGATTGAGGGACTGGCCATGACACAAGGCACTGCAATCAAAGACGACTCTTATCTTTCCTGGCTTTTTCTTGTGATAAACTCCGTGATGTGGAATGTACCAGACCTTCTTGTTCTGGGCTGAGATTTCATCGCTGGGAACTCTCTCTGCGAAGCCGTTCTTTATAATCTCTTGCATGAAACCGACGTAATCCTTTCGATATTGATTGTCACTCCTCAATCTTCGTTTCAATTTCATGAGTCGACTCAAAGCCAGATCCTTGTTTTCAGGCAACTCGACATCGTTATTCTTCAGTGGGAGAGGCATCTCATAGTGACCGTCGTTTCGTTGATGGATACCTTCTTGCACTATATTAAGGAATCTCCTGTCCTCGAATGAAAGAGATTTCTCGTCTGTTACGTTGTCGTTGAAGTCGAGTGTAAACATCTTGGACACTTGAAGCGGACTTAACACTTCCTTTACATGAGTCTTCAAAGCAAAGTGACACATTTTTCGGTCAGGCGTTGTTTGGACTTCGCGAGTGACTATGCGATTGCAGAATACATCGCTAGTGACGTCATCAACGTTGTCATCTCGTCCTTGTGGGTTGATTACGCCAATGATTCCCCATCCAAGGGCGGTTCTTTTGGCGTAAGGGTCGTCATCGTTTCCTAGAATGACCTCATGCGGTTTTATCGCTCGGGCACAGTTAGTTCCTATCAGCAGGCCGACTTCGATGTCGCTATCATGTGGCAACAGATGACTGGCAATATTTTCCAGGTGAGGCCACTTCATGGCAGTTTCAGGCCTGGGGATTTGGCTTTGTCTAGCAGGAATCACATTTCTGGTGTACGTTCTTGGGAGGGGAATGTCTGTTGTTTCGTTGAAACCGCGGACTGTGAGACCAGTTATCTTCTTACTAGTGACGGTTCTCTGGCCTAGTACGGTTGAAAGTTCTAAATGGACATCCGGGCCGTCAACGCCAAGAGCACTGAGCGTTGATTCTTTGATGAAACATGCATCCGACTGTTCGTCCAGGAGAGCGTACACTTTGATCTTGTTTTCTGAGTTATCTTGGTGATGAAGCCACACTGGGATAATCAGCGAATGGGAGGCACAGTGGTCGAACCCTTTCGTGTTGCAAACCTCAATGCGATGAGATACGGAAGTATCATGCTTTGCGTTGTTGTCTTGGTTGGGAGTTTCTTCCTTGGGCGGTGGTTTCCGTGTTTCGTCATGTAAAGGAGAAGGGTGAGGTCCTTTGCAGATCTTGCAGGCCTTTTTCCTACGGCAATCAATGTTTATGTGACCCCACCTTAGGCACCCCCAACAAAGGCGTTTGGCTAGTACAAAGTTTCTTCTCTCGGTTAAAGGTATGCACATGAACTTTTCACAAGTGTCAATGTCATGAGTGTCCTTGCAGTAGATGCAGGTTGTCTTTCTCGCTTTGTTCCCTTCTCTGGCTCTTTCACTTTCTTCCTTGGCCTCTTCTGAGCTTGCTGCGAAACTCCTGGCTCCAACTTCTCTGTTCTTCATAAACCTGTTAGGTGTCTTGGACCATTTCTCTGCCTTTTCCTTTGAATCTTCTTCCTTAGTCACCGTTGCCCGCAGAGAAGTAATGGGATTACATGCGATTCTCGCTTCTGTTTTCAGGAATCGACAGAACTCTACGAATGGCGGATACTTGGTCTCTCCTCCGTGGAGAACTGGGGGCGTGGCGCAAACGCAGGACCTCGAGCTCCAGCGCGAGTTTGTCTTTCTGAAGCTGTACCAAGTTGATCTCTTGCGTAATGTCGCGTGCGGGAAGATCTAGCTGCTGTTGTTGCGGTGTTTTGGACGCAGATGTAGGATCCTTTGGTTTTGGTACCGACGATGCTGCCTCCACGTACGGAGAGTGTTTCGTAAACAACTCATCGTCCTCTGCAGGGAAATGCCAGTCAGACATTTGGCGTTGAAGATCGGGATAGAAGAATTCAGAATCCTTCTTAGTTGATTTGTGTTGACGCGTAGAACGTCGCGTTGGTTGAGTCATGATTGAAAGTAAGAGTGTGGTCGGATAACAAAATTGAGCTTGACCTGCGATAGCAACGAGCGAATGACTGACTAACGCGTGACAGCCATGAGGCTAATATTACTACAGTGACATCATTACATCAATTACCCATCCTCACAGAGGTGACGATGGACACTATTTTCACTTTACCTTCGTCGAAGGCTTCTTTCCTTAGTTCTTCTTCACCAATCCACCTGTCTACGATGCGGCTCCATCTAGAAACTAAGTAACTCGGAAGTTTCTTGAGCATCTTTTGGTTCTCCTCTGGATCGTTAAGTATGTCCAAGTATTTAATAGAGTGCATCGCAGTGTTGTAGAAAGTCTGAGAACCTTCTAAGACCTGGGCCATCGTTTGGGAAGATTCTTGGCCATTCATTGATTTTCTTTCGATAAGCATTTGACACCAGGAAAGGGTTTCCAAATCTGCTCATGAGGATTTGCTTTGCTTCGGTGAAGGCCTCTTCAGACTCCAATGGTAAGAGTCCGCTGACCACCTCCTTGGCTTCGCCCGCTGTGAACTTGCCGAGATAGTAGAGTTTTTCGGAGGGATCTTTCGTTTTCCTTTCGATAAAGGTCTCAAAGGACTTAATCCACATTGGGTAGCGAAGCAGGTCGCCTTTAAACACTTCAGGTTCCGGGCGAGGGAGCGAGTCTCTGTCCTGCCGCTGAGCGAGTAGTTCGGCTAGTTTCGTGATAACATCTCCAACGCCCGTAGATTCCGGTGTATTTGTATTACTCTTCGACCAATCTGGATGGACAATGACCGGACTTGCTATCGTTTGCATTGGTGTGTGCTTCACTGTGAAAGGAGGGGCCGCAGGATTTAGTGTGGCAGTAGGAGACTGGTGCGAGTTAGGCGTCATTGTGAACGTGACGTTTGTTTGGGCTTTGGTCTCTGAACTTGACGTTTTTTCTAATCCAGTGGCCGCTTTAGGGGTGGAGCTGTTAACTACAGAGTCCAATTGTGACTGCAAATATTCCTCTATACAGCCATAGGGGTCCTCTTCTTCTGGAAGTTCGCGGTCATCGTTTCTGTTTGATGTAACACTATAGTCTTCCTCTTCCATCTTTGTTACTGCTTCGATTTCGCGGTGGTAGCTGCTAGCTCCTTAATTATCTGCAACTTCTTGACGTCGTCTTCTTGTTTTTTCAAGGCAGCAATCTTTTCGCTTTCAATATCGTGGAATTTCAGTTCGGCGCCAAGTCTTGCGGCCTTAGCTATCATTTCTGCTCTTCCAGGAAGGGAGGAACTCGAGTGCTTTGACGATTTACGCGAGGAGCTCGAGTGCTTTGACAATTTATGCGAGGTCTTACTTCGGCTCGAATGCGTTGAATAAAGAGAGGCGCGCTCTTGCATTTCTAATTGCAGCCCAGAAATTCGATCCTTTATGCTTCTAGAAACTCCCATAGTTTCTTGTAGCCACTTCTCATGACTTTCCATCGCTTTGGATTTGGTTTCTTTGGAATCAAATAGCTCGCTTAGCCTTTGACATGCATTCGTTAGATCATCCATTCGTGTTTCCAGTTTATATCGTTCGCGTTGCAAGAGCGTTACGTCCGTGGAGATCGACAGCGCGAGTTTCGCAATTTCCGTTTGTTTATTCCATGCTCTAAGTGTTGACTCGCAATCTCTTTGTAATAACTGTCTTTGATACTCTAGTCCCTTTTCCGTCATAACTCTTTCGCGAGATGATACTATAACGTTTTCTTGTTCTTCAATTGAACTATCCGTGTTTGAATCTGCGATTGTGGCGTCCGCGACAGACATGACAAGGTCCTTGCACAACGGGAGAGTTTTTACTGTAGCGAACTGTTAAAAAGTACCAATACCATTGACGTTCGAGGTACATTTATTGACGTTGATTGCACAATTCCTACCACTGATTGCACGTAAAAACTGAAACAAATTATAACAAATACACTAATTGGTACAAGAACTATTCGATAAAACGAAACTGAAATACAACAGATGTCTGAAACAATTGCGAAATGAAATACAGTAAATAATGATTCAATCAACGGGTAACTTAAACTATAAACGAAAATAACTATGGTTCATGCAACGATCGATTGATAGGAAAACTAAATATTTAAAACAACATAATAATCATACCTCTTTTCCCATACAACGTAAGGACAAACGATAGAATGTATACACGCAACGGACTCGTTATGTAACACAGAACCTCGCCCCCTAAGCCTACTGCGCATGTCATGTTGTCACGCAAGACGAAAACACGAGCACTAACGTAACAGACCGTTTTATCTGGCATAGAGAAGATGATAATCATTTCACTTGTTCTAAAGTACTTGTGTAAACTTTCCGCCAGTGGCGGGGGTGCACTAACTTTGAGTTCTTCGAAAATCATTAATTCCCGCTATGTAAATGTGCGCGATTTCCTAAAGCTCCAAGTACTGTTAGCCCAGGGTTAAATCACCGTAGACGATTACATCCTAGTTTGAGTTATGCCAGGGCGTTCGAATGTTACCTGAGGATAAAACGTGAAAATAATGGAGTGATTAATAAACACGAAGTCTTCACGGTGTAAGAAACTGCAAAAAAAATGTATTCGTGATTGATTATCAAGTATATGGATGTAAATGAAGGTAAATGGGTGTAGATGGATGTAAATGAAGGTAAATAAATGAGGGTAGATGGATGTAAATGAAGGTAAATGAGGGTAGATGGACGTAAATTAAGGTAAACGAGGGTAGATGGATGTAAATGAAGGTAAATGGGTGTAGATGGATGTAAATGAAGGTAAATAAATGAGGGTAGATGGATGTAAATGAAGGTAAATGAGGGTAGATGGACGTAAATTAAGGTAAACGAGGGTAGATGGATGTAAATGAAGGTAAATGGGTGTAGATGGATGTAAATGAAGGTAAATGAGGGTAGATGGACGTAAATGAAGGTAAACGAGGGTAGATGGATGTAAATGAAGGTAAATGGGGGTAGATGGATGTAAATGAAGGTAAATGGGGGTAGATGGATGTAAATGAAGGTAAATGAGGGTAGATGGATGTAAATGAAGGAGAATGAGGATAGATGGATGTAAATGAAGGTAAACGAGGGTAGATGGATGTAAATGAAGGCAAATGGGGGTAGATGGATGTAAATGAAGGTAAATGAGGGTAGATGGATGTAAATGAAGGTAAACGAGGGTAGATGGATGTAAATGAAGGAGAATGAGGATAGATGGATGTAAATGAAGGTAAACGAGGGTAGATGGATGTAAATGAAGGTAAATGGGGGTAGATGGATGTAAATGAAGGTAAATGAGGATAGATGGATGTAAATGAAGGTAAACGAGGGTAGATGGAGGTAAATGGGGGTAGATGGATTTAATTGATGTAAATGAAGGTAAACGAGGGTAGATGGATGTAAATGAAGGTAAATGGGGGTAGATGGACGTAAATGAAGGTAAATGAGGGTAGATGGATGTAAATGAAGGAGAATGAGGATAGATGGATGTAAATGAAGGTAAACGAGGGTAAATGAAGGTAAATGAGGGTAGATGGATGTAAATGAACATAAATTAGGCTAAATGGATGTAAATGAAGGAGAATGAGGGTAGATGGATGTAAATGAAGGTAAATGAGGGTGGATGGATGCAAATGAAAGTAAAAGTGGTGGTGAAAGTTTAAAAAAAAATTCGATGTCAGAAGCTCTTTGCGCGAACGTCTTCATAAAAAGAAAAAATACGGCACATTATTTATAAAATCGAATTATTTTCTTCTAGATTTATATATTACAACAGTTCGGAGCATGAAAAAGTTCGCTGGCTTGTCTAGAACTTTCAACCTCTCAGGGTTCTCTTCAGGACATGATAATGAATATTATATTAGTTATTACGTTAAAAATGCTGGACAAGTAAAAAATAAAACATGAATATTGATTCCCGAATTAAAATACATTCAAACCTCTATTAAGCGGCCCTCTGTTGTGTGGTCGCCGTCTATTAAGCGGTCACTTCCCGGATATCGCGCCCCATACTTACTGTTAACTTGACCTCTATTAAGCGGTCACCTCTATTAAGCGGACGCGGTTACCGTTTTAGACTTCCCAATTGGCTAATTTTATTGTATTTCACCTCTATTAAACGGTCACCTAGTTAGATTACAATGCGATATTTTGACACGACGAGAGCTCGTCAAACACAACTTGCCGAATAATGCTTTTGTTTGGGCTAATAAGCTTGTGTGGGTGAATTTTTTACCTTTTAATTTTAAATTGAAAATTTTAGAACGCCTCGATGAAGCGGTCACCTCTATTTTAAAGCGGTCAGTTGGCTATTTCCTTAGAGTGAATGCTTAATAGAGGTTTGACGTAAGCATTAAGTGTTCCTGTTTGGTATCTTTCGTTGCCAGATGGACTCGGTAAATTATGAGAACAACCGGTCACCCCTAGAGGCCATGGAAACAAGAACCAGAATGAATGCCTTCAAGATACAGTTTCAATCGGGAGAAATTCTAAATGACGAGAAAACTATGGAACAATTAAAAAAGATCAATCAATTGAAGAATATTAAATCTGCGGTACGTCAAGAGATGGATTGGTTTTCAGATGTGTACGAAATCCCTGCTTCCATAGAAAAATATCCACCACAACAGTTCATTGCCAAATTCCAGTCCCTATTGTACCACACGCCGTATGATATGGAGGTTCCTGGATATGCTATGCTCCCTGGCGAGCTGTCGAAATTGTGCTGTGAGAGGTGGTTGTCGAGTGACCATGTGTACTGGTTTTCAGAACAAATCAATGCATCACAGAAGGACATTCTTTGTGTTTACATCAACCATGTCTCGGATGTTGAGCGGTTTGCTTGTAACATCTTATCAGCTCCTGGGGGAATCCCTTCAAGCCTTTTATTCATTGTTAACATAGGCAAAGATGACAGAAATGTTTACATGGGGAGTGATTCCCAGCCTGGTGTTCACTGGACAATTTTCCTTGTAGACAGGGATGGAAAATGTCTTTATGGAGACTCCTTGGGATGGAAAATGCCGTACGACCTCATTGACAAAGTCAAACTTTTTGTCAGATGTATCTGGTCATCCAATGTGGAAGATTACACCGTCCGTTATTGTCATGATCCATCTGGCACCAGCATTAACAGTGATCACGTTTGCAAATCAGGTTGTTCCACCCTTTATCCTCTGCAGACAGATTCGAGCATTTGTGGTGTGGTATCGCTCTTGATGGCAGGCGTGGCCTCAACCAACAAGCCACTGTTCAATTCTTTGACAAGAAATCTCGAATCTGATGATAGCGATAAAGATTCAGCATTGTCATTTGCACATATCACCAATCCGACCAAGTTCTCGGATTACCTACGTCGCGTTCTGATAGCTTGGTTTATGGACGGAACTTTTGACTGCCGTTATCTCCTTCCAGTTTCTACAAAGGACGCCCAAACAGCAACTGACAACAAAAATGGTGATGAATTAAGAATAAACAATTATAATATACTCACCACATGGATATTGCTAATTACGAGTTTGGGCACGTGCACATACAATGTTTTTCAAAATAAAACAAAATCGTTTTTCCCTCTGTTTGTTCCTTCGTTTATATTTCCCCGGTAATTTAATTTGCAATATCCTGTGGTGAGTATATTAAAAAACAATTATTTCTAATATAGTCTGGAGTCTGCGCGCGCTCTGATTGGTTATAAAAATTATAAATATGTTTTTTTTTACAGATTTCTGTCGCCGACAGAATAGTCGAGAGACGAAAATAGCCTGTCCCCACTGCTCTGAAAATTTTTCAAAGCCTTTCAATCTCAAAAGGCACCTTGAACGCATCCATGGTCTGTCTGATAAGGAGATGCCGTTGCCAGATTCAGGACAGTGCAGTTGCCACGCTTGCTTATTCAAGTGCCATCACATTGACGACCTCCGAAAACACCTTAGCGAAGAACATAATGTTATCTTCCATGTGGAAAACATTACTTTTAACAACTATACAGGTAAGAAAAGGAGCTAATTCCACTCTAGCCAGCGTAGCTGGTGGTTTCATTAGCGCCTTATGGCAAAAAAAAAACAACGCTGAAAAACGAAAGGAGAGGAAAATTCGTCTACCCCATTCCGATTTTGCCGTCACATGTCAACGAAACCGCCAGCTACGCAGGTTTATTCTACCCGGAATTTTAGTATGAATTCATTATTTACTAGGAATAGTTCAACGTTTTAATTATATCTACACTTGTGTCTACAAGATCTCCTATAAGGGTACTAGATTTGAACAGGAATCGATCCTCGATTTGGGCACTCATTTCACCCGGGATTTCAAGCCAACTGAAACTTTTCAGTACACGCACTTTCAATCTTCACACCCAATAGGGGTCAATAAAGGCTTTATCAAGCAAAGGGGACTAGGGGGGGGAGGGGGGGGGCGATACTTCACAGAGCAACTCCTGCAAGAAAAAATTTGAAGAGAACTGGATCGCCGGGTTTCTGACAAGAAGTTGGCTAGAAAGATAAAGCGCATCGTACAATATTGGCCTTTGTCACGTAATACAATACAATCCGTCTGTGGCCCGGGGGGGGGGGGGGGTTGTCCCTATAATGGACTATACGGGGAGGCTCTGCCCGAAAGGGGTTCTTTATTAGGCTCGAGATATATGAAAGGGTAGGGATTTCACGAGTTGAAGTATAGAAAAGGGTAGGGAAAACTGTCATTTAGGTGTCTAAAAGAGCCTTTCAAAATATCTCGAGCAGACGCACCTAACGGCTGATTCATCCAATATTTTAAGGGGCTATTCAAGCGAAAAGTTTGAAAAGTCGTAAAAGGGATGCAGTGTTTCAACTGTAGATATGTGAAAGGGGTACCATTTTCTACTGAAGGTACATTAAAGGGTTACCTTTTCAGTCAAAAATGGTATATAAAAGGGTAAGGGTTTGGACCTCGGGGCGGAGCCTCCCCGTATAAAACTTTGACGGGGGAGGCTCCGCCCCGAGGTCCAACAAACGACTTTGCCAAAAAAATGTCTTTAAGGAACCCCCTCTAATATCCTATAGAAGAAACAGGTCCTTATTGTGGCTGAAATGTTAATAAAAAGTATAACGAAAAACAATAACAACAAATCCGATAAGATGATATTTGGAGGCTAATTCATTATTGAAAGGTTTGCAAAAGTTCCAGAGGTCGTTTGGCCATAACCGTTTCCTTTTCCCGTTTAAGAATTTGAGGAATGGAAAGTGCGCCTAGAGGAAAATGAAGATTGCTCTTTTGTAAAATCAACTGGAGAAAAGAAGATCGTGAAGGAAGGTGTACAAACTGTGCAGTACTACCAGTGCAATCGCTCCGGCACCGCCCGTGTAGGAGACAAGCCTGGAAAACGCAGGATAAAATCTCAAGGTGGGTAGTATTCTTTCCTGACTTAAGTATTTTTATTTTCACGCGCGTGTGTGCGGAGCGGAGTGGTAGAGCCTGTTTAATTTGTCGCTACTTTCGGGATTTCAGTTAGAAGCCACAAATCGACACAAAGTTTTTACGTTAATTTCGGGGGGTCGTTACTTTCGGAACTTTACGGTAATTTCTGTCATCATCTCTAGCCGTTGGTATTACCGTTTACCGAAAAATATAAGCTCTTCGAGTTTTCAGGCTTTTCTTTAATTTTCAGGCTTTTCTGTTCTGATCACGTGGTTGTGATTTAAGATAAGAGAGACCTTAAATGTAAAAGACATGGCAAAAAAGCATATCCGTAGATGTTAGGGGACCGAACAAATGCAAAATGCAAATGACGAGTAGTAACAATGTACAGCGATACTACACACTAAAATGTCTCAGTAATACGAGATTCACATTTTCTATCCCGAAATATTCACTTTGAATCGCTTTGATCACTCTCGCGCGGTCATAAGGAATAAGAGGACTACAGATAACCTCAGTTAAACCGGTATTCTAGAGTACAAATACTCGTTTCACGCGGTTTTTTTACATCAGTCACATTCACGTCAGGGGTGCCTTCCTGATTCTCGTGTTCCAGCCGTATACTCTAAAACAATCGGAAGTGTTAAAAAATAATTGTTCATCAAAAGGTCGGATGTATGAATCCGTATTAACTGAATCCGCATTAATCCCCGAACACTTTCGTACTCGAACAAGAGTATTTCAAGAGTATTCTATCTGAAATTAATAAAAATCAGCTACTAGTATACTCAATTGCGGCAATCTAATCAGTCCCCGGGGAGGGGGAGGGGAGGCTCCGCCCAGAGGTCCAACCCCTTACCCTTTTATATACCATTTTTGACAGAAAAGGTACCACTTTCATATACCTTCCATAGAAAATGGTACCCCTTTTATGTACCTACAATAGAAACACTGCGTCCCTTTTCTACATATACCCTTGGTATGAACTTAATGAACAATATATATCCCCAGACATCATCAAGCGTTGCCAGTAGAGATGTTAACCAAACAATAATATCATTTATTCAGTTCACCTTGTGGCGGGAATCAAGATACTCCAGACATCAGGCACACAAACAGCGAGTGCTTTTCTTTGCAGCCTTCATAATGCCATTCCAGTGACGCAACCTTTAATATTTTGTTTAACGAACGAACAAAACGAAATTGTCACAATGCAGAAGTTCAATAAACAGCTAGTCTTACTGACTGTTTTTACCAACAGTTTTAAAAATGAAAATCTCTGCTGATGCCTTAACAAACAGTTTCAATTTTAGTAATATAGGTCATACGTAGATATATAAAACATAATTGAGCGACTTTACTAACCTTTCACTTGAGTAGCCCTTAAAATACTTGGATAAATCAGCCGTTAGTTGCGTCTGTTCGATATATTTTGAAAGACCCATTTAAATACCTAAATGACAGTTTTCCCTAGCCTTTTCTATACTACAACTCGTGAAATCCCTACCCTTTTATATACCTCCAGTTTGAAAAGGTACCCCTTTCGGGCGGAACCTCCCCGTATAGTCCATTATAGGGAGTACCACCCCCCGGGAATCAGTCACGAGTAGCTGGACGTCGTCTACAAAATGGCGATTTCTTCTCATTTGTCAGAAGTTTCGGTATTTTTTCTGACGCACGTGGACCGAGCAGAAGTGAGCAGAAAACGGAAGAAGAAGAAAAAGAAGAGAGAATTGTTGTTCAAAGGGAAAGAGTTGGCAAGCCGAGAGCTAGGAGGACCCAGTCGGTGCTTAACTCGCTTTGCTATAACTAACTTCACTGGAGCCCGGTTGTTACAATACAATACAATAAACTTTATTTTGACACGATGATAATTGCGATGACACGATGATAACTGCGATGTTCGCAGTCTAAAGCCATATTCCCTCTGTAACACAATTCGACGTTATTTTTCATGTTATCCAGTACTTTGACACTGTGTAAAGCACTTATTTTCCTTCTAACTCTAGGCTTTAATTCTTTATTAGGATCATCAAAAATTGCATCTAACTGCACAGCTACAATGACAGCAGAACTGTCTCATAGCGGACAAGTTAATGTCGACATCTGCCATACTCATTATGGTCACAACAAGTCATTGGAACACTTGCGTGTTTCGACAATACAACGCGAAATGATTGCTGCTAAACTCCAACAAGGTGTATCCAAAGAAAAGATTTTGGAAGACATACGGGAGAGTGTCAGTGCTAACTTCCATCGACAGCATTTAGTAGACAGACAGGACATTGTTAACGTCGAGAAGGCTTTTGGACTGCGTAAAGTGCAGCGCCATACCAATGACCAACAAAGCACGTTGGCATGGATCAGTGAATGGGAAGAGTCGAAAGAATGTGAAAGTCCAGTTTTATATTTCAAGCTGCAAGGAGAAGAAGCCGAGGAAGGATACGATCTAGCAAAAGATGATTTTTTAATGGCAATCCAAACTCCTTTTCAGCGGGAGATGCTGAAAACCTTCGCATACAAAGGAATATGCTGTGACAGCACTCATGGCACTAACTCATATGATTTCCCATTGACAACTATCCACGTCATCGATGAATATGGCGAAGGAATACCAGTTGCCTGGTGTTTGTCGAATCACGAGGACTTCACCGCTATGGTAATCTTCTTCCAGGAAATAAAGAAGAGCTGTGGAATAATTGAAAGCAAATATTTCATGAGTGACATGGCAAATCAGTTTTACAATGCATGGGTTGCCGTGATGGACTCGTGTACAAGACCAAAGAAACTCCTTTGTACATGGCACGTCGACAAGGCATGGAAGGAAGAACTACGAAGGAAGGTGGGCGATTTTACCATGGAAGCTGAAATCTACAAGATGATCAGGACATGCCTCGAACAGACATCTGAAAACATTTTTGAAGATTGCCTGAATGGCCTTTTGGATAGATTGGCGAGCGATCCAAACACTCACAATTTCCATGCGTATTTTGTAAAAGAGTGGGTGAGCAAGAAGACCCAATGGGCCTTTTGCTTTAGGCTGCACACCAGTGTCAACACAAATATGTTCGCAGAGGCCTTTCATCGTGTTTTCAAAAGGGTGTACCTCGGTGGCAAAGTAAATAGACGCGTGGACAGCTGCCTAGTTAATCTGGTTAAGTTTTCTCGCGACAAGGCGTTCGACCGTGCCATTAAACTGACGAAAGGAAAGTCAACCTACAGAATTGCTACCATTGCGTCACGACACAAAGAAAGCCTTAGCATAGCAGACGACTCAATGGAAAGTTCAGTGACTGAACAAGACAAGTGGTTTGTACTCTCACAAAATGGTCAACACAAGAATGAAGTTATCGTGGTATGTCCCTCTTGTCCAGAGAAACTATGCAAGATGGTTTCTCCGGACTGTAAAGTTTGCATCCACATGCTTGAATGCAACTGCCCTGACTCGCTTATAGTGGGGACGATCTGCAAACACGTGCATGCCGTCTGGCGCCTTGTGTCATCTTCTGTCCTTCGTCTGCAAGACGTGAAATGCGATTCGGCCATCAACGAAAAAGAACTGGAATCTTTGAGTTCGTACGTCAAAAGTGTACCACGTATGCCCGATCCCACCCTAATTAAAGAGCGTATCAGAGAGAGAATGGTTTCCTTAAATGCAGAAATTGACGCTTGCGCCAATGTAAAAGCTTTGTCTACATTAGAGAAGCAATTGAGTATTTCCTTCAATGCTTTTGTTGCAATCAAGAAGCATGGATGCCCTCCCACAAATCTCTCTCCTCGAACTGTGTATCCACCAAACAAAAGAATCGAAACGCAACGAAGATTCCATTCTACAAAGCGAAAACGCCCAAGTCGGGCAACAGTGCGATATACACTACCAACGTTGGAAGAAAAAGAGATCTTCTTTAAAATGTTGACGTCTGCAACTCTTGGCACAGACCCCTCAAATTCGACTATCTCACTTGGTAAGCGTGCAGACATTTTGAATTGAATAAGTCAATCAGTTATAGCAATACGTTTATTTCTTTACGTTTATTCCAATAATCAATGATTCGCAAAAACGGTGTTTTCCGAGATAAGTCCTAAAACTTAACGGAAACAGTTTTTTCATCTTAACAAATAAGATCCGACAGCCTTCTTGAGTGCTTTATAGCAGAAGCTTTTTTATTTGTCTTATGATAAAATCTATGATTTTCCTCACAAATTTGGCTTTATTTTCAAAACAAACTCGGCGGATGTCGCGAGCATTCGTCAGCTCCGTGCTTTGTACTTTCGCACACTGTTTAAACCAGTCAGACCGCGTGTTATATTGCCACTTTATTATAATAGTTATACTACAGCTGTTTATAAAGAAAGGAAATACTATATTCTGGGAATCGGTTATCTTTCCGTATTAGGTTTTTTCCTTCAAGAATGTTATTGTAGATTTCAGGGAAAATAGCACTGCAATCAACTAAAAAAGGTTCTTTATTTCACGCTAAAAAAATCGCGTCAGTATCATCTTCAAATTCGTCATCAGTGATGACCCTCATATGCGCGTGCAGTTTACCTTCGCGTACATCTAAACGATCCCACAAACGCTTGGGTGGCCACTAGTTCCCAGGGTGTCACTCTTTTTCAAAGTGAGTTATTCCATGAACATTTTATAATGGAAATAGTAAACTTGCCCTTCGTACATTGTTGAATTATATAAGTACTTGGGAATTTTTAAGAACACTCGAGAAGTGCGAGAAGCACTCGGCTATGCCTCTTGCTTCCACTTCTCTTGTGTTCTTAAAAAATTCCCGCGTGCATGCTAGCTCATGCTTATATAACTCAACAATGCACTCGGGTGCGTTTACTATTCCCTTGATATGTCCTGATGATTAGCTATGTCCTTCATAGTCTAGATTTAGTGCAATGATAAACAATAACACATAATATGAGAAGAGTGTTATCTTCTCGATACACACATCATTCTAAAGGGAGAAATTTGATACAGACAGTTACTAATCATTGTTTCTTTTTTATCGTCGTTTAGCTGAGTATGAATTGCTTCGATCCATTGCCACACCGAGCGCACTCAGTTCCCTGATTGCTACAGGCAGATTAATTACAACTGAAGATATGACTGGTGACGAGTTGCCTGGAGAATTGATAGCATCAGTTGGCAAGCTGAAGGAGATCGAGCCATACTTCTCGAAAGATGCTTGGGCTGCTCTTCAAACGGCAGGTAAAACAGTAATGCTTTTCGTGAATCCATAATTTGAGAATTTCCAGTAGTTTTGGCGTGATACGTGAAGTTTCAGTCAACTCTTCGGTGTGAAATTTCCTGGACCTTTTCTTTTAACAGTAAGATACCTTGCAAATGTTTATATCCTTCTCCTAGTCATTTACAGAGGATCAGAAAATAATCGTGACCTTTTGAAAACACAAGTAGACTTTCCAGCTTACCAGATTCTCAGTCCAATATTAATCTTAGCGCTGTTGAGTAAGGAAACTGAACAGCCTATAACAGTTACTGTAATAGTATTAGTTGTCCAAAGAAACCCTAGTGGCCTAACCCCAATGTTCAAAGCAATATACAGTCAAAGCTCTCTGAGCGGACCGTGCTCTCGTAAGCGGACAGCTCTACTTACGGCCGCGTTTTGACAAGACCCCGTCTGAACTCCCATACAGACTCCGTATTTAAACACATTATGACCATGGTAAGGCTGTTAATATTCAATAGAACTAAGAACTAAGACAATAGAACAAAAATATATTTCATACGATGGTACAGTGGAATCCGCTCCAAGGGAAACTGAACTGAATTGAAAATTTATTTATCCTCGGAATTCTATCAATTTACAAATTGGTTTTCATGAAAGCCGAGGAGTAGATATTATTAAGAGAACTCGTTCTCGTTCTCGATCAGCCAACAGATTTGCCAGCCGATTTGACGCGAAGTCCAACATTCGCGAACTTCCGGTGTTGGTGGCCTCCGCGGACGAGAATGCCTCGCGATTGTGTCCACTTACGGGAACTTCTACCGTATTTATTAGTCTGTAAAACAGTTGACAGCCTTCAGTTTTACAGTGCGCCGGCCTTTTTCCGGTGAG
Organism: Desmophyllum pertusum; assembly: GCA_029204205.1. Classification (NCBI taxonomy): domain Eukaryota; kingdom Metazoa; phylum Cnidaria; class Anthozoa; order Scleractinia; family Caryophylliidae; genus Desmophyllum; species Desmophyllum pertusum. Next base: position 263,024 of record MU825878.1, read on the forward strand.
AATGACATCAGTGACCATCCCAGATCTTATTGCAGTTTCATGTCATCTGTGTACGTAACTTGACGTATGCACAGCATTAAAATGTTTCGACACAATGAATTAACCTGTTGCCTCTTTCGCAATCCTTTGCAGCGAAGGCACTCCACGCGAGCTGGACCTGTTCCTCCTGCAGTGAAGTAGAATACAAGGACATGGTCGCCTGTGACCACTGTCAAAGATGGTATCACTGGTAAGTTCACATTCAGGTCGAGAGAACAGCAGACTAGTAGTGATTGTAAGATACATGTTTAGACACAAACTTGTCATCGTCAGTTACAATTTAAATTTGAATATGTTCATATTACTTTTTAAAAGGCAATTTTTTTCGATCATTTTTCAGAGTGGTGTTATCAGTTTTACTAAATGCAAACTGTACCTTTCTCAATAGGTGCTGTGTTGGGGTAACAGATGAATCAGAACCAGAATCTTGGTTATGCCGCAGTTGTGATAAAGGCTGAAACAACCCTAACCCATTGTAAATAATTGGACTATTTCCTTCTGAGGGTCATTGATATAGAAGGGATGTGATAGGTCATACGTTAGAAGTAAATGCTCAGGGCCCAGTTGTTCAAAGGGTGGATAACACTATCCACCAGATAAATCGTTATCCAGTGGATAGCGTAGTATGTTTTGTTGACACTTATCCACTGGATAGCGATTTATCCGGTTGATAGCGTTATCCACCCTTTGAACAACTGGGCCCAGTACTTACGTGATAGCTTGGCAAAAGTGGGGCAGCCTTTTCATATGTATTGGAAATGACAAAACCATGTTCCGACAGAGCCTCTTGATCGATTGATTGATTGATTGAAGTTCCTCTTTTTTTACCATGATATTAATGGTAGTTAAAATCAAAAAGATAGATATACCAAGGCTGATCTTCCCTGTTGATTTCAATCTATGTAAGTCTGATAATTAAAACAAAGTTAAGTCATAAAAAAAATTCACAGGAATACTCACTGATTAGTTAAAGATCTAAAAATCTCCCTACAGCAGAAAAGAAAAATATTGATTTCCCTGAAACGATAATTAATTTGTACGAAGTTTACCGGCAACAAGAATGAGCATGCATGTAAAAATGTATGTTTGAGTCTGTGAAGTACAAACTTTTAAAACTGTTCTCCAAACCATACATGCAAAGTGTCGGATTTTTTGACAGACTTTCATCTTACTCAACTCATATTCAATAGTATGTGGCAGTCTAAGTAAAAGGTAGCTAGATAAACAATAGCCCCCATTTGGCGAGGAAATATGCTCGGATATTTGTCCTTGGACATTATCTGTTCCGAGAAGCGAACAGTTTTCCGAGTGCGAAGCTCTTGGAAAACTGCCGGTGAGCTTCGAGGAACAGATAATGTCCAAGGACAAATATCCGAGCATATTTTTGAAGCCAAATGGAGGCTATTGTAGTTATTATCCTTCAAATATTTTTTCACAAGGCCGCTCTGTTTGCTGTGGAAGATCTCGGTCGGCCAAGCTGTTAAACATCAAAATAATTATGTTGGCGTTGAAAAATATTTCTAGTCTGTTCAAAACAATCAGTTTTATTTAATTTAGCAATTTATTTGAGACGAAAACTGAACCTGCGAACGTGAAACGCAAATTTTCAAAACTGGGGAATATCACTTGGGGAATATCACTCGGATATTCACCAGTTTTGGCTGGTCACGTGACGTCTTTAGACCAATCACGGGCGAGAAAAAATTTTGATGGATTATAAGTGACCATATTCGAATTATCACATCGTGGGCCGATATGTTTTTCAATCCAGTCCTTTATTTCCAAAGTGGTTATTCAAACTACCATTAAAACACGCCTTTTTAATAGTGAAATCGGTATGTTCGAAGTAGTTTCTAATGAATGAGTTTCTACTAGACATTGATTAATTTGGTTTATTAATTTGGTTGTTTTTGTTACTTGCCTTTTCATTCGTCCATGGATGGTTTACTAAAACTGCTTCAATTTGTAAACGAAGGGAAAATAAAAGGAAAGTAAACAAAAAACGCTCTCATTTAGTGGTAATTTGAGTACGATTTCTACCAAGTCGAGCCATTTCTATCATGCAAGCTCAAGGTTTCTATCGGCTGAAAGTTGGCGATAGGCGAAGCCCCAACTCAACTATCAAAGTCGGAATGAACTGAGAGCAAGTTCAGCAGTCGAATTGTTTTAGCATAACCCAGTGGCTGGACACCTTCTATCTTTCGATAGATAGCACAGTTTTGCGTGTATTACGGCCGAAAACTATTGAACAAAACGATCATTGTAATAATCAGTTTTATCGATATTCTATGTTTTTAAAACAGATCAGCCACTGGGTTATGCTATACAATTCGACTGCTCGCTCTCAGTTTCTACCGACTTTGATAGTTGGCTCTGGGCTTCGCCTCTCGCCAACTTTCAGCCGATAGAAACCTCGAGCTTGCAGTCTAATGTGTCTTGTCTTATCTTGTGAAAAATATGCAGTCTTTTATATTGCATGCACTTCCCATCACTCTTCGGGGACCTTTATGGCTACAATTGTTCCCATGTCCATTTTTTCTTTCCATCTCTCGTATTTTTAACCCTTCTTAGCTTAGCTATTTAGCTTAGTTCTTTTTCACCTGGTGGGGAATAGGGTCGGAAACGAGCTACCTCCATCTTAACCTATCTTTGCCACAACTGCTGCACAGCAGTGTCCCAAGAGGTTTCTCGCTCTTTGACAGCAGTACTTCTCCATGTCATCCTACAGTAGGTTTTCCTCTTCTTCTCGTGGGTCTCGGTCTGGTTCCATCCGCAAAACGTGGCCAATCCATCTCCATCGGCACTGTTTAACTTGTACACTGATCTTTTCAACTCCTGTTCTGCTCCGTATATCATTTGTCATACACGCCATTTGCCAGTAAATTTTCAAGATCTTCCGAAGGCATTTTAATATGTAGGAAGACATCAAGAGAAAATAAGACATCAAGTCTGTTTTCATTCCCTTTTGTCATTCTCCAGGTCTCGCCCCCGTACAAAAGGACCGCTATACGTTTGGCCTATAGATTGTGATCTTTGTTAACCGGTAGAGTTCGCTACTCCTCCACAATTCATTTGACAATCGGTCAAAGGCGCTTCTAGCTTTCCCTATAACCTGCTCCGGATGTCTTGCTCGGCACCACCCATGTTTTTTTATGTGGTTCCGAGATAGACAAAGCTGTTTACGTCATCAATCTCAGTGCCCGCTATCTTCAGTGTCTCGCCTTTCGGTATCGAGCCTAGGTGCCTTTGTTTTACTGATGTTAATCTTCAGACCTGTGCTTCTCCGTTCCTTTTGAGCCTTTCAATTTTCTCTCCCATGCAATACCGTCTACCCACTCTCTCTTATACCTTCTCAAACACATTTCCACTTCCCTGTCCTTCTTGCTATATTCAGTTATTTTTCTTTCCTTTAATATTACAGAACTTGTCACCTCAACTGCTATCGTCAGCTCTTTCCTTTCGTCAATTTTCCTCCAGCTTTCAGGACTAATCAAATCAAATCAATCAAATCAAAACCTTTATTAATGTGTCGAAGTGTTTTAGCTGAGGGAAAGCCCTCTACTAATAGGGGACACTTACCTAAAATTATATACAATTTAAAAAATTAGTCTATTTACAAAGTTCATAAAATACTTAACTATTAGGGCCTGTTTACATGGAGGGAGGGTGACCCGGGTACCCGGGTCACCCTGGTCACCCTCCTAGCCGGGCTACCCTGGGAGGGCCAACTTTTCATACATTTCTTTACAAAGCACACTGAAGTGTTTACATGACAGACAGGGTCACCCGCCTACCCAGGTCACCCTGTCTGCTTGCCAGGGTCACCCGGCTAGGCGGGCTATCTTTTCTGCATGTAAACGGTCAAACCCGGGTCACCCGCCTAGGCGGGCTAACTTTTCTGCATGTAAACGGTCAAACCCGGGTCACCCTCCTAGGCGGGCTATCTCTGTTGACTTGGAAAACCCGCGATGATGGCGAAACAAGCGATAAAAACAGCAAAATCGCCGCTATAGCCTTTATTCTTGCTGCCATGTTTGTTATGTAGTGCTTTAATAAATCGCGCCGTTGCAATAAAAAAAAGTCCGCCAAAACACGAGCCCGCCAAAAAAGATAGCTCGCCTATATGATAGCCCGCCCTAATAGCCCGCCCATGTAAAGGCGGGCTATGTTTTAGCCCGGCTGGGAGGGTGACCGGGGACCCGGGTCACCCTCCCTCCATGTAAATAGGCCCTAAAACTATTTAAACTACTTAACTAAGAATTAAAAATAAAATTGATCTGTTATACAATTTATAAAATGCTTAATCATATTACATAATTTAAGATAAAATATTATATTACTAAAAACTAATTACTAATTAATTATTACATAGGTGGCAACTCTGGCATCCCTCGTCCGATAATACCTCCAGGTTTATCCTCCGTATTTTGTCTTTAAAATACTATTACTCTTCCTTTATCTATATCCAAGTACTGTCTGCGCTGTTTCACTATATAATTTCTTGATTTTGTTACATTTGTACGGGCCCAATGTTTCCATGAACACGCAGAAGTTCATTTTTACACAAGTTTAATTTCTGTTCTGATCTGGCTTCGAACATCTACAAATTTACATTCAAATAAAAATACATATTAATTAAAGTTCAATAGTCTCTTGGGAGGCCTAACGACACGCCCGTAGCGTGTCTCCATGTCGGCTTGTACATCCTCCCCCACCAATGACGAACAGTCATTGACAACTCTTTGGACTTCAAAGGGCTCCTCGACTCTTTGAACTGCTGTAGTATCTAATGGAAGGCGTCTGTCATTTAAGAATTGTTCTCTATGCTCTTCCAACAGATGTAATTTCTGCACCGGTCTGTTGATAATTCCTTTTTTGGTTTGGACTCTGTCTGACTGTACGAATTCTTCCGTCCTTGTCAGGAAAGGTTTCTGCAACTTTTCCGATTCTCCATTTTCCTCTGGGAATGTTGTCTTCTGTAATCAAAACGACATCTTTTTCTTTCAGTGGGTTTTCGTCAATAAACCACTTTTGGCGGACAGTAAGTCCTGGTAAATATTCTTGTAACCAACGAGACCAAAAGTGATTTTGAAGTCGCTGTTGGTACCGATAACGCTCTGACAGGGATACTTCTGCTTTCTTGGGTGGATTATCAGGTGTATTTTCCAAATCTCTTCCAATGGCTAGCAAAGCTGGAGTAATGACTCTTCCATCTCTTATGTCATCACCGATGTACGTCAGAGGACGAGAGTTGATCATGGCTTCTATGTCTGTCAGGCCAGTCAACATCTCTGTGTAATTGAGGAAAGCTTTCCCCAACACTTTCCTTAGAGGTTCCTTAAGTTGTCGTCATACTCTTTCCCAATGACCTCCACGATGACTGGCTCTCTCCGTTTTAAACTTCCAGCTTACTCCTTGATTGGTCAGTTTTTCTTCCACGACATTTGGGTCTATCTTCGTTAACTTCATTCTTTGAGTCGACGCTTTGAAAACCTTTGCTACTTTATGGAATGTAGTCTGGTTGTCCGAATGAATTACTTTTGCCATCCCTCGTCGATTAGCCATGCGGCGAAAGGCTTGCAAGAAATCTTCCGTCGTCATGCTGTTTAACAATTCCAAATGAACTGCACTGGTATCTTCACAGATGGAGATACATACATAGGCTTTTGACGTAGTTGATTCAGAACTTCCTTTAACTTTGAGATACAGTGGGCCTATAAATCTAGACCAATGTTAGTGAATGGCGGTGCTATCTGCACTCTCTCGGCTGGAAGAGGCGCCATCTTCTGTTGAACTGGCTGAGTCTCCCCACGTTTACACGTTAGACATTTTCTCAAGACTCACTTTACCTCTCGTCTTCCTTGTGTGAGCCAAAACCGTTGACGAAGAACAGCTAGGGTCGTCTCTGGACCAGCATGGCTTGCTTTGACATGCACGTGTAGGATCAATTTTCAATAACTGGATCATTATGTGGTATAATGATTTGATGCTTGACATCTTCTGGAATCTGTGCAAATTGTAGACGTCCACCAACCACAAGCAACTTCTTGGTTTCATCAAATTGTGGATCTAGTTTAACTATGCAACTCTTCTGAGACACTTGTCTTTTTTCTTCTATTATATTATTTTATTTTATTATTTTATTTAGTGATTTTTTTGTTAATTTTTCATTTCCACACTTCTGGGATTTGAACCCGCGACTCCAGAGACGAACTTCGAATTTGAAGTCCAGACCATTAACCGCTCGACTACTTTTGGCGAATTTAACGTTGGGATGAAAATTAACATAGAGATGTCTTTGTGTTGTTGTTAGTACGCTGACCTAACTTTGGACTACCGTAGGCTCATAGCTTCTTAGAATGACTCTTCGGCTCGATTTATAGCTTGTAAGAGTTCCAAATAGAAGAAATAACCTTAGAAAATACTTGACTTCCGGAGAACAGATCATTGAAAATCTTTGAAGGGCTGAAATGCGTGTTTGGATAAAGTTTTTTGATTTTCAAAGCACGAACTGCGGACTTCGACTGATGTTGATTTCGGGACAGTATATGTCGTTTTTCACTTTATTTGCTTTTTCCAATTGTATGAATTGCGTCTGTAATAGATTCATTAAAAGGAGAAAGAAAAAAAGAAGTAAGAGGTCGTAAATTGTAAAAATATATTTTTCGTTTTCACATCTCTGGGATTTGAACCGGCGACCTTCGAATTTGAAGTCCACGTCGTTAACCGTTCGACTACTACGACGAACTTAACATTGGCTGTTAAAATTAACATAGAGATTTCTTTATATTGTTGTTAGTACGCTGACCTAACTTTGAACTACCGTAGGCTTGGCTTCGGTAGGGTCAATCGATCGGGAAAGTTGCCGTGGCAGAAATGACTGTTTTATGTAACAACCATTAGTGGAATAAGTTTAACATATCATTCACGAGTCGCTCACAAGAGCTTTTGATTTCTTTTGCTAGGCTATTGCTTTCCGACTCACTCTCACTGTCACTGAGTATTAATGTGTCTCCACTCTCATCTCGTCTTCTGTCGGTTGCACTTTGCCAGCTGCTTCATTCGGCTGTTTTATTTTGAAAAATTATTGGATTCCTTTAAACGGTTTCTTTGCTGCGGTCTCAGATTTGCTGCTTCCTTCTTCTTTGTTTTTCTTCTTTGCCATGTATTTCATGTGCCTGGCTTGTTTTATTTGGAGCTCAGCGAGCCTGGCTTCTTTCTTCTTTTTTTCAACGAGGATCCTTCGATATTCTGTTTGAAGGTCTGAACACATCGCAAAATCCTTCAAAGTCACAGCACTCGACAATTTTCTTTGTGCCTCTTTTGCCTGCCCAGTCAAGGCCTGAATCTCTAGAGAACATAAACCAATTTCTTCTTCTCTAGTGTTAATAGAGAGTTTAGGTCTTTTTTCTGGCCTTGCTTCTTCATTGCTGAATTTAGTTCTGCTTCCAGAAGACTTCTTGAATATGTAGGATTTCCTAGCATCCTCTTCTGCATGAAGTTTGAGCTGTGTTCGGTCATACATGCGTTCTGGCGATTGTTGAGCAATACAAAAGGCAGCATCGTTCACTGCCTTTTGCCAACTTGTAATGGTTTTCTTTGAACTTGAGCTCTTGCCCCTTCCAAATATTTTGGACTTTTCCTTGATAACATCTAAGCTAAGTCTTTGCTGATTGGCTTTATCCTTGCGTTTTTCAACAACTTGAATTTCCTCCTCCACAGACACTGGGTTACTACTATTGTTGATTAATACAAAAGGCAGCATCGTTCACTGCCTTTTGCCAACTTGTAATGGTTTTCTTTGAACTTGAGCTCTTGCCCCTTCCAAATATTTTGGACTTTTCCTTGATAACATCTAAGCTAAGTCTTTGCTGATTGGCTTTATCCTTGCGTTTTTCAACAACTTGAATTTCCTCCTCCACAGACACTGGGTTACTACTATTGACCTTTTCAGTTACTGAACTGCTTGAATGAAGCTGGTTAAACTTGTGCTGGAATTTCAGTAAGAGACCTTGTTTCTTTATCATGTTCTTCATCGAATCACTTGTCAGTAAAACAAATGCATCGCCATCTATTTCATTACCTAAAATATGACGAATATAGCCACACAGAAAATCTTGGTATAAGGCCAAATAAATAGTAATTATTAATAAAGGTATGTGCTGTCAAAGCTGAAGCATGTACAATCAAATATGTATCAAAATTGTATTTAAGATTTGTTGCAATGTTCAATAAAACCCAATATTATTCAAACACAACAAATGAATGAACTTTGGTACATTATTAAAATTTTGCATGTGTACATATCTATTGATAAGCCCTTTCAAATATTAAAGTGGCCAAATTGATATACAGTGCAATAACTTCAACCGGGGCCACATAAAACAAACTACAGCTGCATCATTTTGAAACAAAAACAACGCAAGGTTGCTTATTAATACAGTTCGAATTTCGTTGACTTGAGTGACAAAAATGGTTTAAAGCCAGCGTTGGAAGGCAAACAAAAATTATCCGGACATTATGTCCGACCACCGATGACCGACTGTTAATTGCAGCCCTGGTAAAGAAGTATTTAAGAGAAAAATGTGGCGTGAATATAAATCTAAGATTTGAAACGAAATATCTATAAAGTTCACGATTCTTCAGTCTATATTTAATACTAAAACTTGCTAAAGCGATAGAATTTTCAAGGCGATTGAAAAGCACAACTGTACGATCGTAGATAATTTGTCACTGAACAAAGCTATTAAAGAGCAAAGTTGTGGTTCCTACAATTGACATTTTATATTTTCACACGCGCTAGCTCAAATTCGAATACAGCCATGAACTGAGATCTTATAAACTCCCATGAGATAGTATTAAGAGCCGTTGTCAGTAACTTTTAAGAATCCGGCGACAGAAGCAAAAAAGTTATTTTTTTGTTATTTGCCCCAAAAGGCCCTTTTAGCAAACCATTTTCGAAAATAATATTCAAAAGTTCCAGCGAGTTTTTATTTTGGCGAAAAATAGGAAAGTTCGAAATCGGTGGAAATTATGCAAATTAGGCACGTTTAGACCGGTTATTCGGTGCATTTTCAAAACGCTCGTACAAGACAACGGTAACTTGTCTTGGATTCATTTTTACACAATTTGTTGTTCATCCCTTGGAGTAGCTTTCCAACTATATTTCATCTCCATCTAAACTTTCTTTCCTCTCTATTCACCCGCGTAAAGAATACAATATTTGCTATTCCGTTTGTACGCTAAATTTTGCCATATTTCAGAAGACCATAACATCGGGGGTATATGTATATCCAGGAAATAAAATAACTCTTTTGAACGGGCAACTCTTCTTGTTTTTCATGTAAAAATATTTACTTTGGCCCGTGAAAAGCAAGCGCGCTAGACGAAAATATATGGCGTGCACTTTGACAGAGTTCACCATTTTCTTTCTTGCACTCCTATTCAAATCACACATACTATTTGGACAAAACTCAACGTTTTTGGTATCTACTCCTGTTTTAATTCATTTAAACATATACACTTTAACTAAAGCACTCCCTACCTTTATTTAAAAGTCACCAAACGACCATTTTACTTGAAGTTTTTGAGTTTATTTTTCGCGGGTCAGTCTAAATAAACAAATCGCTTACATGAACAACGGGCGATGAAAGATCCTTTCTTCTGTTGACGTGCTTTGATCTGTTTTCGTAGCCTGAAATTGCTCTGTCGCCTATATTCTACTTTTCCAATTTATCATACTGCCGTAATTTAGAGCAAATAAAGTATAAATGTTGCTGTAAATATGTGAACTTTATAAATGAAAGCCTTAATAGAAATAAATATTCGACAGTTGCCGGCGCACGAAATACTCGCTTGTATTGTGAACGGCGTGCATACGGTGTGTAGCTTTTATAGATTTAAATCACCACTGTCGCTGGAATTAAAATAAGTTGATTTTGCAGTCCACCAGTTCAAATACATTTGCAAATCGAGCTTAGCTTTGATTTATGTTTGTAAAGATTGTTGAAGCTATAATACTGGCAGTTGGACTCATTCAATTAGAACTGATTAGAATAACTTTATAACCCGACTGAGAAATCTCGAGTCTAGATATAGAGAAATGTACTTACTCGTGTGCAGTCCATGTGTTTGAAGTAGATTATATCAGAAGACATCAGAGTCAGGCAAAGCAATCCTGAGTGAGGGCCAGTTACAACCGTTTCCACGACGCAAGTAACGCATATTGCGTGACAAACTGAAATGCAATACACTAGCGCGGAAAAAAGGCTGGGAAAATAACTATACCGATACTTGCGCATGAAATGACAGTTTGTAGATTTTTTTGTAAAATGTAACAAATATATATATTTCAGATTGTAATCGATAGACTCTAAAACGAACTTACGATAGTTTCATTCATGATTTATATGCATGGCCGTATTGAAGTTGTGGCAACTATGATCCACCCTGTGCAAAGTTTTAACAGCAAGTGCGGTGAGCTTTCGAAAGTAAAGTAGAACAAGGCTGAACAAGTAAAATAAAGCCTTGTCGGTCAAACCAAACGTCCTAATTAAAAGACAACAAACCACATTTCGCATCGCGTAATCTTCCTTTTCAGTAACCGACTTCGCGCTTTATTACTCTGCTAGTAGATGCCTCTTCTCTTCATCGCGTGACATTCGCTCGCGCGCCGGATAAACTCGGCCACTTGACTATTCTGAAAGGGACCGCTAACAATCTCTCTCCTCTGGAGAGGCTTATTTCGTCCTGTGAATCATCAGTTATTTCGCGCTTCGATAAGAAAACATCGAGCGGAGGCTGGGGTAAAGAAAAAGGAAGCGTGTGGGAAAAGCTAAGCGTATCGAGAATGCAGGCGTGGCCCTTTCTCTTTTTTCATCGTACACCCTATTATTTTTTTAACCGCGTCAAAATAAAAACTCCCAGAAAACTCAGTGAAATCGCCTTAAGGTGATTCCTTGGTATTGCATTGCGCATCCTTACTGCGCATAATTTATTGCGTCATTTGCGCGCGCCACGCGTCATTTAGCGCGAGTACGAGCGCGCACACATACAGAACATTACAGGATTTCTTTCAGGCTAAGCTTGGCTGGGAAATAAATGGTCGTTTTCTTCTAAACAAGCACGGTGACCCCCATTTTTTATTTCAGAATTTTAATAAGAACAGTAACTACATTACACAAGAAAAAAATGGGCAGAAATCTATGATCAGTTTTTTTGCAATTTAACTAAATTCTCCGGAGGGAGCCACTACGGTCCAACAGCGCATATCCAATTTGAATCTACTTTGGAGTGTAAAGTAAATACAAAGGAAATCGAAGACATTTTTCTGGAACGTCGGTGAATAAACAATGGAATGAAGTCAAACTCTGTGCGATATCACGGGCTGCATTGAAAAACATCGAGCTTATTTGCTGCGCACGGTTTTGCCAAAAGGGGCCAAAATGACCGCACTCGTCAGCATTGTGGCGTGGAAACGAGCACGGTGACCCCCTCTTTTTATCACGTTTTTATTATCTCCTTGACTTGTTACAAAAGTGTACCAAGTTTCATCGGAAATCTATGTTTGGTTCTTTTACCAAGGAATCACCTTAAATCAGACCATGGAAGTAATGTGTTTTACTTTGCCATTTAGTGTTGGAATTATTTCCTGGATATACGTATACCCCCGATGTTATGGTCTTCTGAAATATGGCAAAATTTAGCGTACAAACGGAATAGCAAATATTGTATTCTTTACGCGGGTGGATAGAGAGGAAAGAAAGTTTAGATGGAGATGAAATATAGTTGGAAAGCTACTCCAAGGGATGAACAACAAATTATGTAAAAATGAATCCAAGACAAGTTACCGTTGTCTTGTACGAGCGTTTTGAAAATGCACCGAATAACCGGTCTAAACGTGCCTAATTTGCATAATTTCCACCGATTTCGAACTTTGCTATTTTTCGCCAAAATAAAAACTCGCTGGAACTTTTGAATATTATTTTCGAAAATGGTTTGCTAAAAGGGCCTTTTGGGGCAAATAAAAAAAAAATAACTTTTTTGCTTCTGTTGCCGGATTCTTAAAAGTTACTGACAACGGCTCTTAATACTATCTCATGGGAGGTTATAAGATCTCAGTTCATGGCTGTATTCGAATTCGAGCTAGCGCGTGTGAAAATATAAAATGTCAATTGTAGGAACCACAACTTTGCTCTTTAATAGCTTTGTTCAGTGACAAATTATCTACGATCGTACAGTTGTGCTTTTCAATCGCCTTGAAAATTCTATCGCTTTAGCAAGTTTTAGTATTAAATATAGACTGAAGAATCGTGAACTTTATAGATATTTCGTTTCAAATCTTAGATTTATATTCACGCCACATTTTTCTGTTAAATACTTCTTTACCAGGCTCTTAATAGCCTATGAATACTCATCCTTTTTCATAACATTATTTTTGCAATTGATATATTCAAATAGCTGCTACCATGCCGATCATTTACATGCATCAATATGTATGAATCTCGCCGATCTACTGATCAGTTTTCAGGCATATATTAAATTGCTAAGTATTAAGGATCAATCACTCACTTGCAAAAGTTTCAATCAAGCCTTGATCCCGCAACCAAGAACTTACGAAATCCGTGTCTTGTCCCGCAAAGGTATTGAACTGCGCGAAACTTCGTTCCGCCATCTTTGGTTCGCACGTGGAAAGCAACGGTGCAAATGTTTGCACATGTGGGGTGGGGGTGGGGCTACGGTACACTTGAAAAGTGCGGGACTCAAACGAGGTTTAATATCAACTCAGTTTTTATATTTTTATATCGGGGGCAATCAGGAAATTTTAAATAAACAACAAAACGTGTACTTTTAAAATACGAAAGATCGCGTTGCCTTTGACAATGCCCCACCCCCGGGCTGCCCGGTTATAGCAAATGCCCCACCCTAGGGATGGAAAAGTTGTAAAATGCCCGACAAATGCCCGGGGGGGGGGGGATGGTCGGGCTTGGAATTGACGGAGCCATTAATCAGCGATGGTCAAATTTTTCTAAGTTGAGTCTATATTAAAGCTTACTGTGTTTTAGGCCCTGATTACATGAGACCGGTACGAACTCAGATCGATAGGATTTCAGACCAGCTTGAAGTGTTTACATGAGACCGGTTTGAACTCTGTTCGTGTTTATATGGTCCTCAACCCATGCTCATCCCGGTTTCTCTATTATCTGCCAGCTTGGAGTGGTCCAAAACCACTTTTGTACATGTTCAAAACAAAATCTCAGACCATTCTGAACTTCAGCAACCGGAATGAGTCAAACTGGACCGAGATGACTTTTCATACTAGCTTCATGTAAACAGAAGCAAGCATTAGTATGGAGACCGATCCAAAGTCATACCGGTCTGAGTTTGTACCGGTCTCATGTAATCAGGGCCTAAATAAGCATTGTCACTTTGTTTTGTAGATCACCGAGAGAGATAAAGGCAGCAACAAAGTAAAAATCCACTTTATTGGATATGCGAATGAATATGACGAGTGGAGAGATACTGATCAACTAGCGAGCACCGAGAAACTTGCTCTTGGTCGTTGCATGCTACGATTTTCCCCAAGCGATCAATCTTTGGAAGACAGGGCACATGTCATGTTTTGTCGTCTTGCTAGGGAAATAAAATTTGAATTATTTTCAAGTAAAAGGGAATCTCCTGCAGTGCGAATAGAGACATGTGTCAATGTGGACATTTACCAGATATATCTAACAGATATTGGAGTGGTCAAGAAGTCGAGAGGAAGAAATGTCCATTGTATAACTGATAATCGCCAGCTTTGTGATATTTTGGGAAACAAATGGTATGAGAGAATCCTGAACATCAATGGCGATTTCTGGTATGTAGTTGCAGGAACAGTGCAATTCTGGCTTCATGAGAAGAATTCAGTTAAGGAATTTGTCTACATCGGGGGTAAACTTTTCGAAAGTCACATCCAAAATGACCTGCAACTCATATTTACATTTGTCCGAGGAGATGGCGTCAAAGGAGAATATAACACTGATACATGGAAGTAGCATGAATTAATTTTATTGGCATATATTTTTTCCCCTTTATATCCTTGTAACTAATAGGCAAGTGTCTCCAGAAAACTAATTTCACAAAACAGGCACTAGACAATTGGATAAGCAAGTAGACATGCAGCTACATGTATATATTAACTATGACAATGTGTTAAAATGTGTCCACAAGTTTTGTGACACAACTGTGAAATGATGAATTATCATCATGAAATGATCATTATGAAATGATCTTATAATATTTGAACTATTGTGACATTAACATTCAAACTTGAACATTTTCACATTGTTTATCCCACTTTCCATTTGATTTCATCACATGGGATGGGGAACAACATGGTTTGAATCCACGTGTGTTACACTCTGATATGCAAGTCAAAATGTTGTGTCCCTGTGCAGCACAATTACTGCAGTTAAAAGTTCTTGTTTTCCTTTGGCATCCAAGGTCCTCTAGGTGCTCCATCCGGTTTCTTTTCTGCACAATCTGTGTTAGCGCATCCAGTCCTCTTTGGTTAGTTGACCTGAAGAAATCTTTTGTTGTTTTATCATTCAGCTTCTCGAAGCCCTGCTGAGTGAAAGAACAAATTTGTCCATACAGTTTTAAGAATTCGGGTACATGCCATAAAAGAGCATGCATGTACGGAGTCACGTGCTTAGTGTGATATAGTTGCAAAAATTGATCCATGAATGCCGTAGATTTCTGTTGAAACTGTTCAATACTCTGGTTAAGATTAGATGAACTCAGCATGTCTGTTATGGACATAAATTGTGTCCACAACTGTAAAATGTCAGCAGATTTGCTGTGATTGGGTAGTATTTGAGTAAAATCAATGTTCCTGAATAATTTCATCTTTTCTGGGCCAGTTAAATCCCTCGATTTGAGTTTCTTTGTTTCTTTACAAATGAACCAGTTGAATGGGATTTTCAATGTATCATTCAGAAAGGACTCCCAGCCAGCCATATGTTTGAATTTTGTTCGCTCAAATCCATTATTAAATGTTTGCTTTTTCTCAATTTCATCCATGCGTCGTAACTCTAAAATAAGTAGATTAATTAGATTGTCAGAGATCCTGAGGAACAGGTGCAGTGAGTCTATTATGACATGGTCGAGAGGAATAGAGGGGAAAAGGGGAGGTTTCTTAACATATAGCGCTGATCAGCTCTTGCTCTTCCCCTTGACACTTGGTCAATTTCTTGAACAGTGCGTGCACCCTTTGTAATGTCAACGAGAGACCATTATTTTCTCTTGTCATAGTTGTCATATAGTTGACATTTGCACCAAATGCAAGGGTGGGTGGCAATTGCTGCACCAAGTCCACAAACACATGCCAGGAATTTCCAGTCACCCCCTAAAAACCATTCAACTTCAAAACTCTGAGTTCCCAGGGAAATTTGCTGAAGGGAATTTACATCTTTTCTTATATCTGCCAGGGATTCTGCCAGTTTCTCATAGTTCTCTGACTCTTTTATGACAGCAATCAAGTGGTTCCCATCTGCAGACATTGCTTTTCCTCCTTCATCCAGCATAGTGAAGGTTACATTGACAACATGTAACCTTTTGCCAATGTTGGTGCCATCCCCAGATATTTTTACTCTTATCTTATGATCAAGTTTGAATGATGCATTTGGGGGGTGTTTTTAATCAAAGCCTTTAACCGGATTTCCAACCTATCTTTAATGCTCTGCTGGACACCATTTGTGTTACCCGGTGTTGGAAATAAGTTCCATTTCCTATTTAGTTCCTTGATCCTGTCTTGAATTTTCCACGATCGGGGCAGATCTTTACATACCATTGATAACTCGTGATATGCCTCGTTCGAAATCATGAATCGCTCCTTGGTGTACAAGAGTAAATTAATCTCATCAATTTCTTCATTAGTTAGTGTTTCAGTTCGAAATGAGACTGCAGTGGCCTCTTCATCAATCAAACTGATAGTCTCGTACTCTTGGGTGTCATGATTAAAAACCTCAATTTTGGTGGCAACAAAACCATTAAGGGCAAGAAATGAAAGTGAGGTCTCACAGTCGGTTACCATTTGCTTTCTGAGCCTCGTTTGATGCCGTTTGCTGTAATCTCCAAAAGTTTTC
Source organism: Desmophyllum pertusum (assembly GCA_029204205.1). NCBI lineage: Eukaryota > Metazoa > Cnidaria > Anthozoa > Scleractinia > Caryophylliidae > Desmophyllum > Desmophyllum pertusum. The sequence goes on from MU825878.1 coordinate 279,190, forward strand.
TTTTTAGCAGAGCCCCTGTGTGATTGTTCCCTTTGTAGTTTGATCAGTTTCTGGGTTAGCCTCTTAAATTTTTTCTTGTAGTTGCCAGTAATCTGATGAATTTTGGCTTGAGACTCCTTCAATTTGTTCTCAATTTTCGCTTTCTTGCATTTCTCTTGTTGCAAATCATCTGCAAGCTTCCGTTTACCTCTCCTTAATTCATTGTTTTCATTGTTCTGCCTCAAACAATCGATTTCATTGTAGTATATTTTAAAATTCCAGGTTGAACTTTTTCCACCACTCCACTTTGCAAGAAGTGCTTTCAATTGACGGCCCCCTTTTCTTGTAGCCTTCCTTAATGCATTAGTTAACCTGGAAATCTTCGTTGCAAATTGCTTTACAACTCTGGAGTTGATAATGGCCGGAAGGTTACATTTTTGGCAAACCTTCTTGATCAAAATCTTCAAAACAAAGTCATGATCAGAGTCATCTGGGTCGTTCGTCTCTTCTACTTGCGTTTGAGCTTATTTGTACAGCTCGTAAAGTAGTTGACTACCGAACAAAATGAAAGCGACAACATTTTCACTTAATTCATCCTCTACTAATCTATTGTAAGAAAAATAAAAAAAACTCTGTTCCAAGTTACTTACTTGTTTATGTGGCCTTGAAGCGAAGGGTTTCCTTCATAGCCGTGATTCCCGCTTTCGCTATCATTTCCCTCGTTCTCGTCGCTAGGCCATGCATTGACAGAAGAGCAAGCGAACGTAAACAAGGTACAGACTAATAGAAGCCAAAATGGGCTCAGTCGAAGCATATTGTACTGAAAAAATGGCAAAACGACGGTTGTCTCCAAAACGAAGATCGAAGACCGAAGATCGAAGACCTAAAACCGAAGACCGAAGACTTAAAAACAAAGACCTCGTCACTTTTAGACCTGTCAAATTACAGGCGGATGAGCCTGGCTTACACGCTTTGAAAGACGCCAAAATAAAACGAAATCGATGGGGTCTTCGCTTTGTAGAAAAGGCCAGCTCAAACTACAAAACGAAGACCCTCGCTAAAAAGCTTTGTCAGACGCCAAGGTCAAGAAATCGATGGGGTCTTCGTTTTGACCACCCTGTTTACAGTGCGACTACTATAACCGGGGCCACTCAGACAGAAAACCAAACCATCTTACAGAATGGAAACGAAGAATATCAACTTCAGTTGTTTGAGCTAATACGTTTTCAGTTCAATACAACCTTTCAACGTGGAATTAAGTTGAATTTCTCTATTCTGCTCTACAATATGTGATTAGTTTTCATTGCCTAGGTGGCCCCGGTTACAGTAGTCGCACTGTAAGACAGATTTTTGAGACCCCATCTAAGACATTGAACCCAAAATCATACCCTGTTTACATGTAAGACAAGAATAGTGATTACAAATTTATTTACAGCTTTATGGAGTCACTGAGCCGGTTTCGGTAAAATATATACCCCGTTCAAGACAAAAATGAAGAGCCCTGAAAACCATGCCCTATCAGTCCGCACGTCCCGGTATTAAAAGGCCAGCCGTAGAAGTAAAGTAAGTAAGTAAGTAAAGTAAGTCTGGTAAAGCTTTTTAGCGAGGGTCTTTGTTTTGTAGTTTGAGCTGGCCTTTTCTACAAAACGAAGACCCCATCGATTTCGTTTTATTTTGGCGTCTTTCAAAGCGTGTAAGCCAGGCTCATCCGCCTGTAATTTGACAGGTCTAAAAGTGATGAGGTCTTCGTTTTTTGGTCTTCGGTTTTAGGTCTTCGATCTTCGGTCTTCAAGGACAGTTTGATAATGACGAAATAAGCCATTATTTTGGTCTATATATATCAGCCATTTTGAGGCCGTTGTCTTCGTCGGTGATTATAATCTCTCTATATATACAGAACCAAACGAGGCCGTTATCCCATGACTTAACGGCCTCGTTTCCTTCGGTATATGAGGAGTTTCCAAACGAGGCCGTTATCCCATGACTTAACGGCCTCGTTTCGGTCTGTATAGAAAGAGTTTCCAAACGAGGCCGTTATCCCATGACTTAACGGCCTCGTTTCCTTCGGTATATGAAGAGTTTCCAAACGAGGCCGTTATCCCATGACTTAACGGCCTCGTTTCAGTCTGTATAGAAATAGTTTCCAAACGAGGCCGTTATCCCATGACTTAATGGCCTCGTTTTGGTCTGTATAGAAAGAGTTTCCAAACGAGGCCGTTATCCCATGACTTAACGGCCTCGTTTTGGTCTGCATAGAAAGAGTTTCCAAACGAGGCCGTTATCCCATGACTTAACGGCCTCGTTTCAGTCTGTATAGAAAGGGTTTCCAAACGAGGCCGTTATCCCATGACTCCACTGTTAGCTCAAAACTGCACGAAATGGATGTTTTTCGCTCATGCGGGCAATATTGATTGGGTTTTTTTGCCCGACGGGCACTGTCGCCTGATAGTGCGTCTCCGCGGATCAACACTATCATATTGTGTTATGTGTTCGATTTAAGGCGGGACTTAACCTAAATGCAATTTTTTCGCCACTTAACATGGGTTTAATACAAATATCTTGTTCACGTTTCAAGCAATCCAAAAACTCTATGCTCATCTCATAAATCGATGTTATGGGGTGTTTTGTAAATTTTTCTCAAAGGAGTTGTAAAATTTAGGGACTGATAAGAAATATTGAATATTTAATTAAGTTTGAAAATTAAAATTTGGAGTTAAAAATTAGTATATGGACACGGACGACACTTGATACCCACGCAAGAGCACTTGCGTGGGTATCAAGTGTCTGTTGGTGTTCCAAAAATTCTTTTTTTTTTTCTATCGTTTCTTTAAAACTCTTAAAATTTCCTTGAAATTTAGGTTAAGTCCCGCCTTAAGCTAAAAATAGCATCTCAGAAACTTAAGTGGTGCGCTATTTTTAGTGGTTACAGGTGCATCTCTAGCTTCTCAGGTCTCGACAAAGTGCTAACCAGCCTAAATAACTATATGGTTAGCTTTTAAAATAGCACTCCGGTTATAGTTTTCTCACGAGAGACGACTGGGGACGAGTAAGCTCTGGTTATACTAAGTTAGTTTAGGGGTAGCTTGTGGTCAGCTTATATATTGGGGTTAGGGATTTTTGGCTCTGAATGGCGCGCCTACGCTTGCATGGCTCGCACTGCACAATCTCGGACACAACTATTGAGACACACTCTTGTGGCCAACCCCCCTCGCCAATATAAATGTTGTTCTGGTGTATAAAAAAGATACAGGATGAATCGACAGCTTTCTGAAACAACATTGAACAGTGATTAAAATATTTTTTCTTTCATTTTCCCCTATTGTCAGCAAAAAGTTGTTTGAAAAAGTGTGTTGTCTCAAATAGTTTTGTCTGAGATCATTTTAGCTTGTGCTACTATCTAGTAAATAAATCAGTCAACTTTCTACTGCTCCCTTGTGTTTAATAAACGTAACCTTCTTTCACGTTTAAGTACAGCACAACGTGGACGTTTGATCAGGTCAAAATGCGAAAAGGCCCAGTCTAAATCGCTTCTCGCTCTTCATAAGGCTGCAGGCTTACGTTGCAGGACTGCCCACGAAATAGGAAGTAATATATTTCGTAATGAGTAACGACCATTTTTTCAATAAAAAAATTTTCAGCCTTAAACCTAAAGCATCTAGCCAAACCAAAAGTGCGGAAGCGATTCAAACTTTACAAAGAATCTTTCCATAAGTTACAGACAAACTGATGAAATTGGAATACGATCAAGAGATTTACAAGATAAGTTTAACACAACTAAGCAAGAATTTAAGCCGACTGTCCTAACATGCTATGTGTTTAGGTTTTCCTTTGTGGATGCCAATTACAAAGAGTGTTTACCCATCTGACCTCATTTAATTATAAAAGTAGTAATTTGGCATAAAATGATTAGTTTCTAGTGAAACTGTGGTGCTGCGTCGGCGGGCAAGTGAGACACTGTTGATTTTTAACTTAAACTATAAGGTTTCAATAAATTATTTCAGATGAATAAAATGATGGTTGTGTCGGTATCATTTCATTGCTGTAATCAGTTCCACATCAGGACTGTTGACCGATGGTATCCAATCTGTCCAGGCTTTAGTGATTGGAAACCAGGAAATTCGTATTGATCCCTTTCTGTAACTTCGAACCAATTTGTGCTAATGCTCATTGCATTTCTTATCTTTGGCAAATGGTGAATGCCTCTTCCACCAGGCTTCTGTTCCTTTCTGCTAGCATCAGACTTTTGATTAGCTTGCAGGGGATCTGTAAAAGGAGACAACACCTTCAAACTCTGTGGGTTTTCCAGGAATAGACTGCCCGCTTCAGAGACTTTGTATTTCCGGCAAGTATTGGTGAAAGTTGGTGTGCGGATAATGTTAAAATATATGTCTACAAGTCCCAAACTTATCAGCTGCCTTAAGTGTCGTTGCCACCATTGATGATGTAATATTTTGCCGTTGTGCGTGCTACCTTTTGCAAAGGTGGTAGATTTGTCTATTGTTGTTTGAATTCCTGGATCAGCGATCCAATCTCTCTTTGCCCCTAGTAACCAGGAGATCAGCTTGTCTTCATTGATGCCATCAGAGTTAGTGAATACAGCTTCAAGCTCATTGATTCCTCTTAGTAAAAGAGTAGCTGTTTCTTTTCCTTCGAAATCCAATGTTTGTCTAATGTCACAGCTTGAACAGCATTCGCCCTCTGGGCACTGTTCCAAGAGGGGGGCGCTTTCATACCACTTCAGAAGACTAGTGCGAAGGCATGTTCCATTATAGATGCCATAAATCCACCTCCACAAATCTTGGTACTTTTTCTTTATGCTGACTTGCTCATTAGAATTGCATTCCTTTGTCCAATAAGCAAGCCGTTGATCGTCTTTATGTTCATTGAATAAGAGGTATCCGTCGGATTGTTCTCCGCCTCTCCCTGCTCTACCAAACTCTTGAATAATTACACTAGCGTTGCGCATACAACCAATGCGAAAAACAATACGTACATGAGGACTGTGTGTACCTACTTCGTATGACTCCGTTGCAACGAGAATTTGAAATTCTTTGTTACGAAAGTCTGTATCGATTCTCTTTTTGTCTTTCTGCGGCAGTTGACCATGATACGCCCTTACATCCTCGATGCCAACATCTTTCAAACAACTCACCATCAATTCCACATCTTTCCGAAAATCCATGTACACTATGGCGTACTCTTCTCCAACAATTGTACTTAATTCTTTCGCCGCATCCATCCATACTAAATTGTCATTTCCCTTAGAAGCCCTCTTTGCTTTGTACTTGCCTACGTTTAGTTTGATGTTGGGGCGGTTCACGCTATCACGTATCAACACCGGATTTTTATGGTACTGACTGCACAATGACTGAAGTTGGTCTTCATCTAGAGTTGCAGTTAATGCCATGATTGGCACCATGGGAAATTCTTCGTGTATTCCAATCAACGAATTATATGCAGATCTGAAACTTTCATTTCTGTCAAATACTTTATGAACTTCGTCGATCACTACAAGTTTTAATTTTTCTGAGGTCAAGCAGCACTTTAACTTCTTTTCGAAAAATTCGGGCGTAGTATAAATAAGTGGAGGCAGCTCTTCTTGATATAGCACGGTAGCATCGTTTCCAAAGTGTGGACCTGCCGCAACTGCCTTGATTTTGTGGTGACTAAGGCTTTCCAGTTGAGAGTTAATAAGTGAGATGGTAGGACATATTACAACTGTTGTTTTGTCTTTTTCGAAAAGAGAGGGAAGCTGGTAGCATAAACTTTTTCCACTGCCAGTTTTTTGCACTACAATGACATCTTTCTTTTTTTCTACTGCACGAATTGCATCAAATTGGAATTGCTTTAACGATGACATACCAAACTTTGTCAAGTAGCCTTTCCATAGTAATTCTGTCGTTTCGTCCGTTTCGTCCGTTTCGTCCTGTTGTGATGGGTATTGCCAAAGGTTAGAATCATCTGGTTTATCGCAACTTTCTTCTTTCTGAGCAGTTGACTTGTTGCGTATTTCTTCACCAGCTACTGTAGGGCGATGATTTGCACCTTGAGAAGAGTGTCCTGTTGAAGCAAGTGATTTCGGTGAATTGGTGAATGTCCATTGAGACTCTCGTTTAGGGAAGACGTTAGACTGGTCAATAGCTCGTCGTCTTCGTCATCTAATATCATATCTTCAATTAAGGACTTGCTTGGAGAACTTACATGTTCATGACGAGGATATGCGCCTTTGGATGGAGTTACGCTTGCATTTAACTCGTCATCCGATAAAGTTATAACTATTGGTTCATGTATGTTTTAAGCAACTGCCAAATGCAGTAAAGATTCTCTACCTCTTTGGTCTCCTACGACGTGGGCCATTCGTCGTTCGAGCCAGTTCACAACAGCATTTGCCCCAGCTGTTCTTGACTCTGAGGTGGCTTCACAATGCACAAGTTTTATGAATCCTTTACCATTGCCTCCCAGTTCTGTACTTATACAGTGAGTATCTATGAGGACGAACGTATCATTTACAAACCCTATTGTGTTACAAATAGGGGTGCACGTATATACTGCTATAGAAGGATCCAGTTCCGCAAGTTTGATTACTGCATTTTTAAGAAGTGTTGCTTTATGGACATCATCTTCGGTTAATTGATCTGTGATAAGTTCTTCGAGATCATACCTTTGTTTTAATAGACCTTTAGAATTCAATACTTCCATAGCATCGTCCACATTGGATAACTGTGTGACATCTCGTGAATCATTAATCTGACTTGGAAGATTCTGAAGAACGTTTTCAACTTCCCGCTTGAGTGTTTCTTTACTTGAAACGACTTGGGGTTCTGAATAGAGCATGTCTGCATTCTTGATAGCCAGAAAAGGACACGCGTTGGTTCCATCAAGCTTATCGATAGAATCTTCTAAGTCTTGTTGCATGGTGATCGTGTCTTCGTTATTTGCGTATGCCAATGCTGCAACATCACCAGCACTTTCTGCGACGGTACCTTGGTGTAAATCTAGAGCGACATCCTCGATGGAGATTCCTTCGGTCAATTGGTCTGATTGCCGTCCGACATTCTCTATGGAATTAACTTTGTTGTCGGTTGGCGAAAAAATCGACAGAAGGTCACTACTTACTATATTCATTGAAGGTCTGGATTCGCTCCTTTGCGACCAACAGCTTTGCATTAAACGAATCCATTTGTCTTGTTTGTTGTTTGGGAAGTCCTTTAGTTTTTCTGGGTTAATAGAGGGTCTTCTTCCTTCTTTGACGTGATGATAAATGAGATCGATAGTGGTGATTTCTCCTTCCCATGGATGTGATCTTTCCGGAAGAGAGAACTCAACCATTACCATTGCGAAACTGTATACGTCGCTCAGGAGATTTCTCTTTCCGCCAACATCAAACAATTCTGGTGCAGTGTAGGGAACTGTACCGAACCTGTTTCGCTCACCTTCCTTGTGTGATTGCGATCCGGGTAAAGATGTTGTCTGTGTTAAAGAAAATTGTCCAAACTCAAAAGCAGCCTGTCCAAAATCTCCAATTTTAGCGACATAACGACATCCATTGCCACCTCCTATGAAAATGTTTTTTGATTTTATGTCACAATGAGCAATGTCCTTTTCGTGTAAGTAAGTCAAACCGATGCTTGCTTGTTGCATGATATCCAATCGATCAGACCATGGCAATTCTTCCTCCAAAGAATCGATAAGGTCTCGTGCGTTGTGCACATACTCAGAATTGCCTCCTGATAGGCTAACTTCTTTTTCCAAGTATTCGGACACGATAATTGACCTTTCGAAATCGACACCGAAATAGCGTAGAACATTTGGATGGTTTAATTGAAGTATGCTTCTTGCTTCCTTGTCTAACCTTCTTCTAAACTTTGGTGTCATTCGCGTTCCAAACTTTTTACATGCTACCTCTATGGGGATGCCATTCTTGTGAAATGTCCCTTTGTACATTTCGCAGGTGGAGCCACTGTCGAATGGTCCATCAGTCCCAATAATGAGATCTTTCCCATCGATGGCGACCGAATTATGCTCGCCTCCCACTGATATTTTTTCAGTCCTTTTCGTTTTCTTCTCCCCATCTTTTTCCACGACGACGGAAAAGTCTACATCTGCGTAAAATAAAAGAACTATCGTGATACAGCTCCTTGATAAAAGTACTTCAAATAGTGAAAACAAGCTATAATAAACTGGACTAAAAAATGGATTTACACTGGTTTGGACGTAGCCTGCGTCGCAGACGGACTTGACCGCCGGTAATGTCCGTCTGCGAATTAGTGCACAAATCCTTGTTCTAGACCCCCAACGACGTAACGAAATACCGGAAGGGCCTTTCGAAATCCCCTTTATTCTGATTGGCTATGGTAAAAGGCGTGACAGGCCTGTTCGAAGTTCGTGACATTTGCCGTTCTCTATTGAATTCGGTCTTCTGACCTACTTTGCCCTTCAAGAGTGTTTCTAACGGGCAAGATATGTTGTATTATGAGGAGGATTTTGAAGTAGAATAGCTATAGAGCCATCGACTGTGTTCACTCTAGCAAATTTTAAGAGGTCACGTTTGGTCTCCTGTCGGGCAAACAGATATTTACAACGCGTTAGTTTAGACAACAAACACTCGGCAAACCGAACAAGGTAGTTCCCATTTAAAACCTGCTGAATAGTTTCTGGGTCTTCCAAGTCCATGATAGCATGCAATCACCAGTATACCCATATTGTTGAAATATATAAACTTGGTCCTCCATCAGCGATCGTAAAGGTGAAATCACAACAATAACACTCGATCATATATCAGCGACTGCGACAATCGGGAGACACTGAAAGATCAACGACTTTCCAAAACCTGTGGGTAAATTGATAAACACGTTTTTCCCCTGGAAGAAAGATTTGATCGCTTCTCGTTGTTCTGGGAGTAGCTCCGTTAATTCAAACTGAGCTTTCTCTAACCGCTTCGAAAGCTGCACTCCATTATATCTTCAGTAATTTTTTTAATACTGTACTATTTTTAGGCTCGCTTTCCGCTAGCTTCCGGTCCTAGCTCGCGTGAAATTCCCTTAGCCAATCACAACCAAATCATAGCTAATTGAACAATAGCTTTATGTAAAGGCCAATCACAGACAAGTACTCAGATCCTGGTACGTCGTTGGGGGTCTAGAACAAGGATTTGTGCACTAATTCGCAGACGGACATTACCGGAGGTCAAGTCCGTCTGCGACGCAGGCTAGTTTGGACGTGTAGCAACGGAATTAGTCAGTAGTGTTCTTTAAAGCTGTTGTTTGTAAAGGATAAGACAACTAAAATAACACATTTGTCTTTTAATCGTTTTCTTTTTTGTTTTGCACACTTGTTTATGCTTCACAAAGTTATTGCATATCAACCAAACTTTTTGAATCCGGTACACGAGGGTGTACTACAAATTTGTACTACAATACAATACGTTAAATAAAAATAAACACATTTATAATTAGTTTACTTGTATTCAATGTTTTCTTGTATTCAATGTTTAATTTGACAGTGGAAAGATAGGTGAGCATGTATGATTTCATTTTAACACTTTATTCAGTAAACAAACAGTATGTATGGTTTATTTATCTTCTCAACTATGACTGTCAATCCCCAACAGGAGAGTACCGAAAGTCGAATCTTTAGTTGAGTCACAGAAAAGTACAGGTGCAGTTTTCCTCTCAACTGTCAGTATTCCAACAGGAGAGTACCAGATTGTCGACGTTGTTTTTTCTCTCAACTGTTACGTTCCAACAGGAGAGTACCAACATTCCTCGTACAGAGTGACAGACAAGTAGATCATAAATTATGTTTTCCTCTCAACTGTCAGTATTCCAACAGGAGAGTACCAGATTGTCGACGTTGTTTTTCTCTCAACTGTTACGTTCCAACAGGAGAGTACCAACATTCCTCGTACAGAGTGACAGACAAGTAGATCATAAATTATGTTTTCCTCTCAACTGTCAGTATTCCAACAGGAGAGTACCAGATTGTCGATTTTGTTTTGCTCTCAACTGTTACGTTCCAACAGGAGAGTACCAACATTCCTCGTACAGAGTGACAGACAAGTAGATCATAAATTATGTTTTCCTCTCAACTGTCAGTATTCCAACAGGAGAGTACCAGATTGTCGATTTTGTTTTGCTCTCAACTGTTACGTTCCAACAGGAGAGTACCAACATTCCTCGTACAGAGTGACAGACAAGTAGATCATAAATTATGTTTTCCTCTCAACTGTCAGTATTCCAACAGGAGAGTACCAGATTGTCGACGTTGTTTTGCTCTCAACTGTTACGTTCAAAACAACATTTTCTCCAACAAAGCGTGTTGACGCCAAGCACACACATTTTACAATAAAGCAAATGCTAGTTTAATAAAAGTACTTTTGGGTTATGTGTGTTAAAGGTTGATTAGTGTAAATCCATTTTTTTAGTCCAGTGTTAATGCACTTCAATTTTGGCAAGTACTATTTTGGTAGGTTGATTGTAGATTTCAAAAAAACTCTGTACAGCACCACAAATTATCCCCGACCACAAATGATCCCGAACCGCAGATGATCCCCGACTTGGACCGCAAATGATATCGGCAAAAAGCGAGGAAAGGCATGGAGTTCTGTCGTTGGATCGTGGTTTCAATTTTTTATTATCATCATGTAAATGATAATTAGAATAAATCATTAGAAACAAATACTAACACCGTAGGCTATATCAAGATAATGGCTATATATAACCATAACAATTCGTTGCTATATTTATTTTAATAACCTATCAGTAAACATAAATAAATTGTAACTGACCATATTGAAATTTCCTGATAAACAATTCCTCGGATATATCACTGAAAAGCTCGGTAATTCGGCTCAATCTATAACCATATTAGATCGTAACTATAACTGAAACAGAAACAACTTGAATACATTCGATTTAAAGGGACACTGGCTGTCCAAATTCCCATGCAAGCGTGCGCGCTATTATATAATTAAAACGTAATAGCACTACATGCTTGTCCAATTTGGAAATAATTGAATTTTAAAAATTCCTCGGACTGGTAGGTCGATTCCAATCTTGGCAGACCTCGGAATGTTTTTCATCCAATTATTTCCAAATTGGACAACATGCACATGTACTCTTATTAGTTAACATATACTAATAGCTAGGACAGTTTACACGTCATGCCTGGCAGTAATCGGACAGTCTGCATCATTGGTACGCACTGTCCTTTACTCCCGTATCTAGGTCAAAAATAAACTTTTTATATGTTTTGTCTCACCAATACTTTTAACCTTTTAACCATTAAATAATTGTTTTTAATTTTCTTATAGCTTTGATTAGAAACATGACTTTGTGTCATTCGATTCTGTCTGTAATCACCCTCTAAAGTCTTAATTAACGAATTGGACTCCCACTACGCAGTCATCCAATTTTGTTAAATCACTATTATGATTTACTCTACTTAGTCGATTTCCATTATAAATCACGATCGATGTGAGATCTGAACTGAAACATGATAAATATTGATGTAGCACAAAAGCATTATACATCGATATGGGCTACATGTATCCAAAAAAGGAAAAATTTGAATAATTTAAAATAATATTGCATTAGTCACCCTTTCAATCCAACAGCCAAATCGTGTATCACATAGTATAGTGCTAACTGCCTGTTTTGTGGATCAAATGTTTTGACAACTCAAATGAAAGCTGTCGAGAAGAATTTTTCTTTGATATTGTTTTTGCAGAACAAGGTGTTTATAACTTTTGAGATTGTAAATGAAATCCTGACAAGGTTGTTCCGATTAAGTCAAATATGAAGGAAATCCTGAAGTATGGAATCTATTCAGCTGTTTTTGTTACCGAAAGGGTTAATAACGATTTAATAACGTATTCATTTTCGTTTGAAAACGCAAAAGTTTCTTTCCGTTTTCGCCTCCCGTCCACACGTATCCGATGAAAACGGTCACCGAAAACGGAAACTTTTAAAAACTCTTTCCAAAGTGGTTTTGGACGAGACCGAGACGCACAAGTGCGTGGTGAGACAACTTTGTTAACCAAAGACTGGCAAAAGGAAAGCGATAAAAAGCCACAAACAACTCGCAGGCTCGGCTAAACTCATTTGAAGCGTTTTCAGTACTTTTTGTGTATACGTGAGGACGGGCAGAAACAATTCAAAAACGCTACGTGTGGACCGAGAAATTTTGAAAAACGGAAAGGAGGCCTTAGTACTGAAGGTCATAGTAAGTTAATAAGTTGGTACAATCTTTGATTTTCTTTATTTACCGCCGTTTTATACTAGAGACGCATTATCTGTCTGGACGAACTTGGGCAAACATTTGTAGTTGGTCTGGTTATGCGTCTCTAATATAAAGACGGGCACAAGACGCATTATCCGTCTAGACGAACTTTCTTTCGTAGTGCGTCGTTCAAGACGAATTTCGTCTAGACGGATAATGCGTCTTGTGCCCGTCTTTATACTAGAGACGCACAACCAGACCAACTACAATCCCATCTTTACACTAGACGCATAACACGACAGGAGCATTATCAGATAATGCGTCTCTAGTATAAAAACGGCCATTATACTACTCTTCCCAGTAGACCGCAACACCCACGATTTTTTTCGCCATCTACGGCCGTTTAAAATTTGAACTCAAGGCGACTGAATTCTTATCACGTGATAGCTGTTTTGTTGACCACGGCGATCGGTAAAGTTCAACTTGCAATGATCGAATTTCAACTCGCATTCGTACCGTTCAAGCATAAAAAATCGCCTTCATGGCTGAAACTTGCTGACAGGGTGAACTTGATGATTTTTATCCAAGAAAAACACTATCTGCACATCCGAAGCGATATTTATGCGCAGCGAGTTGAAATTCGATCATCGCAAGTTAACCGATCGCGTGGTCAACAAAACAGCTATCACGTGATAAGAATTCAGTCGCCTCGAGTTCAAATTTTAAACGGCCGCAGACGGTAAAAAAATCTGTGGGTGTCGCGGTCAACTGGAAGAGTAGTAATACCTTCAATAGAGATAATGTGTTTATTAATAAAACAGATATTAAAGGGGCTATGTCACGCAATTTTTTGCTATTCTTTCCTGTATTATTTTTTTACGAGCTCTAAACTCAAACATGTGAAATGTGAATGAAATATTAATTTAAAGATGGAATCTTACTTACATAACAAACACAGATGATGTTTAAGAATTATTTACCGCTTGGCTTCATACAAACGGACTTTAACTTGAGAAACGTCTGAAATGTCGGGACGTCGTTTTTCAAGTTGACCTTCTCGCAATCCATTTCAATCTTGTCCAATTTTGACCATCCGCTCTTCATTGCGGCTTCTTAGTATTTGCTTTATGTTTTTCTATGATTTGAAACCATTATCAAGTGGTTTCAATCTATTTTAAGACTAGTTCGTGTGTAACAGAATTACCGAAAATAGCGCAACATAGCCCCTTTAAGAAATGCTTTAATTAAATCTCGCATTATCGAGAGATGACTGGAAGTAGTAATTATTTACTACTCCAGGTGATGGCTCATTTCCGGCTTGATCTGGACTCCTTGCTAATGGGCATTGGGCCCTATAATGGCCATTTTCTCCACACCTGTGACAAGCAACTGATATAACAGTGAAGTTTATTAGTTTCCACACACTTGAACTTAACATAATGAAGGGAAGCTGGTTGTAATGATTACTTTACCCACCCTCAGAATCAACCATTTTGTCAGTAAATGATGCTCCTCCGCCCAACCCCTTCTCAGAGTTGATTTATCGCTCAGGAATTCCTTTTTTTTTTCTTTCAAGCAATCAGGATCCTTTTTAGTCTGCGTTGCAGTCTGACATGTGTTTGCCTGCGATGCAGGCTAGCTCTTTTTTTTACTTTTAAATCTTAATTCACCCATGGTAGACAATATTTTTGGTATGCCCCTCCTCCTCAACTTCCAGAAGGTACACTACTTTGTAAAAATGAAAAGTCCCTAACAATACTATTAGGGACATGATTTGTATTCCTGGAATTGCTATATTATTATTTTTCTTGAAAAATAATATTTAAATACCATGTATAACTTTGGGGTAATCAGTTGACATTATTGCGATTTTAAAAGTGATTGATTATTTCACAAAATTCTATAAAATGAGTGATATTATTGGTCCTGTAGGGGTTTATAAAAATGTGTACTTACAACGTGGAGCCAGTCTTTGTCGAAGGTCAGCCCTATCACGGTCACCCCCATTGCGTCTTCGGAGTCTTGCTCTTTCAGCCATTTCCCTTTGATTTATACCGTCCGCTCTCCTCTGATTCCCCCTCCTCCCCCTGCCATTCCTCCAGTTACGCACGCGCCTTCTTTGGTTTGCGTTCCGCCTGCTTTGATATTGATTTGGATTTTGCCTCAACCTGGCTGCCGCTCTCCTCTCGGCCAACTCGACCACAGCCAACAGAACTGCCATTTCTCTGTCATTATTCCGGGCATTATTATCTCTATCACGTCTTTGTTCTCTTTGACGGAGATCGCGACGGACCTCTCTCTCCATGAAGTTCATGTCTACAACATGATCTAGCCAAAAATGATAAAAATGTTATTTATAACATTATTGGGGGCGAAACAGTGTTGTTCAATCAAGTGTTGTAAATAGAGGGACTGAATTAAAAAAAGAACAGTTTTTATTTTATATAAATTAATTCAAAACATTTCGGCCCTATGAGTGGGACACACTCCTAGATCTGCCACTGGAACTAATATTGCCAACTTTAAAAAAGAAGTGATCCTACCAAGATAAAAGTTTCACTAAAAATTATAAAAAAATCTGCTGGTATTTAACTCAGCGAAGTCACTCCAGTGTGTAACATGCTCCAAAGGGGATAGTGGGGAGCGCGCGCGAATATTGAAGCTACCAATGATACCAAAACAGAAATATAGTAACATTAGCTAACATTTATACACCTTTCTAAAACCATAACTTAGTCAAGTATAATAAAACACATCATACTGAAGTATAGGCAGACACAAAATGAAAATATTTCACTTACCATTACTTCTTCGAAAAGCCATCGCTGCCTATAAAAAAAAGATACCGATCATTTTCATCTGCTCGAGACGTACCATACATTCCAGAGACCAATTTCAGGTAAGAAATTTTGTGCGCTGATATTTGATCAGTAACGTCAACTGGCATCCACGAGTAAAATTTATTTAACATTCATTTAAAGAAACGTATCGAAACGTAACTCACAACAAAGCCTCGCGTCTTTCTTTTGTTAGCGATAGTCTACGAAAAATTCAAAATTAAGTGAATGGCTTGGAATATGAACAAGCCAGCAAGTGTATAGTGTATTTAGTCAAGTAAACTGAGGCACTGCAGTCACTCGTAATTTTAGTGGCAAGGTGTTCAAAGTCGCGATTGAGTCATTTCATTATTTCACATCATTATGGAATAGTTGATATCGTTATGGAATACTGACCTAATGTAGATCCCTGATGCGTGATTGAAATAATAGCTGTATGTATTTAATAGTTAAAGTTAAGTTATCTTGTAAGCCGTTTCGTATTGATTGCCACAGGCAAGAAGAGCTGAACACAAGTAAAGCACATTGTCACTTGATGAAAATAAAATAAAGTCATAGTAAGCTAGGAAATAGAACGAGTCTTAGTCTTAGTTATTTACCTGTATATTTCCTGGACCAGATACAACGTATCCTTATCGCGATTTGCTAGGGCGACCAAGTTTGCTTCGACCACGTTTTACTTCGGCGACAACGACTGCACGCACACACAGGGAGTGACTGGAAGATTTTGGTAATCTTACATCTCCCACTGGGGCAACTGATGAAGGTGACATGACAAAGGTTCCGGAACAAAGGTTACTTCAGACCCTCGCGGGTGTCCTTCTGGAAAATGACGTGTGATGCATTGAGATGTAAACCAAAAATAGATGCTAAATAGAATTATTAAGAGCGTATGACTGTAATTATGGAGAATCCGGCGACAGAAGCGAAATTTCGGATTTCATTTTATTCGACCTAAAAGACCCCTTTGGTAAACTATTTTCGAAAATCATATCAAAAAGTTCTAACGCTCTTTCGTTTTTCCGAAAATGAAAAGTTCAAAATATGGCTAAGCGCTCGCTCGAGCCCGTTGGAAACAATGAAAACTTGTGCGATTTCAGCAAGCTCGTACGCAACAATGAAAAGCATTCCTGGTTTGCTCTTTGGCTACGTGAAAAACAATCCTTTAATCTACCCTCAGATATAAAAATAATGTAATATTTTTAATTTTGAGTCTATATACTGACCCGTTGAAAATAGTGACCTTCGGGTGTTTTAGGCCAAGATAAAACTAGGGTCAACTTCAGAGGCCTATAAAAATCCTAGTATATGTACTACGATACAATACTGTATATCAAGCATAAGCTTTATCATTCTAGTTCATTGTGTAAAACTGTCGTTTTTGGCCCGAAAAAAGCAACGCGTCCAGGATGATAAATGTTGAGGCTATTTTGAGCAAATTCCTATGTGGCCCGCTGAACGGCTGTCACGCAAGAAGTTACACATGGCAAAGAAGAATGTAGCGTTTTCTTTTCTCGGTACCAAATTCTGCAACAAACGGCTTAAAATACTTCAGTGGCTTTTCAATAATATTCTATCTGTCAATAAAAGCATACCACTTACGATTTATCTGACAGATCTGACAAGTCGAACACGCAATAACACTCGGGAATAACAATATATAAATTAGCCGTCGAGCGACTAAATGTTTTAATCCAAGTAAAATTTCACAAGCTTTCACACACAGCCGTGATGAAACTTACGAAATTGAATACCTACATGTAGACATGTTATCTACAAAAAATATAAATCAAATCTAAAGATTTGTCTATTGCCGATATTTACATTTGAAAAGAGAGCAACAAAACAAACATGTCAGCGACGATGTGCCTCCTCGGTTCTAGCTTAGACTTAATTGTTTACAAATATAGCACTAAAGAATGGCACAGTTTTTCATGTTTTCTGGCCATTTTATCTTTTTTTTCACTGAAAAAATGGTTATACGTATATACACTAGCCTTTTTCCAATAACCAATGCTTCTGTACGCCATTGTATTTAAAAAAATAGACTATAAACCCACAAACAAGTATCGACCCGTCTCACCTGAAAACATGTGCAGTACCGGCTTCAGGGGTTTCTCTTGACAAATGTATAACTCTATTATACGATCCTGCTTAGAGTTAGAATAAAGGAACGATTTTTCAAGATATTTTTACAAACGACTGTCAAAATTACATATTAAACTTGGTCACATGAAATGTGACCCTCCACGGGAAAACAGGGATAAAGGTGATAGCACGCTCACAACACACTTCCACTTTAAAACAAAAGAAATTGGTTTTAGCACGCTCAAAGCGTGTTCAGGAGCACACTTCGGTAGAAAACTCCGTTGTTTCGTACAACAATAAGCGTGCGCATACGAACAATGCAGTCAAACAAAGAAGCGTGTTAAGCTTCGAAAACAAAAGCTAGCGTGCGACAACACGCTTAGCGTGCGAAATAGCACAACATGCTTAGCGTGCGAGATCTCACGCAAAATTTAACTAAAGAGTTTTCGAAAGAGAGAGAGAGTATTGAGATTACACGTTGATGCAAGCGTGAAACGTAAACATGCAAGTTTGTCTAGACAAACCGTTGCGTTACCGACTTTATGTTTCTGCACATGTAATCAAGATTTATTTTGCACAAAAACTTGTTTAGTGCCGGTTGTTAAGACTTTTCACTCGTTCCAATTAAAGTCAGTTTTGTATTTCATATTGCTCGACAGAACGGATTTCCCATGTTTGTGAGTGAAGAAGCGCGACGGTATTTTACGCTTGAACAAACACCGAAAAAAGAGAGGCCGTTCACGATGCTTTGTTTGGAACGAAACACGTTAATTAAAATGAAGATTCTGACGCTGACATTATTTTAGCAGTTCAAAGCATGCGATATGTGCGAAATGTTTTTAAAATCAGTTTATAATTTCAAGGTTTCTCAAGGAAGAAAGTGAATTTCAATTCAGGAAGATTTTGGTCACGTGCTAGGCAACGGGTTCTTGGCAGATTCCTGTTAATTAGTGTAGCAGTACACACACGCAAATCGCGGAAAGTGAAAACAAGTTCAACTACTACGTGCTCATTCATTATTGACAGCCGGGAAAAAATGAGCCTTGACGAAAAAAGCCTACAAATTCAAGCTAAAAGCTGTGATTTTATTTTGAACCGGGATTCCCATAATATATTTTTGTTTTGAATTCACGTGTCGGCGTATGAATAATGGCGACCGCGGATTTGGAGAGCAATAACAATCACGATTAATGATTAATTAATGATTAATTAACTTTTCATCATAGGTAATAATAACTGCGTATATTTCACATACATCAATATTTAAAATAAGGAGGGCGATCAATTTACTAAATTTTATGTCTGTTTGACCTTTAATATTCAGATAGTGTCTCTCTTGTTCGTCGTTCGATAGGATGCTAATTTACCTAGTTGTTTTCCGATCTCTTCCTTCTTCCTTTATAACGAGATCGCAATTTTTCTGCCATGTTTAATTTTACTCTAGCGTGTTCTAGTGTGTTCTAGCGTGCCAATTTGCACGCTAAGCGTGACATGTTTAGCACGCTAATTCAAACAAAAGGTTTAGCGTGTTAACATCTCCGAAACAAAACCTAGTGTGTCCTTCATTGTCCTACGAATTAAATATGCACATGAAGCGTGTCCTTGGACACACTAAGCGTGCTGTGTTAGCGTGTTGTGAGTGTGCTATCACCTTTATCCCTGTTTTCCCGTGGAGGGTCACAAATATGAGCCACATAATCTACAAAGGATAGCGTGACGGAAGTGGTACTGCAACGTTAAACGGAATTGGAACTGAACAAATAAGAACTACTCGTGAAATATTTAAATACAATTAAGTAGAAATTAAATCAAATTGATTTAAATTTGAAGTCATTAGTCGGGAATCAAGTCCGGCTAACGGGTCATGCTAACGAGTGGTTTTCTGTCATCCATTAACTCATTAACTAGAAATTATAATGCCGCATTCCCAGGCTCTCGTTTACTTGGAGCGAAGCGAAAACTTAGCGCGCGAAGTTCCCCCTCCTTTTTCCCCTTCGCGCGTGCTTTTTCGCTTCGCCCCAAGTAACCGAGATCCTGGAACGGGCAACATTCACAAAAACAAGAACAAAGCATGACCAGGTAACTTAGTCCACACGTGAAAACGACTACTTTTCGATGCGTCCACACAACAACGATCAAAAACTCTGATCGTTTTCATCGAAAACGCATGCATTTAAAAATGCTATCCAGAGTGGAGACGTTTGAAAACGGAGCCCTATCGTATTAGTGTGGATGACAGTGAGGATAGCGAAAACAAAGGCTACCGAAAATGCTGACGTCATTCACATCTCACGCATCCACTCCCAGTTGTCGCGTTGTAGCGTTTTTGCGGAGCGTATTCGAGCGCATTCTCGACCCCAGACCTTCGCTTTCTTGGCTACACAAGGCGCCGTCAGTCATGCGCAAAAGAGAAGAGCTCTTGGGTTGAGCGTTTTCGAGCGGATTCGAGCGTTTTAGTGTGGACGGGGAAAACGTTGCGAAAACAATAGTGTAGGCGCGGAGCTTTTGATACGTTTTCGGTAAAAAGCGTAACGTTTTCGAACATTGAGCGTTTCGAGAACACATTAGTGTGGACGGGGCCTTAAAATGCTTGTGTGTCCCATTACAAAAAATAAAGGGGAAAAAAATCCCCCACCGCTCTCCCTCCTCGAGCGCGCTCGAACCCTCCCTCTCGCTTTCTGTTCCAGCGCCTTCCACGAAGGCTATCTCTGCACAGAAAAACACAGTTACTTTTCAGATGATGCACTGCAAGAGCAGCTTGAAACCATTTGCTCGAGTAGACTAATGTAGAGCGCCTTGCTTCTAACCCTCTTAGCAGGAGTTTCTAATTCAAAGCTTTCGCATAGTGACTGAAGTAATCCAAGTTTCAAGTTCTTCAGTGTGCCTTTGCTCACCTCAGTGCAGATGTCGTACTGGTCGTAAACAATGGGATGTTCCAGTTGAAGGTGTGAGAGGATATCTTGGCGAGCGGTGTAAAAATTGGTTTCCTCTTCAGAGGCACGAATGTCGTCATCCATTGGAATGTTGTTACGAGATTTTGCAGCGAGACGCGAAAAGAATGAGGAGACTTGCTGCGCCGTCAAGAATTCCGAGACTCTGAACAGACGATTCCCATCTGGTCCAATGGACCTTCTCATTTCCCGAGCTACTGTTTCGCCATCCAGTTTTCGGCCTGTTGTTTGACCAATGCTAAACTTAGCCTCGAGGTACGCTTTCTGCGCTTCATTGAAACGGTATGACTTCTTCGTTTCTTTTAGGGCCCATCCCTCTTCGACATTAGAAACAGTTTTCTCCGGAATCCAGTGGTTCTCGAGATGTTAGTGTCGGCATCTTCCCCACACCTTCCTCTAAACGTGACGCATATTGTGTTTTCGCAAGGTCCAACAGCGACTGTCGCTCAAGTGATTTAGAGCACCTTTCAAACGAAAGGTGCCGCTCAAGAGATGAAAATCGCTGAAAGACGTGAACACAACCTTCCTTGGGGCAGGAAAAGGCCTCCATGGACGTAACTTGACCTGTGTCCTCAGCTTCCTGTGAGACGAGTCTTTGGCGTCGATGTTTGGCAGTCAAAAGCTTGAATCCACCAGAGGAAAATGGAGCAATGAGCCATTTGTATCCAGGATCTGTAAAAAATAAATTAGATATACAGTCGAATCCCTATTAAGTGGCAAAGTATAATACAATAAATAAAACGCGATAGCGAGCGCGAAGCGCAAGGAGCGGAAGACCCTCTTCTTTCGCTCGTTCGTGCCTCACTTCCACTCGGCCCATTCCCGCTCGCTCGCGCTCCGCGCTTGATTTCCGCTCTCTTTCGCCTCGAGACTGTATACAACATTTTAAAGATATATGTATGTTTTACACTGCCACTGTGATAAATTCATAGACCGCTTATTCTCGAACTATCAAAAATACATTACAGTTAGCTAATGTTTCCTTTTTAACCATACCTGTTATTGTGCTGAGATTTACAGCAATCTCCTTACCACTACCAATGCCATATGCTTTTCTGGCCACAAGCTTTCCGTTGGGGAATCTAAAATTGTTCAATTTGCTGATGCCGGGAATTTTCTGCTGGTCAGCACTGGCAAGGTGTTCGTCGAGGCGTTGAACTGCAGTTACCCGAACACCTTCGACTCCTCCATAGGAAAGCAGAGCATCTTTCATCTGTTCGGCATTGGTTACATCATGGCCCTCGTCAATATACATACGAATATGGGACTTCGCTGCGGCGGCCATCCTGTCAGCTGCTCCCTTTCCTCCCTGTGGATCACTGAAATCCACGCCTGCCACTTTTATACCTGTTGATGCTTCAATCGAAGGACAGGCAAGAAGTGTTGCTGAGGAATGATAACACCCAGCGTTATCTTGGCGCAGAAGGCTTTAGTGATGTTGGGGTGTTCAGTTGATAAGGTTTGGAGTACATGCTGGATGATGGTGATGACTGCAGAGCTGTCTTGGCTGCACGACTGTACAACGTGGATGAATCCTTGTGATTGCAGCTCACCAAGGACTCGGCGGTAAACAACAGAAATGTGCCATGAAATTCCCCTCTTTCCAAACCAATCTGTTTGCGATTCACGATACATCTGAGGAAGGAATTTCATGGCCCAGTCGTTTATAATAAGCACAGTGTCGTCATCCAAGATTTTCTATAACATCCAGCCTTGCTTTGTCCTGCTGTACAGTCCTCAACTGGTGACACTTCCAGGTATGGATGGCACGCTGTGCTGTGTGAAATAAATAAAGTGCCTCGTCACGATCGTCATCGCTAGGGTAAGATGCACCTGACAAGAGTTCCTCGATATCTTTCATTGTTGATACTATCGCCTCACACTGCTCACACCTCTCGTCGTGGTCATGGTCACACTTCTGCCTAAATTCGGTTTCTGTTTTGTCGCTTAACGCGTACACGCTGCAGTGTTCCCTCACATTGGAATTTTCACTGACATGAACCTAAAAAAAAAACATATAGACAATATATATTAATCAGTTTTCATTTTAAAAGGACTCTTGAAGTTGATTTTTCTCCCTAAAAGAACAGGTAGTAGAAGCTATGATCATCGTTTTAGACAGCTTTTTAACAGAGCTAAATGGTTATTCGTGTCGGATAACTCATTTTTAGTCTTGTTTAAGAAATGTTATTATTTTTTAATGATCATTCATTTTATGCATTCGACAACGGTTACATACGACTGATACAAATATGATAATAAGAGTTGAAAATCGTACGTGATATCGATATTTTAAAATGCCGTGACATCATCGGCGTTTCTGTCATGTATATAATATCGATTTAGCGAGTTCCTTTACACTAGTAGGACTACGTGAAAAAACATCGAGTGACTGCTTTTGCTGTACTAAAAGGGTTGGAATCGTAATACAAGTCAAGGTTTTTTCCCTTCATCCCATGTTTTACCTATATACATTTGTATACCTTGTAGTCGCCTTTAAAGTGCAACTAACCCCAAAACATTTTATTCGTTTAAATAAATGTACTTATTATTTGAAACTTAACTGCGAAATTTGTTTTGGATTTGGTTGAATCCTCGATTTTCTGTGCCCCGGCAAAGTCACCAAAAACGCCTCCATTTTTGTTCACGACCGCGTTTTTGACTGGGAATGAGTTTAGCGGCTTGTGACGTAAGCCCGGGAACCTTAGATCCTTCGCGTCCACTCATTTCCTTTAGGAAGATGCGATACACATTCGAAAGTGTGTAGAAACTCCTTCCAGGTGCGTTATTGGCCGTTGCAGCAACACCCCAGATTTAGAGAAAGGTATACTATACCATTTTATAGCGATCGTCGATAAATACGAAAAAGACGATGGATTTTGTAATCTCAAACGAGCGAAGTATAAAGTGGGACTCAGTGAGAGTCTGATCAAGAACTCTGAAATTTGTCCGCGCACTTCTAGCAGGCCGACTTCCAAAGGCTATTTAACCCGGTCAAAGCCAACTAGCAATTCGACCAAATTTTACCGAGAACCTATCTCCATCGCTGCTAAAAGATAACCAGAAAATTCAGTATCTCGAGCGTCGATCCGTGATATCGCATCTGTAATGGCGTTAACATTTCTTCCTCGTGCGAAGCAATTTCGGGAATATTGATGAAAGTCAAAGACGAATTTCTTTTGAAGGATAAAATAGTAAAACTGACAAAGATTTGAACTCCAAAAGTTTTTCTGAGGCCGAGAAATAAGCGGTCCGATAAACCGTATACTTATCGTACATTAATGCGGACCACCGTGGGAACACAACTTCCATTTCGCTTACCGAGGACGAAAAGTCATTTATTTGACGGTTTTTACTTCAAAATTAACTTAGTTCACTATGGTGGTTATTTGGAGTAGCAACGACAAACGTTTGAGGATGTCAAAACTGTAGTGATGTGGCTTGTTTCCTTTCAGCTTTGCTTCAATTTCCAGGCCCGAGCAGACCGCGCGCGGAGCAAGCCGATTTTCAATCGATCGACTATCTCTTGGCTGCGTCTCAAGCAACTCTTAATACACTTCTCTATAAACTCTCGATATACAAACTTTAAGCATGGACCAATACTTAAATAGGACAGCGCCAAAACAAGCTTTATTGGATGGCATATAAATTGTAACCTCGCTAAACAGCAGTTATATGGTGTACGACAGCAGTAGCATTCGCTAAGATTATAAAAGCGAATCATGTTTGGCAGTTTCCACATGAACACCTACAATAAAGGTAAGATAATAACA
Source organism: Desmophyllum pertusum (assembly GCA_029204205.1). NCBI lineage: Eukaryota > Metazoa > Cnidaria > Anthozoa > Scleractinia > Caryophylliidae > Desmophyllum > Desmophyllum pertusum. The sequence goes on from MU825878.1 coordinate 303,037, forward strand.
CTATTCTGTTCTGTTTAATTTTCACTGATCGATCATGAGAATGCGAATAATACATTTCGCAGCGACATGACAGCAATCGCGTTTGTTTACATTTACGCAATACTTGGCAACTTGCGACTCACCAAGAATCCCTCACATGTTCCGTGCCGTCCAATCTTTTTTGAAGCATTCGTTCTAAATCTTCATTTTCTTTAACTTCTTTGTTGTACTTTTTTAGCCATTCTTCGTCCGCCAAGGGTTCATCAGCACACATATATGCCATTTCATCGAGGCTTTCATTGCTTGTTGTGCGACCTCCATGTCGTATTCCGGAATAAAACATGTCTCAGAATCTTCGGAATCATAGTTCGACTCCGAATTTCCGTCGCTGGAAGACATATTTCTTTGTGGGTAAAATTGCGATAGTTATGAAGACGTAAAGAAAAAGAAATCATCCGAAGAAGTTTCTACACAATGTAAATCCCTCACAAAAGCCTCTTATCGCTATTCAGAACGTTCCCGCCGTTACGTCACAAGATCTCGACCCAAGACCCGAATAATGCGCGGTCGTGGGACAGAAAATTCCAAGTTTAAACGGCTGTAGAAACGCGGGGATTTTATCGATTGCAATAATTTTTTCGCAGACGTGATCAGGGTAGCAAAGAAATTTATTTAAGCGAAAAAAACTTTTTGGGGTTAGTTGCACTTTAAGGTACAGCTTTCCAGCTTTGAGATCCTCTTGTAAAACTACCCCTGAGTTCCTAGTAGTAGCTGTCTGGTTAATGAGCTCAGATAGGTCGTCAAATGCTTTTGTGCCCTCGGCGGCAATATAATCCAAACCTTTAAGGGACTTGCGCACTGACGCACTCCATTCGGACAGATGCGCAACATTGTCCGCTCACCAAATGGCACAAATCCACTCTCTGAGCAATACACTACGTACTGCTTTGCAATTCGTTGCGGTATCATCGTTCTGATGACATTGGGGACGTTTATGACTCGACCGGAGGACAGTTTCAGAGTTTTCTCTCCAAAGGCAGGTCCTGTACTAAATGTGGGCTAGTGATGTAGGCGAGGAAGTGATCTAGCTGCCTCTCGTCAATCTTTAATCGTGGCACTTGGCGTACATGTACTGGGACTGGAGCTGCTCGGCCATACTGCAGGCGGTGAAGATTTGCAATGGTGTACCTGTATTGTGTGAGCCCAGGTATGTGCCGTGAGATTTCTCTATAACTCGCCACTCCAGCCATAATCGATAGGACTTGCCGGCGGGTGTCCCAGCTTGCTGCATTCTTATATGCTGCGGCCAAGGCTTCCAGATAGCTGTTGTCAGACAATAGCCGGACGGAATCTGAACCCATAATCTTATCCATTGCGGAGGAGAGTTTTAACTCTTTCCACAAATGGGCAGCGTTATCGGGATATACCACTGAAAAAACTGACTTGACTATTTCAGACGAGCGATTAACATATCGCTCTTGGGTGCGTTCGTTTGCTTCGTTCCAATCCTTCCAGCGTCTTCCAAGTGGCTCAATGTTGCACTCTTCTAAGAAAGCATTCAGTTTGGCCTTTTGGAGCTGATATTTTCCATCCTCGCCACTGGAAGATGCTGTGCTGGCAGTCTCGGAAGATGGAAGATAACTTTCGTCCCCTATTTGAAGATTTTCATATCTGCTACCAGCCCCTCTGAGCTTGTACTTTTTTCACTGTCCTGCAATAAAAACAGGATGTGATATGGTGTGGGTAATTAACAGCAAAAATAAATTAAAAAAGAAAGAAATCTAACTAGATCACCCCATACAAAATTGGGGGTCCGTAGATTTTAGGGGTAAAATTCCGTTACCCGTTCTTCCTGCTCTTGTTCACTGCCTTCAGAACTTTGTGTTTCGACTTGCGAAACAATCTCTGGCACAACTGGAATTGACGGAGCTTCCTCTAAGCAAGTTGTTTCATGACTCGACTCCACAGTCATTAGTTCAGCTACGTGTCCTTTGCATCGTTTACAAATTGCTAGACCAAAAATAAATAAATATATCAATAATGAATAAACAAATAAACAAACTAAACAAACAAACAAACTGTCAGTCAAATGTAAGTCAGACAAAAGGAATCCTATCGCATTCAAGGACGTGGATGAGTAGGTCGAGGGGAATATGGTCGAGATACAATTATACTGCGAGCAGGCTCACAATTTGGGGAGCGATAGCAGCGAAAACGAGCCTAACGTGCCGAGTCTGGATGGGAGCGGGAGACGTTTTTTCGCGTATCGCCGCTCGCGCGCCGGCTATGATACAATCAGTGGAGCAAGAAAGTTCACACCCAAAGACGATTAGTCCCTCATTTCTCTCAGGGATAGTCTGGCTACCGGGTGATTACGCGAACACGCGGGGGTGAAAGAAATTCGCCTCCGCCTCCGCGTGTCTTGTTTCTCCGCCCGCGTCTTTTCCGCTTGCTGTGCCGATTTTTTCGCGCACGCTCGCGTAATCTGTCAGTGGCCTTATGACACATGTTTTCGTTCAAGTCACTTTTTCCCGGTTCCATGAAAATATTTTTAGTGATTTCTCTATTAAACATTTATAAAAAAATAACACACAACAGTCCTACACACACAAAGGGCACTAGATGTTGAAAAATGTTCATGTTCTTACGTGTTCCGATTGGAAGAAACGTTTTCCCTGCCATTAAGATAAAAGCTGACTCCTTGCCTGCAAATTCCTCGATCCCCTTTGGCTGACGAGGACTTGTGTCCTGCCATCTCGCTTGGCATAGAGCATCTGACCTTTCCACTCCTCCAGCCGACCACATGTGTTTCTCTATGCCGTGGACACACGGTCACTAATGCATGAGAATCTTCAATAATAAACACTCCTAGACAACGCAAATTTAACACGAAATGGTAAAAAATGAAACTGAATAGCTCGGTGATGGTTCGAATGCTGATTGAAAAGTAGCTAGTGCATGCCGGATGGTAAAATAAATAATAATACAGGAACAGTACTTACCTGCCCTTGCGAGCAATAATTGAAATTCGTTTTCAACCCCGTCGTCCACTACTTTACATGATTTCAGATGAGACGACACATCCTTGTTGCAATCTTTGAGGGTAACGCACTGAAAATCCTCAGGGTTTTTCCAGTTTGATCCGCATAATGCAGTTTGATCCACAGAATTCTCTTTCAGTAGAGAGGAATAGCCACAAGTTGCCATTCACAGTAACATTGAACGAATAGAGGCAATTCAGAAGAATAACTTATGTCGCTTCCACAAACTATGGTCTATCGAAAATCTGACCAGGAATTGAGCAATTCTCGGAAAATGACGGCAAAGCTATTTCAAGCGGTCTGCGTCACGCTATCTTTTTAGGTGAATCAATTTCATTTGCTTGACTTCGTGATTGTCACAGCACATGTAACATCATGTATTTGGTGAAAATGTTAAATGAGAGAGTAACTTACTCAATATCCTGCTCGGAATATATGGGGGAATAATCCTTAGTTGAACAAGAGGGCAATGTTGTCAGGTGAGAATTTAAAAATTGTTTTAAAATATTAGCTTCGTTGGTATGTGTCGGCGGTTGAACGCCGGGGTTGAACGGTATCAAAGTCGAAGTAATTCATCGAATTGTAAAGTACCTGTGCCAATTTAAGCTGTCGAAATGTTACCAAAACCAACTGAAATATAAATTATGGAAATAATTCGTTATTGTCATTTCTAAGCAATTTTATGAATACCTTGCTGTCGGCCGTGGTGTTTTGCGTGACACTCGTGTTGCGAGTAACATACGGAATTTATAGTCAAAATAGCCTCGACATTTTTACTCTGGATACGTCGCTTTTTGCGGGCCAAAAAAGATACTTTGAGACAGTGAACTAGGATTATAAAGCTGAGATTTGCCGTATAATTTTTTTTAGAAATACATATACTAGGAGTTATATGGGCCTCTGAAGTTGAACCTAATTTTAACTTGGCCTAAAACACCCGAAGGTCCCTATTTTCAACGGGTCAGTATATGGACTCAAAATTAAAAATATTACATTATTTTTATATCTGAGGATAGATTAAAGGATTGTTTTTCACGTAGCCAAAGAGCAAACCGGGAATGCTTTTCATTGTTGCGTACAAGCTTGCTGAAATCGCACGAGTTTTCATTGTTTCCAACGGGCTCGAGCGAGCGCTTAGCCGTATTTTGAACTTTTTGATTTTCGGAAAAACGAAAGAGCGATAGAACTTTTTGATATGATTTTCGAAAATAGTTTACCAAAGGGGTCTTTTAGGTCGAATAAAATGAAATCCGAAATTTCGCTTCTGTCGCCGGATTCTCCATAATTACAGTCATACGCTCTTAAACGACTCGTTAGAAATTGCATGAGATATTGGGATCATCTGCGTTTGTATTTTGTTCGATTGTTCTAATTTATTTTGGAGTGTATGTAAACTGAGCGGCAACAAGCGGCCTTTGTTTGTTGACCACCCCGTGATTAATCGCAACTGCTTATTGTCCAGGTATTTGTTGACAGGAACAGGTTAAATTTACCAGAACGGAGCTTTTCGTTAAACCTTCCACGGACGATTTTTTGCGATTTTCTTTTTTCAGGCCAAACTGAAATATTACTAGTTTAGCTACATTTAAAAAATAAAATATTTCAAAATCATGTAACGCGCGAAAGTTAACAAAAGAATCGCCGACAACTTTGTTCCTTTGCGGAAATGTGTGCCTGCCAAGTAATAAAATAACAGGACCCCTGGCGCACCCGATAGCATGTCCGTCGGTCACGTCCTCTCTGTTATAGCTATTGTGCGCGCATTTCCAAGCAAGCAATAGACCTATTTTGAAAACATTTTAAAGCAAACCGTGTTCAAACTTTGGTTAGTAAATCTATGCATTCTTTCACACTGCATACACCGACTTTAGTTTCTGAACCCACTCTGGCGTAGTCTACTTCGCAGCCTCCCCTAACTTTGGCGGAACAAATACAGTAAATTGAAAAATAGATTCGATTTCCTAACGGCTGAAGAAGAGCTTTTGATGTTTGTTTAAAGTTTGTGTAGCTTTAAAAATGTATAATGAGGCCTATGCATAATTTTAAAGTTTGTTCTCTCTAAGTCAAAGGACGGATGACAACTTGCTGTATAATTTTCAAGTTATTTGGTGGCCAATTGCCAATTGAATTTGTCGTACCAAGTTACTTTATGAATTTAAAATTTGTTTGCCGGCTCGTTCTCGCGGCATCGCCGTTCGCTTAAAATTTCTAGAAAGCGAGCGGCGTATATTTTCAGCCTAATAATGGAGAGTAGTGTTTTAATTAAATAGCCACGACTCGTCTCGCATCGGGCGTTTTCTTCTTCTCACGCTCGCCCCTCCAACTCGCGCTTCATTTACTCCAGCGCCTGTTAGGCGCGCGCAGGCAGGAGCCGGGCGCAGGCTACTCTGTTATTAATAAAGAACCAAGAAACAGCCAAGAAGTGAGAGTTGAGCGAGAAACACTTGTAAAAAATGCCCAGAATTATGCCTATTAAAAATAAAAAGTAAAATACGCGCACGCAAGGCATCTAGGGCGGGGGGGGGGGGGGGGGGGGGCCTTCGATATGAAAGTGGCGGGGGTGATCGTCGTGCCTTTAAGGTTAAGGGGTTTAAAATTCGTGATTTGGAACCGCTTAGGGATGTTAAAATCTAAAATTACTACCGTTAGTGTTATTCCGTTACCTTTTAGGGTAGTCAGCGGGAAAAAATTAGTTTTCTAGAATTGGTACCTCTTAGCGGTGAAAATAAATTGTAGCCACGCCCTCAAAACGAGACTGGTACCTTTTAGGGGGTTCTTTTAAAAATTTCCGACGATCGCACCCAGTCTTGCTCTTTTTGTGGCTACCGTGGATATGAATTGTATCCTCAACACTCTAACTCTGACACCCTCTTGGGCAACTCTATTTAAGAGAGGTGCCGTCCTCCTTAGTTGGAGACAAAAATGTACACGAAAAACCGCCTTAACCGTGCATGCAAACTTATGACTGTCTAACGAAGCCGTTAAGTCATGGGATAACGGCCTCGTTTGGAAACTCTTTCTATACAGACCGAAACGAGGCCGTTAAGTCTTGGGATAACGGCCTCGTTTGGAAACTCTTCATATACAGACCGAAACGAGGCCGTTAAGTCGTGGGATAACGGCCTCGTTTGGAAACTCTTCATATACAGACCGAAACGAGGCCGTTAAGTCGTGGGATAACGGCCTCGTTTGGAAACTCTTCATATACAGACCGAAACGAGGCCGTTAAGTCATGGGATAACGGCCACTTTTGGTTCGGTCTTTATATGAAATGAAACGAGGCCGTTAAGTCATGGGATAACGGCCACTTTTGGTTCGGTCTTTATATGAAATGAAACGAGGCCGTTAAGTCATGGGATAACGGCCGCTTTTCGTTCGGTGTTTATATGAAATGAAACGAGGCCGTTAAGTAATGGGATAACGGCCACTTTTCGTTCGGTGTTTATTTGAAATGAAACGAGGCCGTTAAGTAATGGGATAACGGCCACTTTTCGTTCGGTGTTTATATGAAATGAAACGAGGCCGTTAAGTCATGGGATAACGGCCACTTTTCGTTTGGTATATATATAACTAGTAGTAATCACAGATTAAGAAAATGCGTTCGACAGGTCAATCTCAAACAGAGGATGGTTCTCAATTACTTTCGGGTGATATGAAACCTGTTGGTCTTGGGAACTTATTGGGTTGAAATAGTCTTTTCATTGAGAATTGTGTCAAGGAAGTATAATTCTGAATTGGTGGAATGATATTTCCTGTATATGCATCAATTTAAGTTGTGTATTTTCTAATATTTATTGCAAGTACCGTTCAAGTGTCTCTTCCCTACCCCGCCCAACCCCCAACTCCCCACACACCTACAGAAAGGGAGCCAAAAGTGAAGTCCGAAATTGTGAATAAATCGGTGTGTATTTCCTGAGGCTTATCATATTTTGTTCAATCTGTTTGCTTGCTTCGTGAGGTTGAAAGCTAATTGACAGTGAAGGCCTGGGAGATAGCCAACCCAATAAATAACACTAAATATAACATTACATTTATGGATAGGTCATGTTGATGTTTGTAAAAGAGAGGTATTACTACCAGGCACAAAATTGCAACGGTGACATTTATTTAAAAACTTTGCTTGAACATAACTTTCTAACAAATTTTAACAAAACAGGAATTTGGCATTAATAAATAACAGTAAGCTTATCTCTTTGTTCATAATATACAAATTCGTACACCTTCCGTTGTTTCGTTGTAGGTAAGCTTATATTTTACACGCTTTTACATGTCTCTGCAATTCTGCACGACTCATAGCATTATTAAATTTCGAAAGGTTGAACTAGTCTGATTCGGTCTTGACTATACAACTGTCTAACGTAAACCTGAGCTACACAACTCGGTGGGTTATATATTTCAACCACAAATCATGATCATCAGAGTGAAATGACACAGTTCGTGTTGTTTTGACATACAGGCTAGAAGACCGTCGAGCGGGTTTGACAACAGAGCGCCGAACTGCGGCTTATATTCGCACCAGGAGTCGTACACAGCTCCTTAAAACATGATAAATGTTAGCTGCAAGGCTTTTGAATGCCATAATATGTCTAATTTGAAAAATAAAGTAACTTACCCGACGTTGAGATCGCTCCAAAATACGCAACATCCAACACGAGTTGACAAAACAACAAGATCCCAGGCTCTATCCCTTTTCCTCTCTTGTGTACCTGGGAACGAGTTTGATGACGAAATGTACGCGGGGGGCCAAATGCGTGTCGATAGAAACATAGCCGAAATCTCAAAAAAGTCCCGCTTGTGTGAGAGAAGGTGAGAGAAGACTGGAAATTAGTCTGCGATCTCCTTCGTCGACCGCAATAAATTATAAAGTAGAAAAAAAAATTGAATATATTTAAAATTACCGAACATGAAAACGGCCTCAAAATCGTTGTAATATACAGAACAATATAACGGCCTATATAGTTATTGTGATAATTCCCTTCGAGGATCTTCGTTTTGGAGACAACCGCAAAACGACGCGGTTTTTTTCGCTCCAACCGAAGCAAATTTTCCACCAAAATGTTCACTAGATCCCAGTCTCTTAAAAACGGAGTGTGGTATTGACATTACGCCTATTGAAATGAGTTATACCGCTAAAAGCGATGACCGCGTGGTTGAACTCCATTCAAGCCTTTATGCAACATTGGTCACTTCAAGGTCAAAATGACAGGACTTTTTTTAAGTTATTAAAATATTTCAACGTTTCCAGATAGAAGAATACCCAAATTACTGGAATCCGAGTGTGGATTTCCGAAAAGTAATTCATAAATGGGCGAAATTTTGATTTTCCCTTAAAAATGGCGTTTTCGCGTGATTTTAAGGGTCAAATTGGGGGTCTGAGGACGAGTTAAAAAATCAGAGGCAAATGTCACCCAATTTTTTGCCATGATCAGTGTGTATTTTCTTTATACTAGTCATAGTTACCGCAAAAGTGCCAACGACATAGAGGAGCGAATAATTGATAGAAAGCTTTAAAACATATGATCATGAAATATATACGTTTAAGTCTGACCGGCATTACATTGTGAATATTAAAGACAACATTAACACGAAAGTCCCAGTTTATTTGATGACAAGATAACAAAATTAATACCCCATCCTAAAGTTTCTGGTTTGCTGAAATTTTCTGTCATTTTAGTTGCATGAATGGTTGAAAGAATTTTAAAATTATTATCGGAACGAGGAAGCGTTGTGTGACGAGGGACAAGATTTATCTTTCATTTTTTTCATAGTATCTCAATATGTTTTTGTTTTTTATGCGCATGCGCATTAAAAAACAATGATAGAGAACCGTAAAATGTTAACACTTCGGGCGTTAGTCAAACTTCGGTGTTCCCCTGGGATTTCCCGAAGTGACACATCATCACGAGTGTTATTTCGTATCGTCATCGTAATCAATCTTAGGCCGAACAACCAACAGTCATAACGGCCATGATGCAGTGGACTTCCCAAAGAAGGGAAAATTTCAACCCTGCCAGAAAATAGATAATTCGTGGAAACGTTTTTCTGTGAATGAACTGAACGCCAGCTGAAAAGTGGCCAGTGTGGGACTGTATGCCAGAGTCCGCGATCAATAGCGAATATCTAAGTCAAATTCTCTATACCTGCATTGACCAATTTTTGCTGTGACCTTTGGCTTGGAATTGTTTTGGGAAATCGTCATTGAATGGCGCCAAGGACCAAGGTAATTAGATTTCTATTGTTATGTTTATTACCCGACTTTTTGACTATGATGATCGAAGCTACTCTGCTAGCAGGGTAAACATGGTCGTGTATCTTTCAGTTCTTTAGTAGCAGGACACTTTTGGGCTTTTATAGTTTAAAACGTACAAGCTTTTGGCTCGAAGCACAAGAACTTATATTTTATCGTAAATTTAATTTGTTCTATTTTATCGTCATCAATCTTAGCGAAATATTCGTCACATACATCCCACTCCAAATGAAAATAAACCCTGTCAAAATTGCCTGTCAGAACGACAACAGGACGACTTTCTGAACTTTTTATTGCTAGGAAAGCAAAACAAACCGGCCTTCGATCGATAAAGAACGAGTTCAGTTAAAACCAACAGTTTATGTCGCAGAGTTCGAGACATGTTGGAGTGCTGTGTAAACAACTTGTTTTATAAGTTTAAGTTTTCATTCTGATTTCTTGCGCTTTTCTTGAATTTACAGATATCTATTTAAAAAATGCATTTCTTTCACTGTACATAGTTTCTTGGTAGTTTACCCAGGGGTCCGGAGGATTTTTTCTCTCTTGTTGAACTTTTGAGTCCTGACTTGAAATTGAGAAAACCCCGGAAGCAGCACTTCGATGTTTACATCCAGGCGCCGGTGATTTGATAAATGCGAATTTTATATTGACCTCACTCTACAGAGAGGAATTAAAATCAGCAAATAAGTGAATCTGAATATATAATAATACAGACGCAAAACGTCTCCGTTAATTAACGGCGAAATATTTCATCTGTACATATTAAAGCATGCACCTAAAACTTTGCCTCCAGACGGACTTACACGGAAATCGGTCAAATTTTCCAAATGACTCAAAATCGAAGAAATATAATTTTATGGGGTGAAAATCTAAAAACGTTTGCCTCCGGACTTCCATAGATTCGGCGCTCAGACTCTATTTTCAGTTTCTGGATCCGCGCCTGACATCACTTGTTTTCACCGGGTTCTAATTCAGAACCCGGCGAAAACAAGTGTAATCACACAATTATTAAGAGACCTAACCTGAAATATTAAACTTGCCAAAACCTTACATCTGGACTGCAAAATTTTTGCCAACTATGATTCCTTTCATAATGTTTAACTAAGAGACAAGAATTCAGATGTAAGGTTTTGGCAAGTTATTTCAGGTTAGGTCTCTTAATAATTGTGTGATTACAATAATATCAGAAATTTCTACGGCCCCCTCTTTCTTAAATTTGTGGATCCGCCCCTGTGTTGTGTTCTTGGGCAAGACATTTAACCCACACAGTGTCTCCCTCCTCCCAGGAGTACAAATGGTTACCAGCAACAAAATGCAGGGGGGAGGGGGGGGGGGGGGGGGAATCTGCTATGGACTAATATCCCATCCAGGAGGACAGAAAACAGGATACGCCTTGCAGCGTGGGTCAGTTTGGCCAGAGTGCAGCTTAACCTATTGTTTGCACAGTATACAATACACTTGAATATTATTTTAACCGAGTGAGCATTCATTCTCCAATATAATCATTTAATAATTTTACAGCATCCATTTATTATCCAAAATGGCCATATGGCTGAATTGATTATTTATTTATTTTTTTCATTTTTTTTGTTCAAATGGTAAACAGCCGAAGCGGCTTCCAGTAACCAACCCCATTATTAGGATCTATTTGGAAAACCCATGCACTTTTGACCTTAAAGAGTTAAGGAAAATTGCATTCCCACCGGATTTTTACTGCAAATAGCAAGTAATCCATTACCATAATGTGCCTCATTCATACCCCTGCAAATAGCATAACTTGTCTTCATTGGCACCAAACACATAAAAACAAGTACGCATTGCGGACCTATTTTTTTAATAGGAGAGCAAAACCATTTTTGATAATTTAACTGTAGCCAATTTTAGTCCAAGAATTGCAACTTCATAAATAATTGAAGTATTTTTCTTTCCAAGAGTTTCGTGTATGACACAACTGAAGACGAATGAATGTTTACATATAAAATTAATTTTATATTGTGCGTGCGAAGCAGACTACACAAACAAGATCAGAACGTTTTGAAATGATTGAAATATTTTATTTCACGAACAGCAACTTGCTTTAAAATAAAACTCAAACCAGTTCGAACATATTGGCGGAATATTTAAACGACGTCTAAAAAGTTAGTTAATGAGGTATAAATCAACTTATAAGCAGGTCAGCCGACTAAGTCGCTAAATGTTTTTTTAGTATGTGTTTATATACACCTTCTAAACAGGGTTTACTGTACGGTTAATACATTTAGGTTGGCCAGTCAGTTTAAAATCGTATTAGGCCATGGTTTTGTTAATCCCGGTCTAAACCTTGTTTTTAAAAATGTTCGGCCCATAAAGTTGGCGATTATCGAATATCAGTGATTAAAGGGTCCCTCTCAACCAGTGTGCATTGCGGTCGTGTGTTATTGTTTTGATTCGGGAAACGCGGCAGCCGCCATTTTGAATCGAGGAATGTGTCAGGACAAAAATGAAAAGTGTAAACGTGTACGGTTCCTTGGTTGCAGAAATTAGCGTGGATGCAGTTCCCGACGGGCACACAGTGAGTATTTTCTCCCGTTTGAATGAATTTTGTCGCATTTATGGGTCATTTAAGCTTGTATTCGAGGTCAGATCGAGTCAGCGAAAAGTTTTTTTTCAAGGTCAGGAAATGTCAAGGAGTTTGTTATCTGATCAAGGAAACTCTAAATTTCTTACGAAGGTCAGGGAAGTTTTGTTTTCTTTAGGTGTGGCAACCATACATGGACTTGTTCTACAGGAAGACACACATATAAATATAAACATCTCTTCGCCAGACTTTGTCATTTATAATTTTTTATTTTATTTTTTATTTTTTATTTTTATTTTTTTAAATAATCTTTATTCCATACACTGAAAGTACATACACACACACATAAACTTGCAGCTACTTTAAATTTGATTAACCTATTTACAACTCTTATAATAAGCAGAGGAGAGGTTTCTATATAGTATAGAACTGGTTCATTTGACCCTTGGAGTGAAATATGGATCTTTGTACAATGATCTTGTTCTTGACAAAGTCAAAAAATTGAACGAGGTTAGGAGTTTTTAGCTCAAATCTTTGTAGAAAGATGTGTCTTTTGCCAAGGAGAATATAGTAGTTGAAAGTTTTGTAGTTTTGTTTTCTTTAGGTGTGGCAACCATACATGGACTTGTTCTACAGGAAGACACACATATAAATATAAACATCTCTTCGCCAGACTTTGTCATTTATAATTTATAGTGTATCGGTGCTTTCAGTCCGCAAGAGCAAGCGGTTCATTCAGAAGTCTCTTTCGCCTTGTTTTATCTCAATCAACAGTCAAACTATCGACCCCACCACTCCAGCAAAACAAAGAGCTATTCCTTTATTCGAAAATTTGGAATATTTCCTTCCAAACGAACTTGTAAATTTTTAGCAAGTTTCCCGATAAAAATACAATATGTTCAAATCTCTTGTAGGCTATTTTTAGAGCAAGAAAATCGAATTTCAGTCAAGCTATTGACAGTATAGAAAAGACAGCTTCCTTTTATCCTAATTGCAGGTGGTCCTAATCCTGAAGACTCACCTGGAAATGGTGTGATTGTGGGGGTGTGCAGACCCATGCAAACATCAGAGGAAGAGCAATGTTGTACAAAACGAGTCATATCTCTATTCAACTGCTCCATACCACAAAATCCCGGTTATAAGCCCTGTGTTGTTTTATACAACTTCGTAAGGGGTTTTGGATGGGCTTATATGCTGTGGGGCTTATATCCTTGTTTGGGGGTATAATCGGAATAAAAAAAGTGTTTCAGAATGAGCTGCAACAAGTTGATGCAGCAATAATAATATAATTTTATACCAAGAGGCTCTCTCACTGAGAAGTGATTTTCAGAAAGGTCCTGGGAAAAATAATAATAATTATGTTTTCCATTTGCTGGTCTTTAATAATCCTTCTGCAAGTCTATCAATGTAACAAATTTTAAGTGGAAGAAAATGGAAGAAAAAAAAATTATTATAAGCTATAGTTACAAGCTATAGCCCCCCTGCTCATAAAATATATATTTTTTGGTAGCAGGGAAATGGGCCAATTACGGGGGGAGGGGGAGGGGGAGGGCTATAGCTTATAACTGGTGGGGGCTTACCCGCCAGCTGCCGATGGACAATACTTGGGTTTTCGACGTTCGTGGTTTCACAGTGGAAACTGTACTTTGGGACACATCCATTAGCAAAAAATATTAACAGTCATATAACATATTTTGTAATCTACAGTCCTTGTCCCAAGGGTTTTTAATATCTTTATTACAATCACCATACTATCTAGTGTAGTCTGAGTCACATAACCTGTGGCTTTTGCTGTTGCTCAATGCACAAGGATATGTAATATAGAGAAAATTATGTTTTTGAGAAGTTCAATTTCTTACACTGATTGTTGTTGTAAAGTTTCAATTGTTGAGGAACCTCGATATCTTTTAGCTTGAATGGTGTAATGATTTATAATGGAAATGAGAATGTTACTTTTTTGTGGAAAAATGAAAATGGTGTATGAAGATGGTGTACATACAAACTTGTATAACCTGAATCCATATTTTAACACCTGTTCGAAGGGTGGATAACGCTATCCACCGGATAAATCACTATCCAGTGGATAGCATAGTTTATTTTGTTAACACTTATCCACTGGATAGTGATTTATCTGGTGGATAGTGTTATCCACCCTTCGAACAACCAGTCCCAGATTGTGATTATATGTTTTTCCTTAAATCTTGAAAGCTTGGCTTTGACCATTCCCACATGGCTATTGTTGGAGCCAGAATCTGGGGATTGGTGGGACTTACTTCAATAGGCGAGCAATGGTGTCTTGATTATTTACTCTTTTGGGTAGTATTTTGGAGCAGAGGGCAACCTACATGTAGGCTCGATTACCAGCCGCTGTTCGGGAAAATGAGCCCATGCTCATTCCCCAAAGGGGAGGAACGAAGACCGGACTCGAGAGAGCGGCGGAAATTGAGCCTAAGAGCAACCCAGTACTTTTAAGATTTCTATTCTTTCTCTGGGACAACATAACAATAATTATTATTTTGATATGTTACTATAAGCTCTCTTGAATTAACCCTCTATGTCTCAAAAGACATGGACGTCATGATCCAAGGCTGGTTGGATAACACAGGCCAGAAATATCTAACTTGAAAGTACTCAATGAGAGAAATAAACAAATTACAAGTGTTATCATATAGCTAAAGTTACTCCACTGGGATTGATTGTTTTCTACAATTTCAGTGCATGCACCCAATTCTTTCATTGCAAAAGCTGTTGCATACCAATAAAAAGCAACAAAAATATCTTGACATTGGTGATTACATCTTAAATCTGGGTTACATATCCATTTTGCGTGAGCGAACACATTTACTTGTTTATAGTTTATTTATTTATTTACACAATTCGCCAATGGCGGGTAAATAGACAATAGGACATTACGTCCCTTGCTAGGCCTAGTTCATATAAGATATGTGTTTGTCTCACTATAATTTTTGATTTTCTGCAAACTTATCATAATACTTATGACTGGTGTCAACATCTGATCAGGACATGTAAACATATGCACCTTTTTATGTTTCTTCAAAAAACAACCTTTCTGAGGAGTCTTCCATATCCCCATTTATAAAGGGGTCTCCAGTGGAGAGCAAATAAACGGTTGATATATAGCTGAGAGACTATTGGATAATTGAAATATTGTTCTTGTCACCAACCTCAGTCCATTGCATGCTGTCAAAAATATATAATCAATACCTCTGCTTATAGCATGATGTGGGTTTACATTTAAATCCCATTAAAAAATACAGCAACGATATTATTATTTTATTATTTTTTAGTTATTTTTAATGTCCCATGCACTCACTAATCAATCATTAATATACACGCTTATGCCCTAAGCATGAAAGCGAGGCCTAAGGGCGAACTTTAAAAGAGTGGAAACATAGCTGAAGAAACAACATCAAGTGATTTAGAGGTTGTAAAATTAACCCTGGAAGTTGTTATTGAAGACTCCATTGGTCTTTCCATCAAGAATTCAGGAAAATCCAGTTGTGTACATTTCAGTCAAAACTTTGCTTTTATTTTCTATAAATGCTCCAGGAATATTTTAATTTTGCAACCTCTAAATCGCTCAATGTTATTTCTACAGCCATGTTTCTACTCTTTTAAAGTTCGCGGGGAATCTTGTGGCCCTTATGCATCAATCAATTTCAGCTGTTACCATCCCCCCCGGGCCGACCCCCGGGGATTCGTATTTTTTTTTTCGTGGGACTACAAAATTCCCGCCCCCGGGATACAGGGCCTTACAAATCCCCGGGGTATGTCCGGGGGAGGGGGGTGGTAACAACTGGAATTGATCGATGCATTAGGCCTCGCTTTTTCATACTTAGAGCGTAAGCGTGTATGGATTAGCATATTTCTTAGAAGGCAAAACATACATGTATAAAAGTGAACAATATTGTTTACTGACACAAGGTAAGCTTATAAAATATTAATTGCCTTGATCCATTGACCAAGCTGAACACACTGTGATAGGCAACTACAAATGAGGAAATGCCCGTAGTGTATCAAGAGCTCGAGCCCCCAGTCCTACCCACCCCAGTCCCCAGCAGTGAGCCCCTATCCACTCGAAGGGGGTAATCCACGTGTGATATTACTGAAGCAATCCAAGCTCAAATCCGTGTGCGCGTAGCCATGAGATGAAAAGCAATAAATGCACGGGCTCCCCATGTATGTGCATGGCGTGGGAGCGAATCGTCCGTGCATATGCATGCACATAGTGCCTCATGCATCGACCTGGAGTGTGCCTGGGGCGGCAAATGTGGGTATACGGGCAGGTATACACTTATCAGGTACAAAGGTAAAGTCTTCAGAAGCCTAGTGGCCCACTACTGGCGGAGCTTATCTCGGTTTCTGTAGCATGAAGCGACTAGGAGTATTGCTACTCCCCTGGATGGGATACTAGTCCATCGCAGGTTACTCCCCAGCATTTTGTCGCCGGTACCCATTTATACTCCTGGGTGAAGAGAGGCACTATGAGAGTAAAGTGTCTTGCCCAAGAATACAACACAGTCACCCTGGCTAGGGCTCGAACCCGGACCGCTCGGTCCGGAGTCAGCGCGCTAACCATTAGGCCACCGCGTCTCCCACCAGTACACTAATCAGGCCTATTGGGTGTTCGGGTATCCAAGCAGGGGGTAGGGCCGGGCGCGGCCTTGCCAGGAGCAGTCTTGCCACGGATGACCGCCACAAGCTCTAAGGCGTAGCGTCTTCGCGCTTCCTTTGTAGTCTCAATAAGCTTTTGGGCGACGCAATGGGCCCCACAAGGCTGACACAGCTGAGTAGCAGATTTTACTCCAACAACACAAAGCCGGCACGGTACAGGCGGATTATGGCCTTTAATTGCCGACGAACTTGTTCAAGAGCTTGCCCCGCTGCTATCAACTTCTCGAGCCAGAGCTAGTCAGATGGGTCCGCGGGAACAACGTGGTTAGCCACTAGCTAGGGCCATTAGCCGCCCGGACTTGAAAGAGAGCAAGCCTGCAGCAGAGGACAACTCTTGTTGAATGATGTAGTCTTCTTTCAGGTCTTTGTGTAGAAACTCTTGAGGAAGTTATTGACGAGAGTCTCTGTTACCCGACTAGCGAGAGCAGCTTGGTACCTCTTATAGTACTTTTTCACCACCTCGCTCAAGCGTTGGACATCGCCGTGAGTTAAGCGGACGCCAATGAAATATTCGCTTTGCCTGTGGCAACCAGGATAGCCAACTTTTCTCTGGGATCGTCCGGCGCCATTCCTGTGGTAGCCTGCGAATACAGTCGCCTTCAATTCCATCGCGCTGCAAGCGGAGCGCGATGGAAGGCGGCTGTATTCGCAAACTATTCCGGTGGCCGCTAGCTGTAGCCGTTCCGGCGGTGGTAGCGGGAACCGTGGCTGCCGCGCCCGCCGTTCCAGCAGGGTTCACCGATATAATATTTTTCTTGGTCGAATTTCGTCGGAGAGTACTGCACAGCTTCCAAGAAGCTATTACATTAGGGGAAGAGATTCCCCGTTCGCATTCCCCGGTCCCCGTTTTACCATTCCCCGTTTTACCATTCCCCGTTTTACCATTCCCCGTGTCTTGTTTTAAAGCTAACAATAAGCTAGCAAGCAGCCGTAACAATATTATAGTCAGTGAACTTCCGCCGTGGTATTTCACTTCCGCCGTGACAAACGTTCGTTGTTCTGCCGTGAGCTTGCGTTGTTCTGCCGTGACACTTACACCGTATTAATCAGATGGAGTTTCTCCATTTTGCCGTCAAAAAATGAAAAAATTACATAGAGCTACGCGTAATTTCCATTTTTCTAATTTAAGTAAAAAAATGGAAAATTACGCCAAGTATCAAATTTCATTTTTCAATTTTTCTAATTTTAGTCAAAAATGGAAAAATGGAAAATTATGCTCAGTATATTTCATTTTTCCATTTTTCTAATTTAACTCCAAAAATGGAAAAATAGAAAAATGGAAAATTACACCAAGAATATTCCATTTTTTCATTTTTATGACTTGGCTCAAAATAATAGAAAACGGAAAATTGACAAAAACTGCTTTTTAACCATAAAAAAATATTTTTCGAATTTTTTGATTCAACTCCATATTAGAAACATAGGCACGCAATGCGTGCAGAAGCGATGACGTTAGATAACTAGTCAGAGTGATATTGAATTTGTCAGTCACAATTGGGTCAAGTAAAAATGTTGGGAGTGGAAGCGAGGTCTGAAGAAAGAGGAAGGACAGGGGGGAGAGGGAATTTAGCGATCGCTTGTAATGGCTGAAGTGCAGGCTGTTTAATATGATATGAAAATGACTATGTCACTTTTTGTAGAAAGTCGCAGTCAATCTCATGGAAGTATTTGTTTCGAATTGAAGAGGGGTTGAACAACAGAAGCCAAGGGGTTCATGTATGTTGTTGATCAGATATGTTTTCAGGAGTGTGCCTCTATGACCTCTAACCCCGTGACAGTCATAGAACGTTAACCTACAGATGATGCATTTATATACAATATACAGTACACGGTGCAGTGTAAACTCATTAATCTGACCACCAATGGGCACCAAACTCTGGTTGAATATGGGATTCTTAAATAAGAAAAATACTACAATGTAACTTTGCTGTTATTCAGACAAAAGTGACCGTAATAACGAGGTGGTCGTATTAATTAAGTGGTCAAAATAACAAGGTGGTTGTAATCGGGTTCTACTGTACATGTACATTCAACAACTGTTGTACTCAAAAATGAGCTGCAAATAAGTTTGTTGTAAAGCAAATATAATAAATACTTATACCTCAAGCTAGCAATACATCACAAGATTTTATATTTTGGAGAAAAAGTTGTTCTGTGGATATAATGTACATGCACACAAGTTTGTGGCACATGTATCCAGTTCTCTGCTAGGTTACAATACAGTGATTCTGTAACATTTGCAAAGATCGATGTCCAGCCTGTATGAAACTGCACGATTGTAAGCTGTCATTCTAGACCAGTCCAACTGTCTGGGTACAGATGTTCTGATGTACTGTTTTCTATGTAGCACTGTCATGCAAAATATAAAGCCAAGTGCCGAAATTTGTGAGACTGTCTGAACAACAACAGCAAGTATGCTTCCTTCATATACATTGTACATCTACAAATGTAATGGTTTGTTATGAAGGTTGGGTCCAGTTCTGAATATGTTTTGATGGTTTCAAGGCAGCTTTCTTGACAGTTTTCTTTGTGCACAAATTCCCGTCCTTTTGAATTCAAGATTGTTTGCATCAGGTGATCTCTTGAATGCTGTCACAGCAAGGCGGTCTTCAAATACTTGCATGAAATTAGTGAAGATTATACAGCAGGCACTTTTATCTTCATCACCATCTTAAGTTGATATCATCACTGATTTACATGTATGGCACTGTATACAGGCTGTGTACAATGTAGTATGGGTAGTTGACTACCTTGATGTATAAAAAAAGAAAAAAGTTAAAATAGAAGGCTTGGCACACTGCTTTTTCTTACTGTGTGAATTTTGTACTACTTATATCTTTGTAAGGTCGTTAAAAAATGAGCCCTTGTGTATCTCAAATTCTAACTATCTGATAAATTGCTAACTTTAATACCCAACAGTTCAAATGAGAAGACACTCTTTTCACTATAAAAGTTTTGAAGATATTGCACTATTTCCGCTATACTGTTCAATTCCAACATAATGGCTCTTCCATTTACAGTGAGATCTCCATACATATCTTGTGAATGAGAATCAAAAATTCTGTAATGACCTTTATTGTCAAAGATAATGGCAACTGTGTTGCTTTCAATAGTCAACAGAAAGGCATTATAGTCTTTTATTAACATATTAAGCACATTTTGCAATGGTAGAAAACAGTCTCTAATATCAGACATATGTAAGTCCCCACTGCAATTATCATTGTTTGACAAAGCAGAAGGAATCTCAGACAGCAATAAAAAGTATTTTCTTGCTAAATTACTAATATGAGAATAAAGTTTATTACCTAGCATCAGTATTTCATTTAGGTTATCTCTACAACAAGTAGATGCATTGGTTTTACAATTAAGCTTATAAACAACTGCAGTTGAGCACATCGCCACGAACTGTTTATCAGCATTTCTTCCAAACCGTGAAATATCACCTTGATGATAGTCAGCTGTAATTGTTTTAGACGAATCCACAAAGTAGAAAGGGCCAGGATTCATTTCCACATCATTAGCAAGTCGAATCAGCAAGGGAATGTAAAAACGATACAACTATATTTGAGTGAACCAAAGCCTGGCATAATAAGTCATTTGCCACGAGCGGATTACTCTTTTCAACGTTGGAAGATATATTATCGCTTCCATATTAAGCCTATTTAGCATAAACAACATAGACCAGAATTTCCCTCTCACGCGATTTGAGTATCCTTTGGCTTCGATATGAACCACTGCGGCTCTATTATGCATTAAAGACGCAATGATCTATACATGAACGCACTTACCTTTTCAATCTTTTCAAGGAACTGCTTTCGGTAACTTGTCTCTAGTCCCCTATCGCGTTTGCATGTAAGCTTGTGTCGTACGGTATGTGTGCACGAGTTTAAAGCTTATATGTTTTTGTAAGTGAGTACAAATATATCCGATACGTGATAAAGTACCAGAGGCACCTTTGATTACTAGCTGAGTCCGGCTCTGGAGTATGAGGTGCCATTACCGCCAAAATTCAGCCCTTTAAATTTTGTAAATGGTGCCTTTAATTTTGTAAATGGTGCCTTTAATTTTGTAAATGGTGCCTTTAATTTTGTAAATGGTGCCTTTAATTTTGTAAATGGTGCCTTTAATTTTGTAAATGGTGCCTTAAATTTTGTAAATGGTGCCTTAAATTTTGTAAATGGTGCCTTTAATTTTGTAAATGGTGCCTTTAATTTTGTAAATGGTGCCTTTAATTTTGTAAATGGTGCCTTTAATTTTGTAAATGGTGCCTTTAATTTTGTAAATGGTGCGTTATATTTTTAAAAATGGTGCCTCGATTTTCGTAAATGGTGCCTTTAATTTTGTAAATGATGCCTTTACCTTTGTAAATGATGCCTTTAATTGTATAAATGATGTCTCTGTTTTTATAAGTAGCACCTTGACTCTCATAAATGGTGCGGGTTTTTTAAATGGTGCCTCGATTTTCGTAAATGGTGCCTTTTTTATTCAGAGGTTTGGGGACAACTTTCAGGTGACATAACCGAGAAAGACTGCTGCTCGGCTGAAAATGATGAGGGAATAAGGTGCTTAATTCTCTTGAAGGGGCCGTAGCTGTTGCTGTCGCT
Source organism: Desmophyllum pertusum (assembly GCA_029204205.1). Classification (NCBI taxonomy): domain Eukaryota; kingdom Metazoa; phylum Cnidaria; class Anthozoa; order Scleractinia; family Caryophylliidae; genus Desmophyllum; species Desmophyllum pertusum. The sequence continues at coordinate 324,160 of MU825878.1, forward strand.
GCTAGAGAGGTTTGTGATGAGCTTGCAGAACTTTCAATATTGTTTGTGAGCCTTTCAGCTGCTCTAGAAAGAATTCTATACTAGCCGCCTGAGCAAGATCATGCGCCATCTTGACAGCGTGGACAGCGTGGCGCGAACGGGAAAATGCATTCTCGTACCAGGGCCCACTGGGCCCATCGTCTTTCATAGCCGGAAGTTCTACAATGTAGATTATAGGACTTCCGGTTTTCGTGTATGTCATGTTCAAGTGACATACTACTGTGTGGGAGTATAATGGTGGCCAAGAGGGTCTTTTATTATCACAGAGAAACCTATCACACCATAATATAATAGCCGATAATTAGCCATCTTTATCCTGCATGCTTTATATTTTTACTAGGTTTTAATCTTACATGTACGTAATTCTTAGGTGATTTTTAGAAATTTTATTCACATTTATTTACTACTATTGTCTTTATTGTGTTTTGTATATAATTATAAGACTTGTATACATCAGACAGATTGTTGTTGTACTGGAGAAGCCCAAATGGGCTTAATGTTTACATATTAAAGGAGCTACATCATGGATGGCGCTAGTTTGTCACGCGTAATCCGTCTTAATCTTAATCAGTTGTATTGAACCATCCTTGTATATTTTTGGCTTATTATTAATTCTTTGGTATTTTTCTACCTTAGAAAGCAATTATGTTGAGGTTTCCTTCAATCTGGAAGTAATTTTCTACATCAGAAAAATGACTTAAAATATCCTGACATACAATGTAGCTCCTTTAAAGGACCTAAGAGAACTTTGCAGTTGCTCCTGTGTAGTCCCAAAGACGGCGTTCCATCAAGAGGCATCATTGTTGGAAAACCAACAATCTCATCAAATTATATATATACAGTTTTGTACCAAACTCAACTCAAGATGCAACAGAAACAGTCACATTATGTTCCATACTTCAAAATTCAAAACATATAGCAATTAATATATGACAGTAAAGTCTTTATATGATTTTCTGCACTTTTCTTTGCTGTGATCGTTCGCTACAACATGCAATCTGTTACAAAGTCCTTTACTAAAAGATAACATCTAACACTTTCCCATGGGGTGGCTGAGGCCACTCTATAACCACTGTCTTCTACCATTCTGATTAGCTCATTTAGCTGGGTTTGATTCAAAGGGCCATTTGTGACTGCCACTTCAATGTCATCATCACATTCATTGTCAATACTGACTGGACCATCCCAATCAATACCATAGTCAACGGTAACGGTTGGCTCAAAACTGGAATTTTCAAAGCGGCCTTGCACCCACAACTGTAGTGGAGTCATGTTGCGTTCTGTGCTCGGAGGATGTCTTATCCAGGCAGCTACCCACTCCTGTAACTTGTGATTAATGAGGTCAAGGAAACAACAGTGTAGACACCATAAATCTCTCCACAGGCGCTCTATCCGCTGGTTGTGAACGCTTCGGCCAACAAGTGCCGAACCTCGATCAGGTCCTCTTCTCTCAAGCATGTATCGTACTACATCAACATTCTCACCTCCTCTATCACTACGAACACTGGAGGGTAGTGTAGTAATTGAGAGCCTTTGTTATGGCGTGACTATAATGCGTGACATTGCATTCCTCGAGTTACTCACGTGATTTGTACACCGCTTTGATTCTGAATAAATTAGTATGTGTTAGTGACAACTCATGGCCGGTTGTTCTTCATTTGCACCGGGCTTATTACATTGGCGACGGGTTTATTACAGGTAGTCCCCATGGGCAGGTATATTTTGCAGGTTGCAGGTTGAGACTACTTTTAGAAACATTACACACACGGTTAGGCAGAGAATGGCGTAACGGTTAGCCCAGTTAGCTTAAATTAGCCCAACTGAAGGTTAGCCTAATTCTAACTGAAGGTTAGCCTAGTATGGTTAGCCTAATTGTTGGGGTTTGGGTTAGCAGTTGACCTGCAACCTGCAAAAAATCCTTGCCGAGTCCCCATTGGGCTACAGCATCTAGAAAGCAACCAAGAACAGTTGACGCTTTGTTGTTCGTGTTACAAGCTAGATATACAGGGATTCGGGTAAATCCATCGACACACCCATGCACCACAAAGCGCCATCTAATCAGTTTATGGTTACCATCGAAGTGCCATAGCGCTTGCGGACGAGACACAGAATAAACACGTCGATGAATAGCGAACAGATACACCTACTGGGTCAACTCTTTGCAAGGACTGTCTCGAGATGCAAGGTAACCAGCCAGATTCTTTGATCCACAGTTAGGATGAAAGGTCTTGATATCTCTAACTTGACTGTCCAACTCTGGATCTGTAATGGTGGTGAATGACCCCGCTGATATGCCGTATTCAGCAAGACGTCGTTCAATGGTCCTCGTCGATACGTACGTGAAGTAACACTGAAATCTGTGGAAATGTTAACCCCAGGTCAATCAGAGATTGAAACTGATCCTCGCTGATTTCATAAGAAGGGCATCCTGGCATATTGGTATTGACTCGAGGAGTTCTCGTCGAGGTTGCGCTCGAGTTTTCGATGATTCTTCTCGCTGCTGAAATGTCTCGATATACATCCTCCGGCAATCTCATCACAGAATCCAAACAATTAACAGCTTCAACAATTTGTTCAATCTTCTCTAGTGCTTCTTGGACATCTAACATGTGCGAAGGGCCTGTTAAGCTACAGCAGATTCTTTCAATTTCCCCTACAACAAGGTTGCGAAGGTCTTCAACAGAGTCGGCCATTTTGAATTTTAGGTGAAACTGAGCCCTAGGCTTTCTCGGTTATGTCACCTGAAAGTTGTCCCCAGACCTCTGAACAAAAAAGGCACCATTTACGAAAATCGAGGCACCATTTACAAAATTAAAGGCACCATTTACAAAATTAAAGGCACCATTTACAAAATTAAAGGCACCATTTACAAAATTTAAGGCACCATTTACAAAATTAAAGGCACCATTTACAAAATTAAAGGCACCATTTACAAAATTTAAGGCACCATTTACAAAATTTAAGGTACCATTTACAAAATTAAAGGCACCATTTACAAAATTAAAGGCACCATTTACAAAATTAAAGGCACCATTTACAAAATTAAAGGCACCATTTACAAAATTTAAGGCACCATTTACAAAATTTAAGGCACCATTTACAAAATTTAAGGCACCATTTACAAAATTAAAGGCACCATTTACAAAATTAAAGGCGCCATTTACAAAATTAAAGGCACCATTTACAAAATTTAAGGCACCATTTACAAAATTAAAGGCACCATTTACAAAATTTAAGGTACCATTTACAAAATTAAAGGCACCATTTACAAAATTAAAGGCACCATTTACAAAATTAAAGGCACCATTTACAAAATTAAAGGCACCATTTACAAAATTAAAGGCACCATTTACAAAATTTAAGGCACCATTTACAAAATTTAAGGCACCATTTACAAAATTTAAGGCACCATTTACAAAATTAAAGGCACCATTTACAAAATTAAAGGCACCATTTACAAAATTTAAGGCACCATTTACAAAATTTAAGGCACCATTTACAAAATTTAAAGGGCTGAATTTTGGCGGTAATGGCACCTCATACTGGAGGTACTTTGCCGATAAACCTCCAAGAAACCAAGATGGCGGATCGCAAAGAAAATCAACCAAAACATCACGTGACCTTAGCTCGCTTCCAGTGCTTTTCGGTTCAATAGTAATCCATATGCACCGTACCAAAATCGATAACGGTGTGCTGTCGTGCTGACATATAAGCGATGACGTAATGACGTCATCGCACGTCATCGCTTAAAAATGAAAAATACCTTTTCCTAATTTAATATTTTTTCTTTTAATTTTAAAATGACTAAATACTGTCTACTTGAATAAAATTTGCTTTTTCTATTTTTAGAGAAAAATGAAAAATTGGATTGGCCGAACCGTGCACGGACCGGAACGTAATTAGAAAAAATCTATCTTCGTTTTATGAAAATATTCGCGATTTCGTAAAAAACAAGGTTTTCTAATAGCGCTTGTATCTCTAAATCTTAAATTTCGTTTGCCCTAAAATTAAAAGCCTTCTAAAATTTAAAGATTCCTTATTTTGAATACCAAAAATTAGAGAAATCGGCTGACGCTTTCCTGGCGAAAAGTAGTTTTAAAAAGGGAACCTCGGCTCCAATAAATAACCGCGGGCCACCTTAAAAGTGGCGACCTGACTTTGAGAGTACTCTGTAGTAAGCCGGTACAAAGCACAATAAAATTACGTCATTGGCCTCGCGTGAGCTGGAAAACGTTCGAAAAACGGGTGAATTGTCTGGCAAAATAAAAGCGACTCTAAGCAATAGTAGTTATATAATTAAGAGATAAATTAATTTTATTTTTCGTCTACGCCCTTGAAAATAAAATCAAAAAATCATTCCTCGCGATTTCAAAGTAGTATGTTCTAGAATAAATGAATTTGTGAGGAAAGTATTTTCTCTTATATAATTATCATTACCACAGAAAGAATAGCATTTATATTATAAAGAAACGGGCCGGGGAAGTGACTCGTGTCAGTTATCTGCACTCTATAGCTACATGGCTGAGCTGGTTAACAGCAGATCAAGTTACTGTTAAGTGTTATCTATTGTTTGAATTATGCTATCAAACCATTTTAATTTAAGTATTTATGTAAAGGATAAACGGAATGAATCTGTAAGAATAGCCATACAAAAAGGAACGGTGGATCCCACAGATAAGCAAGAAACACACAATTTCAGAATGTCAGTGGACCCTTGTAAAGAAGATGAGGTAGAGAGTCCAGCTCACAGTAGCGACGAGGAGGCATTAAAAGAAAGACGACAGCGTATGTTGAAACAGCTAGGCGAAGGACGCAAAACTAATGCCAAACGTTGTCGGGAAGTTTGAAAATGGAGGAGTGGAATGCAGACCGAAACAAACACTGCGCGCATTGCTGGAGAACAGGTGGGTTTCTTGATGAAAACAAAATTGGTTTATTTCATATATTACAAGTTTGGAACTAAGCCCAAGGTAAACACGTAAATTGAATAATTCTTCTCTTAGTTCAAAAGGTTCAATAAATTATTTAGGTGACTATCATCAGGAAAGATTACAGTGACCGACCTTGTTATCATATTGATTATCATGCAACGATTTTGAAAAATTAACTTCTTATTTTAATCTCCATTTCTTCAAGATGGCGTTAAATGTATCTCATTAATTTTGAGTGTGTTCATGTACCTAGAGTTCGCCTCTGTCCATAAATGTGATGAAAAAGAACTCTGGATCGCGGCCCGACGAATCGGTAAATAAGCAATGTTTACTTACCCCTTGTTAGGTTAATTTTCACAATTTTCAAAGGGGGTTTCACCTTTTGATAGCAAAACCTCCGTTACTAGTTCCTTTATTAATGTCCACATGTTTGTCATCTTCCCAGGGAGAGAGGTTAATAGATGACTTTCTGATGCCCGTTTATCCCGCTGAAGTGCATGGGGATCATGATGAGGATCTAGTGGAAGAAATTCCCATTCCATCACTGCACGAAACCGCATCAAAGTCAGTAACTCCGTTTCCAGACTTTTGCGCACCTGGGTGGTATCTCGATGAGAGGCAGGGTATTCCAAATTGGAATATCCCCAAAAAGCCGTGGAACTTGGAAGTCGAACGTCTCGAGCAAGAGGTAAGTATGGAGATAATTTATCTTCATTTTAACGACAACTTTTACCTAGTTTTTTTTTTTTTTTTTTCTTTTCTTCATGATTACGTTTCTTTTATTGACAGTAGCATGATCTATTTACAATACAAAAGTTAGTATAAGTTCGACTTATTAACATATTTTATAATTACGTAGTACTGTGATATGTAACCATGAATTTTAACACTACGGGTAAAACATAAACATACATTGAAGAGACGGCATATGCAGCGAGAACAAAATAAAACAAGCAAAAAAAACAATTAAATAATAATGAAAAGATAATACAAAGAAATTAAATAGCAAGGACAATTAAAGTGCAGCGGCCCAATTATTGAGAAATGCGTCTAAAGTATTATTTTCGTTTGCTATTGTGCGTAAGATATCTAGTTTGTTTTTTAGTCGTAAAAGGAAACCTTCAAAACTCAGCGTGCCATTGCATGTACTTGTAGCGAAAATGTGGTATTTAGCGATGACGAGAATGTAATTGAGCATTTTCTTATTGTTTTTTTCTTTATGCCAACCGTATAGAATCACACTCTCGTGCAGTGTTATTTGTTCTTTAAAGGTTTCGTGCCACCAATTTATAAACTGGTTCCAAAAACGTGACGATTCATTACAGTAACATAACATGTGTGCTAAAGTTTGAGGTTCGCAACTAAAACCGGCTCGGTATAGACTAACTTGCGTGGGTAAAATATAGTGAATTATTTTAAATTGAAAGGCAATCAGTTTAGTTTCTTTCAAAATTAAGAAGGGGAGCATATAAACATTGTGAACGTTGTCCTTTACCTAGTTAACCCTGTCACCACATTCGACACCAATATAATAGTGTAAAATGTAAATCACTTGTATATACTGCCGCAGAGAATGATATTCTACAAGATATTGTATGTTTTTTTGTTACAGGGTTGTACTCAGTGTTTTCTGTGTTACCAGCATATTCCAATACAAATTGGGATAAGTTATAGATATGGGAAATAAACCAATTTTCAGAGTTCCAAAGTCGGTATAAATAATCTTAGAATTTTTAAAATGCAATGCGTTTTCGTTCTGCTAAATCTGTGCTGTATGTTTATAGGTAACATATGCTATGGCGAACCTCCCCAATAACGTGATATCGCATTTTTTGTACCGAGTACCAGTAAGAAAGGAAGCTATATCTTGTCTGGTAGACAACAACAAGCAGTTGAGCGACGAGGTATGTACATTTATATATTTGTCTGGGTAGTAGAGAACTAAATGCGAACACTCGTGGTATGTGTCAAGTAGGACAATGTCTCAGTTGTGGCCTACCTTTCTTTCAGGAAATGAATCTATTTTTCATGGAGTCGACTGCGCACGCAAACAAGCATGTAAGTTTAAAAAGTCAGTGTTTCATTTTTACATGATGATGATGAATATGTCATTCCTCACTGGCCCAAAACTCCCAGGATGCACTAGTTTGGAATTGCAGTATATTAGTTTTCTTTGTTAATTCTTTCCTATTTACCACACCATCCCATTTTCTTACTTTTTTACTCCAACAGGGTGCCTCAGGGTGACACAATGAACACCTTCTTCTATCCAGCTCTGCTACGAGGCGGGTATGGTGGTGTACTCAACTGGGCGCAACAGGTACAAAATGGTTAAACAAAAATACATGTTTTTTTGGTGTTTATTATGTCTTAATATATTTCTCCGTGGCTGAATTAATTTTTGCTCAATTTATTTAATATATGTACAAAGTGTTGAACGTATAATATTTCATATTATAGATTTTCTTATTTATAATTGATTAAGTTATAACAGTATTGAACTGTCTATATAATCTTCCATCAGGTCAATCTACTTGAGATGGACATAATATCCATACCAATTTACTCTCCTGGACACTGGTCTTACGCTGTAAGTGTGCACTTAAGTGATTAGTAATGCATGCAATATCCTAACGACCTGCTGTTAACTATGTTTTGACTAATTATTTGGAATGAACAACACTGATTCCACTCGGACCGGCAGCTTGTTCAGTACAAACTCGTCGAGTCATTTCCAGCTCTTAGTCTAATTGTTCCATATTTTTACACTTTTGAATAGGCTATCCATCTCAAAAGGAAAACCTTCATCTTCTATGATTCTTTGAAGAGTACAAACTTGGCGTGCGTAAGAAACCTCAGGTACGTACCTTGCGTGAATACATGTCATCGTTATTTCGGATTAGAAAGTGTTGCCAGTATTATTGTAATACTGCATGTGACAAACAAGTAACTTGAAAAATACCGACATTTTAATTTGCAGAACCTACCTCTATAATTATGCCTTTGATACATCAGGTGAACAAATCGATCTCCAGCGTTGGCCGGATATAACATGCGACCAAATTGGCAAGGTATGTATGTAACAATTAATAAAAAACAATGTGATGGCTGTTTTAACCGTTGTCGGAGTTTACATGCTTTGTACCATGTCACCGGATAATGAATAAATAATTCGATCGATGATTTCAGAATTTTCCACATCAAACTAATTCCGTGGATTGTGGCGTTTTTACCATGATGGTAGGTTTTATCCATTTTTTTTTCTTCAAGAAACTTGACGCAATTCCGTGTTTTTATTTCTTTCAATTCATCTTGTTGCTATTTCTCATTTTGTGTATTTGGCTTTTTCATCTTTTTAGTACCACCTTTATACAATCCATGGTATGCTTCGACTGGATTTTGATCAGGTAATTGAGATATGCTTATTCATTGAGGTGGAATAAATAAACGGCGTAAGTACGTTCTCTGTTATATTTATGCCAATTTCAGGAAGAAATTTTCCAGTTGAATCTTCTGTTATGAACTAACGTTACGTCATTTCAAGTTTTGGTACGACCATACATGTAGTACTGAAAGTCATTAAATTTCATGAGGTAAGTACAAGTAATCATAAACATAAATGAACTGAAAAGAAAATGAAACACATTACAGAATTATGAATATCGAACTGTCCACTACTTTGTCTTCTCTTTCTAATTTACAGATTGACATCCCTAACATAAGGATGTGGATCGCTAAGAAGATTCTAAACATTTCAGAAGATTTGGTTCCCAATCCGAAACAGACTTCTGAACAAAAGTGAGAAAACAATATGATTGTGATACATACATAAACAAAGTTTATTTTCTTTATATTATTACGTACATGTATTTGTTATAACAACAAATGGACAATAATTAACACGTTCTTACCAGAAATTGAACCTAGGGAACGTTGCCACAATGTTAAGTCGATAAATCCGTTTATTATAGACTCAAAAAAGGATCTTGTTAAAAAGAATCGGTACCACCAGTAGTATCAATTTGCAATATTCCAAGACTAGTATATAAATATTTACTACAATGAAACGGTTTTATTTAAAGGATGTTGAAGAAACGGTCACTAACTTATGAAAAGAAGGAGAGTCTCTCTGAACAGACAAAACAGCCGACTAAGACACAACTAAATCAGGTACCGTAGTAGAAAATAATGTGAACGTATTTTCCACAATATGGTATGTGTATACACTCTTTTTTAATAAGAACGTCTAATTTTCGAGCTGAGGATGAACCAAAACCGAATGTTCTTATTTTTTTGGCGATTTCAGCCTGAAAACGTTCTTAACATTTTCTTAAAAACAAAGCCTATTAAAAAGAAGTTTTTATCGATGTTTGCCATATCATGTTGTTACTATAAAAAATTGCATTCAAGTAGTTTGCGATCATTTGAACTGCGTATTCACTGAGACATTTGAAATGTTACATTTTGTTATTGTTTTGAAAGGATATTGTATTTAGAGCTCGCGATCGATGCAAAAAACAAGTAAATAAAAATGTTCTTAGCTAAGTCTCAACCTGGCTATGTTCTTTAAAGCATGTTCTTAAAATGTTGGTCAATCGCAGCCTCAACGTTCTTATAAAAAAGGTTCGTATAAAAAAAAGAGTGTATTGCGTGGTAAAAACTAATGAAATGTCTATTATTTAAACAATTATTTGAGTACTTCTGCTTAAGATTTGGAATGTACATTTCGAAATCCGTACGTTATACAACAAACAGTTATGCCGCCTGTTACTTTAACTCAAATATTTTTAATTTGAATCAACAGAGGCTGCATTCATCCCAAGATGATTTCCTTTCCTCAAAGGGAACAGAAAGAGTATACGCCAATCCTTCAAAGAAATTTAAATTGAGTTCTAAGTCCACGAAAACAAGTTACACACAATAAATTGTAAATATAATACTTTTGTATCCTACTGTAAATATCGAATAACAATATATGTCAATATAAGGTCCACTAATAATACTATAATATTCATGTACATAAACTTTACAATTTATTACAGTATAAAATAAAATGAACTTTACTTGACTTTGACATCACGATCTCTGGGCGGGAAAGGCTTGACCGTTCTTGTTACTGATGAGTTAAACACTACACAGGAAGTAAAACTCACATTTCGCCGGAGCGGAAGGTAAGCGATTTGTATGGGAATTGTTATCACCAGGGAGATTTTGACCTCTTTTAGCTTAAAATTAAGTAAATCATTTAAATAAAATTACTTTTTTACATTTTTGGCGTCCTTTTGCCTGTCTTGTTTGTATCTTGTTGTCATCAACCAAGTACAGGATCCGGAAGATCGCCTAAGACACAACTTCAAGATACAAGACAGGTAAAGGACGGCAAAAATGTAAAAATAGAGTTTATTATATTTATTTACTTGATTGTAAGCTAAAATACGTAAAAATCGACCCAGTGATAACAATTCCCATCCAAATCCTTATCATTCGTAATGGTCAACCAATATGACGCAACATGTACACCGCTTATTTTCCGCTCTGAGAACTGACATGAGTTTTGGCTGCCAGCTGTGAACAGTACAAAGTTTGATGAGGAAGGTCATCTAATTTTTCGCCATGTGAAAACAATTCGTTTCATTTTCTGAAAGATTCGTTGTTCTACGTTTCTGATTCTTCACAAATTTGGATTCTTCACATGACCCAATTACCTATATTTCATGATTCACTGACACCCTAATGTATTATTCCAAAGATGAAGGGTTTATTCTAAATGTGATTATTCAACCAATGCTGCTAAATTATTTCGATTCATCGTATTTCAAAAAATTCCCGTATGATTTTACAAAGGATGCGTAGCTTTACGCATATGATTCTTCACATGGTTTTTCGAAGAACCGTTTGATTCCTCGCATGAGCCCATTAATATTTCATGATTCACTGACACCCTAATGTATGATTCCACAGATGAATAATGGTTGATTCTAAAGGTGATTATTCAACAAATGCTGCTCAGAATTATTTCGATTCATCGTATTTCAAAAAATTCCCGTATGATTTTACAAAAGATTCGTAGCTTTATACGCATATGATTCTTCACATGGTTTTTCGAAGAACCGTTTGATTCCTCGCATGAGCCAATTAATATTTCCTGTTTCACTGACACCCTAATGTATGATTCCACAGATGAATAATGGTTGATTCTAATGGTAGTTAGTTAACTAATGATGCTCAATTCTTCGTACTGTCAAAACGATTTGTTTGATTTTCCAACTGATTTACAGTTATGTCTGATACTTCAGATGGTTTTTCGAATATAAATTTGATTCCTCACGACTTCATGATTCCGCCCAAACATATGATTCTTCAGATGAACGTTTTATTCTTTCAATATGCTTAATAATTCGCTTGATTAATCAGGTGATTTCTTGCTGAATCAAACGATGGGATTCAACAAAGGATTCTGAAAAATCTGCCGAATAGTTTGTGGAATCAGACGATAGATTAGTCAGGCAAATTACCTGTGTCATTCCAGAGGTAAAAAGTGTTCTCCTTTAACAATATCGACTTCGCCTTTTCATTTTTAGATGGCCTGTTGCGCTTCGACGGCGAATGCGGCATGTTTTCGAACAAGGAAGGTCTACAAGTCCCAAGTCGCTTTGGCGGCCATCTTTTCGCTTATATCGAAAATGGCGGTTCAAGCGATTCACGACCGCAATGCACTCTGGTTGAGAGGGACCCTAAAAAAGACTTTTCGTTTGAGTTTCCCTCCCGACCAACACTGATTTGGACGTGAATACCAAATACACCGGCTTGTGTACATGTGAATGCCGCGCGGAAACTTATTGTTCTGTTTCGAGAAATAAATCGTTTCCTCGAAATCCCTATTCGGGTCAGACTCAAAACTCGAAACTCGATTCTCAAAAACATCGAGGACGAGACTGTCAACTTACATTTACCCGGTACTACTGCATATTTCTTTGTTAATTAATTTCTTTTCTTTTCCATTCACGAGTTGGCACATAGTGCCTTTGATTAAAGGTTGAGGATGGTTATTTTGAAAGTATTCCAATCCGGCAGGGTGGAAAGTTTGTTTTACGTCTTAACTTATTTATTCTCCGAACGTTTACAGGGGCCAGTAGCCCGGGGAGGGGGGGGGGGGGGGGGGACTTCGATATAAAAGTGGCGGGGGTGCTTGTCGTACCTTTTAGGGGTTAAAATTCATGATTTGGTACCGCTTAGGGTGTAAAATCTAAATTGACCACCCTTAGAGTTAACGCGGTACCTTTTAGGGTTGCTGAGCCGGAAAAAATATTACAGGAACTATTTTGTCAATCAACTGATTTTTATTCTTGTCTCATTCATGACATGACTTATCGATAAAACAATATACATTCAGTTTGGATAACGAGGCTTTTAACTTAATCGCCTCACGTCTTGTTAACTTCACGGTCAATTGGACGCTATATAGTACTGTTCATAGCAGCCACACCATCAAAGTGTGACTTTATTTTTTTTCACGTTTCGTTTAGAATGAACCGCTTAAAATGTTTACGAGTAGATCGTATTCGAAGGAATCGTCTTTATCACTATTAAAGAATGTTATATTGTCAGTTAATGTGTTGTTTTAGAATTGGTACCTCTTAGGGTGAAAATGAATTGGGGCCACGCCCACAAAAAAAATTTGGTACCTTTTAGGAATTCTTTTCAAAATTTCCGACGAGCACCCCCGACCCCTTTTATATGGGAGTCCTCCCCCCCCCCCCCCGGGGCCAGTAGTGCCGGTCGGGGACTTGGACTCGGTTGCCAAGTTACGCCGGTATATTTATTACAGAAAGCTGACTTGAAAATGTTTGGAAGACTGAATCCTTTTAAGTTCTCTCTTTTTAATTATATGAGGTTCAATCACTTTAAATAAGCAATTATAAACTTTTTTCAACAAGAAAATAAGCGACTCTTTTAACACTCAAGGAAATTTTCATTCAGTGGAAAGACGTGCGTAACCGGAGTAACAGATTAACATGGATAAGATGTTCAACATTATAGACATTTTTTACAATTCAAATTACCGCTGCAGAATCCGGCAGTTAACGTCATCGATTGAAGCTGATACTTGACTGATTGCGGCATGCCTAATAGCGATTAGAATGCTTGGAGAAAACATGGCTTAAATTACTAAAACGACGAAGGTGTAACTGAAAAGGCCCTGAAGAACGAAGAAACCGAGGTATGTAAAATAATTTTAAAATGAAAAATTAAACTATTAATTCAATACGGTTTCTCACCTGCCCAAATTTAATGATACTCGACCAATATATTCGTTGGCAAAACAAATTTCTTTTCAGACTAAAAGCCATAATTCCCGTGTTAAGAGAACGAAATTGTTCATAAAAAAGAGCAACGTTAAAGAAACCAGTTGGATTCTATTATTTGAAGACTGACATGACATAATTGTCATCAGCTATCTGGTATTTCTCTTATAACCGTCCATTTATTGTGGGAACATTGCGAATTGGTATAATATTTTTAAAACCTTGGAAAAACCAGCTGCACAAACGGTCCAAACGCTCATTTTCAGAATCTTTTCCTGATGATTTTAGAAACACGCGCTGTCAAAGTATCTCAAAGCAACGTTGCTTCGTCATTTCAAAATATAAAATTAAATGATCAGTTCTGTTTGTATGGTGGAACAGAATAACTACCATGTGCTAAGGTACACTTTGTGACCTTTGTGGCGCTTGTTAAAAAGTGAATTGGTTTGTGAATTGGTAAATTGAGAGAACATAATTGTCGAGAAAAACATGAAAACTGTAATATATATCTAGCGTCAAGATCATAGAGCATTTTCAATTGTTCTCAGCGTACAGGTGGTCATTACGTTTCGCACACAGGTAAATTGATTAATTAGAATATTTCTATGTGCATAATCATGAGTTGGCCAGCTCGTGTCTCGTAAAATGTCTATAACGTATTCCGTCAGTTTACAAGAACAATTTCCTTTAAAAATACATAGATATTCTCAATAGACCATTCCACCACTGCACCAAAGCTTTAATTGTTTCAGAAACAGTAGCTTATAATGTTTCGAGATAGCTAGCCCTGCCCCAACTGGAATCACTTTAATTCGTGAATAGAAAAGGTTGTCATTATTTCTTTTAAAATCGCTCACCAGAACTGAGGGGAGAACTCGAAAGTTACTGCTACTTTGGCAACAACTTCTTGTTATTTAGAAATGATTGATACACCTTAAATTGTTATAACGTTAGTGACATACTTGTCATCAGTTCGTATTTTATTTAGTATAAATATCTATAGCTGAATTGGGTTTTCCTAACTATACCTTTATTCAGTCTGGGGAACAAGTTCCGTTTTTGGCAAATCGTCTTTGAAGCAATCGAAGAGTTTCCAGACGTTCTTAGTAAGGCAAGAATGACATAACAAGCGTTTATTACAGCTGTACATTCACCTAGAAACTCTGTTCGTAAGGTGCGAATTTTATGACAGTGATACCAAGAAGTTCTCCCCAGAAATTCGGAAAGCAGATTGACAAAGAAATTCACCTTCTATACGACCTCGCGAGTATTCCGAAAGCAATCACTCCATCATAACGCAATAAGGACACGTCGTGTTGCTTAGTAACTTCGGGGACGAACACCGCGGGCTCAGTCCCGTCTCGGAGGCGGTATTTCGCCATCAACTGGCACTTATTCGGATATTCCCCGACGTTGTAATTGATCCACTAAAACGACGTTTTGTGTGCACGAGCGTTTTACTTGTTTCTTCTCTTGCTTTCCAGAACTGAAACGTTCACAGAAGTTGTTTGAGCTGTCGTGCAGTGCTGCTTCCACTACAACGGCTACGGCTACTGAATAATAATAATAATAATAATAATCTTTATTTATATAGCGCCGTTTCTACTAAAAAACCAACAGCGCTTAACAAAACTACTTATTATAAACAAATAAACATTACTTTACTGATATGATAATTTACTATTATAAAAACGAATAATTATAAGGAAAGCAAAGATTTAAAAGGAACGATTAAATAAAAAAGTCTTAACTCTACTTTTAAAGGTACTTAGGCATGATATGGTTCTAATATGGTCAGGTAAATTATTCCAAAGTATAGGTGCAATTACTGAAAAAGCGCGCTTTCCATAAGTTTCAAGATTGTACTTAGGGACTACTAACAGTTCTTTAGTGGCTGAGCGAAGTTTTCTGGTGGGCATATGTTTAATTATAGTGTCCGTTAAGTATTTAGGTCCAGTTTCATAATAAGCTTTAAAAGTCAAAATTAAAAATCTTGAACTCTATTCTTGATTTAACTGGGAGCCAATGTAGTTCTATCAATATCAGTGTAATGTGTTCGTACTTCTTAGAATACGTGAGAAGACGGGCTGCGGCATTTTGCACATATTGGAGCTTTTGCAGCATATGTTGTGGTAGACCAGATAGTAGAGAGTTACAGTAATCGATTCGACAAGTTACAAAGGCGTGTATTAGTATTTCGCAGTTTTTGTGTGACAGGAACTTTCTGATAGTGGCCAAATTACGTAGATGATAGAAAGCTGTTTTGCAGAGTGAGTTCACCTGCTTGTTCATGGAGAGTGTATTATCAAACCATACGCCAATGTTCTTGGCTGACTCAGCCGCTATGATCAATTCACTGCCTGCATAAATAGAGCTTAGCGGTGGGGGAGGCCGATGACGAGCGTTCAGCACTAACAGCTCGGTTTTGTCGTTATTAAGCATGAGCTTGTTGGCTGTCATCCATCTATTGATGTCAAGAATGCACGCTTCCACTTTCGATTTGGAGTGTTCAGGTTCACCGGGGCGTAACGGCTGAAAGGACATATATATCTGGCTATCGTCAGCATAAAAATGATACGACATATCGTGCCGTTTAAGGACATCACCCAGAGGTGCTGTGTATAATAAATACAGGACAGGGCCAAGCACAGATCCTTGAGGGACGCCATAGGGGGGAAGATCCCGACAGGTAGAGGACTCAGTGTCAACACGTACAAACTGGCTTCTCTCGCAGAGATAGGACTTAAACCATGCTAGTGCCTTTCCTTTGATCCCAAAACGGCAGCTGAGTCTTGCAAGCAGTATCTGATGGTCGACTGTGTCGAATGCAGCCGACAGATCAAGTAGTAGAAGAATGACACAGCTATTTTTGTCTAGACTGCAGAGAATATCATTTTGAACTTTAACCAATGCTGTTTCTGTGCTATGTCCTGGCTTGTAAGCTGACTGAAGGAGTTCATGTAGATCATTGCTAGTAAGATGGCAGTTCGGTCGATCAGCAGCAACCTTCTCAATAACCTTAGAGATGAGTCTTAGGTTAGAGATAGGTCTATAGCTGGATAGCAGCTCATTATCAAGCAGAGGCTTCTTGATCCTTGGTTCTAAAACTGCATGTTTGAGCTTCTTGGGCACCATAGCTTCGGCAAACGACAAGTTCACAATCCTTGCAATAGTAGGGAGAAGGGTGTTAATGCAGTCTTTCATGATATTGCCTGGTAATGGATCAAGCATGCACGATTTAGTGGCGGTGTTACCAAGGAGAATAGATAGCTCTTTAACTGTTGTAGGACTAAGAGAATGCAATTCATGTCCAGCGGGGCAGACAACTCTTTCATCATCAGAATTAAAGAATGAAGAGTCAAGGCGGTTTCTGATGGTTTCTACTTTTTCCACAAAGAAGTCGGCAAATTTGTTTGCAAGGTCAGCGGCATTATCATATTGAGGTAATTTCTTAGGTGCCTGGCGATTTAACATTTTGTCAACAGCAGTAAACAGGATCGCTTGATTTGACTTGTTTTCTTCAATGACTGAGGAATAGAAATTCATCTTAGATTCATAGATAAGTCTATTGACCAGATTACACTGGTCAACATACAGTTGTCTGCTGATAGTAAGTCTGTTCTTCCGCCACAGACGCTCGAATCTTCTCCTTCTCACTTTCTCAGTCTTAATCGTCTCTGTGTACCATGGCGCAGCTGGTCTGAGGGTGACAATACGCCTTTTAAGAGGTGCGTGCTGTTCTAATAATGATGATAGAGTCTCTTCATACAGGGATGTTAGATCTACAACATTTCCAACGTTCGCAGCGTCTGTTAGAGATGAATTATTGATGTCCTCAACAAATTGCTCTCTATCGACGGACTTCAACTTCCGGTAGTTAATTTCCCTCCGGGGAAAACATGGCTTTCTCATGGATATCTTGCAGTGCACAGCATAGTGGTCAGAGAGTGCTGGGTCGGCGACGTATACATTGGAAATAAGACCAGGATCATCCAATCTAGTGAT
Source organism: Desmophyllum pertusum (assembly GCA_029204205.1). NCBI lineage: Eukaryota > Metazoa > Cnidaria > Anthozoa > Scleractinia > Caryophylliidae > Desmophyllum > Desmophyllum pertusum. The sequence continues at coordinate 341,441 of MU825878.1, forward strand.
CACGAGGTCAAGGGTGTGACCATTTTGATGAGTCCCCTCTTTGATGTGCTGTTTAAGATTAAAAGTGTCAAGTAAATCCAAGAATTTAAGTGCAGCAGGGTCTTTAGCAGAATCCACGTGAAAATTCAGGTCTCCACAGATTATCGATTATAGATTATTATATACAGCATCTGGGTTATTTCTTATTTGTTTCCTATTCCAGAAGTAAGAAAGTGCTACTGAATTATTTTACAGCAGGGTGCAATGGGGTTACAGTGGCTTAATGGAAGGTCTGATATGCCATTCACACGAATGTTAAAAGCTGTTTAGTTAAAACTGGCATGTTTAAAATTTAAAATGACTAGTTGCTGAGGTTTATTGAGCCTGTGATTTGCATAAAATTATACCCGCTCACATGCCAAGACAGTTTATTTTACTGACGGGGAAGTATTTAATTCCCAGAGCTAAAACTTTCCTGGTGGAAAGCATAATAATCAAGGTTTCGTTACATGTAGATTTTATTATCAAATGATATATACCAGATGCCATTTAAAGCAGTCAAAGTCGGCCTTCATGTTAAGCGACAAAAATGGCAGCTGTATAAATATTCCAATTGAAAAAGCTAGAAACAACGTTTGGAGAAACTTATTACACAGTCTTAAAGAGGAAGAACAACATAATATTTGTGCCAAGTTTCGTTTTTATAGAGTCTTTTTTACGCTTTCACCGTCTTCCCAAAGAAGCGTGAGAATTTGAAGCTGTTTTTGAGCTGAAAAACCGCTAATTATTCAATTTTCGAACTTTTTTAAATTTCGTCCGTTAAAAAAATCGTTGGAACTTTAACTATTTTTCCTTAAGTTAGTACACCCAAAGGAATGTTTTAGCAAAATATAAAAAAATTAATTTTTTGAGTGTCTTCCGATTCTCGACATTCTCCGTGTCGTTAATTTTCGCGATAACTTTTTTTTTGCGGGTCTTTAATTTCGCGATTTTTATGCAATCGCGAAAATTAAGTCCCGCAAAAGATTATTTGTCCGTGATGCATTGAAGATACATAAACACCGCAAAGACTTCATGACAAGCCATGAAAGCAGAATTATTTTCTACTTGAATGCGTGAACAGTAAAGGACCATGTTGTCACTTGTCACAACAATTTCCTCTTTTTGAGTGTTTTCGACCACATTCACTGCCCACATCTGAACTTAAATGAACACGTCAGCTGCTAGCTTTATTGTCTTGTTTGCCGCCAGGCGTCATGTTTTCCTAGAGCTCAACCAAAGCTTCATCGTTTTCAACTAGTTTTCCGGGCTAAACAAGTTAAAGAAGTTAAAGGTAAGTGGAAAGAAATAATGGTATATTCATCGACAAATCTAAATCTAATCCTAGCAGTATGCGGGATGTTTGTCACACTTGAACCTAGTTATATGGCCTTAGCTCCCACGAGTCTCCTGTAGCTCAGTGGTAGAACGTCCGACCGGTGTGTGGAAGGTCATAGGTTCGACTCCTGTTGGGAGAACTCGGATTTTTTTTTTCCGAGTAGCTTGTGTCACTGACAGAATAATATCTCTCTCTTAAAGGTAAGTGTTTCGATTTCTCAGTGAGCCATCCTACGTGAAAACTGGCATTCTCTTGACTGATTTTTGTGTCTGCATGACATGTTTTTATGTTCATTATGACGTTTTTCTTATTGCTGGTTGATAGTCAGCTCTACTGATGTGTATAGCATAGTTTTTCTTTTCGTTTTCCGTTGTTTGTTTGTATGTTTTGTATGATTATATTGTACCAGTGAACCTTTCCGTTTGGAGAGTATTCCATGCATGTAAATGGCGCAAAACAGAACATTTGCGTTTTTAATTGATTTGACCGAATGTTTTGTCAGAAAGCATTGCTACTAATTCCTTACTTGCTGTAAATCGAGATGCTGAGTACATGTGCGTTATTACAATCTTTTAGCGTTTTCGTGATGTTATTGACAATCCTGGGGTGTTTGTAAGAGACAATGGTGATTATAGTGCACTCAAATCTGGCACATGCATAATGTTGGAAAATAAAAATCAGACAATGTAAAAAAATAAAAAAAATAAAAATCAGACAATGTTCAAGGTTTATTTTCTAACCTATTTTCACGCTCTAGAAAGAATCAAATTGCTCAAAGTTGATATAAACAAAATTTCTTGCTATGACTTGGTATGTTTGTAAGCAATATCAATATTTTTGTGATATTATGTTGAGTGTCTGATATGCCGCAAAAGCTGAATATGAAATCACTGCTGCACGTAATCATCCGCATGGCTACATTATTATCACATTTGGAGTCTGTGGTTCCAGTTCAGTATCAACAAGGAAATAATTTTAAAGATTGCTCAAAGGCAAGTGAATTCTACCGCTTTAGATTTTTTCTGCATTCTGGCATGAAGGCTGGTTTTCACTAGCGACATCAGCATAAAAACAAGCAACATCGCAGAGACGCAGTAACGTATTGATCATTAGCAGCATTTGTCCTAACAAAAGGCACTAATGATCAACACGTTACTGCGTCTGCGTATGTTGCTTGTGTTTATGTTAATGTAGCTAGTGAAAACCAGCCTTGGAATTGAAGACAGCAAGCATTGACGTTTGAAGCAGAAAGTCACACCTTTACAGACAATCCACCGTAGGAAAAAAGATGGCGGTGGTACATTTTACCACAATACCATGCGAGCCTAACACAGCCAATAGGCACATCTGAAAGCCTTATTTTTGCGAAATTCGTCCCGGTACTAACAACATTGTGTATGCTAGGTTTGAAGTTTTTAGAACTTTTCTGTGCGTTTTTATGAGCGTTTTTCGTTTTGCGGTTTTCGTGCGCTAAGAATTGTGGGTAAATGTACCAGTCGCCATCTTTTTTCTTACGGTGGATTGGGTGAGACACGAAACAAGTCTTTACAATTGTTGTTTTCCTGTTTCTTTGGGCAAGTTGTAAGTTTTGAATGCATAGATCTCTGGCTACTGGTAGTGAAAAAAAATAAACTTGTAGTATTACTCTATTTTTTGTATAAGACAACATTAATTTTGGATGAATGACTGCTTGTCGTGGTTCCGTTGCTTAGTGACAGTTGTGGAAACAAAGTCGTAAGGAACATTTTACTAATATTCTTCGCTGTTAACTGTAGTTCTCAAAATTACAATGAAAAAAGAAAAACGTATCCTTAATTTACGGAATAAATACGTGTGAACTTGTCTAAATGCAAATCAGGATTTTGGAAAAAATTCAAAGAAATCAGGGCCAAATTTAAAACGTGGGCCTTGCTTTTTCAAGTTTATCCATTTTCATCCTCGTCATTATCAGTGTCATCCTTACTTCATAATGAGGTCTCATATAGAAGACGTTACTGACCACGCGTGACAAGTGTACGACTTGGGCCTAGGCCAATCAGATTCGTAAGTAGGTTATTTATAGAACGACGTTTCGCGGAAAATTGTGAAACAATGAAATAGGAAGTTATGTAGATAACACTGACTAAAATACTGGGCCCGAGTGGATAACTCTGTTCACCGGATAAATCACTATCCAGTGGATAAGTGTTAACAAAACAAACTACGCTATCCATTGGATAGTGATTTATCTGGTGGATAGCGTTATCCACCCTTTGAACAACTGGGCCCTGGATAATAACTTATACTTCTCAAGGACAAACCAAAACATGTATCGGTGGTATTTTTTATCTTTTCGCTGCCATTCATAACCAGTCTTTTTTAATCAAAAATAGAGAATTTGTGGGGTTGATTTTCCTTGACAAGAAATACCCATACACGGCGTCATATAAATTGTTATCTAGTATATGTTAATTGTTATGTATACAACTCCCTACTGAACAAAATATTACACCGCAGTCTTCTATCTTAAGCCTGGTTTCCATATGATCGCAACGATCGCAGCGATCGTTGCGATCGTTGCGATCGTTGCGATCACTAATATGGAAACCACTCTTGCGATCGTTGCGACTGCGATCGTTGCGATCATATGGAAACCAGGCTTTACTTCACGATGGATAATTTGATAAATTTTCCTTCGATGTTTCATTTTTAAAAATAACTTACAAGAGATGGTTTCTTGGCTACCGTCCCAGTCTTTGACGTACATTCCGGACTTAAGAATGAGTGAATTTATTTCGGAATGGTAGTTGTCTCACATAACGTAACATTTTTATGGCGAACATTGGGGAGAATTAATCTTTCGCGCCTAAGGGCCTCCACAGACTAGAGAGATAGTTGTCGGTCGACAACTATTCAGTTGTGTCGATCCTAAAAAGTTGTCGATAACAAAAAAGCCAGTCTGTGGGGGCGCTTATTTTAAATTTCAGGTTTTCTCTTGTCAATTACATAATTGAAGAAGTTGTATTTTTATAAAATTATATTTTTGGCAAGAAATCTGTAGTAATTCTGCCTTCTCTTACTTCATACATTCGTTTTGACTGCATTTAAGGAGAGGGGTAGGTTTATATTATGATTCTATAGGGGCGCTTATTCGAGGGAGGCGCTTATTCGAGGATTTACGGTAGTTATCGATAACTAAGGCCCTTAGTTATCGATAACTGGCTTCACACACTGGCTTTTTGTTATCGACAACGTTTTATGATCGACAACAATTGCCCTAGTCTGTGGAGGCCCTGAGACTGTTACAAATAATATTCCGTAGTTGATTGAGTCCTTTTTCTAACGATTTGTTCTTAGTAAATAGAAATCGTAAGGAAGATGTTTTTTAAGGGCTCTCCTCATTCCTCTCTTTTCGCGAAATTCTTTCCCTTCCCTTTGTTAGGAAAGCCCCAACGGCGTGAAATATTAACACCGCTATCACTTAACTCAGACTAAAAGGTTTTCTGACTTCGGCTATATTAAAAAGCTTTCAAAGTAACTGCAAGCAATTGAATATGGTCATTTATTATACGACATAGCATTTTTGAGTGCGAATACGCACAAAGACGAGTGCTAATATGAAACCGTATTCAACGGGTCTTAGTTCTCCTGACCGCGCGCTACGGAAAACACTGTTGAAAGCCTATATTTTAGGAGAGAATTATGTCGTATAATAAACAATTTATTCAGCGGAAAGTTGTGTAATATGGCTGGGCATTTTTACTCGTCAATGTTCATTTTTTCTCGCCTGGAGGCTCGAAAAAATAAAAACTGACTCGTAAAAATACCCAGCCGTATTACACAACTTTCCACTGAATATTAAACCTCTATATAAATTATTCTCTTGAAAAATTCATATAAGATACGAAAAAAAAAATTACAAGGGCTAGCTGTATCGATGTTTATCATTCACCGAAGTAAATATTTACATGGAGTAATGTCTTTCGGAGAATAAAAACACTTTGTCATTATGAGTTATACTTGGGTGAAATGCAATATCTATGTTCATAACCACGGGATAGAAAGAGAAACAAATTGCATTATTTGCGCGTGTTCTAAGCTTGATTTTTAGTTCGCTACTCGGCAGGGGGGATTATCAAAATAAGCTGGTACGTGACACGGATTTTTACTATTTTGTAAACATAACCTTGCACTTGTTAAATAGTCAAGGAACGATCCTCTAAAACTCAAATAATATTATATCACGGTCATGGAGTTTATTTCGTCTAGCGTGTTCCAAAACCAAACGAGATTGTGGTTAAGAATTGATACACGAGAAAAGAGATAATGAAATGTTATACCGAGTTTTCTTGCATTTAAACATTAATTTCAATACTGAGGGTTGAATGATTGGAATCTTGGTTATATCGTCTGATTTCTAGATAGCCCGTCATTTCCGAGAAATTTTGTAGATGCAAAATGCAACTACAATCGAAACAGTTAAAGAACCCCACTGACATGTACACCTTTTTCATCTACTACGAAATAGTCATGCTGAAACTATACAAACATGATCTGTGTAACTATAGTTTTCTATGCAAGCGTCTTGTAGCATGTGATTCATGAATTATGTATCACTAACAGCCGGCAGATATTTAAATTCACTCAGCTCGCTTGTAAAAACATCGAAAGTAATAAGCACGTAAAGCGTAGCGAATGGAAAATAACTGCGACGAAGACTGGTCTTAAATTTGGTACAGTGAACCCAGAAGCTGTGTTTACAAATCAGGTGAGGGAGGAAAGATTGTGTAAATCTAAAGTTAGTTGTGTTTTTATTGCAATCCAGGCTTGTTTACTGAACAGTTGAGCTGTGTGCTTGGTAATTTGTATTCCAGTGTTATGTTTGATACCTCAGGTGAAAAACACCTCGGTCATTGTGTTATCATGTTGAAACGTACGCTCATTTCTCAGTTTCACTTATGTGTAACAAATTCAGATAAAGAAAACGACAAAAACACACTCAGACCGTGGCAGCCGTGTAATACGTCTATTCAGAGTGCACTGTTAACCGATAACAACTGACTATGTTTTGTTTCGCAGCAAGTCAATACAAAGAGGTTATTCAGCGGAAAGTTGTGTAATACGGCTGGGTATTTTTACGAGTCAGTTTTTATTTTTTCGAGCCTTTATACGACATAATATCTTTCCTAAAATATAGGCTTTCAACAGTGTTTTCCGTAGCGCTCGGTCAGGGGGACTAAGACCCGTTGAATACGGTCTCATATTTGCTCTCGTCTTTGTGCGTATTCGCACTCTAAAATGCTATGTGTATAATAATGAATGTAAATAGACGACGCAGCATATATATATCAGTGTTTTTTTATTTTATATACGGCAGCGTTTGCCACTATTTGCAGACAAGTAGTCAGTGGGGAAATGCTGAATTTTCACCGAAAATGACAAATATCGTTCGTAGTATTTATAATAATAATAATAATAATAATAATGACTTTATTATAGTGTCGGAAATATATAGCCGAAGGGTGGAACCCTCTACTAATTGGGGACACCTAAATCTAAAATACTCATATTTACATCTATATAATTATTTTAAAAATTTAGGAAAACAATGTTACAACAGCAACCTTTTTACGACAATGTTCTTTATTCACGATACAGTTTATGGGTTCTTACATGTAGAAGCAGCTCTCCGGGTGAACCTGAACATTTGGCCTTTGTAGTCTCCAGTTGTTTTTGTCATAGTTTTGGGTTGGCTTCTGAAGAAATTCTATACTTATTGCGTTCCTTTAAAAAACGCATTTATCAGGCGGTTTTGTCAACCAAGTTTTTAATAGATTCATGATAGACTCTAAACAACTGAACTGGGAAGTCAGAATTTGCATTGCTCGTAATAGAAAATGCTTTCGAGGCAATAATTATCCGTGCGCGCAACGTTTACTCGCAATAACTCTTTAAGACTACAACGTTACGGTTTCTGAAAGTAAGGATCAAACTTTATCAACTTGATACCCAAGATCGAAGAATTCAGTATGAATACAGAGATTTAAAAAATAATAATTATAATACAGGCTGCGAAATTTCTGAACGGTGATTGGTTCGAACGAGCTGTATTTATCTCTTATAATATACTCAACAAAATATGCAGCTTCTGATTGGTCAATGACGAGTGCATAAATAGGTTATAGAGTGCAATACGGAATTGTGATAAACGGTACCGGACAAGTAGAGACGTTTTTGCCGCTTAATGGCATTGAAATAAGCTTTCAAGTTAATGGTTAAATATTTTCTAAACTATAGTACTGTAATTCTTTCAAAAAGTTCACGCTTGTGAACACTCTGGAAACTAGTGAAGCGTTTCGTGTGCAGAGTAGCGTGATGGCCGCAGCAAAATTTTGTTGAGAATATTATAAACAAAAAATCGTATGAACTGCTCGTGCAATTAGTGATTTATGGTCACTCGTGATGTTTTGAAAGTTCTCAAATTGCACTCGCCTAAAGGCTCGTGCAATTTTGAGAACTTTCAAAACATCACTCGTGCCCATAAATCACGAATTGCACTCGCGTTCATACGATTTCCTATACAAATACTGAAATACTTACATGTAGAAATTACAGTTTCCAAATATGGCAAGTGTAACAATTGACTCTAAGAAAAAAAATCAAGATGGCGGACATTTCTATTGTTTAGCGTGTGGACTAAAGTGGGCGTTTCAACGAGATTATCTGTCAGTGTCCAAAAACCTACGAATATTGGAAGCAAAACACTTTTGTGTGGTATAACTAAGCTTAACAAAGCATTCCATTGCTTAAACGTTTCAAAACGAAGCTCCAATGACATCTATGGTCGTCTAATGCGTCATTTTTAGCCACGAGATCGATGTCACGGTCGATAAAAACGGGGAATATTTTGTATCAGACTGCTTTAGTTTAGAGCGCTATGATTTACTCGTGAAATTGTCTCGCACGGAACAATGAGCATTCTTAAAACCAACTTTGATTCTTTGAGCAGGCTTTGTTCCGACCGTCGAGAAGTGCAGAGTTAGTACTTCAGCAATACTTTTTAAATCTGCATAAATATGAAATGCAACCTAGGCCATCTTTTAGTTGCCTTTTGCCTGTGTTTCACTCGAAACGAGTCCTGGTGCGAAACCATTCAAATGTGTTTCATTTGCACGAAAATCAATTTGTTAGTATAAAAAAAAATCATTTTCATATAAAAGGCTTTGCACCAGACTCGTTTTGAAACAGAGGCACTGAAAAGAACTCTGAAATGGCTTATTTCGTGAGCTGATCGCATGTGGGTCAATTCACCCTAATGGAGCATTTAAATAAGTTTAATTGGATATTTATAATTAGATTAGTCTTAAAAAATTTCGTTCGGGTAACCCACATCACGAAAACGAAACCAAACAACCGAGTACCAAAACTTTTGCCTCGATAGATCGACTTTATATCAGCATGGAATTTCTCCTAACTCTTTATAATTAATTTTCTGTAATTTTCTTTGGGATAATTTAGTTTAACTTCAAAGCATCTCTCCTGAGACCTGACTTCCTAAATTTGTTATAAAAATGCCTTAAAGAAATGTCAGGGATTCAGTACTCTGATGGAGACATCTCGATACCTGAGCAATTGTTGTGAACGTACCATATACCAAGCATGTATAAAAGGCCATTTTCCGAGTTGCCTGTTACCTCTGTTTCAAAACAAGTCCTGGTGCAGAACCTTTATGAGTTTACCTGTTCGTTCATTGTCTTGCAAATCAAACTCATTTTCATATGAAAGGTTGTGCATCTGGACTCGTTTTGAAACAGAGGCAAAAGGCATCTCGGAAATGGACTATTCCTTCTCTCGTTGTAGTTTCCTTTTAGAACAGTGGTGTTAACGGATCTATAAATAACTTGCTTAATCGGCTTGAAGCGGCTTGAGCGGCCGGTTGATAAATTTATTAACAAGTAATACAGTTTCCCACGGAATTGTTGCTGATCGGAAATGACTGGAATAAAAGAGTCACAAGCACAACTTGCTTAACAAGTGAACCTCACCCTAAAACAAACAGAACTTAACGTTTTGTTTTGAAAACAATAAAATTATTTTTTAATATAACAATTAATTAAAGTTGCTAAAAATGAAGGAATTTATTCTGTTGGGGTGCTAAACTTTACTTGAATATAAAAAACAGAGTGTTGGGAGGGCTCTACGTAATTAAAAGAATGCTTTCTACGAGCTGGTTTTTAGTGCAATGAACATTCATACAATTTTCGTGATTGAAGTAAGTAGGTGGAGATTATGATAATAATTGTTAATCGTTGAATGTGTTTACTCTTACAAGGCCTAATTCGCCGATACCTAACAATTATTTTCTCTTGCAAATAATTAAGTAGTTATTAACTCAAAAACTGGTAGAATTTGGGCGAGAAGCATTTGAAACTCACAGAACGTTCGTGATAAATGCAAAGTATAGGAGATTATATCCTTTCTTGGTATAGCTGGCTGGCTTAGCTCACAAATGATTAAATTTGCTTCATGAATTGTTATCAGTTCATTGATCCAGGTGTTCATTGAAAACAAAAACAGCGTGAATCACGCAAAGAGAAGGTATTTTTATGTAGGTATTTACCTGACGACACAAGAAACGTTATGATAAATGAATTTAAGTTGCTTCCATAAGGTCAATGAAGAAAGTGATTTATACCCCAGTTTCGTTTCTATCGGTTGGCTCTTTGTCTCGCATACGGCTCACTCCTTCGCCACAACAAACAATGAGAGCAGAGAAGTAATTACTAAATGTAAATCAAACTTAATTACACGCTGTCTAAAAGACAAACATTTGCTCCAGCTCATTTTTGATTTCACACAGAAAACGAAAGATAAAAAGCCGCCTTCCATAGACTTACAACAATGCTGTTCCTGATTAGAGTTTCTATTCTTTAAAATCTGAAAGGAGAAAACATCTTTTGTTATGAATGTCTCGAATCAAGGTTCGTATTGTCAAATCGCTAAAAGAAAAAAGAAACGTATGTAAGCTGAGTCGCATATAATACTGACTTTTTGGTTTTCGTTTAAGGCCCGATTTATACGTCGCATTTCAGTCGCGTCGAATGTAATTCAAGCCGCAGAAATCTCGCTGGTATTTACTTAATTCCACTACATTGCAATAAACCACGGAAGCAACGTGTTCGCCTTCGCTATTTCTGCGGCCATTGCGCTGTTTGAAAGCAATTTTAGCGAGTTTTCTGGGACTTGAATTACATTCGAGGCGACTAAAATGCGACTGAAATGTTCGACTTATAAATTGGGCCTTAGTTTTTTAAACTATTATCAACGCACATCACTGCACTAAGCGTAAAAAAGACAAAAGTTATTATGAACAAAAAACAACTGGATTAAACAACACACCTCCTGCAGCGAAAAAGCAATCTTGTTAACCCTTGAGTACACTTTGGTAAACGAAATGACCAATAAACCCACTACTGTTGGATAACGAATGTAGTTCAGTCTTTTTCACTGATAAAACTAACGTATAAAAACTAAGTCTGTTAAGTTAGAAATGTTCATGGTACTATGGAAAACTATCACAGATCCATCATAGAGTAGGGCTATTCCCCAGTCCCTGGCATTACGTAACTTTTACTAACTTTGACCTAATTCTGATGACGATTTGTTTTGTGCTGTTTCTATGGGAGACCATTCGTTCATTTAAAGCCTCGGTTTCAAAACTTCATATTTTTCACTCAAATAGCATGTTATCTTTTCTGTCCTGATTTATTTCAACTGTAGCACTAATCTACTTTCAAATCTGACGGATATAGCGACTTTCCTTTTCCATCCACGACAAAATTCGAACTTCCTTGCGCCAATATTTACACAAACAATTAAGCCTGAAGAATTTAATAAGCGATCTGTTCCGACCTTTCATTTCTTTTTCGGAACTTGAAGATATCACCCGTTTTGACACGTCATCTAGCGTGATGTATTGTGTCGTGTTAATCCATTCGATTCTTTTTCGCCATAGTAGTTGCATGTTACAGGAATATGAACACGTAAAAACACACTCTGAGCCGGATGAGAGCAATTTCTGCAGAAGATGAAATGTGCCCAGTCGCGTATTCAAATGGAAGTTGTTTTTGAGAGTTGATCAAATCAGTTGAGTAACACTAAAAGGGACTATTATACAAGAAGGTGAGTTGAATTGATTTTGTGGAAAGCGTTTTGCTTGACCAGCGTGGAATATAGCAAATAAGTTCTCAATCTAAACCATCTCTTAGAAAATACGCTGTTTTATCATCACCCCAACATTTCTGCAGCCGCGTCGCATTCAAATGAAACACAAAACATATTGCATGATCCGATGTTGTGCGAAGTTCTGCCAGTTTCTAGTCCATTCATATGCACTTTTTATTGCGTGTTTGTGATCATATAACTTACTTTGATTGTACTCAGTAATCAGTGTTGAACATGAAGGAACCTTTTTGCTCGCCATTGTTCGACTCTAATCGGCTACGATTACTTCAAAAATTAATTGTTCATGTTTGATACCGAACTGGACATATAATGGCAACAGGCCTGAAAATCTTTCAGTGCTCTCAAGACTTGTGATTAAGTTATTTTTCTCTGAGCAACACTCCCAAAAAATTATTTTGATTTAATCATCATTCAGTGGGCAGTTACTACACTCGATCTGTTACATGCATGTTATCAAATTTACCGGTATCCCTGTACATCTAATTCAGTGATCGGCACGAGTGTAATTTTTGTTTCAAAGAAATATATCGCCGGGTTTAAAGACACTGGCTTTGGAAAAGGTAAAACCTTTAGTTACACCAAATTCACTGAGTGACTGGTTACATAGTGTGTACGTTAATAGCCAAAAGGTCGCAGGCATCAGCTTTAAAATCCTCGCATTGTCCGTCGGAACATATCTTATTAACTCGTGCGAGCAAGGAATGAACCGGCAAAGGATTGGGGAAGATGCCAAACTTCGACAAAATAAAAAACTTCACTACCCTACCCCGGGCCCTGCAGGCATTCGTGTTCTGAAATACTGATAAGGACGATGAATTAAACACTAGTATAAAAGTAACCTCGTACCCAGATCTTCTCAACCCTCGTAGAGCGAGAAGATCTGGGTACGAGATCAATATAACTGCTACAATTTTCATGCGGCCATTTTTTTATCGTTTCTTTTTCCGCTTCTCACTCGACGAACTAAGGGGGGAGAGGGCCGGACTGCTCGTAGTCCAGTGCCATCTGTCTTTACTAGACCAGCGGTATTGCTCATCAGTGTAAGAAACATGGGGATATCATATCGTACGGCGCCATGTTCGGAGTGATCGCGAGTAATCGCACTGATTTTGATTGGAGGAGAGGAATTGGGAATTATTCAAGAGCTTCTACGAAGATTTCACAAAAATGGATCATGTTGTCCGACTGAATAGTAGCAACTATATTTCGAGTTATTTACTTTGCAGTCAGTCCAAGCAATTTTAAATTATTTAGCTCTGTCTGTTTGTTTGTTCAAACGTCTATCGAGCATGGTTGTATTTAAGCCTGATTGCTAATGGCAATGTAATTCTCTAAAATTCAACTGATGAAACTTCAGTTAAAATTTACCTTGATGTGGCTCAACAGTTGTTAAGTTTAAACTTCGTATTTTATTATTCACTGCGATTCTCATCAATTATTCCCCACGCTTTGGAGAATAAGAACTGAACTAACCAATTTAATATTTCAATACTGCTCTTTATGCAGACATTGGGGACATGCACTTTAGGAATAGAGTCTAAGAATTCTTTTATTTACAACCTGTTTTTCCTGTTCTTATATTTACCAGTAACTAGAGATACCATTCAAAAGGTTTTGATATCTCAGCATTGGTGGCTTGAATAAATATGCCGGACAATATCGCTTTGCTTTCTTGTTTGAACTAGATACAAAATATTACAGAGTATTAAATAGACAGAACTGAGGAACTAACCTGTATTAAGCGACCACCCTCTAATAGCGGTCAGTTGTAAAGGTCCCGGAAATTCCACAACTAAACTATTTTAACTTTACCTTAAGTTTATTAGCTCAAAAGCGGACGCGGTTGCTTTTTGAAAATTCTCAACTAATGTATTTTATTGTCTTTGACCTATACTTGAGCATACGGACTATAATTGGATTTTACTGAAAAAAATGTCAGGAAGTTAAGCAGATGATCTGGAAATTCTTGTTTTACGTCAAAGTCCACTTGCCCCAGACTTGTATTAAGCGGCCAGCTGCTCATTCCCCAAGGGTCACCCGTAAACGTTGGACTGTATTTACCCAAATTTTAGCTTTTCGTGTGTCAACATGTAAATATACAATTAAAAGAGAACTGTTTTTGAAGCCAAACAACAAGCTTGGATTGCAGGTGTAAAGTGGACAGGTAGAGTTGAATAGCTGATAATTAAATTGAAAAAGAAAGGCAGTTCTTGCTGAGGGCGGAAGGAATTTTGCCTTTTGCAGGCCATTGAACTGCGGAATTTTGACACGAGCGAATTCAAACTAGAATCTTCCTTTTCATGTTCTCGAAAGAAAAAAACTATTTCACAAGTGTTTGAGAAAAGCACTTTTCACGGCATCAGCGAGAAATAAAACAACGAAATAACTGAGTTGTTGATTTTGTTTTGTTCTATGTGCGCGATTGATTAACCGTACTTTCATACACCGCGATGCTTAGCTTGAGCCTTGAGCTACTTGTCAAGGGATACAAACACAAAGAGACGTTTCCATCACAGTAATCCCGTCAAAGACCTCTTTTTCTGAACACATGTCATCACTGAATTGAATCACTTATAACATAATCAAGTCATTTCTTTCGTACACAATGGCTACCAGGCTATTTTGCCGTCATTTACCAAAACAACTACGCCTCCTTCAATCTATGTAGTCCATTAAGTGCATTATATGGTAAAGGCATTTCGCGGAAGTTACTGAAAATCTATGGAATTTCAGGAGGCGTAAGTTGCTATTTACTTTTTTAGTTTGCACATGCAAACGAATATTTTAATTCACTTCCTCTGCATGTTTGTTTTGTATGATCATTCAACAGTCGACCCTCACCGAAACCAAACGGCATAATTCCACTTCAAGTTTCCGAGTAAAACCTCTTGAAAATTGATTTACACTGCATTTAGTCATGTCAACACTGAATGAGGTGTTTTGTGAACCTGTGTGAAGTAATTCTTGTAACCTCGAGATATTCAAGTGTGGATTAAAACATATTTGGAGCTTCCTTTCAAGTATGCAACTAAACACTTCGCGCCAAGAAGTATCTTAGACCGAAATGGTTTTGTACTTATAAGAAAAGTGCATGAATACTAATTTAAAACAGCTTCAGACGTGTGCTAAGAGCAGCGCCATTCAATAATCTTCTTTTAAAATATACATTTTATTAGTTCAACTAACAACCGAATGTTTTTGTGTCTGCAGGAGATGACACGCAGTGGATTTTGACTGCCGATGTTCGCGTTTGAAAGGAACACAGGTAAGCAAAGGTCACAAATTGCCTTATCGCGGAGCACTGCTGAAAATTCATTCAAGTGGTGTCACATTTGTATTTAAATGATCCACGTACAAGGAATTTTAACATAAACAAGCTGTAATTTATTAAAAACCTATCAACAAAGCTGTATGAGCGAGGACAAAAGACTAGAGCTTCAGTTCGACCAATAGGATGTCGAGAACTTGAACAGGTTAGAATTGTCCAGTGTAAAATGGCAGTCATGCCTGCGGTAAGTGAAGTCCGTCCAGCCCCAAGAGACAACGCTGGATAATTCTATTATCGCTTTGACGTCCTTTTTACTAATAAACGAAAGATTATAGATACCATTATCCTTCCAGAAATGAAAGAGGGACAAGTCTTGCTTGTGAAAGATCGTGATAAAATTTTCGCGTGCGATCAATTTGGCGGGTGATTCACTATCAACTAAGAATATTGCATTCGGCCGTTTGAATCGCTTGTCTAAGCAGGCAAAAAGGACGACAATAGCGGCTCGCTCTTTAGTTTCTAGCTGCATATTTTAAGTTTCAAAAGACTTCTAATTACAAATGCATTGTGTTTCTATTACCTCAACGAAACGAGAATGGACAAGAGTTCGAACCACAAAGTTCTAACGAACCGTTTATGTAGCTCAAAAGCCAACCTGGATCTTAGCGCAATCGACTAGAAGTTGTGTACAACAACAGGTAATCCTTCGTATTTGGGATATTTCTTTGATTACATTAATTAGATCATGAAAACAAAATTTGACCACCGTAGATTATGTTAACAAGACTAAATGTTCTGAGTGTAAATTCTATATTTGTATCTCGATTAAGTTTTTTCCTTTCTAAACCATTGAACTGCATCTCCTGTGTACAACTGACTAATAAGTACTGATTTCCACGGATGTCTTTATGTCGGGTAGATATGCGTGCGCCAATTCCAAGCCAATAAAACGTTGTTATGATGTTCATTCAATCATCACTCAAAGTAACAAATGTGAAGTTGTGATTAGCTAGTTTAGAAGCTACAAGTTTCAGTTAAAAAAGGAATATTTTGTGTTTTACCAGGTATTTTGGCAAGAGATGTCATCGGATCGTGACATGGTAAGGACTGGTATCGCTGAGCGAGCACAAGCTGGTCGATCGCCTCCACTCAGAAGACGAAGAACAAGGGAGTACATTCCAAACTCGCGAACAACACAAAGGCAAGGATTTCATCGTGATCAAAACTTGCACGATAACAACTTATTCACCGATGAATCGACCTACGGAACTCGTGATAATGGAGGCCGGCTTTATACCGACGAAAATATGAACACTATATCACGTCCTTCCAGCGAAAGCCAGGCACATTTGGCGGAGATTTTGCGAGTGATGCCAGAAAACTCGCACCTGAGCGAAAGGTATCAAATACTAAAGGCGGAGAATAAGATACTGCGAGAGCGTTTACAAATGCGCTACAAAGAGAGATGAAGGCGCTCAAGACATTTAAAAGACTCGCTAAAGAAAACAGACAACTTAAGCTGAATTTGAGGAAATACGAAAGAACTTTGCTTGGATTTTATGACGACGAATCAGGTACGTGACCCGTGTTGCATATCCTTTTATGCTTAAGGTAAAATATGAAATACGTTGATTATCAACCAGTTCTTTTCAGGTGTGACTGTTGTTTCATGCCGCCGTTTTTTCAATGGGCGGAAGAAAAAAAAAACAACCGGCTCCTTTCGTAAGCAAATTTTTAACGTGATTAACTTTTACTCGCTGTTTGTTTATAAATAAAGTTGTTTCGATTAGCAAACAAATTCATTGAAGAGCCATTCATGATAGTTTGAAAATAAATTGTGTCTCATTGTATATATGCGGCCTTTAATCTTTAATCTTTAACGAGATACTCCTAAATAAAGGCCTGCAAGTAATGGAGGCCTTTCTAATGATGTGTCAGGTGTAACACACTTGGTATTCATTGTTTAAGACTATGCTTGCAAAAATCGCAAGGTTGAAAACGCGTTTTCAATCTTTCGACAGCGTCAGAAAAAGGTTACATCAGTTTTATACTCCTATATACGTGTACACACTGGTATATTTTGTTTACCTATAAATCGCATAATATATGCAAGTTGTTATGTAAACAAGTTATGGGTTTACCACATCATCCAAAGTCTTAACAAGTAAGGTAGTCAACTTGACTATACGTTTACTTGAACTGCATTTTTCGCTTGGATCCTCATTGATAGCGCTGAAAATGCCTTTACAGAATAAAAAGAGTGCCGACTTATTCATCATCGTCCGAACTGATTTGCTCCATAGTTAAAATATAGCAAACCGGGGTAGTAGAAATAGAGAAAGTCATAGGAAATTCCATTAAATTGAAACCAATCCACTAAATTTATAACCAATGAAGTCATAACCTAATTTTCACGGAGTAAGCTTTTGTTTGTGGCGTAGATATATTTTTGTGGTGGTAAAGTGGATTTAAATGTCGAGTAGCGGAATGTTAAAGTTTATCGTTAGGAGATATTGCCATATTAGATATCGCAGTTTTGCATAACTTTAGTCTTCCATCTTTACAAATCAGATGGAACACGTCGGTAATCGTAGCCTGTTTCAGACTCTCAGATATCCGAGAAATTGAGAGCGAGAGAATAAGTGGACTATCTCTCTCTTGTTTTTATTCCACCCTGCACTACTGCAAGCCTGAAACACGTCTCCTGCCGGTAGATTGCCTTGCAAGGAGGGATGGCACATTTCTCGGCTCTTGCTCTGTTATACTTTACGATAATTCCAACATTCCAGTTTTTCCATCTACCAGAGTAACAGCCATCATGTGCTTCCAAGTACATCCTTCCTACTCAGTTCCTGATTTCTACAACGCCACATCATTGTCTAAAATCAACCTTTAGGGGAAGACGTACGTTCGACATGTTGCGGGGGCTGTTTCATCGAGAACAATATCGGTTAACCCTTCTGTCACCTTTACCGTGACAAACCCAAGTAGGTAGGTCAATAGTAAGAATAAAAGATGTGGTGATCAGGAAAGACATTCTCCCAAGAAAATTGTCGATAATGTATTAAAAATGGTGAGAAGAGTTTTGATGTTAACTAAGAATAAGAAGTTGGCGTTTCATTCACTTGGGCATGTCTCGAAAAAGTGTTTAAAATGTATGAACTTTTCTCCACTTGGAAATGCTTTAAAATAATCACAACAAACAAGAGGCACACAACAGTCCTCTACAATACATATCTCTTCAGTTAATCAGTATTTTCGTCAGTTTCTTTGTCTCAGATTTACACCTTGTGGTTATTTTACGATAAGAAAATAAAAGCATACAAAAGAGCTCGCTTTCAAACTAATTCCTTTTTAATTTTATTTTTTAATTTTACTTTACAAAACTAAAATTCACGGTTTGTGCGTTAATTGGTTGAATGTCTGGTAGACCTCCCGCGACGCATTCTAAGAATTTGAGTAGTAATTTACATTGATTTGCAGTTTACCCAATTTTGACTTTCAGATATGAGTGTTGGTTGTAAATGTGTCCGCCTCTTCCTTGTAATACATGTAATACATGTATGTTTTTGTCAGTTAGTCATTTCCTTTTTTTTCCCATCATAATGTTATTTTCGAGCATGTTTTAAAAGCCGAAAGACTTTGAGACGTGAGCTCAAGTTATCGACTTTTTATTGACCATTGTGTTACAAAAAGACTATTGATCCAGAATAAATCTTTCGAAAACAACTGTTTTTGTGAAGAGCACTTACAGGTTTCCGGAGAGATTAAAATTACTTACGTCATTTTCCCGTTTTCTTTCTTAAAATTGAATTGATACATAACTGATAACGCCGAATTGCATAGTCATAGATTAATAAATTGGCTTGGTATAAACAAACTATTTTAGTAATGGAAGTATAGCTTTGATACGTGACACGTAAATAAAGCTTCTATGATGATTGAGTACAAATCAATCAAGGGGCGAAGTATGCTATGGGTCATTGGTGAAGATCTGTAATTGTTTATTGATCCTCATATAATATTTATTAGCTGACGGTGAATAAATACTCACACGCGCGTAAGGGCATGGGCGCAATATCGACATAATAGCTCATAATGGTCCTACCAAAACCAGCCATGTACACTGGAGGAAATAAACCGAAACTTCGAGCTGTAATGCTCCAAAATGTCGCAGGACTTCATTATATTTGTATCACGGCTCAAAAGCCACCAGCAAACATCGACAACCTTTCCGTGCCAGCACTGACAGGTAAATACGACTTTTATTTCACAGTTGGATTCCCCGTTTATAGACACACTACAAGTTTCTCACGAGTTTTCAATCAGGTCATAATTTCATTTAGTAATTTCATTTTGTGTATGTTGCTTACGAATTCGATACTGCATATCTAAAAAAACAAAATTAAAAGAGAGGCTACCACAGGTTCAACAGACAAATCCAGCACAATTTCTATGAATAAGTAGATTAAACTTTACAATACAATTAGATAGGAAAGCTCTGAAATAGTTTGAAAACTGTTAGTATTAAACTGTTAAAGTTACTATTTATTAGTCGAATAATACAACTGCGAAGCATCAAAGAGCATCAAATTATTAGATAATGTCTTTGTGACTGAAGACTTTATGCAAAACTGGATTTAAAAAAGCTAAATAGTGACGTTATACAAATTTCGAACCATTAAAAGTTACACATGTATTTAATCACAACAATATAGACATGGACACTTCGCAGGTGAAGATATTTTAAGAAGCGTTCTTTTCAGTGTTGGAAATTTCGTGCGGAATAAATTCACGACGTGAGAGATGTCATGGCTTGCACTGGACCGTACAACCAGACTGAATACGTTAAGAAAAGTTTAATTAGGAGAAGGCATTGTTCTGTTGATAGTTACGTAATGGGTTGATAAACTTGACTATGGGTTATATCAACTGTGGTGACCTTTAGTAAACACTTATGAGAAGTGCAATACACTTATTTTGGACATAAACACTAACTTGACGACAGTCGGTAGTACGCGGTACTATTTATATGGAAATTCTGGTCACGATTCACAAAAGAAAAGTGTTTGTTTGTTTATTTAATGTAACCTTGGTGCACTGAAATCAGTTTTACTCCATTTTCTTGTTAACCACACAAGGCATATGTCCAATAAAAGAGCATGTTTCCGATATCAGAAAAAACCTTTCTAACAGTGGTAGTGCTTTCAGTTACCCATTGCTGTGGACAATGGGTGGATTACCCCCCACCCCACCCCTCCATGAGCTTCTATGATTAACGTCGGTAATAAATTTCATTCTTCGCACAACTCAATCTCGTACCCAGAGTCAACGGTCTCCTCGGTCAGCGGGTCGTCGCCAGGTTAGACTCTGGGGGAATGGAATTTTGAATACCAGAAATCTGGTGTAACGGCCATTGTTTGTTACACGAGACAGCCAATCAAAAAATTCGATATTTATTCCATTCCCCCAGAGTCTAACCTGGCAACGACCCGCTGACCGAGGAGACCGTTGATTCTGGGTACGAGATTGCGCACAACTCAGAGCACAACTCTTGGCGGTAGTTCTGTGAATATTTTCTCGGGCGACGTTTCGATTTCGTCGTGACTTCATTCACGTGTCAATTAAGCGATTTACTTGAATATATTGAAACTACTGAAAAGAGCCAAAATAAAAAGCATTGATGACCGAAAAGAACTTAACGGACATAATTATAACTTAGTGGTACGTTACGATAAAATCTACGCGTTTAGAAATGATAATGATGGTATGATCAAATATTATGTCGTCTTTCGCGTATTTCATTCCCCATTTAATAAAAAATATGTCTTAATTTGACCGTTTGTGGACTTGATGGGTATTTTTTGATACGCCCAATTGACGTCACTGAATGTAGCACATGTTGCTTATATTGATTGATAAAGGAATCAAATAAACTTCTATTGTTGTAATGTTCTTGCTCATTGCTTGCAAATTACAAGTTCCTCTGGGTGCATTTCATTTTTTCATCAACCAAGAATTACTACTCCAGATATGTTAGCGACAGTTGACGAATTTGTTCGTTTGCAGACACAGGAACCTACTTTGGGATAACGGAATTGAAGAACGCGAAATCACAAGCCGAGACCCTCCATTTCCGAGCTTTTTGAAATTCGTGGTCTACTGCTTTTAACTTAAATGAATACAATTTTAATGAGGTTGACAATAGCCACAAGCTATTAACAATGTTACACGCGCGCAACATCTCAGGTATCTACTTTGAAACAAAAGTAAATTATCTAAATAGATGGCAAGACAGATAACGCAAATAATAGCTTCTAAAAAGTCAGTCTTTATCTTATAGCTTAAAGAGGGGTCGATGGGCTTGAATATTAAAGGATTGCGAAATCACAATACCTGACTTACTACCTGAGTCACTTGGTTAGTGAAGCAAGGAAATTGGAGACGTCTGCACGCAGGCTATTAGTTGGTCTTGTAGGTTTCAAGCAGATAATCAATCGAGTAAGACTTTTGAGTATGACTTTTCAAACCTAGTGCGCAGGGGTTACATTTTTATAATACGTCTAACACCAATCTTGTTCCTAGAGCCTCCAGTCTCTACTGGTCAGCAACAGGGAGGAGCGAGGGCTCTGCATGGGAACGCGACTGATTTGAAATTAGAACGTCGTACTCGTAGTCAATCTCGTACTCCTACTCCGATCTAAAGGTCGCTAATGTACCTAGCGACGGACGTGTATTTGACGTAATGAATATTTTAAAGACCGTGATAATGAACTGTGGATTAACGATGAAAGGAATGAAATGATCCTCGAAGGGTATAAACAATTTTAAGAAATTTTTTAATTGTACACTTAACAGATCGACATCTTAATTTTCCTTAATAATGTAATTTGTGAGAATTTGAAGTTACATTAAGACAATACACCCTAATTGATCACAGTGTATTCATTCATTTATTCAGATTCCGATCACAGTGAGCACCCTAAGGACCCAGACCTCGGCGTCCATTTACCACGAACAAGCAGCAGATCGTCACAAGGAGAGGAATTATACAACGGTGAAGATTCTCCGGAGAGAGACTGTAATCAAACACCGAGCACACCGCCTTTTAAAACCACCAAGAGTATCTCCACATCGACAGAGGATATCGTGAGCACCACAACCAAAGAAGATAAATCCACGTCAACAGATGATTTAGTAAGCTTTGAGGTGAATACTGAATCTGCTGAAAGCTCAGACAATGAGAATAACGACATATGCGTGGGGTCTGAGTACCAGGCTACAAATCTGACTGATGCGAATAAAGTTCAGTTCTTGCAAAAAGAGCTTCTCGCCATTCAAACACAGAGTGTTCAAGAAAGAAGGAAATTTAGCGACACGCGAAGATACTGGACTGATCCAATGATAGCTAATAATGTAGGTGTGAATGAACTGCAAAGGGCATCAAGTTCACCAAGTGTATTAGGTGAGTAATTAACTTCTTCCCCGGGGGATACCCCCAGGGATACCCCAGGGAATATCCCCATATTGGGGGGGGGGGGGGTACATGGTAAATATATCACTGAATCGGGTCATATTTTTAATCCTGTTTGTCGTAGATGGAGTCACCTTTTCGACCGTGACTTTTTGGGAGATTCATTTTGGAAAACGTCGCAAGAGTTTCATTTGTGCACACACAAAAAAAGGTTGAAGGTCTGGGATGGAGCAGGCATGTCTGGATATCATTGGCATACCCTACCCAATCCCCCTTCGCCTCCCCCCCCCCCCCCCCCCCCCCCTCCCCACCTCCCGAAAAAAAGCAACAAAGCATCGTTTTCATTTTCACATGATTACATTTTGCAAATGGTAATCACGTAAGGTGAACTTTGACCTTTACATTTGCAGATGGGTGTGGACAGAGAACCGCTGACAACAATAACTGTCGTGTAAAAGATGGCGCGACCTTTCCTAGACGTCGAGTGTCGGACGGGAATAACCCTCTGTCACCTGAATTTATTCCACGTTCACGACCCTCCTCATTCAATGATGCGGAGCTAACTACAGTCCCTGAGGTGACTATTTCACCAGATGAAGAGTGTAATGAAAGTGAAGAGAGTTCCAGATCACCGTCTCCTTCTTCAAGGGTAAGTTTTGACCTTTTCAAATCACCTTGGGGTTTTCGTTTTTCGTGGGTAGCTACCAACGACTCTACGTAAAAACACCTTTCCAACATTTTTTGGTTGTTTTATACCGTTGTTTTGCGAGTCAAGCAAAGGAAAAACATTCTGTACTGCAGAAGACTGGTAAAACGCTTTCTGTCATCACGTTCTCGCTAAAGAGAAGACAAGAGTCGAATCCGTATTGAAACTCGTATGAACTGATCTTTTTTTGTGTGTCAACGAGTTTCTCTTGATTAATCCAACAGCATTCCCAAGATGATCTGGCGTCAAGTTCCTCGTCACCAGTTCCCTCTCCAACAAATGACGAACTTCCGGCTCCCCAGAGATCACCGCGGGCTTCACCCCTGACTTTTGACGTGATCAGTGCTAGGCAACAGGTGAGGAGTGGTGCATTGTGGTACTCAGTTTCGTTTCATATACAAAATAATCCCTTCCTTAGTATTGCACTGCGCATCCTTTCTGCGCATAATTTCGCGCGTAATTAGCGCGCGCACATTAAAAAATGGCGGCTTTTTCATTATGGCTATGCACGCCAGAGAGGTAAATGATCGTTTTCTCGTAAATGAGCGTGGTGACCTATCATTTTTTCCGCATATTTTAAATCTAGTAATCATCTTCTTTCTATACAAAGAGTATAGACAAATTCCTAGTGCAGAAAAATTAATAATCACTGGAAACGTGAAAAATACGTGTTTTTGGTTGATTTTGTAAGAAATATGAGGTATTTTTAGTCAATTATATCTCCTTCGAGGTAATGGTGACCTTTTCTTTTTGTTCTATATTTTGAAACATTACATTGCAATGTTCAACTAGGGAAAGTTTCAGAAACTTTCCAGTGCAACTTTTATTTCGATGGAATTACATCAATAGACATTTTCTTAGCAGTTTCTATTGCTGACGTTTGGGAACCATGGTACTGTAAACGCCTAGAACGACAACATGTGTTTAACATCATAAGATAAAACTGTGAAATATACCTCTTCTTTTTACCTCACCATCGTACATTTATATTTCAGAGGATTCTGTCCGAGGTTGAAACTTCGCCCAGTCCACAACCGAGTCCAGCCGGGAGTCCTCAGATAAGAAGAAAACTGGCGCACACAGTGTCACTTCCGGCCACGTCAATTGGTCATTACTTGTCCACTATGGGCATTCACACACAGAACAAAGTCAACATGGATAACAACGACACACAACGAATGGTACAGACTATAATTACCCCTCGGGGGAACTCCTCGAAATTTGTGATGGGGGTGTGCTGCCCATTCCCCGGTTTAGACCAAAATATGCTATTTTCCCTGCCCAATTTCAGACCTGACCCTTAAACATTTTCCCGGCCTTTTCAAGCCATAATGGCACAAATCTCTACCCTATATCAGACAAGTAGCCACAACATACCCAATTTGATACCAAAATGTTCAAAATCTATACACTATTTCAGACCCAAACAGCTCAAAACCATACCCTTTGGGGCGGCATATACCTATTTATAATATACTCACCACAGGATATTGCGATTTTGGACAATCTGATTGGTTGCCTACTCAAGTCATATGAGGCAATGTACCATTACTACTACTACCTTATTTGGGAATCCCACTAATTACGATAAATATCCCATTTTCCTCTGTTTTTTCCTTCCGTTCTTTCCCCAGTAATTTTTAATTGCAATATCCTGTGGTGAGTATATTATAAAACAATTATTCCACTCAATCTCGTCGTACATGAACTCATAGCCAACTCGGCTACGCCTCGTTGGCTATGAGTTAATGTACGACTCGATTTCGCGGAATAATTGTTAAATAGCTTATATAGGGGGACCCACCGGAGGAATTACCCATTCAGTCCCAAGCTCTTTTTTAGCCCCCCCCCCCCCCCCCCTCCCCGAGGAATTACCGTTTGGTTTCAGTTCTAAGCTCTCCTTACTGATTATCATACATTGTTTTTAATGTCAGTTATGAGAAGTTGGTGATACATCACAGCATTACCCTTACTTGATGATTTTCTTTATTCTCATCACCTGTCTGCTTGACAATGTATTGATATTGTGAAGAGAAATTAGATGTTGATCACTCTTGCTTTAAAAAGGGAGGAGCTTGTGTTACTCCAGGACCATGTTACTGTTTTCTGCTTAAGTGGAATCATTTCCAAAATGACAAATTTCCCTTGGACATACGGTTCTTGCTTAGCCGGGATTTTACAAAGATTTCCAGTTATAGAGCGGTTTTCAATTGACTGTCGAAGGTAATCGCTGAATTGCTTTGGTTTTGCTTTACTACGCTCTGTGATTGGTTTACAGTGAAGATGACACTACCGTTGCTATTCGACAAAGTTTTTGATTAATTTTTGACATCTTTTTGACAACTTTTTGACGACTTTCGGATGGGTTCCGTTTGACTTGACCAATCAAAATCCAAGGAGTGTTGGAGGCGGAGTCGTGAAATTCGAATGGTTTTAGTTTCTAGACTACCGTAAAGCTCTATTTAGCCCCCCCCCTCTCTATTAAGCCCCCCTATCTAATAAGTCCCCCCTTTGGAAGTCAGATTTTGTAATAAGCCCCCCCCCCCCCCCCCCCCGTCAGGCTGATGTAAATGACTTTTCAGCAATATTTTCTGGCGTTTCAGTCACTTTGTATTGAAATGTGATCTTTAATTTCCAGAACTATCGTCGAGTTAGGGTTTAAATGATGTTTCCTTTGTAAGACGGTCATACATAACCCATTTCTTGTTGTGTTTTAGTTAGTGGTGTAATAGTAAAGTTTGAAAAATTAACGTGAATTTTCTTGAAAATTTATGGTTTGAAATAAGCCCCCCTCTCTAATAAGTCCCCCATTTTTGAGGCCTGAAATTAAATAAGCCCCCCCCCGGGGGGCTTAATAGAGCTTTCACGGTAGTTCAAATGTGGCGCCATAAAACGGAACCCATCAAAGTTGTCAAAAATATGTCAAAAATTAATCAAGAACCTTGTCTAGTGGCAACGGTAGCGTCATTTTCACTGTAAAAATCTCGCGCCACCTACTCAACCAATCAGATGCAAAACCAAAACCAATCGCGACTTGGTCACACGCGTTTTCACGCGCTTGGCGCCGGTTTCGTGTTTTTGCTTCGAGTTCTTATTGGTTCATTGTATTGATTACGTTTGTTTGTAATAGGCCATTGTAATAGCACACTTGCATGATGTCGTCATTTGACTACAACTACCAGAATTCATTTCGTTTTTCCTTTATTATTTAAATTTTTAAATCCCATTGGGTTTTAAATAACAATGGCTCTAATTAGCATGAGAAAAGAAAAACTGAAGGATTCTGGTAGTTGTAGTCAAATGACGCCATCCAGATCATGCAAATCTCCTATTGCTTTGGTTTTGGTTTCACGACACTCAATTGAAAACCGCTCTAATAATAGTATTATTACTATGTATTAGGATAACGGACAAACCATATTGATGTTAAAAAACACTGAGGGAGGTAAAACCACAGCAACAAACCGATGAATTGTGCCGGATCTGTTGTAGACCTGAATCAGTAAATGGATCGGCAAACTGATCCTTACGGCTGAGAAAAAAGAACGAAAACAAGAAGCAGAAAAATGAAAATATAAAATATATATTGCCCAATATTTTTATTTTTTTATTTTTCTGCTTCTTGTTTCGTTTTTTTTTTCTCAGCCGAAAGGATCAGTTTGCCGTTCAATGTTTATAAACCATATTGATACGTTAATCGATCTATTGTATGTTTATTTTATTTTAGGTGGGCCGTTTAAGGAAAAAGTCAATCGACGATGACGAAATTTACGTCAAGAAACACCGCGAAACTTCAGTGTCACTGGTAACAAGAACTTTATAATATATTGATGAACACAAATCAAGTTTGTAGCAAAAGCTCATTAACTCTTGACCTATTGAACTTTATTGCAGAAATTTGAAGGCGACATCGAAAGGGAAAACGCGGAGTGCCTGGCCGCGGATATCGCAGAATTTTTAAACAATCGCAGAAAAAGATCTCGTGCAGGCACAATGCCGGTAAATATTGATCCACTATATTATATAATCTTCTTTTTGTGATAGTTTTTAGATGGTTTATTGAGAGAAGCGGTGGACTGATGGTTAGCAGCGCGTTGGACTCCAGATCGAGCGGTCTTCTCTCCACCCAGGGCCTGGTTGTTCGAAAATCGATAAACGCTAATCCAGGATTAAAAGTTAATCAAGCTTTTAATTTCTCTTGTATAAAAGTGGTTTTCTCTGCTTATGGTTTGTAAAGTTTGAGATTAGTCAAAGTCAAAACAGAAAGACAAAAAATATAAACAGAAAACCTCACTGGAAAGTTACAAAGGAGTACAAATGCATGGGCAACCTGTTAAAAATACTGAGGGGTTACCTGCAATGGACTAGCATCCCTTCCAGGGGAGTAGCGGTACTCCTATAGTCGCTTTATGCCATGGAAACCAGCCAGTGATAACCAACCTGGGGTTGTATACAAACTTTAACCTTATTGGCACATGCGCATTCACTAGCGCTTCCCTGAACTCCTGGGCGTCACGTGGATAAATACATTTTTGCCGGACATTTGTCATGAAGGTCAGCTTGTTTCATGTCATTTGAAAATATTGTTGTTGTTTTTTGTCAGAGCCCGCGGTCGATTGCGGAAAACCCTAAAGAAGAACACCTGTCCGCGGATGAAGAGTAAGCAATTAATAAACGAGTGATAAACATTTACTTTCTCCTCACCACATCAGGTGACGAGAGTAACGAACATTATCAACTATACTTTCTTGATGTATCACCAAATTCTCACAACAAACAGAAATAAATGGCAGTCAGTAAGTAGAACCAAGAGAGGATGATCTAAGAGAAAGATTCCCCGTGCCCATGATATTTTTGTGAAATCTATTAATAGTTTCGCGCCATGCTGTGGAAGTTAGTTTTATTTCCTTCTGATCGAGGCTTCGACATCACGTTACTCAAACTGACCAATCACGTAACGTTCTTAAGATAGCTCAGGTATGCACTGAAAAGTTAAAGTACGCTATTGTTTATTCTCAGTGATGCCGTTTTCACGCAAGCTCGGACAACACGTGCACGACGAGGGTCCGCTGTCGTGTCCATGCCTGGGGACCATTATCAGATGGACCTTCATGTGCTTCAGGGGGAGCGAATGGGTAAGATAAGTGTCATGTCTGATTGTGAATGGGAGAATTTCAACAGCTTCATAGCTACCGTGTGGCACTTGCGGGAGTTTAATTTAATGTTGCGGATTGGCGGATTTTTGTGTTTTGCGGGAACTTATTTTTACGATTTGGCGAAACTGAATTTTTGCGATTCTTAAAGGAGCTATGTCATGATATTTTAAGCCATTTTTGCGTAGTGCAAAATCACCTTCAAATTGAAGAAATCCTCAAAATAATAGTATACTAAGGTAGAGAAACACCAAAGAGGTGATAATAAACCAAACAGGAACAAGGATGGTTGAGGATGAAGAAGATTAAGACGGATTGCGAACGGTGAAAAATGGCCAATTTTTTCAAGATGCGTCATCCGTGACGTAGCTCCTTTAATTAGAAAATGTTTTCACAACTATAAGATGGCAGATTGTTTTAGATACCAATGCAATTTTGCTTTAAGGGTGATAATTTTATTAAACGGAGTAAATTTTTTTGCGGATTTTTTTTTTGCGGATCGTGAAAAAATCGCAAAAACTAGAACCCGCAAAAATATTAAAAGTGCCACAGGGTCGCTGTGCATTGTTCTTCTCAAAACAATTAGTTTAGATTATTTTAGATTTAAACAAGACACGCCAGTCGTCGGCAACGAGAAAACTGAGAAAAGAATTAGTTCAACGGAAAGCAATCGTTAATTCCGCGAGGGTATAAATGTTTATTTGAAAGACAATCATTATTTGTTCACGTACGAGTAGTATGGCTGGAATTATCCTTGAGAAAACACCAATTAGTATATTATGGTGAAAACGAGTAACGATTAATAAATATTTCAAATAATTAGGAAAAAGCTGTTTGACGTTTTTATCTTTATCCTAAACCTACGGAAGGGAATGACCGGAAACTGGTACGTGATCGGCACTTGATCGGGAAGATTAACCCTTCTTAAAAATTTTCACGTTAACATCGTCCTTCAACGATACCGGTTTGCAACGCTAACGAAGTACAAGAACTTTTAGCCGTTTCTGCACGCAGCCTATCGAGATTTCTCCAGCACCGAGTCTTTTAACTAGATGAAGTATTCTGGAAGTGTAATAGAAAGTTGGTTGGGAAAATAATTCTGCGTGACTCTGGACTGATTCTGGAACTTTCTATTGTATCGAATACGGAAAACCTTGAAACCTTACAAGTATTTGTGGAATGTTTATTGTTGCGCCACCAATGAGCTGCAAGAGCAGACCGCAATGGCGAAAATGGTGGTTTTGGTCTTCAATCTTGCTCAATTTTAACCTGCCACGCTCCTTGATATTATAGCTTATTTCCATCTAATTCATGCTGTTTTTAACTCAATAAACTTTAATTTAGAGGTTCCCTTAGATTTGAGGATTATTTATACCTGGAACCAACGATTTTAAATTGCATGACAACTCTCCTTAAACCCTATCAAAATTGTCAAATTCTGGTCATGTACGATAACCTACAAAAATTCCTTCTTCAGAATATTTTATTTTATTGTCATCCGCTCCGGGTTTGGAGGAACACGCTTTCAAACGTTTGCTGTTTTTAGTTAATTTAGAATTATTCTGCGTTAACGTGACTTGAGAAACTTTAGAAAAACGAAAGCTCGTGAGAAGTGTTTGTAGGTTTTGGAATATTATTTGGATGTTTCCGCTGCGACATGAAACAGTTACAAATGAATGAATAATGAACATCATTCGTAGCACCATTGTAGCCGGCAGTATCATGATACGAGTTATCAACAATATGCTGTTGATTTGTGGTATGTGAGCGGTAATTTAACGTGGTATTTGGTTTTATTTGTGAGAGTCTAATTGTTCTGTTATACGCTCTTTTTTTTTTTCCAAGAAGGAAAGACCTTAAGTGTCATACGTGAGAAGAAGGAGCTCTCGGGCTCATCTACATCACTCAACAGTATTGGTAAGTAAAAAAACCAGTCCGTTTCAGTGATATGTTTTAAGCCATTATTTGGCATGCATATGTTTTTTTCTTGTTTGCAAATACTGTCGTCTCTCTTCGAGCCATGCACGGAATCAGTGCCCGAGACCCCTCAGCCATTCGAAGTCTCTCAACGCCGGAGAGCGAGCCGCAATTTTCTAACAAATTTCTACAATTGCGGACAAAACCTGTTGAGACAAGTAGATAGTGACGCGTTCTACACACTCTTCAAACATCTCCTTGCTCACAAGAGGGCAAACATATTTTTATCCCCTTCTCCCCTTGATCAATGTTGTTTTAGAGAGCTGCCAATTCATTCTGCACTCTTTTTTTTTTTTACATCAGAACAACATTGATATGGGGGGAGGAGGGGGGTTGAGGAATGAACTACTTATCTTGCAATAGTGGAATTGGTAAAAATTTAGCCAAGTGTTTCAAGAGTATTGTCCGCAATTGTAGCTTTATTCTGACATATTTCTTGGTTATCTGTTTTCAGATCCCGAGAAAAGATCACGATGGTCAATTCTCAGACGAAATAAAAAGATGGTAAGTGGCAATTAAACGTTTCCCGATGTTCGTGACGTTCATGCTATTGCTGTTTTGCTCATGGAGTTTTGTGCCATGTTTATTCATAACAGTTGTTAATGAAAGACAAACCCAGGCAGGGTGAAGATTTCAGAGAAAGCTTGGCACGCATGAGGGAGAACCCAAAAGCCATTGTGGAACATGAACTGTCCGAGTTTAAGGTAAATCATGAAAACATGACACGAATCACTTCATTCTTGCAATCCAAATATATCATTAAAGAGACACTCATGCACCTATTTTTAGAACCTCAACAACTAGACCTACGCAGATTACAGGAAAACTAAATAATATTGGTCTGATTGTTTTGAAATGATGAACGCCAATTAGGAAGTAAGGATCACTAACGATTAAGAGGATGGAAGTGGATTACAATATGGACAAACTTGAATACGTGAAGACCACGTATTCAAGTTTGGCATGGATTCCCTATTTGTCTCCCCAAGTTTGTTACAGAATAGAAATCCTTTAATAAATTGCTTTCTATCATTTATTTAGTGTTTTATAAAGTATTTAATCCATGGAGGGAACATATTTTTGCTGTATTCATTACAGTTGAGCAGATACCGGCTACAAGGCTCATTTACATTAGGCACGTTTTTCCGGATTTTTTCTTATTCGTGATCATTTAGTTATTGTGTTGAAAAAACATTTGTTCTATCTATAAATAGAACATGAACATTTATTTTGAGATTATAAGGGCATGCTATATTTTTCACAGGTTTCGATTCCTTCATGTTTGGGTTTTCATGCAATCTAAAACTGCCCTCATAGTTTGTAGATCAACTTGAAAGAATTCTTTGACGATTTTAAGAATCGAATAGTATTAAAATACTGAGATGGACACCAAATTAGCCTGCTAGGAACCCAGGAACCCAGGGTGTTCTTGTGTGAAAGTCGTCTATTTGGTGTGCCCTTTTTCGCTTTAATTTTGTTCCCTAAACTCTCATCCCATTTCATCAAAATTCACCGTCCTGTAACTCCCACTTTAGCCTGGGGGTGAACGAAGAGCCGAAAAAACCAGCTTCTCACGCAGGCTACTCCCACTTACATGTAACCACTTTGGCCAGTTTTGTAAATGTAGACGTCATCTCTTATGATCTGGCATTGTTATTCATTAGAATAGAAGAGTATCGCTTGTGTTTAAACCAAAGACATTTTCTTGATTTTATTTTTCATCGTTCACAGAACAGTCACTGGACTCGGCTAATGGGCCAGAGTATAGAGAGAAGTCCGAGGAGGCCTCGGTCAGACGGCATCAGCACGCTGTCTGATCACGAGACCAGAAGACGCGAGGCAGTATGGGAAGTGTTTCACAGCGAAGTTGTTTACCTGATGAGTCATCTGTTGGTTCTTAAAGAGGTAAATATTCGGTGTTTACCGAAGATTTCCGATTGAATGCCGAAGATGTATCGTCTATACCGAGCTACAATTCCCGTAAATTGGTTGGGACACTTGGCGCTAAGTCAGAATGCATGTGTATCCATGTGTTCACCAGTGTCGAGGGAAACACTGTCTGTTGTCCCAAGGTGTTCATATCAACATTGAAGGAAGGGTGAAAGAAAGTGTCTCAACAATTGTGAAGTAGATTATATACTTTACCACTTTAAAACGTAATTGTTTTAAAATTTCCAAACAGTATCCTACAAATCCCCTAGCTTTCCAATGAGCAAAGTTGATTTTCTTGGAAAATTTCTCTCCTTTCTTTTACAATTTGGAATC
Source organism: Desmophyllum pertusum (assembly GCA_029204205.1). NCBI lineage: Eukaryota > Metazoa > Cnidaria > Anthozoa > Scleractinia > Caryophylliidae > Desmophyllum > Desmophyllum pertusum. The sequence goes on from MU825878.1 coordinate 373,865, forward strand.
TACACCACTTTAGGGTCTCATTCCTTGTAAACCAGCCTTGATTTTTTTTGTTTCCTCTTCTCCTTTGATTTTTTCCCTCTAACTTGGTTATCTTGTCAGGTGTTCCTTGAACCTTTAAAAGAGATTCAACAAATGGGTCATCTACAGCATGTGGACGTCAACAAAATCTTCTGTAATCTTCAGGACCTGTGTGAGGTAATGTACGACAGATTACGACTACCCCCTTAATACGACCGCCACGTTATCGCAGAGCGCTCGCCTCCCACCAATGTGGCCTGGGTTCGACGGACCCGGCGTCATATGTGGGTTGAGTTTGTTGTTGGTTCTCATCCTTGCTCTGAGGGTTTTTCGCTGGGTACTACGGTTTTCCTCTCTCCACAAAAAAACAACATTTCTAAATTCCAATTCAAATCTGGAAACAGTGGATAGAAGAGACACTCTGTGAATATCCACTGAAATTCCCATTTATTTTATTTATTTCATTTATACATTTTTCTGTCCCGAACAAAAGCTAAGTCAGTCATTTTCTTTTTTAACAACCACTAATGCGACCTTCCCGTTAATACGATCAGTTTATGTTGGCCCGTTGGTTGTCCGATCAACGGAGTTCTGATGTGATTGTAAAAACACCTCAAATAATAGGAATGGTTAAACAGCAAATTATTGAACAAAACTAACGTCACACTCTACCTACAATCAGTAGCTCTTACACACAGGTTCGTTTCTCTCACCAAGAAATCAACCAAAGAAAATATTTCCTCTTTAACTTTACTGGGAGGGGCGCTGATTTATTTAAGGTTATGTGTAAAATATCTTTGAAACTTCTTGTACGCTGTTAAGTATTGAATAATTTCCTGTACATTTCCCAGGTCAGCACGAGATTCGCCAAGAATCTTCTCCGCGTATTCCAAAGTGAACAACCCACACAGTTCGGAAGTACTGCATCTGTAGTCTCTGCCTTTACAGAAGTAAGTATTTCTTTCACTACTCATACTCTGCCATGTATCTCCTTTAATTTTCTCGTGAATGCAAAAGCAATGAAAGGGTTATAGCATTTGGTGGACAAATTTCACTCGCTCGATGGGCTGTAAACTTCTATCGCGCTATTAATTTATGAATATTAATTTATTCATTCACGAGTGAGCACATAGAAGCCTTTGATTTCTTGTATCATTCACCGCTAATGCTGTGGCGTTTGTGATTTACAGTTCAGTCGGATAGTCCACCCTCAGTATCAGAAGTATTGTCTGAATTACTCCAAAGCTCTTAATTATCTGGACTCACTGAAAAAGGACGAGGACTTCCAGGAGTTTATGAAGGTAATTTTAGCTATCTATTTACTTGATCTTGTGAGAATAGTACACTTCAGCTTAATACGTTAAAATTTCGTCCAGGCAGAAACCTCGGGTTCTACTCGTGGGTGTTGTTTGCGAACGGTTTCTCCTTCTGTAGACTATGCAGACACTTTGAGGGTCTGATTATACATGAGCCGGGCTGGTTCGGTTTTGCCGAGATTTTTGTTTAACGCAACAAAAATCAATTTTGCGATTACATGACAACCGAACCAGTCCGGCTCATGTAATCAAGCGATTGCTCTTTCACTCTTCCCGTTGGTTAATAATAGTCGATACATAATGAGAATGTCCTCCCCATGTGTTTGTTCTTATATTGTTCTTATATATGCGGTTGTTTTTTCATATTTTTCTAGTGGTGTGATTCCGACAGTAGATGTAACAGACTTCAAATCACCGATCTCTTAGTGGCGCCTCTACAGCATCTCACCAAGTATCCTCTGTTACTCAAGGTAAAACAAAATCTTAAAAGACTTTTTATGATTGTTATTTTTCTTAAATAGTTTAGTAATAAATGCGTGAATCTGCAATGAAGAAGTTAAACAAAAAATATAGAAAAAGCTTGGAAACACTTTAATTTAAAGGAGCTATGTCACGATATTTTTGCGGGAAGTATAAAATTACCTTCAATTGAAGAAAGCCTCAAAATAATAGTTTACTAAGGTAGAAAAACACCAAAGAGGCAACAATAAACCAAACAGGAACAAGGATGGTTGAGGATGGAGAAGATTAAAACGGATTACAAACGACGAGCTTGAAAAATGTAAATTGTTCAAGATGTCTAATGTGACCCTTATAGACACGAGAAATATTTGATCTAAAACGATTCTTATTCACTTTCAGAACATCAGAAAACGAACGGCTGAAGGAGACGAACAGCACAGCTCTCTTACCTCCATTATTAAGGCTGTAGAGCTTTCAATACGTACGTGAAGGTCTTTTTGTTATATAATTATTTTGTCTCTGTTGGAGGCGCGGTGGCCTATTGGTTAACGCGTTGGACTCCGGATCAAGCGGTCCGGGCTCGAGTGCTGGCCTGGGTCATTGTGTTGTGTTCTTGGGCAAAAACGTTACTCACACACAGTGCCTCTCTCCACCGAGAAGTAAATGGGTACCGGCAAATTGCCAGGGCAACTTGACAAAAATGCTGGAGGTTTACCTGCGATGGACTAGCATCCCATCCAGGGGGAGTAGTAATACTCCTAGTCGGCTTCATGCTACGGAAACCGGAGTTAAGCACCGGTACTGATGAACTACTCCATTGGATTGGAACAGACTTTAACGTTATAATTATATCTACCAAAGAGTAGTATACATGACAGATAAATACTTTGATTTTTCACAGAGGAGCTGGAAGGTAAAGTAAAGTCTCGAGCAAACTACGAAAGGTTACAAGAACTTCAAAGTAGTTTAGTTTGGCCTTCTATTACTGAGTTGGATCCAAAGACTTATGTACCTGAGGTAAGGGATGTGTACCATTCGGTCTTGTCTTTTAGGCTTTACGCTTCTTTTTCCGACAACGTTAATAGACCAATTTCGATATATTAAAATTCTAACTTGGCTCCGAGGCTTAGGGGAATAAAACAAAATAAATTATTTATTCATCCCTCAACCTCGATGTGATTTCTTTTCGATTTCTTTTGTTTTATTCCCCTAAGCCTCGAAGCCAAGTTAGAACTTTAATATATCGAAATTGGTCTATTAACGTTGTCGGAAAAAGAAGCGTAAAGCCTAAAAGACAAGACCGAATGGTAGTCTGGGATCCATTAGAATTTGCATATCGGTGGAAAAGAAATCTATAAGTTTTTATTTCGCACGTGATGTATTTGGTTTGCCCCGAATTAGATAATTTGTTTTTCCATGTTTTTTCACTAGCTGACTCTGCTAAAATTTAGTTTGGCTAAAAGTAGCGTACTTCTACAGGTTTAAAACAAAAAGGAAACGTTTGAAATAATGTTTTTCATGTTACTAGATTCCGATCCTTTTTTATGCTCAGTCTAATTTTTATACCTATGCATGTTGATATATTTTAAAAGTAAATTTTAAAGTAAATTATATATATTGTAATTTTAATCTTAGATTTTATTACTGGACATCTTGTTGAGACCAGCATTTTTTATAAATGCTGATAGATTTTTTTCCAGGTTAAATAAAGCTTTTATTATTATTATTATTATTATTCTCATTAGTATTCGGTGCGTGCAGCAGTTTTCTACTTTTAACCATGCTTCCTTTCGGTCTTGTCTTGCGGGGTTTTAAAAACATTTCTATCCGACAACGTTTATATATTATTGTTTATCAAATGATTACTATATAAAGTGTGCTCTGATTGGATACCTAGTTGTCATTTGTTATTCTCCCCAGTCTTCCACTCGTACTTCACAGTATTAAACGGACAGTATTAAAAGTCTCACTGATAATTTATCAGTTCCGCGTTATTTACTGTAAATAATTCAGAGCATCGAGGGTGTCTGACTATATGTATTTTTTCTTTCTTTTTATCTGGCAAATAAATGTTGTTGTTGTTGTTGTTGTTCGCGAAGTTTTCTATTAGGGGATGATATCCGTTCGGGAACTGTCTTTTTCTGCGCGATTGTGTGGCATATGTTGGAAGATGGACAAATACTGAGCCTTCCCACAAAGTTAATCCTAAATAATGTTTCTTTCACTCTGCAGTTCCTAAGAGGCATTTTGTCAAAACAGCCCTGTGAGAGTCTATTAGCCAGTCCTAAGAGACAGCTGCTGTACGAAGGACCGCTAACTTTACTTGGTAAGTCATTGCACCTGTGTGTGACAGTCGACACGACAAGCGCTGGTTTTTGGAAAATTCTCGCAGAAACACTCGAAGAGATTCCGATCCTTTTTTATCCAATCGGCAAAAGATAGTGCAAATTCTCTAGAGTACCCCCTACCAAAGATGTCATATCAGCATGACGTCACGTTGCCTAGCAACTGAACTTCTCTGACCAAAACAGCACCGAATGAAACTGACGTGTTTCTTGACTGAATGACGTTCAATTTACATATAATAACAAGACAGGATGATCTAAGAGAAGCATCCCCCGATACATTGGTCTCTTCCAATAATCATTTTTTGAAATCTGTTTTTAACTTCAGTCCATAGCTGGGCTATTTTAAGAGCGAGATTGGTCAGTTCGAGTAACGTGATGTCGGAGCCTCGATCGGAAGAAAATAAAAATGGCTTTCACAGCATGTGACTATGTGCACAAATGACGCACAGCTAATCTGTTGTGATTGCTTTATTTTTTCAGAAAATACTAAAGTCGATGTGTACGCTTTTCTATTTGACGACATGCTTCTTCTAACAAGATTCCGTAAACTTCAACTAAAAGTGAATAAGGTAAGACGAATTTGAAGAAATTTGCCTCCTGAGTTTGTTTGGATCTGAAATTCGATCGAAAATAATTTTCACTTTTCCTTCGAAAAGTTGTAAATAATGTCACTGAATTAAAGTGATAAAACCTCGCCTGTTGTATTTTCCTGTGTTTTTATCGCTTCTGGGGAACTCCTGGAGGCCGTTTTGGGCGAGTTTCTACTCAACGGTTGAACCCGCCAGTGTAGCGATTTTTCAGTGGATAAAAACTAAAAAGAAACAAAGTATTTCATTAAAAGGAGATAATTTTATGGTGAATAAAACAATAAGAAAACGCAGTCCCTCTAAACATTTCAATGAATAACTGCATGATACGTTTTATATAGACATTCCCAGGGAGGTTTTATTGTGAACATGCAAACTCTCTTTACAAGTCTCTAAAGTCTCTAAATTCCTCTCATGCTATTAGTTGGGAGAATTCATTTGTAGATATCGATACAATTTATTTTGGATGAGCAGTTCACGAGAAAGTGTCGTTCATTGTGATTTACGATAATTTTATAACTAAAACAACCTTCATTGGTACAGAAACTGAATCTGGCCGGGATGACAGATAGTCCCCCACCCACCCCTCCCGTGGTCAGGCGGAGCATGTCTGGAGCCCAGTACACAGTTTATAAACAGGTATTTATAATTATATAGTGTGTCATGATCTTTTCTTACGCGTAATTTCTTACTTAGCCTTAGAACTACTCAAGAATCATTGTAAGCCAATTGTATACAAGCTAATTCACAGTATTAATGTAAATTTTATACCCTCTGAATATTAGTCTGTTCCAGGCTCTCGGATAGTGGGGACGAAGCGAAAAAGCGAACGGCCGCGCGAAGGGAGTCTGGGAGATAAGCAGACCGTGAACCTCGTTTAAAGGATAACACTGCTTTTGTTATTGTATTTACAGCCAATACCGCTGGACAGATTCATCATCATTGATGCCGAAGCCACACACGCAGGTATATCGCTTTTTCAGTAAACTAAAAGAATGTATAGTGTGCATTACATTACATTACATTACATTACATTACATACTTTATTGACTTTCCCCAAGGGGGCTTTTCAAAGACAATATACAATCTTAAAAATATTTCTATTTACAATTAAAAATGAGAATGACTAAAATAAAAAAATTTACGTGAGCCACTGCGAAAGTACGCGCTGCGGACCTATATGTACCTAATACAGTCGAACCCAGTCCCGTATATAGCGGACACCCTCGGGACCAGAAAAAGTGCCCGCTTAAGAAAGGTGTCCGCTTATGGGGGATTAAAAGTGTAGTGTTTGTATGTAGCTGGGAACATGACCAAGTGTCCTCTTACGAGAGGTGTCCGCCTACGGGAGGTGTCCGTTAGCGGAGGTTCAACTGTATTATCAACAACTCTCACGGAATGTTTTTTCGTTGTGTTGTTTTTAGGAAGCACGTTAAAGAACTCATTCATAATCATCCATTACAGCAGATTCAAACAAACAGTTGGACTTTACACCTTACAAGCACCATCACAGAACCTCAAGGTAACGTGGTTAGATGCGTTGGAAAAGGTTGCTTAAAGGTTTTCGTTTTGTTGTTCAGTTTGTTGTGATTGGCCATTGTAATTGCTTTGGTTTTGGTTTTACGACTGTCTCAATAGACCTTTCTCCAAAATGGCCGACGCAAATTCTGGAAAATTTAGAGACGTTTGTATGACTGGGGGTATACGCCATACCCCCAGTCATACAAACGTCTCTAAATTTTCCAGTTTTCAACTTCCGTTTTCTCGACTAACGAAACTTTGTATGATTACCAAACAAGAGGTGGTCTTTCAGGTGCTGTTATTGATTTTTCGCTCAGTTTAATATGAATTTGCGGCGGCCATTTTGGAGAAAGGTCTATTGAGAACTATAACTAATTAATAATAAAAGCAATTGCAGATGATCTCGTGGCGTTAACTTATCAGTTTTAGAAATTGCAGTTTTGGAAAAGAATTTACACTTACGACTTCTCTGTTTTGACTCGCAGGAAACCTGGACCAGTACGCTAAAAGCGGCTCAGAGTAAATGGTCAGAGGCGGTGGCTCTAGAACTAGCAGCAGAGACAGAAAAGATGAACGCTATTCAAACCATCAGTGAAGGAGAAGTGGAGCAAGACACGAGTCCTAAATCACCAGATGACACTGTTATGAGTCAAACTCAAATACTGTCTTATTATAAACCCATTGAATCACAGTGCTGACGAACTGACGCTAGCCAATCAAAATGGATTCTCCGTCAAAATCCCGGATGTTGGCAACTATTGATCACGTGATTCATAACCTGGATTTCAGCTTCCGTATCAATGTGCCGATTGATGTATCTACAACCATAAAAATCTCGTCGGAGAATCTTTTCTATGCTCAGTATCCAGGCCAGTAGCTCTTCATATAGTAAAAGTGGGAGTTAGGGTCAATAACTGCAAGCAATGAATCTACATACGTCAAACCAATAGAGCTATCCGGTGTTCATCAAGAAAGTCGACACGGTGTTCAACGTCGCACCAGATACAACTATTTATTTAATGGAATAAGCTGTAAATATGGGCCAATCACAAGCGAGGTCATTTTACGTCACGAAAACAAAAGTGGCCTCTTTACACGTTTGTGAGACTTGTCAGTAACGCCGCATTCAGTTGGAAACGAGCAAGTGTGCCCAAGCGCGGGAAAACGCGTGTGGCCAAGTCGTGATTGGTTTTGCATCTGATTGGTTGGGTAGGTGGCGCGACTTTTTTTAAACCAATCACAGGGCGTAGGAAGCAAATATAGAAAATGCTCTATAGAAATGCATTATCATATCTTATCTCATATCTTATCATAACTATTAAGTATGGGTATACACCCTATTCCAAAATGGCCGTCAATTTAAAATTATTTTGTATGTATTTATATTTAAATAATTTGCCTCACTAACCTCGTTTTTGAGTTGATAATTCAAAAGAAGTTTTACTCTAGAACGAGGTTAGTGAGGCAAATTTAAATGCATACAAAGAATTTTAAATTGGCAGCCATTTTGGAATAGGGTCTATGCTTTCGCAAGTTGAGCAATTAAATCGACAGATTCGACCTTGTAAGTTATGCATAGATACGGCAAGCGAACCCAGAATAAGGAATTCAGATATATTATAAAAATGTAAAAATGTTTTAAGCCGCTGCCGAGGTTTTCAAGGGAGACAGAGACGATACTGCAGAGTGCAACTTTTGTAAAATAGTTAATATACCAAAAAACCTACGATGGGAAAAATACTTTGTTTGCAATTCAGTATTTCTGCGATTAGTACAAATCAGGTATAAATAGGCCATTTCCGATTTGCCTTTTGCCTCAAAACGAGTCCTGCCTGGCGCAAAACCATTAATATGAAAACGAGTTTGATTTGCATATGAAAATGACCAAGTTGGCGCCCACCCGCCATCTTGAAAGCGGAGATGGCCCTGGGGACGAGGTTGGAATATGAAAGGTTTTGCACCAAGACTCTTGTTAAAAACAAGATAAAAGGAACTCGGAAATGGCCTATTAAAGGGATTAACTTCACTCTTTAATCAGTTACAAAAAAAAAGACCATGGCGGTCTCTTTTGTAACGTAGTAAAGAGAGAGAGAAATAAACGATGCTACAGAGGAGACCGTAAACACTATTTGTAAATGTTATACGCTTTTGATATTTAACTGTGTGACAGAGCAGGAAGTCATATCTATATTTTAGTCAGGGGAACACGTGTCAGATGAGTGAGAAATCCCGCCTCCGAGACGGAACTGAGCCCACGGTGTTCGTCCCCGAAGTTGCTAAGCAACAAGACGTATTTGCTGGCGCGACTCGTGAGTGCTCGCGCTAGTTTCTGATTGGATAAAAAGATTCGGAAACTCTTCGAATCCTTCCACGAAGATTTGCCAAAATCGGCACTTGTTCCCCCGACTGATTCAAGGAATAGAAAAAGAACGCGTTCAGACAACTCTTGAGTTTGGAAGAGCTCCAAAGCTTGTATGCTTCGAGCTTACACAAGGACTTTCGAGTCTCCAAAACTTACTCGAGTGTTTCCATGGAAACACAAAACGGAAATTTTCTATTTCTTTACAAATGTAAATTAATCTAAAAAAAATGAAACGTTCATAACCGTAAAAGCGTGGGTTATGATAATTTTATAAAGAATATTCGTAGTTAGAATAACAAATACTTGAAAGGAATAGTTATTTATTTTCATTGTTTGTGACAAAATAATGTGTACAGTTGAACCCGTCATGTTTTAGGGGTAGCTTGATGTTGTAGCAGGGATAGAAAAACGATTCTGTTTGACGCGTGTTTATATCGAGGATGAATAATATGACAAAGAAGTGACTAAAACAACATGAACACAAAACGTTTGTGCAGCTCATTTTTCCAAGTTACAGTTGAATTTAGTTCGCCTGCTCCCCACCCCTACTCCCTCGCGCTCGCTTCCGCTCGCTGTTTGCGTCGAGAAAATAGAGAGGCTGTGAACAGTCTAAAAACCCCATAGAAGTCGTAGAAACGTTTGACGAGAGAACAGTAGTAACCTGGGCTAACCTGGGCTACCTGGGTCCACATGGATACATGGTGCGTCATCAATGACGTCACACTGGAATATTTTACTGCGTCAACGATTCATCCATTCTTGAGACTGTCTCACACCCAGACATCTCTCTTATTTCCTTTTGGGGCGAAAAAAAAAAACAGGCGCGCTTCTCTTTCCCGTGGTCCCTCGCGCTTCGCGCTCGGCACCAGTCGCCCGCGCTTGTTCATAATGCGAAGCGGGAGACTGTTCCGCATCTAACGTTAACGTCTGGCGCAACCTCGTTCCCTGGGTCTACTCCGCTTTCAAGATGGCGGCTGGGCGCGGAGAAGACCCTGGGACACGCTGGCGAAATACTCCATGAATCGTGGAGTATTTTGTCACGTGACACACGATCGATCGTCTTCCCTACACTTGACTAACGGTGCTAGGATCAAATATGATGATATTTGATCCTAGAACCGTTGGTCAAGTGTAGCGAAGACGATCGATCATGTGTCACGTTACAAAATACTCCACGATTCGTGGCGAAAAAAAAAAATACCAGATCACGTGACCTTAAAATGTCAATATATTGCAGATTTTCATAAATTCAAAATGGCGGCAGGCTCGCCATCGGTTGATCTGGTGTTTTCTAGGGTCTTCTCTCGTTGCCGTTTTGACGAGGTTGGTTGGTCCAAAATGGCGATGTTACTTTTGTTTGACATAAACATCCTTCAACACCTTACTGTAATCCCACAACAGTCAACTGCCCTGATAACTACAGTTGTAGTGTCATTGTTAATTTCCACTTTCGGTTGGATTTCCTTCTTCCACACTCTCTTCGTCATCTTCATCGTCATCCAAACTGCACAATAGTGCGTCGTTTTCATAAGTCGGGAAAAAGTATCTGAAGAACAACAACAATAATTTCACTGTCGTTTTTGTCACGACTAATTTCCCCTGTCCCATACAACTTTTCTTCCCCTTCATTCCGTAAAGAGCGGACTAGTGAGGGGGGAGGGGGGAAAGACTGGTGGTCGGAACTTCCCATTTCTCATACTCTTTCCACTTTTTCTATTGCAAGATATTACACAATATTTCGAAATTGTTTTCCTATTTCTCCCGGTTCCTGCCACATTGGGAATCCTGCTTCCCGCCCTCTCTTCACCCGCCTCCAGTAGACTTCCCAGCCCTATGCTCCCACCCCCCCCCCCCCCCCCCCGTGCACTAGCAAGGGCTTTAAGATAATACAATGAGACTTTATAATGAGCAACTTACTGTGGTTGATCCCACACCGTTTGATCTTCAGGCAGGTGAAAGTGTTGTGTCTCCTCCATATGTTCCAAGACAGCAAGCCTTGAAGGAAAGTTTTCTTGACAATTCACACAGTTATGTCTGTAAACCTGCCAGGAATTAAACGAATAGAACAAAAATATGTTTTCTTTTTTGCAAAACGTTTCCAGGTTCAGTGTATTTTCGAATACACTGTGTCCATCATGACTGTCAAATAATCCCGTCTTGAACAGTCGTAGCCTGCGTAGCTGGCGGTCTTGTTGGCGCGCGATGCAAAATTCGTAAGCGGCGAAGCCGCGACAGCGAGCGGCAAAGCCGCGAGAATTAGCTCTCCGCCCCAGACTCTCGCGGCTTTGCCGCTTGCTGTCGCGGCTTCGCCGCTTACGAATTTTGCATCGCGCGCCAACAAGACCGCCAGCTACGCAGGCTAGAACAGTCGGGGGAACGAGCGCCGGTTTTGGAAAATCTTCGTTGAAGCACTCAAAGAGTTTTCTGAATCATTTTATCCAATCAAAAACTAACGCGAGCACTCTCCGAAAGCAATAATAACGTGATGTTGCATAGCAACTTCGTGGACGAAAACCGCGGGCTCAATCCCTGACTGCTCGTATCTACTGTTCCCCTGACTGCTCGTATCTACCTCGTCCCAGTCGTCCTCTGCAAAAAAAAATTAGGAAAGCTGGTGCCTAGTCTTGAAGCCCCCGCTCACATTTCTGGCTTTTAGAATGACCCGGGGACGAGGCAGACGCTATGGGCTGTATGAGTAGCGAAGTGGTCCTTCACACTAAATAAGTAGTAAAGTATTAGTTGTGATGGAAAAAAACATTCTGCAAAAGACTGCAACTACATACCTGTCTTCTGATGTAATTGACAATCTTAACTTGGTGGTAGAAGTCCAGACCTTACATCAAATAAACAGAAAATACAGAAGTCTTACACTAGACCGTAGAAGTCACCTTATTTGCCTGTGGTTTACGAATTGTGATGGATATTAACCATATAAATCATAACCAAGAGAGGATGATCTAAGAGACGGATTCCCCGTGCCCATGATATTTTTTTGAAATCTATTTTGTGAAAGTTATTTTTATTTCCTTCTGATCGAGGCTCCGACATCGCGTTACTTGAACTGACCAATCAGGTAGCGCTCTTAAAATAGCTCAGCTATGGACTGAAAGTTAAAAATATATCTCAAAAAATTATCATTGGAAGAGGCCCATGTATGGGGGAATGCTTCTCTTAGATCATCCTCTCTTGCCATAAGTGAACCATCAACGCCTGTTCATAACCAGACCATGCCGCTGAAAAGCAGTCCGTCATGCAAGATATACATTAAAAGAAAGATAACATAGTAAATATTAACATACCAAGAGAGCGCTTGATGGCGAGAAAGTCAAACAAATGTTTTTCCTGTAAAAAGAAAACAAGTTTTAAACAAGGAAACAATAAATGGCAAGTAATGCCAGTGATAGTAAGAAGAAAAGATGATTAAAACAGAGCAGTTGGCCACTGAATGCAGTTCACTTCCAGCAAACTATTCACAGAGCTTTAAACCGGTTAGAGCATGAAGATAAAAACAAGTCAGACAAGTATTCGACTTTACCGGCTATACTGTCTCCAAGAAGTGACTTATTCCGCAGTTTCCAGCAGGGATAGTGCTAAGTTAGCTAGGTGACGTAACCTGATGGTGACAAGGTGACGTGATAACTTTCGGGTACTTGTGCTATTTTATGATTGGCCTATAAGAATTGGAAACCCTTCGGGTACTTCAGCGAATAACGGCAATCATTGTACATAGACAGATGTTCATGTTGTGTGTGGAAACCATAAAAGCCAAGTCATAATAATTGATTTTTGATAGCCAACGCAATTAAAATGGCCAATCACAACAAACGTAAACAACACAACGAACCAATGAAAACTCGAAGAAAATACATGTAACCGGCGCCAAGCGCGGGAAAACGCATGTGACCAAGTCGCGATTGGTTTTGGTTTTTTATTTGATTGGTTGAGTAGGTGGCGTGAGTTTTTTAAACCCATCACAGAACGCAGTAAAGCAAAATCAAAGCAGTTCCAGATTACTTTCAACACTCAATTGAAAACTGCTCTAACATCTTTGCACTGATTTGTAATATTAAAGCATATTGAAAAAGTTTCTTGAACCAAGCATAAAGATCAGTAGTCTGTTCCAGGCTCTCGGATAGTGGGGACAAAGCGAAAAAGCGAACGGCCGCGCGAAGGGAGTCTGGGAGAGAGTTTAGGCAGCGGCGGGAAACTCTCTCCCAGACTACCTTCACGCGGCTGTTCGCTTTTTCGCTTCGTCCCCACTATCCGAGAGCCTGGAACAGGCTAAAAGAACAGGAACTGTCAAAGAAAGGATATTCATCTCTGCCTTTTTAAATTAAATGAAAGCACTGAAGTTTCACACACACAAAAGCAGCATGTATTTTTATTAACTAACCTTCATATGCTGAAGAGCTTCATTAGTAACAGGGAAGGAAGTTTCACAAAAGAGACAAACAGATGGCGGCAAATCACCCTTCCAGTCACTCCAATCACTGTCAAGAGATAACCATGATAGTCGCAAGTTAATGTTAAATACTGTATTTTCTTGATTAAACGCCGGTCCCCTGAATAAACCCCGGGTCTATCAGGCCGAGTTTTAAATCAACTCCCAGGTGGCTCATCAGCCTGGGGGGGGGGGGGGGGGGGGGGGTACTACCAAAAAACCACAAAACGCTAATTTTGCAACCCTGTTCCTTAAAAAAAGATACCCTGATCCAGACTATTTTTAACGATTGTTTCTAGCCCAAAAGGCTAAACTAGTAAGCAGCACTGCGAACTTGTAGTTATTGTAGTTACCTAAGTAGTTCTTTTTTACGTGTTTTGTTTCGTCTGACTAACATAATCCTATTCCAGAGTATCAATTAGCGATCTTTATGCCAACTTCTGGGAAACTGATACCCTGTTCCAGACCAAAAAATGTTGTTTGTTATACCCTGTTCCAGACCAAAATGCTTAAAAACCATACCCTGTCCAGCGGCACGTACCTATATAGCATATATAAGGGAGTGCCCCCCCGGGCCCTGGATGGAAAGCTGGCCCCATCGCAGGTTACCCCCAGTATTTTTGTCAGGTGGAGAGAGGCACTGAGAATAACGTGTCTTTCCCTACAACACAACACAATGACCCCGGCCAGCACTCAAACCAGGAACGCAACCGTATGGCATACATACAGTTTGCGACGAGTGTACGACCACACTATATTTCAACTCACTCTTCCTCTGTGTTGCTCTGATCTGTTTTAGACTCCTCCTCTTCTTCTTTCTCATTCTGAATGTCCTCCCATGTTTTTCCTAATTCCTTTTTGTAAAGAAACAATAAGTTGCGGACCGAATTTATGGCAGACGTTTCACTGTAAACTGGGTTGAAAATAATATTCTAAATCCATAATGTAATGTACATGTATTTATCTGGAAACTCAGTAACAGTTAGCTGTATTAGTGAGTTACTTTTAATTACTGATCTTTACTTGAAACAAATAATATGTTTAGAAAGAAATGATGATGAATTTTAAGCTTGGTAGAAATGTAACTTATCATTCAGTGATACAAGCTACTTGGAAAAAAAATTTCCGAGTCTCCTGTAGTTCAAAGGTTGAGCATCTGACTGGTGTGCGGCAGGTCATAGGCTTGACTTGTGTTGGGAGAACTCGGAAATTTTTGAGTAGCTTGTGTCACTGACCGATAAACATCTTTCTCAAATATTAAGTTATTTTTCAAGAAGACAGGTAATTGTACTTCAATAAACTTACCAGATAATTTATAACATAAAATCTGTCGTATTCTTTATTCTTGGGGTTGATTTTCTTGTGTTGCTTCTTTCTCATGTGATCTTTGAGTGCTGTTCTGTCTTTAAATAACTTCTCACAAAACAAACACTGTAAACTGAAGGGAAAATAAAGCAGATTACATTTCTGGTGAGTATGCACTAGTCCTAGTACTGTATGCACAAATTAATTTTATGTAATGAAAATAATGTTCGCAGATTATAATGATGATGGCAACATGTTCAACAACTGATTGACAAACACTTGTTAGTTTACAGCGCTTTTCAATAACATGCAAACTCTCAGGAACTCTGCTCAATCAACGGTTTCGTTTTTCGCTGCCGACAGCCATCAATCATTTCGTAATCCATTCAAAAGTTCACATCCGTGGATTGTGATTGGTTGACAATCCACGGACGTGAACTTTTGAATGGATTACTAAATGATTGACGGCAGCGAAAAATGAAACCGTTGATTGAGCAGAGTTCGCATATTATTGAAAAGCGCTGTAAGTAAAGATATTTTTTACAAAAGCTTACTTGGCCAGTTTCTGTTCCAAAACATCTAGAAACTCATTCACATTCACTAAAATGAAAAACATGTTTATTAAATTATTCAAAATACTGCAAGCAAATCATATTTTTTAAAAAGTGGTTAAGTCATCATGAGCCTAGTGGCCAACAACTACCAGAGCTTATCCCAGTTTCTGTAGCATGTAGCCAACTAGGAGTATTGCAACTCCCCCTGGATGGGATGCTAGTCTATTGCAGGTTACCCCCAGCATTTTGCAGTTAATGTGTGTAGTATATGTCCAGGGATATGATCATTACTGTAATAATTAACGGAAAGTGTAACATACCTAAGTTATCAGGAAGGCCTACATTAAATCCATGGTCTGACGCCATATGTGTAAACAATGATGTTCTGGCCAAAAAAGGACTTGATATTAAAATATGTACACCGATGAAAAATATATAATGTGAATGAAAATTAGAAAGGATAAACAGTACGTAATGTCATTTAATGATCTACATTATGTAAATGTACAATCATACAATAATTTATTATTAAATAATGTATTAAAATACTAATGAAAATTGACCTTCACAGCAATGAACTTAAGCTGTGCAGGAAATCTCAGGCAATACCTACGAGATATATGCTCTACCAACTGGACTATAACAAGAAATCTCAGGCAACTAAACTATAAAGTTCCATTTTTGCCTGTTATGATCGACAGAAACTGGTAAACCTATCAGTGGTAGATCTTATCTAGGGGAGGGACCAACCCCCCTTATTCAAATAAGAAAGGACCTATCTCACTTCCATTCCCTCCCCAACCTCCCCTGAGCACCTCTGGAGCCACCACTGCTTAGAGTTTTTGGTTACTAGTGACAATGACATGGATGTTAGGTGCTGGGAATTACTTGTATGTAAGCAGTTATTTAATAGTTAAGTAAATTGGATGGTCTAATGTGCAGCAGGTGTGAGTGAAGGTGTGGAAACAGGTGTAAGGGATGTACTAAAACCAGGAACACCCTTAAAAAAACACTAACCCTAACCAGTAATCATTTCTTTCGGACTTACGTTCTGCAAGGAGCTAAGAAGTGTGAAGAACCAGTAATCACTAACCAACTGCTAACTGCTAAAGACTTACATGTAACCACTAACCCTGGTTAAGTGGTTAGCTGTTTATTTACATGTAGCGGTTAGTGATTACTGGTTACCCAGAACACCCTTTAAAAAAAATGCTAACCCTTGTTGTGGTATTCGGGTTTAGTACGATGCCTTGAACCTGCAGATTACATCCGGTGATACACATCAAAACTCAAAACTAAAACTGCCAAGGAAATTGCTCCCAGGGGGGTACTCCGGACTTAAAGTGACGGTGCGAATGGGGACAAAAATTAAAAACCCCTAAAATTCCTAGGACTTGAAGCGGAACCCCAAAAAATCCCCTGTACTAAAATTAAACCCCAAAACATCACATGCTGAATTTTCGAACCTAGAATGGTACAATGTAATGTGAGCCGTATATATAATAAAACAAATGCTTTAACAACAAGTGACATATCCGTAGCACTTCGTACAGTAACATTTTTTTTCTACCACAAACCAATATTGTTTTGAATACCCGAAAAAATCCTTACTAAAATCAAACTACCCCAAAAAATACTTGCCAAAATTTTATTTCCCCCCAAAATCCCGAAATTGTGAATTTCAAACCCAAAAAAATCCTTCGCACCTCCCCGTCACTTTAAATCCGGAGTATCCCCCTGGGAAATTGCTACACATAGTTTCCTGGTTAACTTTGAACCCCTTGGATATAAGATGTGAATCTTCATCAGACTTGTATTACAGTCAACAAACCTGTTGCCTTCAAAGTGTTGTTTACAAAAAAGACATGTTCTTGAAAAGTGTGTATCTGATCTTTCACGCTGTTGGCACTCTAAAACATCTTCCTACAGAAACACAAAACAGAAAGAAGTCTTTGGATGTCTTCGGCAATGTTCGGAAATAGTTGGAACATCTTCGGAAATCCAGGTACTCTGAATACAAAAATCTCATGCATTTGACTCAGGAAAAGTTGGCAGGTATACACTGACTATTAACCATACATCTTAGCCACTCAAAGGGATGACAACGGCATGTTTCATGGTAAATTGGTTGCATGTAAAGTTGAGCCAGAACTAAGTATCTGGGCCTTATACACTTTAATAAAGTTCACGTAATATTTATTTTTAATAATTTGATACATTCAAAGCTCCTGTAAGTGGACACCCTCGGGAAGCAGAAAAATTGTCTGTAACTGGAGCTGGCCACTTACGGGAATAATCAAAACTATAACAAAATTCTCGAATCTGATTGGTTATCAGCAGGCGCGATTTGAGCACTAATAGGACAGTGTACGCGTCATGCTTGTAATTGGACGATGTAATAGGACAGTTAACGTTTACACGTCATGCTTGTAATTGGACAGTGTAATTGGACAGTACGCGTCATTTGCGCGCGCTGTCCTTTGCTCGTGCATGCATCTCGGTCAAAAACAAACTCGATTATGTTTTTATTCACGTTTAACGTCTTTTCCTCAAATTTTGTTATAGTTATGATTAATTGGTAACAGGACTTTGTGTCGTCCAATTCTGTCTGTAATCATACTCGTGGACTCCCGCTACGCGGTCGTCCGATTTTGTTAATCACTCGTATGATTACAGACCGAATTGGACTCCACTCAGTCCTATTACCATTATTAATCCTCATAAGCGGCCACTAGCATTGTATGGGATAGGTGGCTGCTGACAGGAGCTTGCACTGCTCACACTAAACAGTATTAACAAAAAAAATTATGAAAAAAAAAGATACCCTGTTCCAGACGATTTTTAACGATTTTCTTTCTAACCCAAAAGGCTAAACTACTAAGCAGCACTGCGAGTTGTAGTTGTAAAGCTTCTTTAATACTCCTACGCATTTCGTTTCGTCTGACTACTTCATCTACCCTATTCCAGAGAATCAATTACCGATCTTCGTGCCAACTTCTGGGAAACTGATACCCTGTGCCAGACCAAAAAATGCCTTTGGTATACCCTGTCCCAGACCAAAATGCTCAAAAACCATACCCTGTCCAGCGGCACGTACCTACATAGCGTATATAAGGGAGTACTCCCCCTGGGGAAATGACAAAACAAACAAATATGATACTGTAATATTAAATACACTGCAAAACTATTGTGGCAAACAGCGGTGTGAAGTTCATTGATTAAAATAAGATTGAGGCTAATAGGATTGTTCCTTTGGGGTGTCAGCTTTCGGGAGCTCAGAAACGACAGAAAAATCCAAATTGTACCACATTGGAAGTGTCTTCAGCCACTTATGGGAATGGCTAAATACAGAGTTTGTAATAAGAGTTCAAATGGAGCTTTGTTAAAGGCGGCCATAAGTAGAGCTGTCCACTTACGAGAGTGTCTGCTCAGAGAACTTCGACTGTACTTACTAATCTTCTACGTTGCAGATCTTCTCTCAGCCATTTCTCTTCAGGAAGAGAGTCACACATAAGGAAATACTGAATCTTGGGACCAATATCTGTTACCATGGAATAGAGAAAGACTGTTTACAATCGACTTTAAACGTGACAATATGATATTTAATTGGCCATTTATAAAACATGGTTTTCAACTTGATATGAACTAAAATCAAAAATAATACATTTACAGAAGTCACAAAAATTAATAGAATGGAGGAACACAGGAAGCTGGTTCCATAAAAGACGTTCGGGCCCAATTCTTCCCACATTCAGATTTAAAAAAAACTTTTGCTGAGTTAGATGATGACCAACTCATGTAAAAAGGCAAAAAAATTAGGGGGTCACCGTGCTCGTTTCGGAGATAAAGCGCATTGGCTTCATTGCTATCAGCAAATATTAATGTAAAATGGAGAACTCTAGATAAGATGGATGTGTTGATTTCAACGCAAATAAACCTCAGAGTAAATTTTTGCAGCTGATGTAATTCCTTCAGGTAGAATTAGCCTTACAGAAGGGTACTTTTAAGTCATGCACACCTGCATTCGTAGAAAAATTTGATCGCAAATGAGTAGAAAAAGCGAAATAATCAAAACTTCTCACGTTCAGAATTTTTTTGTTTTTTGTTAAAATGGAGAGAATCAATAAAGGAAGTGATCTATGAAAAGAAAAACAGGGGTCACCGTGCTTCCAAGAGAAAAAAATCCTCGCCAAGTTATTTAAGCGGCCTCCAGCACTATGTTTGTCCAGTTTTATTCTCAGCGCGCGCTGGATGCATGACGTGGCATGCGTGTGGGCATGAATAGCGTGTGCAGAAAGGATGCGCACTAGCAATGGGCACGAACGTCCTTAAACAGCAGTAGTATAGAACATGGGGGTACCAGCGCATTGATACATCAGAGGTTTCCATTAGATTTTTCCATTAGATTTTTGAAATCTATATGTAATTTAAAACAAATGGTGTGTTTATTTCATTGCGTGATTTCCTTTGCGTGACATTCTCTGATGGTTGATTTGGTTTATTCCTTTATAATGATTACATTCTAAAGGATCCAAGGAAATAGAATTATATCTTCTCTACATAATAGATAACAATATATTAAGAAAGTAAAGAGATTAAAATTTAATTGATTCTATGATGTCCGTATGCATAACTATTGATTCCATCATCTAATATATATCTTTTGTCATCAAAACAACTGAGTGATACTTTATTTATTTCATAGCTTGCAAGTTGATGGTTTTGACTTCTTATAGTTTTCATTTCGTGATGCATTTGCTTGTTATTAAATAGTGTGTTTTTATAGTCTGTATGTTTAATATTCTTTTTAATAATGTTCTTTTTAATCCCCTTAGCTGTTTTTCCACCTTTGTTATTATCTTTTATATAACTATACATTTTTGATCGCAATCCAATGAATTCAACTATAGGTATACCAGCAGCCTCATCTTTGAATTTACCGATTACTTTCTTATTTGTTTTATCATAGAATGATGAGTTCTCTGGATAGTCACTATTATCAAATTTATCTTTATCATTCCAAAAGTCCATGAAAACATCTTCAGCTTCAATTTCATATGTTAAACTGTCTGTATCTGTGAATAGTAGTCTTGCTTTATCTCCATACTTCTTATTAACAAAATTATAATGAAAATCATACATTAGTGTCTTACTGAGATCGAGGATGCACATACCTACATATGCCGGCCTGTTTAAGGTTAGTGTTTCTTTGATCTTATGCACTGCTACTAGATTCTCATTGAAAATTTTACTACTTACATAAGTTGGTTTAGCAGTTATTTTTAATAATTTCTTTTCATTAGTTACAAGTCTTACATCAACTCTTTTACGGATATTTTCCATCGTTTTACCGAAAACAGAGTTATTCATGAGCTTGAAGAAATCCTTTTCAAATGTGTTTTTTGCATTCGTTCTTTTCTGAGTGTTGAAATCGATATACTGTTTCAGCCATGGTGACTGGTCGAACTCAAGCACTCTATGAACTTTTATGACTTTCAAACCAAGATCAGTGTATAATTGAAGGTTTCTATAGTGAAGTACATATTTTTCTTTATTACTTAATGTTGGAATCAATTTTTTAACTAAACCTGTTGATATATTATACTTTTTTTGGATCTTTTTACAATATTTTGACAGCATATTTTTGGTTACATTAACCTTCTCTGGTCCTAGAGGGTAGTCATTATGACTATTATGTAATTTTTGAGGGTACTCTAAGTCAACTTCTAAAATTAATCCCTTTTTTGAGTCTTTTTTATACTTAGCTAAGTCAATGTTATTGATTTCTTTTTCACTCATCCATCTGAAACATCCTGTTGGTAGGTATTGTGACATAGCCCAACCATAAAGGTTGTTAGCATCAAGATACATGATATATTTTGAGGGCGCCTTCTCATTATATTTTTTCATGTATTTGTTGTTTGCTTTTCCGTACCGATTGGTGATATAACTTATACCACCTCTCATTCCCTTTTCAATGAATTGAAACATGTCAATATCAACCATTAGCTCCAGTTTAATATTAGTCATTTTTAGCATAGCATCCCATGACAAACCTGGACTGGTAAAATAATGACATGCATCTAACTTATAGTATTGCATACATGTCTTTCGAAAGTTTTCGAAAACATCAGCTAATAGAAGAACATCACTTTTAAGGTATAAGTCGTGATATTCACCCATCGATTTTAATTTAAAAGTATTCCACACATCTTGAGCATGTTCATAATTTTCATCTGTGATATTCTCATTATTAAGGATACTGTAAAAGTCTTCTTTTGCTGGTAGTTCTTTTTTATTAAATTTTTCAAAGCTATCCATGAAATCGTAAGGATATACTCCTTTTTTATCATCAATGTAAGTCTTTTGTCTTGGAATTCTTTTGATGTATATTTGAAGGCTTCTGCTGGAAGGTTGTTTGCTAGACTACTAAGTGATTGACTCATGAATTGGAAACTATCAAGGAATGTAAGATTATTACCCAACATGAAAGCCATATACTTCTCCATATTATTTGGTATTGCATTTATATTCATTTGTCGCTCTTCTCCTTTTTTATTTTTATATGTGTGATTTTTTACTATTTGACCAATCTGTTGCATTATAAAATGGCTGTCATAACCTCTCAGATTGTGGAATATAACAGGAATTTTAATATCTTCTGGTTTGATTTTGAGTTTTAGATTGCATTCTTGATGAGCTGATCCTCTGTATTTTCCAGTAATATGACAATGGTCTCTGACACGTATGTCTTTATCCGTGTATTTTTTATCACAAATATGACATTTATCAGTTTGTTTGAAGCACAGTTCATCTTCATTAGTCATTTTTAATGGCTTGTTGAAGTTATTTCTCATAACCTTCTTACAGTAGTTCACTTCATATAGCATTTTTTCCATGAATTTATAAACAGCATTCTCACCTCTAAATACCTGTGTTGGTTTTGTATATTTATCATCATAACAACAAACAACTTTATAACCGTAACCACAGTCTTCATGAGTCTGATAAGCTTCAGTGTATGATTTATCATTATTTTGTCTACAACCTTGTACTTTTTTTGTGATAGCTTCGAAATCAGCATAAATAACAAATGGTACAGCTAACTGTTTGTGGTGATTTTTGAATACAATCGTTTCACCTTTTTCAGGCATTTTAATAGCTTGTTTACCATTGATGACTATACAATCGGTTTTGTGTTTGTTTAGAATTTTTTCTGAACTGAAACACTGGAGACAATACATGCAGAAATGTTTTTTCTCTTTATGATTCGTTTGATTGTACATGAATTTATTGAAGTCTTTAATCAAAATATAATGCTTATTTTCACCCTCTGTTATCAATAGTAGGTTCATTTGATTTTCAAACTTTTCATTTGATATATAGATAGGATATGGTTGTTTATCTTCATACCCAAATACATTAATGTTAATCTCATTTTGCTTTTCTATTTTATTATATTGTTTTTGTGATACTGGAAATTCAATTTTTGAATAATCCAAGTTTGTAATATATAGTTTGTCAGATTTTTTAATTCTTTGAGGATCTTTATCTTGTGGGTTTAGATGCCTTATGTGGCACCATCTGAAGCATTCATTATCTTTATTCTTGATATTAATTAATCCTTTAGCTGAGTTTCTAAGTTCTGATGGTAATTGTAAGTAGCTTGATCCTTTTAGTGGTTTGTATTTCACCAAATTAATATAGTGTTTATCAACTGATTCAATGGTCCATCCTGAACCCTCTGATATCGACTGTGCTATGCTATTGATTATATGTTGTTTGGATAATTGCAATCCTTCATTTATATCATCATTTATAATTGTAAAGGCTTTACTGTTGAAATAAGCTGTTTTGATTTTTGTTTCGTCTTCATCTAATTGTTTTTCAAATGTTACCTTTAGTGTTTCAACGAATTTAAAGCCTTTTAATTCATTCAATAATGTTTTAAGTTTGTATTCAATACCTTTCCTCATATCGGTTAGTTGTATTAGAGGGTCTTTATTATTTTTTATTGTAATTTCGAATGATTTGGTAGAACCCTTCAGAGCTTTATCTAATTGTGTTATCTTTGTTCTTGGAGTAGGAACAGGTCTTTTGGTTTTTGGTGCAGGTATTGGTTTCACTAATGTCTTTTTTGTTCTTGGAGCTGGTATAGGCTTATCTCTGAATTCAATTGGTGGTTGTATTATATTTTCTTCATAAGATTGTACCCTCTGTTTAACAGATTTTCTTGGTGTTTCATCATCTACTATTATGATTTCGGGAATTAACTTACCATTCTGTTTTAATAACAGTTTGATCAATTCTGATTTCTTGAGTTTTTTAAGTTGAGATTTTTCCATTCTATATATATATATTAGATAATAGTAATATCTCTTTAAGCCAATAATAAATAAAACTGTTTTAAAGAGATATTATGCAAACTATATTATAATGAAACAAATAGTAATTGAAGGGCGTGCTGGAATAAGGGCATAACGACAATTGAATTCTATTGTTAATTATGCCCTTATTCCAGCATGCCCTTCAATTGATAATTGTGTTTATAATATTCATCCAATATTCGATATATATGCTGCGTCTAAAGATGCTCAATTAATTCATATTGTGAAACAAGTACCAATAAAAGGAAATAAAAACCATAACGGTTATATGCAGTGTATGGTAAGAAAACATGCACAAAAAAGTCAAAAAACATATTTTGTACATAAGTTTGTATGGGAGTGTTTCAATGGATTAATACCAGAGGACAAGGTAATTGATCATATTAATAATAATGAGGACAATCGCTTATGTAATTTACAAATAATGACACAACAACAGAATAATAAGAAGTCAGCAAAAGATCGTGATTATAAATTTGTTGCTAATAATCATCAAAATAAAAAGTGTGTGAAAGCCCTTAACCAAAATACAAAAGAAGTTTCATATTATAATAGTTTGTATGCTGTACAACAACATCTTGATATTAATGCTGGTATTGTAAAGATGGCAGCTGAGGGCATTAATAAATGTAAAAGTGGTATTTCGAAAAAAGATGGTTGCAAATACGTATTTGAATATGTTAAAAAGGAAGATATGCCAGAAGATTATAAAAAATCATCAAAATTAGGCCAAAATAGACAGATTTTATTATCAGATGAAGAAAAAAGGAAACATCAGAATGAAGCAATGAAAAAATGGCAACAAAAAGAGTACACATGTCTGAAATGTAATAAAATGATGAAAAATAATAGCAAATTTATTCATAATAAAAAGTGTAAATGAATATGAAAATAATAGCCAGAAACAATTATATTTTTGGCTACCAACAAAGCAGCAAACAAACAGTATATACTGTAGCAATTACTACAATATATTAGATAATTTATGTTTAAATATTTTCATAAATCCTTGATTGATATCCAACTGCAACCTTTCCATTTTTCTAAAGCCAAGTGCCCTGAATCATCTGAATATCCTTCCATTTTTCTAAATCCGAGTTTCTAATCGTTTTTGGTGTGCCATATATACTGTTTTCTTGTTTTAGATATTTGATATTATCCATTTTTGTATTCTTTAACACATCATATTCACTATTATAAACACCATTTGTAATCTCATTAGTTATAATTTTCATAAGCTCTAAAAGAGTTATATTTTGGTCTATTTGCTGTACTTTTTTAGAATATAATTTCAATAATTTCGATTTATGTTCTAACATGTCAATTTTATGATTATATTTTGATATTTCATCATGGAGATTATCAACTTCTTCATAACAAATATCGAGTTCTTTATCAACTATCCTGACAGCTTTGTCAACATTTCTAATTATCTTGTCTTTATTCTCGTCACTATTCATTGTATATATATGTGTGTATTATATTGTTTTTTATGCGTTCAAATCTGGTCAGATTAATGTTTTGATATATCGCATGTTATCGACTTTGGTATGTAGCATCAGATCATTATCTGATCCGGTATGTTTATCCAGGACAATCTCATAGGTTATCCCTTTCAACAGGTCCTTCAGGGTGATATCTTCATCAATTTGCTCAATCTTCTGAACATATAAATTGATCAACTGTCGTTTGTGAGACAATTTCTTGATTTTAGATTGATAATCATCAATGGATTCGTTCAACAGAGAGATCTTGTGCTCATGTTGCATGATTTCACTTAATAACTCAACTGAATAAATTTTGAATTGCTGTGTATTCATTATATATATGTATTATATTGTTTTAACATCTTTTAGTGGTATCCATGAATTAAATTCTTTTGGATAACCAGACCATGATACAAGAGCTTGTTTCTTTTTATAATCTCTTTTGATGACTTTATCAATTCTAAATACATCCTGTTCGGCTTTCAACAACTCCTGCTTATAAAATGATCCTTCTATGGATTCATTATTCAAATCTTTTAATTTATAAGTTATTGGGTTAGTGTATTGAATTTTGTCAACTGTAAATACTTCTTCAGTCCAATTTGGTGTATAACCTTTATCAAACACTTTCCGTTTATATTTACTTATTCTTACCTTATCACCGATTATAAATTTTGGTTTAGATGATAATGGCACCATTTCACCATATAGATTGAAATATACAACTCCTTCATTTTTCCTTTTGCTCGCTTCAATAGGTGTCATTTTAATGCTTGAATGCTTTGTACTATTGTATTCTTTTACCAACTGAGGTAGCATATCTAAATATTGTGTTGTATTTTTAGCTGTAAACTGTTTCCACATCCTGTTTTTCATTGTACGATTCCATCTTTCAACAACTGATGACTTTTCTTCATTTTCTGTTGAATACAGTGTAATGTTGCGTTTATCAAGTAATGATTTCATATGTTTGTTATAAAACTCAGAACCTTTATCTGTCCATAAAAACTTTGGTTGTCTTCCTTCTTTGAATATTGTTTTAAATGCTTCAGTAACTGTCTCGCCTTTTTTTATTTTTTAATGGTTCAATCCATCCATACTTTGAGAAAACATCAATTACAGTCAACAAATATTTAACCCCTTTATTCCATTTGCTGAATTGTTGCATTTCAACCAGATCTGCAGCCCATATCTCATCTATTCCATTTACAATAACTCTTCTTGTTTTGAAATGCCTTTTGATTGGTTTATGAAGTTCATCGGCTAATTGTTGAGCCCAATCATTATTACTCAACGCCGTTTTCCGTTTTTTGGCTTCTTTTGTTTAACACCAAGACCTAATTTCTGTTTAGTATTTATCATGTTTCTTGCTAACCAATGTCCCCATTGTCTTTCATTATAAGGTATATTGTCTAGAGTTTTTACCATTTTTTTATCTGCTTTATTTTTGCACTTTTTGTCATCTTTACACACAGAATAATCTACGTCATGTTGCATTGCTACTGCGTCTGTTTTACCTGTTGGTTGATCATAGATTTTTAATATTCGACCTGTTGTTGGGTCATATCTTACTTGTGAATCTAAATCGTTATACGGACCTGTGTATTTATAACCTGGTAAGGTAAAGCCCCCTTTTGGTTTGGGTAATTTACCAATCAATTTATGAATATCAACCCCTTGACCATACTTTCTATCATAAAGTGGATTAGTTGGATCACTTATATCAGTATACATGCTCATATCATATGCTATTCCTTTACCAATTGGTGATATTTTCTTTGAAATATCACTCGTAAATGAATCCAGAGCTTGATCCAAATAGTTATGCCCAACCTTTTTGATCTTAGATTTTACAAAATCAGATTTTACAGCTCGGCTCAAAGCTTGGCGTCCAACTAAAGATCCCATTTTCAGAGCTCCTTTGAAGAGTTCATTCGATAGATCGCCCCCTTCTTGAGAGGGCATAACTAGTTTTTTGATTGTTTAACGAACTTAGTCTTCTTTATGCCACACTCAGCACAGGTGCAATAGAACATCAATCTACCATTCTTAGCTTTTTTATAGCCAGATGGTTCCACACACTCAGTTTGTTTCTTCTGTTTAACACAATATGATTTCACCATTATAATAATAAGTTACATAATATTTATAAAATAGTTGATAAGAAATCTATGATTAACACTATGATCTATTGGATCAAAATTTGAATTATGTATGGTTTCCAATAATGATACACCTCTTTGACGTTCATGTAGATAATACAAACTCCAATATCCACATAAAATGGAATCTCTTTCCTGTATTTCATCTCCCGAAAATATTATGTGTTTTCCACTTGTTGATAAATACGTTTTGACCTCATGGGGCATAGTTAAACCGAATGGATCAAAGTATTCACAATATTTATCAATATTTCTATAACAAACCCAATGAGTGCCCGGGCCTATTTGTGAATCCAAATTGATAATCCCACATTCTTTCTTTATTTTTTCAGGTAAATTATCATGACTGAAAATACCCCTGAAATGTTTGATCTTGAGTTGTATAATCCAGTTTATTAAATCAATGTTTGATAATGCTTTGTTTATGAATTTTAAAGGAGTGCTCCGAGCAATGGGATTCCGTTGAATGGGCTGTTTTTGCCTAGAAGAAGCCCTTTCCCTTTTTTTGCTTTTTTTA
Organism: Desmophyllum pertusum; assembly: GCA_029204205.1. Classification (NCBI taxonomy): domain Eukaryota; kingdom Metazoa; phylum Cnidaria; class Anthozoa; order Scleractinia; family Caryophylliidae; genus Desmophyllum; species Desmophyllum pertusum. Next base: position 401,332 of record MU825878.1, read on the forward strand.
TTTTTATTCCCATCCCTATTGGGTTGTCCCATGTTCCAAAGAATGGTGGTGGTTGTAACGGGTATGGATTAATCAAGCCACCTTTTGATTTTAGGGAAGTAGGAGGAGGGACATATACTGGTAATGATCTTCTTGATCTATTATTATCAACCTGCAATCCTTTCCCAGTCAACGCGGATATCAGCATGGGAATGCCAGTTGAGGCAAGAAGAGTCCCCAGAAACCCTCCCTGTTGTGTTTTGGTGGGTTTAATAACTAATTGACCACCACTTTGAAGAGCATCTAATATTTGCTTTTTTTGTGATACATTCAACAAGTCCTTGTATTGAATCAGTTGATCCACCTTATTTTGTGGAATAAGAAAACCACCCGTTTGTCCCTTTCCAAAAATCTTGTCAATCCCCAAACTACCCAATGCACTCATTGCACCAGTTGCTAAGGCTGGAACCGCCTTTGTGGCATAAGGCAATAATTTTGTTCCTAATGAAAATAAAGATGTCCATAAACTACCACCATGTTTAACTGCTTTTCTTATTTGTGTTTTTGATATTTTGATGTCAACACCTGTTACATTTTTTATCGCTTTCCTGATTTTATTTATCTGAGTTTTTGTAAGCATCAATTCATCAGATCCATTCAATTCGTTTCTTGATAATCTAATTGTAATTGCAGAATTATTTTGATACGCTTTCGCAAGTCGTAATCTCTGTCCTTCTGATAGAGTGACTCCATGAGAATAATAAGTAGTCATATCTTATATAATATATGTTAGATAAAAATTCAGGTTTTATCTAACATATTTAATTAATAATTTTCAGTATTATCTTTTGTTATAACATACCTAGTTTAAAAACATCGGTTGAATATATTTAAGATCTAAGCAACAGCTTACCATTCTTCTGCTCTAGCTCAACGTCCTGTTCATACAGGGTAATCGCATAAATGGAATAGGCTGTAGCGGTTGTTCCCGAAAGCTCATATCGGAACGTCAATTTTGTAGTACCATCTCGAACATCAACTTTTTGCTTCGTGAGGTCAAAGTATAGAACCAAATATAGAACCAAAGTTTGTTCGATTCAAAAAGTTTGTTCGATTCAAAAGTGTCCCTTCTCCGTATTCGTTGTTAGCATGGACATATTTCAAAACATCTCTATATATACGTGATGGATCTGAAGAAGGTGTATAATGAATCTCTGGATACTCGTTTCCATTTCCTACAATGAGATAAGAATTCAAAAGAGTTCGAGGGTTTGTACTAACTGAAAAGGTGTTATACAGGTACGGATTTGCTGTTTGTACGTCTACGTTTGTGTCATTTATAATGAACACGAAAACATGACGAGGTCGTGTTATCCCAGAGGTTATTTTAAAATTACCAGTTCTCTGTTGCGAACTGTTGGATCTTTCCACATTTTCGCGAAGATAAGTCCAATTTCGCGTTTTCAGAAATTCACTCATATACAAGCTTTGACCCTCCGAATTAAAAGTTATTCTAGGAACCAACAGCTGCATTCTAGTGATTATGACTCTACAATCATCAGCAGCTTGCCAAATCAAGTTACCATCGCTCTCAATTTCTAAATTCAATTCCACTCGGGTGTTCGGTAATAGCTCACCCATAAGACTTTCAAAAAAAGAATATCTATTTAGCGATACTTCAGTATGAACAACCCTAGACACACCCAGAAGAGCTTTTCTGCTTGCAAAGCCTTTATTATAAGCCGCATTTGTCTTGTCTTCATGTGCATTTCTGTTAGTATCAAGATAGAAAAATTCATTTGAAGCCGTACTTTGAGCATAAGATGTACTGTATTCAAGCAGGTTCTTTATATTCACAACATGGTTACTATCATTGCAGTCGTACACCTTTTTCCCCGTTTAATTTAATATCAAAATTTTTGAGAAAAGTATGAGACCCATTAACAATACCATTATGATCATCAACAGCGAGATTCCCACCTGCTGTTTTTGTTACCTTGAAATCTAGTGATATTCTACTATTATACCAATCAAACGGTGTCACCTCTCCGGAATTATCTACCACAAATCTATAACCATCTTTTTTCTGTCGAGCGTTATTGGCTGGGATATTCAAAGCTGTTTCCAGGTCAAAAACAACATCCTCATATCTTTCAACATATTTTGGATTTCTATACATATATCATTACATTACATAATTTTCATCTTACGAAGTTTCCCACCTGAAAGTAGTTGATTAACTCTTTCATTTATCTCATAATCAGTTAATGGTGATGATTGTGTTGGTAGTGATTGTGTTGGTGGTGGTTGTGTTATTAATGGTGTTTCTATATTATTTCTACTTAAGAGCTGAACTATTTTATCACCTGCTTTCTTTGCTGCAAAATCACCTGCTTTCGTAGCTGCGTTTTCGAATGCTTTTTCAGCACCTTTTTGAATCCCAGCTTTCAATGTTTTTTTTACTGTCTTACCAAATATTTTACTGACAATTGATTTCATTACATCTGATATACCCTCACCATAAATATGTGTTTTCACATATCGATCCATTTCTGGGTCGTAATGTTTTTTGTATTCACATTGTCTTGTCATTCTATATTCTTTGGTTAGATTAAATAGGTGTTGATCTTAGAATCAATGTTATATACCAGTCGATGTCATTCAAAATCACAGGTCTATCTAAAGCATCCGAGACATAAAACCTCATTTGACTTATATTATTTGACGATACAGGACTAAAGAGAGCACGCCTCGGTTCAAAAGTAAATGGAAAGCTTCTTGTTAAATTATCAGTTGGGATAACACTCAATGTATTACTGTTATTACCATTCACAATACTGTCTGTTATAGCATCTGTATTAATATTTAACACATCAATTGAATTCGTAATATTTGGGAGCATTGATCCATACTCCGTTTGTGTAATAATCTTCTGTTCAAATCCAATTAACTCACCAAATACAGTACCTCTAAGATCTAACTGATAATTATCATCAACTTCCACAACAACTCTATACGATGATAAAATAAATGTTATAGAAATGTGATAGTCATCTCCCGTTTTGTGGTTTTGTTTGGTCATGTATTGATGTAAAAAATCGTTAATGTCATCATAACTGTACATCCCAGCAACAAAAGTAACTGTTTCCCATGACTGACCTCCATCTGTAGAATATTTGATGGAATCATTTCCATATATCGGAGAAATATTATGCCAACTGTATGTCATTGTCAGACGATCTACAGCTAGTTCATGTTGCATATCTGGGTTTAATTTTAAAATTGGATTGAATTTAACAACAAAATCTTCAGTTTTGCTTCGTCCTACTTTGATTCTGTTGATGGATGAGATATGAATTGCTCTTTCGTTCATTGTATATTACTAGAGTATATTATTTGAGTATATATTCTTTTAAAAGATCATTGAGTTGATTGTTATTTAAAACACCTAATTTGTTTAATGTATGCGCAATTTCTGTGAATTCGTCTCTTACACCATCATTTCCTGCCATTATTGACCCTCCTAACAGCTCCATACGTGATAATAAATCCTGTGGGTTATTATAATAGACAACCCCACTACCTATCTTTTTGTATTTTTTACTTGTTCTATGTATTGGAATTTCACTGATTCTATTCAAGTCGTCAAATACTATTTTTGATAAAGGACTATATTTCTTTTTACTATTAAACCTCTTTGTGAGTAGATCAAGTGTATCAAAATCAACTTGTTTGTTATAAACTTGTTGGCCGTCTTTATAAGCTATTAGTTTGAGCTGACCGTATAATCTAGGCATATCAATGATTAAATTTCCATAGGTGCCCTTCTGGGGGTTGATTTTATAAGCATTTCTTTTTGTTTGTGTGTAAATACCCTTACCAACTTTTAAAGTTTTTATACCCTCTTCGATTACACTTATACGTTTTCCATATTTTCGAATAACATCAATCTCCTTACTATATCTATCTATTTTAACTTTATTATTCTTTTTTGCTTTTGTTGTTGTAGATAAACTCCCTTGTTTTCTTCCTAATACTTTATTCAATTGCCCCCATTTATCTGATATTTTACTAGCCGCGTCCGCATCTTTTATAGTATCTATTAAAACTTTAGATGGCAATGGTAATTCATATTTTTGTATAATTGCAAAGTCTTCTGGTGTAAAACCTTTGTCCATATCTGACACCATTTTTGTTTGTTCACCGCCAGGCCCTGGCAATGATAATTTTTGAACTTGCTGATAATATGGAACTGTTTGTATTTCTTTTGCTTCCTCTCTCAACTTACTTATTTCATCGATTTCTTTCTCCAATTGTTCAGTAATCGGTTTAACTTCTTCTTTTTTTTGTTCATAGACATCCTGCTTTGATGTTTTCTCGACCTTAATAACGTCACGAACAATTTTGGTTATTTTTCCTGCTTCAATTTTAGGAATAGTGAGTCTCTTATATCGTTCTATATCCATATATATTATTACGTTATATAAAGTTATCTGAACTTATCTGAACTTATCTTAACTTATCTGAACTTATCATTAATATATAACATAATATATATATGGATATACCAAATTACGATTCTGGTAATAGTCAACAAGATAATTTCAAACAGTTGTATTCATACATGCCAAAGAACACATTTCGTATGCTAATTTGCGGAAATAGCGGTAGCGGTAAAACTAATCTTTTATATCATATGATTATGAAACCGCTTGTTTACTACGATCAAATTCATTTATATGGGGAAAATCTTGAACAGGATAAATATAAAAACATGGTGGAGACAATGAATAAAATTAGTAAACAAGTTGGTTATGATGTTTTAGTTTCCAGTAATGATCAAATTATCCCCGTAAATAATTTAGAAAATCAAGATTTACAAAGAGTTGTTATTTTTGATGACTATGTATGTGAGAAAAATCAAAAGGATTTAGTAGATTATTTTATTCAAGGACGGCATAAAAACTGTTCAATAATTTATCTTAGTCAAAGTTTTTATAAAACGCCAAAAGACATTAGATTGAATTGCTCGCATTATTGCGTTTATGATTTTCCATCTACTAATGAAAGAAATCTGATATCTAGAGAGCTTAGTGTTGATAAGGAAAAATACATTAAGGCTACCAAAAAACCATACTCATTTTTATATGTCGATAAACCTATGAAATTAATCAAACGAAATTTTTATGGGGCTATTTAATATAACGATATAATATAATGGGTATTTTTAATGAACATGGCAGTTCTACTACCACCACTGATAGTAGTGATATCATAAAAACAGGACCACCAGGAATAGGGTTCAAACTGGATTCAGATGGTAATTACGACATGCAACATAAAAAAATCAGCAATCTAGCTGATCCAACAAATGCTCAAGATTCGGTTAATTATATGACAATGAAGGCTCAGACCCTCTTATTGGACGGGTCCAATAAGATGACGGGAAGCTTCGATTTGGATGGAAATGATATGAATTCGGTCGGAAATATTGTTATGAACCGGACGAAGATAGTCAATCTCGAAACCGATGATCATGATCTGACCGCTGTCAATAACGTGACGATGAAAGGTCACGTCGATTCGACTGCTCTTTCATTACGAGGGAAAAATCACATGCTTTCAGATCTGGATATGGATCACTACAATCTGAAAAACGTCAACAATGCTCTAATCAGGACAGCAACCATCCCCATTCTCAATAGTGTTACCCCCCCGAACCCTGGAGCTATGCGAGTGATTAACAAATTATATCTGGATAAAAATTATTTGGATAAACAAGGTATTGATACTGTGATCGAATCAAAAACACGACTTTTCATTGAAACAGACGTTATTGGCAATCTTGATATGAAAAACAAGTTCATAAGTAATCTGCACGACAGTGATGCTGAAACAGATGCCACTAACCTTCATAGCGTTAAACTCCTCCTTTCGGGGGCACATGTTAATATTGGAAAAATTCAAACGTCTATTGATATGAATAACAATAAAATCAAAAATCTGGCCACACCTCTCAGTCAAGAATATGATGCAGCAACCAATGTAGCCTTCGTGAGTGAAGAATTACGAAAATTAAATACACAAATTACAGTTCAATTAACAGATGATATGAAAAAATATGTTAATGAGTCGCATATTACTTCATCAAACAATAAAAAAAATGTATTTGATTATTTAAATGCATTTAAATGCAATTTAAAAGAGTTAACAACTAGAGCGCCAGGGGTCTGGGAAGGAGTACCGGTGGTCAGTGGTCAGTCGTGAGGCGCATGTGCAGTAGCTCTCTGCTTCGTTCGTGTGGCGTGTTTCTCCAGGCAGTGAGGTTTCTTGCCCAGCGTTGTGCGTGGAGAGCTTTGGATCGATAGTTTCTCGCGTTCATTTGTTCCCAAAGGGGTTTTGCCCTTTCCTACAGCGGTCGTTCGTTTGGTTTCGTCGCTTGTTTTTGAGTTTTCGACTTATGCCTGGTCGACAAACGCTAAACAGCCTCTCGGCCGGATATTTGGATTCTTACGACATGGCAGCCGAAAATCATAACTTCCGACACGTCCACCCTTACCACGGCAGCACCGTCCACCTTTACCGTTTCCAGCGAAACTCTGTCGCAAGCATTTACACAAGCGTTGGGGCAGTCGCTGCCTCAGATTTTAGCGGCCTTCCAGGCGAACGGAACGGCGAGCGTGGCGAATCCTCTTGGGGGCGGGGCGCACAATACTTCGACTGTGGCGACTTGCGCTCCTACAATCCCATCCATCCCATCCACGGCTATAGGTAATGTAATGGCGCCTCCATTCCTGTCCACTTATTGCACGATTGGCAATCCAATTACATCTGCAGTTGCCCAGCCGCCCATCGTCCAACATTCTGCGCCATCAGCGTTCGTGTCTCCCGCTTGGCCGGTCCCCAACAACTCGATCGTGGCGCCTACGATCGGCAAGGCCTTCGTTGTTGGCCCAGGTTATGCGCCAATACCTGGCAAGCTGGTTGCCAAGATAACCAGTGGTGTATTTATGGAGCTGGCCGACCTCCTGGCGGAGAATTTACGGGCGCAAGACACGGAGCCCCACACTTACTTGGATGGCAAATTAGTTGTCGCCCCCTCAAAAAAACGCGTGGTCGAAATCACCGACATCCTCACCTGGATTCAGGCCTTCTCCATTTATGCTTGGATCTTCTGCACTTCACATCCAACTCGCTGGCAGGATCTGACCCAATACAAATTGTTGATTCTGCAGACAGCTCAGCAGTTTCCGGGGCTTGCTTGGCTGAACTACGATACTGCCTTCAGAAAAGACGCAGCAGCATCTGGCTTGGCAGATTGGTCAAGGATGAACCTGGATTTGTGGTTTCAGTCCTCAGCAGCAGATAGGACTGCTTAACGTTCAGTTCACAACAGCAACTCCTTCTTCAGTTGGGTGCCTTCGGGATTTGGCGTTCTGGGGCTCTGGCTTCCCCCAGTCATGAGCCCCTCTGATCTCCGAGCTTTAGCGCCATAGCTCGGAGGTCCCTTCGGCGTGGCGTGGGGGCTCATGGCTGGGTTGCGGGGTCGTGCTAGCCATGGGGGCGTTATTCAATCTAGGGGCTGGCTGCCAAAAGTGGAAGCCCCTGGATATCCCAGGCACCCAACCTCCATAAGCGATACAGTTGTTAAATGCATTTAAATGCAATTTAAAAGAGTTAACAACTAGAGCGCCAGGGGTCTGGGAAGGAGTACCGGTGGTCAGTGGTCAGTCGTGAGGCGCATGTGCAGTAGCTCTCTGCTTCGTTCGTGTGGCGTGTTTCTCCAGGCAGTGAGGTTTCTTGCCCAGCGTTGTGCGTGGAGAGCTTTGGATCGATAGTTTCTCCCCCCCCTCCTCTCCCTTTTTATTTCCACTGACAGGTCAGTGTGACGGGTGCCTGTTCCCTTGTGTGGGGGCTCATGGCTGGGTTGCGGGGTTGTGCTAGCCATGGGGGCGTTATTCAATCTAGGGGCTGGCTGCCAAAAGTGGAAGCCCCTGGATATCCCAGGCACCCAACCTCCATAAGCGATACAGTTGTTAATGGTTAATAAAGATGAAAGCATTCCAGAACATGATATTATTATTGTTGATATTTCTGATTTTCAAGATTCTCCACATACATTCAACAAAAAAGCTTATAATCTGAAACTTGGTAAAAATCTTCAAAATAAGTATTCATCAAGAATAGGTTTTAATATGAGTTCATTAGATGAAGGAGAATATACAATTGTTATTGAATTTTTCCCACCATCAATGACAAATGTGAGTGTGAATATGGTTTCAACAAGTTTAAACATAGCTCAACAATCAACTAAGGAATTTTCTAATTATACAAGAAGTATAATTCATATGCATAAATGGGGGATTGTTCCTCCAGTTGCTATAGATGTTGATTTAAGATGTGATGGTACACCTTCAAGTGCTGCACAAGGAATTGCACATTTAATAATTTATGCTGTTAAAGGAAGTCAAAGTGATGTATCACCAGATGTTTTTGATTCTCCTTTCATTTTCGAAAACAATAGAATGGTAATGGAAACTGATATTGATATGAATGGCCATCAAATAAAAAATTCCACGCATTTCATTCATGGTATCTTGAACACCAAAGATGGTAATAAGACATTTTTATTAAATGGCTGTGATAAAATCATTCTGCCTAATTACAGTCATATTATTCAAATCAAAGCAATGCAATTCAAGATTAAAGTATCTTATCCCAAAATTTCTCTAAATATAAAACATGGTACTTCTTTACTTAATATATTTAATATTGTTTCAAATGAGACATCTCGATTGCAGACAATAGATATTAATACAATATTTGCTATTGGTCTTATATCTCTCGAATTAGCAACACAGATTGAAGATGAAGAAATATTGTTAATGGTTGAATATAGAATACCATGATGAATCATTTAATCAAATTGAATAATATATATGCCAAGAAAAATAAGTGAGAGCATTTATCAATTCAATCATATTGATAAAGAACTTAGTAAAGAAACAATCGATGAGATAAAATCGTTATATACATATTACCATAAAAAATATTGGTGTTACAAGAAGGCTTTCAAATACTTTAAACGTTTGAATATAATGGCAAATATATCATCTGTTGGACTTGTTGTTGTGGGATCTGTGGTTGGTGGTATTACTTTGAATCCTATTATATTAGGAACAATATCAGGAACAGGCATTCTTCTAAAAAGTTATTGTGAAATTAAAAACTTCTCTCGGAAAATTGAAATGGCTAAATTTGCATTCACAACATATCAAAAAACTTTAGTTGATTTGAGATCTTGTTTGAGGGGGAGCCAGTTTAATCATAACCAATTCATAAATGAAATGAGATTATTAGATGAGATAATTGTTGACTTGTGTCCTATCGTAGATAAATTCGAAAAACAATATGCTGAGAAATTCACGACTAAATAATCTGTAAAATCTCTACCTGTATCATAACGTCACGACACAGCTGTGTTGTTATGTCACACTATCCATAAAAAATTACTCATTAATTTATTATATTTATCATCAATATTATCGGTCTCTTTAACCAGCTTTATATTTTTCAAATATATTGATGACATAACTTTTTGGAAAAGATCATTATCTACTTTTTCAGATTTAATATATATCAAGCCGCATTTTTCACAAATATTTTTCCATATTTTATTATACTGATGTAAGGTTTTCAAGCTCTTAGATAAGTCGAAATATTTATAACATGGAGATTGAAATGATTCAAATAGCTTTCGGAATATGAAGTTAAATTTTATTGACCGTTTTCTTTTGTCGTTAAGTAAAACACCTTCAATCTTCTTAAACATACTATTAATTTTGGCTCTATCTTTATACGATATTTGAATCCTGTGTTTAAAACATTTATTGTCTAAGACGTTCTTTATATGGTATTTCCGATGATAGACCGACTTCTTCTTAAATTTACACATGTTTTCATAAAAATCTATGTATTCAGAAGCATACACATAACCATCAACTACACCACAGTTTATACAAACAATCATACCATTTTCATTAATCGTTTCTTTATTATCACAACATTGTTTATCATCTTTACATTTTCAGCTAACTCTTGATCACAGAAAGGGCAGATAATCTCTCCCTCTTCCTTCAAGTCGTTATGAATATTCGCATCACAATTCATTCTATACTATTAGATGAGATTATATTTTTATGTTGCTACCTTTACGACACAACTGTGTCGGCCTGTTGTTTCACCTTTTCTTCTTGAAACTTGTTGAAAGCTTGACTTAGCCACTTACCATACAAGAAAGTGTTTTTAACGACATAAACAAGTTATGCTTACGGTTATCATAAAATAGCCTGAGAAACAATACATAAGCGGTCAAGCCTTCCATAATATTTTATCATTTTCACAAATCAACTTAATGTTTGTAAAGTTTTTTTGAAAATAGCTCAGCGGCAGTTCACATTTCAAAAGTCTTGGATATTCCAACGCAAGTTTGTGAAATTTCATTAGAAAGTAAGCATGTGACTTTGAAATGTTGATATTATTTCGTAAAATCGCAGCGAATGATTGACCGCAACAATCTTTCAAGGTTGAAAGTATTTGACCTTAGATTGAAGAATAATATAAAATATCTCTGTGTGCGTTTCCAACAGCTCTTGCTAACGTGTTGATAGTTTCTACACACTCTTCGGGGGAGTTCATTTTGATCTCAACATCGTGGTAACACATACGTCTTTCATTGTTCACTGAAGAATCTAATGTATATTTCACAACATCAAACTGACTTTGTCTTGATGAGGGATTAGAAGATGTTGCAAGCTCTAGAAATTTCTCCAACATTTCTTTCTTCTCATTGTCGACAAAATCCTTGGCATTTAGAAAGTGAATGATAATCCTTTGTGTAAAACCTTCAACGTAACTTGCAAATTCCGTGAAACGTTTCTTGTTCATGTTTTCACTGAAATACTCCTTCCCTTCAACTTAATTTAAAAAAGAATCAGTCTGATGCATCGGACAATCAATTCCTCATTGGTTAAAAAAATCATACGACCGTCTCGTGATCTGAAACAATAGCTATAAGTGATGACTCATTTCCTGTTTATCAAAACATGTTCAGACTTGTCAGCCGAATTTGACTTCCGGTTTTCCGAGAATGTCACGCAAAGGAAATCACGCAATGAAATAAACACACCATTTGTTTTAAATTACATATAGATTTCAAAAATCTAATGGAAAAATCTAATGGAAACCTCTGATGTATCAATGCGCTGGTACCCCCATGTTCTATACTACTAACAGCTACTTACCATCAGGCTTAGAATTAATGTTGATGACAGGACAAAACTCGGTGATGGGTTTTTCTTTAAATCTTGTTTTCCAGTAACATAAATATCTGTGTAAGAAAACGTAACATAGAATAGGTCACCTTAGACTACAATGGATACCGGCATCAAGATCGGATATACATGTAGCTTCATATTACAGAATCTTGTTCTTTTACAATTTATTAAGAAAAACTGAGTATTGAGTTCTGCTGTGGAATACATTGATCATTCACAGATTTATTAATAACGGCTTAGTGCCCGGCTGTTGTACTCCCAGGGAGAGGGGGGGGGGGGGGGGGGGAATCCCATATAAAAGTGACGGGCACCGGGGGTACTCAACAAAGTTTTATACGGGGAGCCTCCACCCCGAGGTCCAAACCCTTACCCTTTTATATACCATTTTCGACAGAAAAGGTAACCCTTTCATATACCTTCCATAGAAAATGGTGCATCCCTTTTACGACTTTTACTGAGCTTTTTGTTTGAGTAGCCCCTTAAAATATTGGATGAACCAGCCGTTAGGTGCATCTGTTCGAGATATTTTGAAAGGACCTTTTGAACACCCAAAATGCCAGTTTTCCCTACCCTTTTCTATACTTCAACTCATAAAATCCCTACCCTTTTATATACCTCCAGCCAAAAAAAGCTAAGTCCATTATAAGGAGTACCCCCCGGGGTTCTCACCCTCCTATCCCCCTCATTCTTAAGGGTGCAAATGAATTTGAGCCAAACTCACAAAACAAGTTTCTGGTACTTTTTAGGGGTTCCTTTCAAAATATTCTGATGATCACCCCAATCACTTTTAGATATGGGATTTAACCCCTCCCCCTTCACCCGGCCCGGGTAATACACGAGCAACAAGTGCTACAGGAACAACAAAATTTGAATGGACTACCTCTTCAACTTATTTGCGTCTCTGAAATGTTTTATCCAAAGGGGTCGTACAGGATTCCTTCAATAGGGGGGGGGGGGGGGGGGGGGGGTGGGTGCGGACATAAAATGGAATGGCCCTTTGCAGTAGCAGAATCTAGTTTTGTGGGCATGGCTCTCCATCAGTACATACCTCCTCATGTCACAAACTTGAGCTACATTTCCAATGACAAGCTGATGTTCCACAAGAAGGTGATGCAGTACAGCATCGTTCTTTCCTGTTGTGTTTGGAAATTCTTTGTCACAGAAAATACACGGAACTTGAAGCTCCAGTTTCGAAAGCTCCTTTACAGGCTCCTCTGGAAAAGCCAACACTTCCAAACTATGGTTTGTATGGCTTCCTGTGACGAAAACTATAATCAACAGCAAATACACACACAGAAGTTTAATAAAATTTGATAAAAACACTCACCTCTATCCGCCATGTTTATTTTACCCGGCTGTCACCTGGAACCAAAAGAGACATTTCATTCCATCCTACACAACGTACAGATAGAGATTTCCCGTCATTTTGAACCATGTGACTCATCCCCATGTCCCGGATTCGCGCCAATATTCGAGTTTCGTGCAATTCATCTTACGTGCAAAGGTGATTGCAAAGGTGAGCGCTCGAATTCATCAACGTTTTGCAAATTCCGAAGCAGGTTTGAATCGTTTCTACGGTAAGCAAGTGTTAATATTTTCGTTTTAGCTTTTAGAACGTAAATTTGAGGTCCAATAAGGAGCAGAACATCTATAGAGAGATAAAATAGCAATGTGTATGTACATAACAAATATGTCGGATGGTCGGTTGAGCTGTCCTCGCTTCTTCAGCCGTCAACATCAATGCAAATATCAAGCCTAAGCTTAAATGACAGAACTAGTGGAATTTACCAAGTCCTGTTGTCATTTTTTCATTGACAAATCTTATTTAACTGTTAACGATTTGCAGTAAAGCCAATTTAAACGAAATTGCACAGTACTTAAATGTACTCGAATGCGCTCACGTGGTCTGACATACATTTCAAAGAGCTCTCGTTCATTTGTCTCCTGGTACTTGGATACTTTAAAACAACAAAGCTTATCGTTCAACTTGTTCTTTTCCGACCTTTTAACAGATTAATATTTTGTCTGTGTGATTCAACGTTCGATTAGTTGTTTGCTGTTATGTTAGGACCTGAGCTTATGTTTGAAGAACTTGCATGACTTTAATTTGTCTCTTGACATTTGCCGATTTGGATCCATTTACAAGTGCGTCGGATGTAAGGTCATGGTTGCATTTCTGAATCCCGACACGCAATAAATGAGAATTTTCATTTTCCTTCGACAGAAAAAGAATCTTGCATCATTTTGTCAAATTGCATGTAATTTTGTTGTGCTACTTATCACAACAGTGCATTCCTTTGCATTTATCTGTTAATTTCTACCCTACAAAGTTGTTATTTAACATGAATCTTATTATCTTAATCTGTGTCAACCAGCTCTCTCCCCTTTACTACCTGGGAGGCCTCTACTGCGTTCTTTGTTTGCCTAAGTTGTAAAGTTTAGTACAGACATAAAGCAATAATTGTTGTTATCTTAAAATTGCTCAACACCGAAGATTCTCCATTAAAATCTTGGGATGAAGCCCAAAAAGGAAATATTTGAGATTGCTGTGGTTAGCAAGCTGTCACATTGACATTAATGCAAATTATGTTTGTGGTGAAATGTATCTGATAATCATTGGTGTGACTACTGAACCATGCATCATTTGGGAAATCACTGAAAAGCTAAAGGTTTTATTACAAAACATTCAACATGCAGATTATTCAATTGTTTTGCTATACAACCTTACCATTGTGCAATTTATTTAAATTTCTTCCTTTTCAAAACTTGTGTTTCCTGTTTTTGGAAAATTGAATTCTTAACAAAGAAACTTTGATCGGAACATTTTAATCAATTGGTTACCAACATCACAGTTGAGTTTATTTGAAATGTTTTAACTAAAGGTATTTCATGATTAATTATTAAGCCTTGGCTGGATTAACAAGCTAGATGATCAATGATTGTTCATCATGTAAAAATATATTGGATAAACACATTTGAACTACGGTAGATAAAATATTTTTGTCCAAGATTTTGCATGGCTAACACCGTTTCATCCTTTAGCCGGAGCTTTAGAATCACAACGGATCTCTTTGTTCATTTAAAATCACTAAACATTACTGCGCTGTGCAATAAAACGTCCTACAACCATTTTGCATAGATCATAAGCTGTTTATGTCCAAACATTCAACACAGAAATGATACATGTAGCTAGTGAACAAATGAATAACTTTAGTAACGTGTCAATTATTTTGTAGCTGAGGGGAAAAGTCCCATTACCCTGCGAGCAGAGTCGCTTTTGATCTTCCTAGAAAAATCGGGAAGAGGAAAGCGACTCTGCTCGCAGGGTAAAGTCCCATCTACTTGTGATAACAATTTCTTCAAATAATTAAATCTATTTTCCTGTTTTGATCATAATTATTATATTCTGTGCAGTTGTAGCCGTCGTCATGTGGATCCAAGTCAGAACAATGGATGGTCAGAGAAGTACCCAGGTGGATAAGCTAAGTAAACTTACTAAAATTGAAGACCTGCGGAACAAACTTGAAGAAGCATTTGATGTGCCGCCCAACAGACAAAGACTGTTCTTCAGGGGCAAACAGGTAATAAATTTAATAACTTCAGATAATTTATTTGAAACCTGCGTTTTACATTATCATTCTTTTACCAAAAACGCATGTTAAAGTGATTGTTACAATAACGAAGCAGTGTGTTAGCTGCTGATCCAAGTTAGAGCTGGATCTGCAACAGACTTACATGTATCACATGATACTGTAGCAAATATGTTATCCTTCTCAGTTCGCAAAAGAAAGTACATGATGATAAGCCACATCTTGTGCTTTAGCTGTTTTCAAGATTAATGCACTTGATAACAATGTGTGGTCAGTTTCAAGCTACAACTACTTGGATAAAAATTCAACAAACAAACTCAAGCCTTACTAAACACACTACTCAACAACGATGACACAGTCTTCATTTTTGTGGCCAGTTTTCATGCATGATCAGCGTGGGCTTCAGATCACTCTTCAGAACAGGAAATTGGGTTTGAATCCCAGCCAAGTCATCACTTGAGTGCACATGAATGTTGCCCTTGAAAGGGAAAATTATTTAAAAACTTAAATTTGGAGGGTTTTGACTGCTATTCTTTGTATAGTGTCAGTAAAACAATATTATTATCTGACTCTGAGCCCTAGTTTCTATGAACAATAGTTAACTTTGTTGTGCTTCATTGACTGTTTGCTCATAGAAACTTGGCTCATAGCCTAACAGGCCACAATCTATATCTGGTGTTGTTTTCTGTGTATGGCGATGGACTAGCATCCCATCCATAGGGAGTAGCAATACTCCTAGTCGCTTCATGCTACAGTAACCAGAGCTAAGTGCTGGGCTCTTTAGCCACTTAAGGATCTGAGAAAGCTTAACTACTTCTTACTTTACTTTCTTTATATAATATCCAAGTCTCTTTTGGGAACTGACACAGGAAAATTAGGTCGTGTTCTATTGGGAGCAACCGTTTTAGGTTGGTTGGGTTTTTTCGTGTTCTATTGGGGAAAAAACGTTTTCGGTTGGTTTGGTTGATCAACTTTTTCAACCGGCATCAAACTAGGTTGAAACGGTTGCAACCGAAAACGATTGGAAAAGTGTTCTATTGGGAAACCTCAAGTGTTTCAACCTAGACCGGTTGCGGTTGAAACGGTTGATCCCAATAGAACACGACCTTAGTAACACATTTGTAATTTTGTACGGAAAGCCTAGAGTCGAGGCCAGCTGGTTAGAATATTGATATTTTGTAAAAATTTACTACACCTTTTGCTGTTCATTAGCAGAAAATATAAATTCATTTGTGTGAATAGTTAGACAATAGCGTGGAAATATTTTCATTTACACCAAAAGATCATTCATTTACGCGAAAATAACTTCATTAACGATTTTAGCATAAGCAGTAACATTCAATAATATTAACAGACAAACATTTGCATCCTTGGACATTTATTAGCTCAAAATGTACTTTCATTTGCGCAATAATCAACTTCAATAACAGTAATGTGCAAACATTTGTGCCAATTGACAATCATTTTTGTGTATGGAATTTCATTAACGAGTTTTGCATAAACACTCACATTCTATAGCATTAACAGACAACTATTTTCACAAACGCGACATTCTTTAGTGCGACAATACAAACATTAACACGTTTTCAACACACAATAAGGAAATACAGTTTTTCAATAGCGCAACAGAATTTCAAGGGATTTTTTGGAAAAGTGTTCACGAGAGAATGTTGCATTTAGAGGAAGGGAGGTTTACCTATAAAAGTGCTGTATTGCACAATCATTTTGTCAGAAAGAGATGCAATAGGCGTACCAGTTTTGCAAGTCAGTTTGAAACAGATATGCCTCCGAGAAACAAGATACCGCTTGAACACCGTGAAAGAATCATCAGGGCATTTGAAGATCAAACCGAAGATTACATACTGGTGGCGGACACCTTAGGAGTCAACAGGTCAACAGCAAGAAGTATTGTAGCTCGGTACATCCGAGAAGGAAGAATCGCAGAAAGACCACAGGGAGGCAGAAACAACGTCAGAGTTGATAACGAGATGAGGGACTGCCTCGATGTCATTTTAAACGAGAACTGTCTATTAACACTAGCCCAGATAAACCGCGAGCTTAGAGTACGCCTCCCTGCAAAACCGAGGATCCATGACCGCACAGTGGCGAGGACGCTAGAGGGAATGCTGTTTCGAGTGAAACTGGCCAGGCCCGTCCCAGCTGATAGAAACAGACCAGATGTTATACAGAAACGGGTAGACTACGCCAACTGGTTCATGGGCCATGCTGTGGTGAACCATAGCGTCTTTGTAGACGAGTGCGGTTATAACATCTGGACCGCGAGAAGTCACGGCAGGGCCAGACGAGGAGAGAGGGCATACCGGCAGGTCTGTGGACAGCGAGGGAGAAACGTAACAGTCACCATGGCCATTTCACCAACGAACGGCCTTGTCTTTCACTCTGCGATGGTTGGGGGTATGAATGCACAAAGATTTAGCGACTTCTTACTTCAGGCGAGATTGAACCTAGACCCCGACGAGCACGTAATCTTCATTTACGATGGAGCGCCAGCCCACCGCAACCCAGCAAACCCCGGTCCTAACACAGAGCTCAAGATGCTACCACCCTATAGCCCGTTCTTAAACATAGTTGAGCAAGCAATAAGTTCTCTTAAGGCAGCCATTAAAGCAGATATTTCAAGGCCCGAGGTACAGGCACAGATGAATGATAGACAAGAGGCAAGACGGCAAGGAATTTCTCTTGGCGACTATCGCACACAGTTACTGCTGCAAGCATTACAACGCAATATCGGAAATATCACGGGAGCTAAATGTGGACAATGGTATCGCTTTATGCAGACATATTTACCACGATGTTTAAATAGAGAGGAAATTGAAGGCTAACTAACGCAGTTAATAGACATGTAGTTGAATATAACTTTCTCCTTGTTGGACATTATAACGACGTTAATGTTTGTATTGTCGCACTAAAGAATGTCGCGTTTGTGAAAATAGTTGTCTGTTAATGCTATAGAATGCGAGTGTTTATGCAAAACTCGTTAATGAAATTCCATACACAAAAATGATTGTCAATTGGCACAAATGTTTGCACATTACTGTTATTGAAGTTGATTATTGCGCAAATGAAAGTACATTTTGAGCTAATAAATGTCCAAGGATGCAAATGTTTGTCTGTTAATATTATTGAATGTTACTGCTTATGCTAAAATCGTTAATGAAGTTATTTTCGCGTAAATGAATGATCTTTTGGTGTAAATGAAAATATTTCCACGCTATTGTCTAACTATTCACACAAATGAATTTATATTTTCTGCTAATGAACAGCAAAAGGTGTAGTATACTAATGCACCTGCAGCCATCTAATTAGCTGAGCTACTCGTATACTATCAATGCATTAGTATACGAGTGGCTGGAGGTTGTCAACAAAATGGCAGTTTCTAGTTTCTCTGAAATTTCGGAGTATTTTTTCTGATGCACGAGTCTCGTTTTATTATAATGATTTTTACTAAAACAACAATAATTATTCTTAGATTATTCGCTCTCAATTTGATAGTTGATTCGGCCTGTGGTCTTCCCGGCGTATCACATCGAACGTTTGGAAATCGAACTCAACCGAACGATTGAGTTCGATTTAGTTTGGTCATCGAATGAAATCAAACTCACAAAAAAAATTGTGAATCGAACAAAATCGAATGTTATCGTTCGATTTTGTTCGATTTGGTTTGGAAATCGAACTCACAAAAAAATTGTGTTCGATTTCATTCGATGACCGAACAAAATCGAATTCAATCGTTCGATTGAGTTTGATTAAGTTCGATTAAAATTTCGTTCGATGTGATATGCCGGTTGTCTTATAGAAATCTCGAGCTCATAATAAATATTGTTAACTGTCAATGCTTCAATATAAATGTCATTTTCATGCTTGTTTTTTTTTTAATTGTAGCTTGAGGATGGTCACACATTGTTTGATTATAATGTTGGACTGAATGAGATTGTTCAGTTGGTGATCAAGGCAATTGTACCACCCAGTGACAACAACAATAATGATGATGAGCAGACAAAGAAAGAGACTGAGAAAGAGAAAGAAGTAGATGATTCGCTCGTGCAAGTTAATGGTCATGTTTCAAATGAAGATGAGGTATGTCTTCAATAAAAATTATTGGTTATCAAATGTTGATATAATTATGTTGTTTAACACATTGACTACTAAAGCGGCCATAAACGGCCAAGAAGAGACCACAGACTTGTACCACTTGTGACGTCATCACTGTTCACGCCAGAGGATGTCTTTGATAATCAACGGATAGAGTTGGCAAATGTCTAACAAAGCATGCCTAAACGAGCACGAAACATTAAATTGGACCGGAGATACACACGAAACAACTTGGATTTTTTCCTCCAAAATCACCAAAAAACGCGACCTTCACTGCCATTGGCACTCTTTGTCAAAAAAATTCCCTATTCCCAATGTTTAGGCTAAAACTTTTTCAACGTGAACAAAGACGACTGAACGAAATTTTGATTTCTGCGCATGCCCGAGAAAAATATTGAATTCGTCGCTTCTAGGTAGAAGGGGATGTTAGTTGCCGTGTTTTAAACCAAGTTTTAGACAGTTTGACATTAAACTGTTGAGATAATGGCCAGAAATAGGCATCTGGGACGTTAGATTGACGTTTTTTGGAAAAAGCCCAGTAGTCAAAGGGTTAAGCAAAGAACCTTGTTTTCCCAGAAATGGCTCTTTTTTACATAACTTTGATTGATCTATCAAAAGAAAGCCGAAATGGGTTGAATAGACCACAAAAATGGATTTCAGGAGTTTTGATTAACACATTGACTACTAAAGCGGCCATAAACGGCCAAGAAAAACTGGAAAAAGCCCAGTAGTCAAAGGGTTAACCCTTTCACTCCCAGATCGAGTCAAACCTTCATTCAATAAATGTGGTTCTAACTTTTAAGTCTGTGGATGAAACCCTAGTGTGTGACCATTCAAATGAAAGCTATTGAGCAGTACTTTCATGTGGTACCATTTTGTTTTTGACAATTTTGCAAAATGAAATTCAAAATTTTCTCATCAGTTTTGAACTTAGCACCCTTGGGAGTGAAAGGGTTAATACACAATACAGTACATCTATTTCAGTATACAGGTGTAACAAGTTGGCACATGGCTAACAGGCCTCCTTTGCTTTGTGTTGCAGCACTTATTGCACAGCCGTAACACCTACTACTAGTGATGATCCCTTAAGCCAAACAAGGCTGAGAGTTGATGAGAGTTCAAACTCTCGCTCTCGTTTGGCCTGAAACTCTCATGCGACTCTCGTTGACTCATGCGCTCTCATTAAGTTTGAATCTGCGCAGATTATTCTTGAGAGTTGTTGAGAGTTTTCTCTCGTTTTGCCCATGCTTCGTGATAGTTGATGAGAGCTGAAGAAAACTCTCATGAGATCGGGAGCCAACTCTCATCAACTATTACTCTCATACTTGTTTGGCCCGGGCTTTACAGGTGTTATGGGTTCAACTGAGAACACTGAGAACACTGGTTAAATAAAATATTTTTAATAATAATTATTGCTTAATTTATCAGTACATGGTGTTTTGAAAAACAGTACTTTGTGTGCTACTAATACTAATTATTGTGTTTTATTTTGACTAATGTTATATAAGGAGATGGAAGATGCCAAGAACCAACCAGGCTCATCAGAAGACAAGAGTGTAAAAACTCTTTATAAAGTATGTACATAGCATCCCGGTATAGCATAAGTAAACATAGAAGGGTCACCGAGGTCCTTGGAATTTTACCAATGGAAATGAAATTGCAGTAAATAAAATAACTTGAGAGGATTTTTCAGTAAAAAGAAAGCATTAGATTGCTGTCATTAAATCAGGGCATTAGATTGCTGTTTCTTTTTTTGGAAAAAACCCAGGAGTCAGTGGGTTAAGCAAAGCACCTTGTTTTCTTAAAATGGCCCTTTTCGACATAACTTTGAATGATCTATCAATAGAAAGCCGAAACGAGTTGACATGACCACAAAAAATGGATTTCAGGTTTTTTAATTAAACAGAGAATTGATATTGCAAGACAAGCTGGTACAGTTCGGGTGTGACGAAAACTCGGACCTCGAAAACTCAGACCTCATGCAGACCCAGAAAACTCAGACCCTCTGGGTGTCTCGAAAACTCAGACCCCAAAAACGCAGACCCTCCGGGTGTCTCGAAAACTCAGACCCGAAAACTCAGACCCGAAAAACTCAGACCCGAAAAACTCAGACCCGAAAAACTCAGACCCGAAAAACTCAGACCCTCTGGGTATCTCTAAAACTCAGACCCAGTGTGTATGTACCCTTGTGCTTCGACAATTAAAGTTGTTTTCATGTGTCGATATTATGGCGAACACAATCTGCAGAGAGGGGGGAAAAATAGTCGCGGTTGGGGGTCCAAGAAAGTCTGAGTTTTCTGGGTCTGAGGCCTGAGTTTTCGAGGTCTGAGTTTTCGTCACACCCGGTACAGTTCTGATACAGATGAGTCACCTGATTGTAAGAAGTGCAGTAGAATGTTAATGTTGATGTTAACGTGCAATTTGTCTATCAGAAAGGTGAAATGATAGATGCAAGGGATCCCAAAATGGGAGCGTGGTTTGAAGCCAAGGTAATGGACACTTCTTTGGCAGATGAAAACGACCCAAGTTCCATT
This sequence comes from Desmophyllum pertusum, assembly GCA_029204205.1. Classification (NCBI taxonomy): domain Eukaryota; kingdom Metazoa; phylum Cnidaria; class Anthozoa; order Scleractinia; family Caryophylliidae; genus Desmophyllum; species Desmophyllum pertusum. The sequence continues at coordinate 422,884 of MU825878.1, forward strand.
TTGTATCACATGGTTTATGATGGGTAAGATCAATAATTAGTTTATTTATATATTTCTGTGTACCTTATCCTATTTTCACGAAAATATTGAAAATGCCCGCCGAAATTGAAAACGTGAAATTTAATACCCTATTAGACAATTTCGTACTGAAGATCCGTTACATGTATGTTTGAAGCCATCAACAGTGTTTCATTGGCTATCCAAACACCTCGAATTTCGTCAAAAACACTCTGCGTGTCGTATTTTCAACTTTCTTCTCTGTGTTTGAATATCCTGATGAAACACTGCCTTTCGTGTTTGATACATTACATCAACATGCTTTTCTTTCCTAGTCACTAATTTTTGTTATGATTTTTTGGTAGCTATGAGGAAGATGAAGTGAACAAACTTCCTGAAAATTCTCTTAGACCTATAGCGAGAACTGCTCTCACATGGGATCAGGTAAGACAACGTACACTGTATTGTACCGGGTTAATTTATTAGTGGTCGTTTTCGATTGAAACGCCCTAAGCGTTAGATTTTAACCCACAAAGGGTACTACAATCATCCCCGTCTGCAGATATCGAACCCTGTGTTTCCAGACTGTATCCACTAGACATGCCACTTGATGTTCTGTTTTTCTTGTCTTTCCATTAAGATTTCAGTGGGGCAGGTAGTGATGGCAAATTACAACCCTGATGATCCAGATGAGAGAGGCTACTGGTATGATGTTAAAATCACCAAAAAGGTAAAACGTTTGGAGTAGAAATTGATTGTAATAATTGCTAGCACATTAGTTTTCCATAGATTGGTTGCCCTGCGCTCTCAGCGCCAGTTCTCATCGAGCAGTTTTGTTGAAGTCATGTGTTCACTGAGGCTGATTCCAGGAAAGGGTAAAACCTTAGTGCTTAGTATTCGTTGAGGATATTAATGCAGAGTTTCTGTGGCATCAGGAGTGAATTATCACAAGGACAAAAGAACGTATGTACTACCTGATGGGAACTGTTTCACAGACGTTTGAATGAATTTAACCAACAAACAAAAGGAGTGTAATTTCTTATTTTGGCCCATTGCTCCTCCTGGAGCACAGGCCACCAATAACAGCTGTCCATCGTCCTCTGTCCTGGGCGATCCTCTCCAGTTGCCGCCAGGTGTGCCCAGTCTTCTTGATGTCCTTTTCACTCATTTCTCTAGTTACCTGGGCTGTCTTCCCTTTCTTGTACATTGTTCTGGCATTCCATGTTCCAATGTGTAAGGTGTTTTTGGTAAACAGAAGGGTAGTCAGCAATGTAGCTTCCTTACGGCTTTCCCTACAAGCCGTCATGCTCCTTTATAAGAAGGGCCCTTCTTCTCCCCTGACTTGTGAAGTTTGTTGATTTTATCATCAGTGTTTCTGTAGCAATATAGTTTGTCTGGGGTAGCGGTGCTAACCCTACACCCAACTTTCCTCCTTTCTCAGCCGGGCTTAAGACCATCCATGGCGGAGTGTATGTTACTGTTAGAATCGCATAGCTCAGAGAATTCTCGCACTCTGATTGGCTATCGATGCGAGGTATTCAACGTGGAATTGCATGCCTGAGAAGTTGAATTGCATAGCTGAATTGCATGAAGTGAGTTGAAAGCGAGGCCCAACGCGAGATTGTGATTGTTTACTTTCGACATCGCAAATTAAAATATAAAAATGCGGTTTTCGTATGGTTTCAATGTCAGCATCAATGTCAGAAAAGCCAAAAGCAAACATGAGGGTTTTTTTTCCAATGCGAGATTCAAGAGTTAGCCAGCTTTGAACTCAAACTCAACTCTCTCGAGAAATTGAAGAAGCGCAATCATCGATCGATGCTTGCAAGTACAAGAAACCTGAAGAGAGGAAACTGGCTAAAACTACGGGACAAACAGTAGTACAGTAAAGTAAAGAGTAAAATGTTTAAATGACTTCATAGTGTCAGAGAAATAGCCACAAATGCAGCGGATAAACCTGGTCGTTAAACCACATGCGACTACAAAATAATAAGCTTTTTGTACTGCGCGAACAATTTCAAAACACGTAACTTAAATAAACAGTATACTTTTAAAAACGTCGTCAAAACGTCCGTTTGAAAAATAATACGCCAAATTTTCCCGGAGCTTTCTATTTTGTTGAAGTGATACAGTCGATAGTTTGACCATAATAAAATTATCTTACTTCAAAACCCACTTGAAAACAGCAATCATTTAATACCGCGTGGTGATTTTTTCGGTAAACTCGCTAAAAGCACATTTGATGACACTTTTTTCAGTTCCGTTTGTAGCGAAATAGTCAAAATTTCGGCTAAAAGAATAGTTGTTTACATTCTTTGACTAATACTTTCGATAGCTTGACCGTAATAGTTCTCTTGTGCTAACTGAAGCTACAAAAACAGCCGCTCGAAGATCAACAAGTGTTTAATACGCAGCACTGAGTACAAAATAAATTCACGTTCGAAACGAAAACAAGTCAACGAGGTCTAAAAACCTTCTCTCAAACCAAGGATGGACTAAGCCATTGAAATTTAAAACGTAGAATTTTGTACGATAATAAGCTTAAGTTCTTTCAAGGTATAAAGCATAATCTTACTTACAGCATTGCTTGACGTCTTTTCCAAAGCTTTTCTTCCCGGGTTTTCTTTTGATTCATTTCAGTGTGCCGCGGCCGAAGTAAAAGTGTTCATCATTCTGTCTTCAGTAATAAGCTTATGTAGTTTTTGCTACTTGCCGGAGTTCTTATAATTACTGACAAACCCATTAAGGTCTACAAATAACGTTTCCCCAATTAAAATGGAAAAACTACTACCATGCACGAGGATAAAATATAAAGTTTGTGACAGAATCTTTAGCTTGATTCGTATTCGTTCGCTTGCTCGTGACAGTCCTGACAGTTGACGTTGAATGGCTTTCTCGAGCGCTGTTTTATTATAAAGTACCGTATTTTCCTTTTTTAAAAGGCTATGCGATTCAAGAAAAATTCATTGCCTGACTCGTGAATTCCACGTTAAATTTCACTTGAAAAACCGATATCGCACTCATCGCTTCGCGATTCGTGCGATATCGGTTTTTCGCGTGAAATTTAACGTGGAATTCCCTCGTCAGGCAATGAATTTTTCTATAGTATTGGTTAGCAGTCAACCATGTACATGTATCATATTCTGGTATTTCTTATATATTTCTTTTTAATTTATTATTTTGATAGTATGATGGCCTAACAAGAAAAAGTAGAGAGCTGTATGCCAGGTTATTATTAGGGTAAGAAATTTATTAAATTCTGTTACAAGGCAAATCTTTGGAGCTTTCTAATTTTCTTTATTCTAGTTTCCTGTGTACGTACTTATACATGTAACTTTACTTACTTAAGAGTGAATGTCCCTTATAATCGAAGAAAATTGAAAAATTCGCGGACACGGTCAAAAATCGATTTGGCTCATATTTTGTCTGTAGGAAGCTTTACATACTAGACAAAACGAAATGAAGTTAGATTTTTGAAATATCCATTTTAACGGGAATAAACCGTTGAAAACCGACTGAGGGTGAAAAGCTCAAGTTTCACCTTCTGCGAACTCGAAATTATGCAGTTTTCAGGCAGTTCTCATACGAACTAAAACGTAACTGCAGAACTTATCCAGCTATATATACATAGTGTGGGACTTCCTTTATCGAGATATAGTGATATTTTTTGTCTCGTGTTATTTCTGAAGGAACCACATCCCGATTATGAGACGACATCTTCGGCCTTTCGTAAACAAGCCAAAGGCGGCTCAAATTAGCTTGGCAAAAAAGCATGTGGTAGTGTCTCAAAATTTCTAAAAATGTTTCCAGCGACTCTAGAAGAATAGTTCTATATGATTCTGGTCTTATTTGTTTGGGATCTTCTACTATTTTAATATAAAAACTGACCAAACTCGACCTAAATTACAAATGACGCCATGTTGAAACGATTGACATCAGAATTTATCGCTTTGTAATCAAGTAATTGTTTTGGCCAAATATATCCCCACTGATGCTTAGAATCAATAGAAACGTATAGATGATGTTTATAATTAGACTGACTCTAGATATACCGAGATATATAAAATAAATTTCGACTATACATACCTTGCAAATCGCGCCATAATTACGGTGAATTACTCTAGCTCGTCAATTCCCGATTGGTCTTTTGCCATACTACAGTCCGCTTCACATTCACTCGGCATAAATTATATTATTTGCATCCATATATAAGAAAAACTCTATGTTGTCTTCATAATCAGTTTCGAATATACTGAGAAACAAACTGAGTGGAGGGCTCGATCGAGTCGAGTGACTGAAATCCGATCGAGTGACTGAAATCCGATATGCGTGATCTCAACGGCAGTAACAAACTTACTGTCACGCAACCCTTCAGTTCGGCTTTATCTCAGTTACAGTTCTTTTTCATAACGCTTGATCAACTGATAATTGATTGCTGACTGGCAGTTAACGGGAAGAGCAGGCGCACTCTTGGACAAATTCTGTCAGTCGTGCAATAAATTCCTTTTTCCATTTTTGAGCTGAAATGTCAGTAAGGGACTGTGCAATAATTATCAGGAGGGGGGGGGGGGGGTTGGAAAATGGGCTTTTCATGTAGGAAAATATTAGGTAATACCCCCCTCCTAAAGGAGTGAATTTAGTTATTGCCCCCCTCTAATCAGTCAGAAATTATGTATGACCCCCCCCCCCCCCCCCCCCCCACACACACACACACATCTTTATACAAGCACCCTGCATTTTCTCTACACGCACCTGTGGATTAAAATTTTAGAACAGAAAGAAGAGCTCCTACTACATGTTTAATTGTTGGATATCCGCGTATGGAACAAACATCACATCCGTAGCAATGAACAACAGAGCCATAGCAGAAGGAAAAGAGGATATGTGTTATTTTCGGTCCCAACCTTATAAATAGGTATGGATTCGCCAATGTAATATGTACTTGAAATTAAATGTTAAGCCCCCCCGCTCTTGAGTGACTTATTTTACTTTTACCTTGAGCCGCCGCCCCCCCCCCCCCTCCTTGCTTTGAATTTACTCTATGCCCCTCCCCCCCCCCCCTTTCCTCTGGTTTTCCACCCCTCCTGGTAATTATTGCACAGTCACCTAATGAGGCCCCATTAGGAGTTATAGGGATACGGGATATTTGAGAAAAAAATTATCTTTGAAATGCCCCCTTGGGGAAAGTCAATAAAGTATGTATGTATTGGGATACGGGATACTGAAGGAAAAAATTATAGGGATATGGGATATTGGAAAAAATATATATTGGGATATTCAACTGGAACTTTCTTAACATTTCAATTAATCAAGATTATTTTCAAACAAATTAAAATAAAACAAATTAACAATAATTAATGGTAATACTGATCAAAATGGACCGATATGCTGCTGGTTTGTACATTTTCGGTCATTTTCGTCAACTTCCGGGTCCTGTTGTGGTGACCTGTGACACCTGTTGTCGAACTGGGTGGTTACCTAGCAGATTGAAAACTTTTTGCAAACTTTTTTGTTACCGGGAAATGATGTCACCAGTATCATCATTATATAGGGATAGAGACCACATAATTAAGGGGATATGGGATATTTAAAGAAAAAATTAAAGGGATATACGGGATACCCAGACCCCAGGTAGATGCAAATTATTTTTAGCATAGCAACACTTAAAGGCCAAATGCAACGAAATTTGGTATTTTTTCTTTTGTCGCGAAAACTGTGCTTTATACTGGCATCAATCATCATACTCAACCCTCAAAAGCTGATTTGTGGCGCTTAAAAGGCACAAAATTGGACAATTTCCGAGAATTTCCGACGGCTGAACGAAAACGAACCAGAAATGACCGCGCTTGGAATGGAAACGAATGTATGTTTTTGTGACGTCATATGTGGTGATCTTATTTTCACGCGTGTTTTCACGCGTGTTTTCACGCGTGTTTTCGCTCGTGTTTTCGCGCGTGTTTGAAGCTTGTAATTTGCTTAGGTCAAGTGTTCTGGGTTTGTTCAGAGATTATTCCATAGCGGATTTTGACGAAAATCTATGAAGACCTTGACATCTCCTTTGAAATTGCTCAAATACAACAAATTAATTAATCTCCTCCATTCCTTGCATTTCTTCTCGTCTTCGTGTCGGTTGAATGCTTGAATATTACCCGCTATGGAATAATCTCCGAACAAACCCAGAACACTTGACCTAAGCAAATTACAAGCTTCAAACACGCGTGAAAACACGCGCGAAAACACGAGCGAAAACACGCGTGAAAACACGCGTGAAAACACGCGTGAAAATAAGATCACCACATATGACGTCACAAAAACATACATTCGTTTCCATTCCAAGCGCGGTCATTTCTGGTTCGTTTTCGTTCAGCCGTCGGAAATTCTCGGAAATTGTCCAATTTTGTCCCTTTTAAGCGCCACAAATCAGCTTTTGAGGGTTGAGTATGATGATTGATGCCAGTATAAAGCACAGTTTTCGCGACAAAAGAAAAAATACCAAATTTCGTTGCATTTGACCTTTAAGTGTTGCTATGCTAAAAATAATTTGCATCTACATGATATGGGGTCTGGGTATCCCGTATATCCCTTTAATTTTTTCTTTAAATATCCCATATCCCCTTAATTATGTGGTCTCTATCCCTATATAATGATGATACTGGTGACATCATTTCCCGGTAACAAAAAAGTTTGCAAAAAGTTTTCAATCTGCTAGGTAACCACCCAGTTCGACAACAGGTGTCACAGGTCACCACAACAGGACCCGGAAGTTGACGATAATGACCGAAAATGTACAAACCAGCAGCATATCGGTCCATTTTGATCAGTATTACCATTAATTATTGTTAATTTGTTTTATTTTAATTTGTTTGAAAATAATCTTGATTAATTGAAATGTTAAGAAAGTTCCAGTTGAATATCCCAATATATATTTTTTCCAATATCCCATATCCCTATAATTTTTTCCTTCAGTATCCCGTATCCCAATACATACATACTTTATTGACTTTCCCCAAGGGGGCATTTCAAAGATAATTTTTTTCTCAAATATCCCGTATCCCTATAACTCCTAATGGGGCCTCATTAGGTGACTGTGCAATAATTACCAGGAGGGGTGGAAAACCAGAGGAAAGGGGGGGGGGGGGGGAGGGGCATAGAGTAAATTCAAAGCAAGGAGGGGGGGGGGGGGCGGCGGCTCAAGGTAAAAGTAAAATAAGTCACTCAAGAGCGGGGGGGCTTAACATTTAATTTCAAGTACATATTACATTGGCGAATCCATACCTATTTATAAGGTTGGGACCGAAAATAACACATATCCTCTTTTCCTTCTGCTATGGCTCTGTTGTTCATTGCTACGGATGTGATGTTTGTTCCATACGCGGATATCCAACAATTAAACATGTAGTAGGAGCTCTTCTTTCTGTTCTAAAATTTTAATCCACAGGTGCGTGTAGAGAAAATGCAGGGTGCTTGTATAAAGATGTGTGTGTGTGTGTGTGGGGGGGGGGGGGGGGGGGGGGTCATACATAATTTCTGACTGATTAGAGGGGGGCAATAACTAAATTCACTCCTTTAGGAGGGGGGTATTACCTAATATTTTCCTACATGAAAAGCCCATTTTCCAACCCCCCCCCCCCCCCTCCTGATAATTATTGCACAGTCCCTTACTGACATTTCAGCTCAAAAATGGAAAAAGGAATTTATTGCACGACTGACAGAATTTGTCCAAGAGTGCGCCTGCTCTTCCCGTTAACTGCCAGTCAGCAATCAATTATCAGTTGATCAAGCGTTATGAAAAAGAACTGTAACTGAGATAAAGCCGAACTGAAGGGTTGCGTGACAGTAAGTTTGTTACTGCCGTTGAGATCACGCATATCGGATTTCAGTCACTCGATCGGATTTCAGTCACTCGACTCGATCGAGCCCTCCACTCAGTTTGTTTCTCAGTATATTCGAAACTGATTATGAAGACAACATAGAGTTTTTCTTATATATGGATGCAAATAATATAATTTATGCCGAGTGAATGTGAAGCGGACTGTGGTATGGCAAAAGACCAATCGGGAATTGACGAGCTAGAGTAATTCACCGTAATTATGGCGCGATTTGCAAGGTATGTATAGTCGAAATTTATTTTATATATCTCGGTATATCTAGAGTCAGTCTAATTATAAACATCATCTATACGTTTCTATTGATTCTAAGCATCAATGGGGATATATTTGGCCAAAACAATTACTTGATTACAAAGCGATAAATTCTGATGTCAATCGTTTCAACATGGCGTCATTTGTAATTTAGGTCGAGTTTGGTCAGTTTTTATATTAAAATAGTAGAAGATCCCAAACAAATAAGACCAGAATCATATAGAACTATTCTTCTAGAGTTGCTGGAAACATTTTTAGAAATTTTGAGACACTACCACATGCTTTTTTGCCAAGCTAATTTGAGCCGCCTTTGGCTTGTTTACGAAAGGCCGAAGATGTCGTCTCATAATCGGGATGTGGTTCCTTCAGAAATAACACGAGACAAAAAATATCACTATATCTCGATAAAGGAAGTCCCACACTATGTATATATAGCTGGATAAGTTCTGCAGTTACGTTTTAGTTCGTATGAGAACTGCCTGAAAACTGCATAATTTCGAGTTCGCAGAAGGTGAAACTTGAGCTTTTCACCCTCAGTCGGTTTTCAACGGTTTATTCCCGTTAAAATGGATATTTCAAAAATCTAACCTCATTTCGTTTTGTCTAGTATGTAAAGCTTCCTACAGACAAAATATGAGCCAAATCGATTTTTGACCGTGTCCGCGCATTTTTCAATTTTCTTCGATTATAAGGGACATTCACTCTTAATCTTCTTTGCACTACATAGCACATAAGGCCGTGTACTTGACAATACCCTAATGGCTTTTATTTTCACAAGGGTTTTATTTTAGTTAATTTCAGGATATGTTAAAATCTGTGAAACTTAAATGCATGTTCAAAATTTTAATCCTAGAAAGAAAATGATAAATATCACCTCAGCGCTCGAACCTGGACCACTTGTTCCGGAGTCCAATACACTAACCGTTAGGCCACTGCGTCTCCCAGAATATGATCTACATGTAGCTCAGAGCTCAATGCCATGTGTAGAACACGCTGCTATTAAGTAACATAGATTTTGTTCCATATTTTGTTTCAAGAACTGACACAGAAGACACAGTTGCTCAGGAATGTAAACTGAAATTTATAGACAAAGAAATATTCAAGATTGAAAGTCCACCAGGTAATGGTATGGCAATACGGCTAGTATATTTGAGTTGTGTATAGCCCATGTTTCAATTCCTGTCAGTTCTACATGTAGTTGCTGCTATGCTCACGAGTGATCAAGAGTTCCTATAATAATTATTGTAAAACTGATACATACTAAAATTAAGCGATACTTTGCAAAACGCCTCCATGTGGAGGTTTGTCATGAGTGTGTACAAAGTGCGAGTCAGCTATGCGAGCCAGAAATCCCTAACCCCAATATAAAGGCTAACCGCGAGCTATGTACCTAAGCTAAGTTACGCTAACCAGAATGCTATTTAAGCCTACTGGAATGTCTCGTAATTTGGCTTGTGGGCTCGCATGTTGTCAAGACCCTTTGTTATTGGTTGCAATAAGTCTTGTGATGTTCATGCTACATGTACAAGTTGCTCAATCTCTGACCCTGCCTGGCCCCAACTTGGCATATGTGTTCTTTTTGTCTCGATTCATATTTAACAATGTTAACGTTAATCAGTCATATACACACTAGCTGCAGATCAGCCAGAAAGTGAAGGGAGATATGTTGGCAGTCTTCATTGTTACCAATGTACAAGTTAGAGTACCAGTAAACATAAATCATGAAGTGTAAAATTCAGCGTCACTTTATTTCACTTTCAGACCCATGCAGTTCAGAGGAATCTCCAAGCTCATCAAATGGGAAATCTTCACCAGCTAAAAGTATGTACAGTAATGATTTCACATTTCTTACCGTGTATACACTGTACTGCATGAATATAATTTTTGGACACAAGATTATTAGTGGAGGGGGGGGGGGGGGGGGGGAAGCAGGGGGTGGGAGCCCAGGAGTAAAGGGGGCGGGAAGTCTATAGGAAGTGGGAGAAGAGAGGGGGGGAAGTGGGATTCCCAAGGTGGTGGGAAGTGCGATAAATAGCAATATTTTTTTTGCAATATTGCATGATATTTTGCAATAGAAAAAGCATACAGAGGCAGGAGCCACAATAGAAGGGGTGGGAACCGGGAGTACATGGTAGTACGGGAAGCGGGAAGTTGAAATCCCCCTGTCCCCCCCCACTAATTACATCAGCTCGGCATATTTTACAACATCGGGCTACATACATGTATCTTGGCCTATAATTTTAATTGGGTGTAATTTTACTTTAGTTAGGGAATTAACTCGACTATAGCTTTAATTCGGCCACTATTAGTGCTAATTCTGTGTTAATTTTCTTTTAGTGATATTTGCGACAGACTAATAGATGTGTTAATTGTGGGGAAAGGAGCATCGTGCAATATCACTATTTTGTTTAAAAGGATGTGTTTCCCAGTTAAAGTGCATTTGGGTGACTTTTGATGTGTGTACTGTCACATTTTTTGCTACTCAGTTAATAAATTTTACTGAAATTGATTTTTTTTTGACATGAAGGACAAGTGAAGCCTGACTGCAGCTACTGTAAAGATGACCCAAAGAAATCATGCAAACACTGTGCATGCCATAAGGTAAGTTTTATAATTAGTTATTATATAATAGAGGCACAGTGGTCTAATGGTTAGCGCATTGAGATTGAGTGTCTTTGTGTTTCGTCCTTTGGCAAAACCAGCTCTGTACTGTCACAGTGCCTCATTCCACCATCCCGGCGGGTGGAGTACTCAGGTATATTAGTGACGGGGAGGTGTGAAGGCCTTTTTTGGATTTGAGATTAGCGATTTGGGGACTTTTGGGGGTTAGAAATTTTCTGGCGAATTTTTTTGGGGGAAGAAAGATTTTGACAGGGACTTTTTTTAGGGTTGATAAAAAAGCGTACCTTAGCATTCTCGATTTATTTATGTCAAACAAATGTAACAATTTCATATGACAAGTAGACTTCCTGTTACAGCGGTTTATGAATGAATAAAGGTGGATGCATGAACTATCTCGCACTCTCTGGACTGGATGGGTTTTTCTTACCTTTATTGTGTGGGTTTACATGAATGTGTAATACCACATATAGTTATGACCCAAGGAAATGAACTCCAGAATTTTTTGTCAGGTTTCCCTGACAATTTGCCGGTACCCATTTGTTCTTCTGGGTGGTGAGATCAGAAACTGTGAGAGTAAACTGTCTTGCCCCAACAACAGTGACTCCGGCCAGTGCTTGAACTGGCTGCTCGATCCAGAGTCCAACACACTATAACCATTAGGCCACTGCATGCATCTCCCACAGATCAGGTGGAGTGATCACCAGTTAACCCTTTACCCCCCAAGAGTGCCAATTGACAATTGGTCAATATTTAGCTATTTTACTTGAATTTTGGACACCAACATTTTCTTGGACAGATCTACTTTTTGAAAGCACAAAATTGTACACCCCCCTATATGTGACTTAATTGACCACCCTTTAACTTTTGCAACTCTTTTTTCCTGATGCATGCATGGTATGTAACATGGCTGATATTAACCAGTACACTAAGGGCTGCGCTATAGTTTAGGGGTATACCTACTATATACCAAGATAAAACACCATTTTTTTCTTTTTACGATTTAAATCCATTTCTTTCAAAGCTATAACTTCCTTCTTATTTGTTGATGTGATTTATCAAATACACTCATTGATACCTTTCAAATGGTATATCATACATGGACATCTGACTAATATTTGTCGAGTTAGGAAAAAAGACCATTTGCTTTAGGGGGTAAAGGGTTAAATCTTATGTCTGTCTCTATATTGCAGTGTGGTGGAAAAGAAAACCCTGGTGACCAACTCCTTTGTGATGAATGTGACTTGGCTTATCACATTTACTGTTTATCTCCACCACTGAAAAAAATCCCTGATGACGATGAATGGTAAGTATTGTTTGATGTCACTGATGTTCGATGTAATATAGCAAACACGAGAGGCAGTGTTAGGGTTGGCGAATGGTCTAGCAAAAATAACGAATCTCGGCAAATTTAAGCCGAGTCTCAGAATCTTGGGCTCGCCAGAAATAGGATGATCTCGGAGTCTTGAATTTTTAATCTTTCAAATGCAGCTTCTTGTATACTCTATTTTCTTGGAGTTTTGGATCACTGCGTCTCAAGCTCTGATTTTTGGAGCGCTAAGTCTCGGGCTCGGATTTTTAAACCAGGTCGAGGCGTCTCGGCAAGTCTCGGATTTACCATTCGCCACCCCTAGTGTTTCATCACATTTCCAAACACAGAAGAGAGTTGAAAATACAACATGCAGCGGAGTAATTTTTTTAACGAAATTTGAGGTGTTTGGAAATGTGATGAAACACTATCTCGAGTGTTTGATATATCTTCTCAATCAAAACTAAAACTAATGAGTAAATAAAGATATCATAAAAATCTATGTCAATTAAAATCAGATATCCAAACCACTGTTATGATTTCCTTTGTTTTAACTTGATGAATTATTAATGAGTCTGAGAAAATTTGTATGGTATTGAATGAAAAGGCTTGTAATTTCTGATCAGTTGTGATATATTATTTGCAGGTATTGCCCTCTGTGTAAGAATGATACAACAGAGGTAAGATAATAAAAAAACAATAATAAATTCCTGTTTTGACTAGTTACTACACCTTTCATTAACTGAAGTTCAACACCCAACTTACGATTGTGTTTTTGCTGCCGTCAATCATAATTACGCTTACAACCAACGGATCCTGAGAAAAAAGAAACAAAATGGATCAAAATCTACCAATCAAGTCCACAGACTTGACCTTTTGAACCCGTTGAATTGAACTTCTGTTTCTGAGAGGCCATCCACTAAAATGAGCAGAGTTTGGGGAAGATTAAATTCTCAAATATGGGAATTCAAATTGAACTTAATTTAAGTTGATGTTTTTTATGTCATTGTTCTGTTTGTTTTAGGTCATCCATGCTGGAGAGAAGTTAAGAGAAAGTAAGAAGAAACAGAAGATGGCATCATCTAATTCAACTACAAACAGGGACTGGGGAAAGGTCAGTGTGGAATGTTTAGAACTCTGATGTCTCCGACAAAACTAGTTGTAACCAAGAAAAAATCTTGAAAAATCAGTTAGCTAATAAGATGGCAAAAAATTCCCCCTCTCCCCCCTGGTCAATGTCTGCCATGTCAGCCTGCATCCTTTTTACACCAGACAACATTGATATGGGTGAGGGGGATTGGACAAATAAGCTTTCAGTAGTCAAATAATTTATTGGTGAAAATTTAGTTAAGTGCCTCAACAGTAAGTCAACTGAATATTAATTATTCATAGAAACCAGGATTCTCTCAGGTTTTTACAAAATCCCCATGAGAACACTGCTTATTATATATTTTCTATTATTTTATAATGTCTGTTGTGTTTTCCAGGGTATGGCATGTGTTGGTCGGACAAAGATTTGTTCCATTGTGGCCTCCAAACCATTTTGGTCCTATCCCTGGTGTTCCTGTCGGATCTGCTTGGAAGTTCAGAGTGCAGGTTTGTTTTTCAAGTGGATTAATTCATTTATTTTTGCTGGTGCGTGTGTGCTGCTTTTAAATTGTCTTGATTATTTATTTTGTAAATAACAAATGAACAGCAACAAATGTTATTGTTTTGTTCAACAATAGGTGAGCGAAGCTGGAATTCATCGTCCACATGTCAGTGGTATTCATGGCAGAGACGGCGATGGAGCATACTCCATTGTACTGGCTGGTGGATATGAAGATGACTTGGTGAGTTAATTAACAGACCACAGGACTCTGACTCCAAAGAGTGGTCAACCATCTCTTTTTACAAACCAAAATTTTGTCAGTTTTTGAACAAGAAAAAACACACCGAAGTTCAGCCTTTTTTTGGTGTTCTTTGTTTATTTTTCTCTCACTTTCCTTTGTGGTTTTGTAAGCCTTTTGGTTGCTTTTGCTCGTGTTGGAAAAGTTTCCACCTTATTGTTGAGGAAAGTGAACATTTTTAACAAAACGTGTCAATGGTAGGGAATGTCACGTGTTTCTTCGGTTTATTGAGTGCATATCTGGCCCAATTCATCCTATCGTGCCTCATTTACATGTAGGCATGCTTTTCCTGAATATCAAAAAGATCTTCCTTGTGTGAAAAGTGATGATGTCACAAGTGGCACAAGTCCATGGTCTCCTCACAGCCAGTTTTGGTTGGTTTAGGAGTCAATGGGTTAAAGCCACTAGACTACCAGGATCAATCCCGAATAGTTGTGGCTCTACTAAAGCATCAGTGTTGTTTCTTAGGACAATGGAGATGAGTTCTTTTACACTGGCAGTGGGGGCCGAGATCTTTCTGGGAACAAGAGAACAGCAGAGCAGTCGTGTGATCAAACATTAACAAAGATGAATAGGTAAGAGCTGTAAGGGACTCGTGGGAGAGACGCAGTGACCTACTAGTTAGCACGTTGGACTACAGATCAAGTGGTCTGGGTTCGAGCACTGGCTGGGGTCATTTTGTTGTGTTCTTGGGCAAGACACTTAACTCTCACAGTGCCTCTCTTCACCCAGAAGTATAAATGGGTACCGGCAAAAAAATGCTGGGGGGGGGGGGGGGGGGGGAGGGGGTTGCCTGCAATGGACTAGCATCCCATCCAGGGGGAGTAGCAATACTCCTAGTTGGCTTCATGCTACGGAAACCAGGATAGGCTCCGGCAGTGTGGGCCAGATTGGCCCGAGTGTGGCTTTACCTTTTTGTAAGGGAATTGCCATTCATTAATTTAAAATGTAGTATGGGGGGGAGCTCAAGTAAGCTGCATGTGCCTGAATTGAGCTTGTACTATTGAAAAGGAATTACATGTAGGGTAAATCCAGACTCGCTTTAATAATAAAAATAAAATTCATGGTTCCACAAGGATTATATTTTGTCATGTTTTAGGGCACTAGCAAGAAATTGTGCAGCTCCGTTAAATGACAAAGAAGGCGGAGAAGCTAAGAACTGGAAAGAAGGAAAAGCTGTGAGGGTGGTATGTCTGAGTTTGATCATTTGTTAGTTAATAAATACAACAAAATGCAATGATACGTCATAACCGAGTTACATAGCCTCATGCAAAACGACTACACAACCAATCAGAACGACAGTTTGTTTCCATCCTCACTTAGCTTTCCTAGCCCCTGATGAAGGTCAGTTTTGTCTCACCAAAATATTGGTGCAAATTAAATCTATTAACACATTTTAAGCTGTTTGATCAGCCTTGCATTTTTAAGTTTGCTTACAAATTCTGTATGACTTCCAGATGTCCAGATGTCTTGAGCCATGTTTCAGTGTTCCCATTAACGCACAACTGTGCGTATCTGACGCACAAAAAATAAAAAGGACGCACAGTTTTTAGCCACAGTACGTCCCAGGGACGCACATAAATCAGCGCTCAAAATTTCGAGTGTTTTTCATAGTTTGGTCTACTCTTGAGATAAATAAGATTTTTCAAGATACAAAACACACATAAGAAACAATGTTAAAGTTTCACTAGTTTCCTTTACCTTTTCATTACCTCTCCAAGCTGGAAACTATGAAAATTTGGCTGCAAACTCGAAAACGAAGCAAGAATCACAATGATAATCACGCGAACGAGCGAACAACTCTCGGCTCATTGATGGTCAGCGGTCATACTTCATGTAATATTACATGATGTGTATATCACTTAAAATGCCTTTCTCCTTAGGGGACCCTTAAAAAATAGAAAGGACCCCCAATTACTGGAACTGGGGGTCCTTGGGACTCCTGTTTTCCAAAACTAGTGGGAACACTGATGTTTTTTAGTTATTTAGGGGATACGACCTATTTTGACTGATAAAATCAAAGCAAATGTTACTGTAGTTCAAGAAAAAATTCAGCATCCAATTTGCAGATACTCATATTTAAGCATTGAGTGTTTTACAGTCCCTTGTTACTTGCCCAAGTAATATATTTCAGTCTGACTTCTTTTATTTATCGCATCATAGGTTAGAAGTTCTAAGCTGGCAAAACACTCCAAATATGCGCCGGCTGATGGAAATAGATTTGATGGTATATACAAGGTGGGTAACTCCTATGCATAATTTCATTTATCATACGTAAGATAACCGTGTCAATAATCATAATATATTAATTTGTAAAGTTTATTATTTTCCATGTTAACCTTCCTCTATATAAAATGTTTGCTAATATATTATGTCAATAAGAATCTCTCTGGGAAACTGAAATAAATCTTGCTAAGATTTTGGTCAATCATTAGAAAATGTGAGAGACGTGATAGCCTGATATGGTTAGCATGTTGGACTCCAGATCAAGCGATCTGGGTTCAAGCACTAGCATGGGTCACTAGCTGTGTTGTATTGTTGGGCAAGACACTTACAGTGCCTCTCTCCACTCAGGAGTGTAAATGAACTACTGACAAACTGTTAGGGCAACCTGACAAGGGACTAGCATCCCATCCAAGGGTATTACAGTACTCCTAGCTGCTTCATGGTACTGTAACCGGAGTTGGAGCCAGAGCCGGTCTGTTTAGCCACTAGTTTCGGAAAAACTTTAGTTTTATTACTTTTTACTTCTTGAAAAATTCTGAAATGCCACAAGTAGATAGAATATTGTTACACTTTATCAGAGCATTATTTGTTTTTTAACGTTTCTCATAGCCTGCGAGCAAGCTCTCTTGGCGTTTTTTTTTTTTTTTGGAAAAGAGAAAGAGCGGGGGAATTAAACAGACTCTCTTTCACTTTCCTGCCTCCCCACCCCCCACCCCCCAAAACCCCCAGAGAGCTTGCTCGCAGGCTACGTTTCTCATGATTTGGTAATAACAATGTTGGAGAATTCATAGGATCATGCTTGTCTGGCTCTTGCTACAGTATATAACTCAGACAGGCAATCCATAATGTTTTCAACAGGTTGTTAAATACTGGCCAGAGAAGGGTAAATCAGGATTTATTGTGTGGAGATACTTGCTGCACAGAGATGATGAGGTATATTACTATTTTATTGCATGCTAAAAGAGAAACCATTTTATTTTTCTTGAAATAAAAAGGCCTCTGGCAGAAACAAACTACAATGGGTTTCTTTTCTAACTAATAGCTATTTATGAGGGAAAAATAAGTAGAGGAAATTAATTTTTCAACTTTTGTCTCCCAATACTTGATATTTACTGACATTTGCTCTTAAATATGTGGTCAATTAACCTTTTTATGTGGCCTTTTTTTGCACCCGAGTGCATTCAGCACATTCAACATGGCAGCTCGCAAGAGTAACAAAAGTTGTGTTGTTTTTGTGAACTAGTCATCAAACTTTTGATGTCCATCTAATTTTAATATTTTATTCAGACAGCTGCACCCTGGACAAAGGAAGGAAAGAATTCAATACAAGAACTGGGCTTAAAGATGGTGGTAAGGGAGCTCATGAATCCTTATTTTGGTTTGTTCAGCTTACGTATAGAGAGAATTAATAAAATTAAGAATTAATTATATCGGGCAAATCTGAGCAAATACCCCCCCCCCCCCCCCCCCCCCCCCCAAAAAAAAAAATGTCCTAAAAGTCAACATGGGTCGGTTATGCCCTTGGCTCATCAATTGATTGTTACTTGTTGAAAAAAAGTCAAATTTAATACATACATGTGAACCAACATTATCAATTTGCTTATCAGTACCCTGAAGGATTTTTGGAGGCACAAGCCAAGAAAGAGGAGGAAAAGAAGAAACTGGAGAAAGGAAAAGACCAGGACAAGGAATCAGGAAAAGGAAAAGGAAAAGGAAAAGGAAAAGGAAAGGGCAAACGAAAACGAGATGAAGGTTGGTTTGTCAAAATTATTTGAAATATCCTAATGATCATCTTATACAACTGGTGAGAATAACTGGAATAAACTTTTTCTTTTTTAGCTAGAAACAAATTTAAAACTATTCATGAATCAATCTGTATGTGTATTATAATGTTCAGAACCCTGCCATGCGAAATACTGTTTTTGTCACTTAGTTGTCAAGTCCATATCTTCTCACATCTGTGTGATATCCTCTATGTTTTTATAAGGTGATCAAAGTCCAGAGAAGTCACCTCCATCCAAGAAGAAGAGTTACAAGTTACAAGAAAAGACAAAGGAATTGCTTGATGCCGATACAACAAATACAAAGCTCTGGGACTGACGTAACAGCTGGATTACAAGACTACCCAGTAATTATTTGATTATCACATGTACATTATTTTGTGTCTAAATGGTTGGAATTAGATTAGCACTTCTGTGAAAAATATTATTTCCATAGCTGTTTTCATTAATTTTTTATGAATTTCCAGTGTCAGTAAAATTGGTCTTTTTGTGTACCACGATCGAGGATTAAGAAAGAATGGGACGAGTAACCTGCGATCAGGCCCTCCTTGAAGAGAGGAGCAGGCGTTCCTTTTCCTCTCTCTCTCTCTCCACGCTCTCGTTCTCTGCAAAAAGAAAGAAAAGGAAAGAACGCCTGATCGTAGGTTAGGGACGAGTTCACCTTGATGTCTGGTGGGCACACGCTGTTTTAATACAAGAGAAGATTTAGTGTGAATTTTAGATAGGGAATACAAAAATGCCAAGAAGTTGTGTTGTAGAAGACCATAACAATACAGTAAAGTTAGGGGAGTGTAGTTCCCAACATGATGTCAGAGGCAGTCCCGACCCAAGTCCCATATTTGCACGGTCGTGGGACATGGAATTCCAAGTTTAAATGCCTGTAGAAACGTGGGTATTTTATCGATTGCGATAATTTTTTCACTGAAGTGATGGGAAAACAGGAAGATTTTATTAAGCGGAAAAAAATTGGGGGCTAGTTGCACTTTAATTAAAAGTACAGATCATTTAAGGTATCAGTATACCCCAAATTTGACCATTTTGCAAGATTTTACTTTTTGTTATCTTCAGATAGATTACATCAAGACCTTTCATTTCCAAAAAGTTTCACGAAAAAAGATTGCTTCTAAAGAAAGTTATGAAGAAAAAACGATTCTCGCCATTAATTATTTCTAATCGAGAGCCGTCAACAGTTTGTCAACATGTACGTATACAAAGTCACGTAACACGAGGGCCGACATGTTTGTAGATTCACCCGAAATTCGAAAAGCCGCATCTTGCAATGTTCATGTTCATAGAAACATATTTAATTAAGAGACTGTGTCCGCGTTTTCAAGTAAGAATATACCGAAATGGGAAATTGTTCGGTAAGAATTGAGCCGAAGCACTCGTCTCAACCAGGTCTCAAATGACACCGGATCGCATCACTGATTAGGACAACTGACCTGAACTGAAAATCGCTCGCGGTTGCATATCCATGTGGGCGAATATCCCACAGAGAAGCTAAATGGAGGGAAAACTGAAGCCATAAACTCTTAATTTACTTGTAGCACGATCGGTGAGAGGAGAACTTTCTTCTCTAGCCATAAGAAGCGCGCATTTGAGGTCATTTGTATTCGATACGAACTCTGTTTAATTAAAGTGAGACGAGCCTTCTCTTTATCGATCAACGCATAATTATTTTCACGCGTCTTGTGTATTTAATCTCATCAGACCGGAAGAATGCCCCAAAACATGTTTTCCCCTGTTTCTCGAAACTAAAATTTCAGCGAATGAAGCGCACGTTTCAAGTTCGTTTGCAACGAATTTGCAACCTTTTTCGCTGTAATTTGGAGAGAATGTTCTCCAATAGTCTGACAAAAAAACTGTGTCGGGGAATTTTAATTTTTTTCCCTCCTTCGAAAGTTATGAGTATTTTCGTACAGAGAATGCATGTTTTGTCAACCCTCAAAGTTTAACTGTGTGTTAAAAGCTAACCAGACAAGTAATCAAAATTCCCCGACACAGTTTTTTAGAGAAAGGTGTCAAGAAACACGTAGTGATGTTTTTCGCTTTCTCCCGTTCAATTCCGGCCGGAAACGAACTCGATTTGTGGACCAATATACTTTTTGAAATTGAGCGCTATATTCGAAACACGTTAATCTTTTTACTTCAAATGAATACATATTCGTAATCTACAATTCTTATGCTTTCAGGAAATATATACTTTATTGGGGTTTTTGTTAAACCTCCGACCGTAAAACAGCGCCAACGCATGATGGTCATTTGGGGTATACTGATACCTTAAAATGAAAATGCTTAAAATCTTATTTATATTGACAGAAGTAACAAGCGCATTACGAGAAATATGTGTTTGCATAAGAAATATTTTCCGAATTAATTTTAAACATGTCAATAATGGGGTTTGCGAGCTTGAGGGAAAAAATTGACATTTGGATTTTTTTTTATGACATCCTAAACTAGATTTGTTGACTGAAGGAAGAGACAGTCAAAACTTTTTTACAAGTGGTAGTGAAAAACAGTTTTGCAAAGAATATTTTTTTCATCTATTTGTAGACGTTTATTAAAAAAGTGGAAGAGACGTTTACATGCATTTGCTGTCAGGATGTTGTTTGTGAACCTGTAACTACAAAATGTCTTCATAATATCTGCAAGGTGAGTTTAGCCCTTCAAGTTAACTTAAATATTATTCCCAGTACCGCAGTTAATATGGATCTTCAGGTCCGAGAAAGAGTACGAGTACGACTTTTCGTCATATTGCGCATGCTTTAAATCGTGACAAGGTCATGCAAACTCGAAACTGACGGAACAATGAATAATGTACTAGCACTCGTTTGGGAAACTTTTTTGTTGCGAGCTGACAATGGCAACAAGACAGCAATATCAGCCTGGGATCCAGACCTCTTGCATGCAAAAGTCGTACTCATTCTCGGAACTGAAGTTCGCTAATATTGTGATGTACATGTAAGCTATTACATAAGCTATGTTGTATCCCAGAGGCCCTGGTTGTTGTAATTAGTTTTTATCCATTATACTTTCATGAAGTGCTGCCTTAGAACAGTGATGAATAAGCGCCATATAAATTAGTTATTATTGTTAATTAACTATTTCTGATGTTAATCATTTTTTATCACAGAGTTGTCTCCAACGCTCATTTAAAGCCGAGGTCTACTGTTGTCCAGCTTGTCGTACTGAGCTCGGAAAGAACTACAAACTAACAATTAATACTTGTTTGGATGCGGCTCTCAATCATCTGTTCCCAGGTTACACCAAGGGGCGGTGACACATTTTGTACACTCCTCTAGATTTTGTGTAAAAAGCTACATAGCTTTTAGCATGTTAGTCTCCTTCGCAGCACGATTCTCCCCACTAGCGGCTGCTTAAACCCATACCACATTTCTTTCCGCAGTTCAGCCAATCACAGCTTCGCTCCCATAAGCAGGAGCCAGTCACGCCAAAATTTTCCAACTACACCAATCAAAGGTTGTGTCTTATTATGACCCTAGTGTCGGAAACAGCAAACTGTAACTGTGTCAAAAACAAAAGGAAAGGAATGCAGTTGGGGTTTAAGCAGCCATTGGTTGGGAGAAGAGTTGTGTGACGACCCAAATAATGTCTGCGAAGGAGAAGGATACTATTAAGTGTGTTTGCTACATTTAGTTTACATGTTAGAGAACTTATTCCAGAAGTTACATTTAAGGGGTGGATCATATCTGATCAAGTGTAATAATCTTGTACCCATAATCTTGTATACATTATTTGGATTTTCGTTATGTTTAAAGTTCATGAACAGGCTGTGTTGAGTATATATATTGCTTATGATGTTGTTTGAAAGACTAACCCTGGATTTATTGTGCTTTAAAATTAGAAGGTGGCGGCTTGATTGACATTGTACTTTATCTAAATTATGTTGAATTCTGTTATTTTCCCCTCATTTTCATATTGTCTTATTCGGGGTTATAATGTACGAAAACATGCATTTGGCTGCATACATATGTAGAAATGGGCTACTTTCCGAGTTTCTTGTTGTCAGTCTAACTTTGCTTTACAGCTTGAAAAAAGGTAAAAAAATGCCACTGCCGCAATTACTTTGAAATTGGACTACCAAACACAGAACATTCATATGCACTTGATGCAAAGCAGTGAAACCCATTGAGATTAAAGTTGTTAAATTGTTTTAAAATCTAAATCCAACATGCAGCAGTACGAACACTCTAACTCTTGGTTACCATAACCTTTTTATATATTTCATTGATAACATAATAATTATTGAAACAGTATGTTATGAATGGTTTCATATTTTATACCTTAATAACATTATCCAAGCATTCATTACATAGACTAAGTTGTAGCCTGACAAAACAGATAACTTGCTTCCGGCACCTTACTCCCTTGACAGAGATATGTTAGATATATAGGACCCCAGGGACTCCCATGTGAAAGGGGCAGGGGATACTCCTTGGAAAATTGGAATTAAACCCCTAAAGGAGACCAATCTGGGTGTGGCTCAAGTTTTATTTGACTATTCTAAAACAGTAAAGACGCTGTCAATGAATGAGACTGTTAAATGATGGTTGCGAATAAATTTTAAATTTTTTTTTATGCCTGATTGGTGTAGACCAACCACCATCACAGTATGACAGAATTTTTATTTCTGGACATAGTGTTCTGTGTGCAAAAACGATACCTTGGCTATGGCTAAAAATATTGGCATTCTGTCCTGGAACACCCTTAGTGATACCAAAAGCCGTAATTTCCCCCCCCCCCCCCCCCCCCCCAAAACAAAACAAAAAAAGAGACGATGAACATCCCCGCCCCTTTCACATGGGAGCCCTTCCCCGGGATATAGTTGCCCCCCTCCTTAGCCAAAACATTCCATACCGATGACTTGCACTGCATAGACCCATGTAGTGTCTGATTGGTCGAAATTTGAATACAGTAACAACCAACTAGGCACTACACAGTTTCCATTGTGTGTGTTATCAGAATGGAATTTTTCAGTTTGATACAGTGGAACCCATATGGACCTGATTGTTACGGACAGTGGTATTAATCCCTGGCTTATACATTCTCTCTTAAATTAACCCGCTTAATACAGATACTTTCTGTGGTCCGTAAAGTGTCCATATTAATGGAGTGTGACTGTATCTGTCTCTCTCGGCAGTGTAGGAAGTAAGTGGTCCAAAGATGTGAAACATCTGTTTTTCAGGCTACACTACAAAATTAATACGCTGGAGCAAAATTTAAGGGCAAAGTTGAAAATAATTTGACTTATTTTGTGGATTGATTTTCACAGTTTTTAAAAGGATGTAATAATATTGATATTTTAATAAAAGCTATTTTGTATTCTAAAGTGTCCTTCCATGAGGTTTACTTGTTGTTTAAAGTGCCCCTATGATCAAATTGTTGATATTCATTTTTTTACATTTTCGTGTATACGATGACTTTCTTACTCATCTTGCCAAATTTCAATCCATTACGAACATTAGAAGTCCAGTTTTTTGGACTTTTATTTCCAAGAATTTACGGCTGCCATTACATGACCTTGTTCCAAGGATTGGTTGCGAATTAGAGAAAATACCGTCAAAGGCTCAAAAATACCTCACGGGTTGAAATGATAATAACAATAAGTATAGAAAATTGCACGAAGAACAAGTCCAAAGTTTTTGTTGCTCTTAATGCGATTTTCCATACTTATTATTATAATTTCAACCTGTGAGGTATTTTTGAGCCTTTGATGTCATTTTCATTTTCCACTCTTAAAAAGAGCTGTGTACCCCTCAGCAAAGTCGTGGGAACATGTTGAAACTCCAGGTGGTCGCTTATGAGCGAACATTTCAGTAGCCTGTTCCAGGCTCTTGGATAGTGGGGACGAAGCGAAAAAGCGAACGGCCGCGCAAATGGAGTCTGGGAGAGGGAGGCAGGGCCGTGCGCTTTTTCGCTTCGTCCCCACTATCCAGGAGCCTGGAACAGGCTAACATTTCAGCCAAAAAAAGAACAAAATGAGTATTTTTGACTATTATTGGTAATCAAATCTGATCGAGACAGACCATTTGTTTGCTTTCCTTGAGGTTCCATCTCGCATCTGATTGGTGGCTACAATTATTGAAATGTCAAAATGAAATATTTTGGCTTATATTTGGGAGGGTTTTTGAATGAAAATTTTAGGTGTATGCAAGAAAAAATATAACTAAAGATAATGAATGAATCATATATGTGAACAGTGCAAATTAAATGAATTATTATACATTCAACTCTATCTCTTCTGATTGGCCGAAAGCGTACAGTGAATTTTCGAAATCGGTGCCTTTGAAAGCATCTCCATCATCTACCTACAGATCATACAATAATCACGTCAAGTTCGCGAGAGGATCACAGGTAATCATGTCAAGTTCTCACGCCTTGCGTTGCTTGCTGCTTAATAGTAAACAACATCGGTGGCAGAAGCATTTTTTTTCGTTGACTGTATAATAAAACAATTATTAGATGAGGTTTTTGTGATATCCAGAATAATCAAGGTCTCGGTAAGAGTTATCAGCCTGTTATAGATATTATCAGTAAGTTATAGATTTTATGCATGTATTGTAATGTGTTTTTTTTCTTATTGCTTTGTAAGTAAGTAATGTGTACCAATTAAAAAATAATAATGAAAAGAGTTATCGGCTTCGGCTGATAACTCTTACGTCGACCTTGATTATTCTGGATATCACAAAAACCTCATCCAATAATAATTATTATTGTTAATAAGTGATCATCGCAGTTATGAATGTAATATTGCAATATAAGCCTAAAAAATCCAGGCTTCAATGGGATTTGAACCCATGACCTGCTCCCAATGTGTGCCTTCATAGCTCAGTTGGTAGAGCATCGAACAAGTAACGCAGAGGTCATACTGTTGGTTCAAATTCCATTGAAGCCTGAATTTTTAAAAATGTTTATATTGCAATAAATTTATTGCAAAACTTGCATTCATAACTGTGATGATCACTATATTCATTTAAATATAATGAAGATATAAAACTCAAAACAAGTTCTATAGTTGTCAAATGAACATCGCAAGTTTGAGCATACGACAGTGACAAAATACAAAACAAGCTCAACTTCTATCTTTCTTTAAAGGGAGTATTTCATGGTTAGGTGCATCTGCACACTATGAAAGTAAGCCCACTTAAGTGTTAATGAACCAATCAGAAGCGAGTAGATAATTAAGGCGGGAAATTTGCCTCTGAAAATTTTGCGGTCAGTCAGTATTCAACTTAGGATGAGTTCACAGCTATATGCACTAACAGCCAATAGCATAAATCCTTTGGGTCAACACAATATCGACATTGTCGGTGTAATCCATTGAAATTTTCTGTGAATTTTGGTCATCCATCACAGGCAAATTTACTGGCCAAGTTATCTAGTTACTTCCGATTGGTTGATAAACACTTAATTAAATGGACTTACTTCATGGTGTGCACATGCGCCAAACACTCCCTTCAAGAGCAAAATATTTGGGAAGGTGGGGGGCTTATTATCAAAAGCATTTTTTGTTTGAAATTTGAGGGATATTTTTGGGAAGCAATGGGCATCAAAATCATCAACAGCGTATTACTACTTGCAAAGTCAACCCTCTTGTGAGTTCACTTCTTTATTAAGTCTTTGAAACAAGCATTTTTAACCTTGATTTCAAGCTTTGTTGTAATAAATAAATAAAATTAATGTTCCTGCATTGACTTTCATATGTTCCGTTCTTGTCTCCTTTATTGCTGGACCAGCCAGCTTGTTTTCAAATATTTTTAAACTTCTTTCTAAGAAGTACATGTGGTAACCACAAGGTACCTAAAACTGTTTCCAGATTAATTTTAGTCGATCAGCTGCTCATAACTGTATTAGTCGCTGGCGAAAACACCTTGTCCCACAAGAGTGAAATCAGATGTAGAATAATCAATAGAGATGCACTCAAGACAACTAATGGCAAATACTCCACTTTCTGGGAAACAGCAAAAATATTGCCAGACAACAGCTCTGTAGGATTATACATGTAGTTTTTTTCCATCACGTAAATTGAGGTGAGAATGCAAGCTCCAACAAATGGTGAATTGTAAACTCCACAAACAACTGGAAAATAAGAGTTGTCGACATTCTATGTACGATGAAAGGCAATATATGATGTTCCACGAAAAATGGCGCACTAGCCAAAGCTTTGAGTTTCCTAGCTGATGTCAGAGAATCCACACGGACCAAACAATTCTCAGTCATGATCAGTTTAATGAATGTATTCCATCTAATGTTACAGTCAATTAAAAAGTATGTGAATATGCCAATCGCACATGAACCAATGAGGTCACACTTTCCACATGGCTCCAAAAGGCTATAGGTGAAAGAGGTTCTACATGTAGCCTCAAATCCTACTACGCCTTATATTACCGATATACTTGTTATAAACAATCTACATCTACCAAAAACTGTTTCAATCTTGTATGACTATATAGACTGTTTACCTAACCATTTTTTTCTAACAATGATAAACTTGACCATTATAGTTTTAGTACAAGTCTTACACTTGTATGTATAATAAAAACAAACTTTTTGGCAGTTTAATATTATTGGTTAAAATATGCATGACTGCTAATCTCGCTGCTTCCAAGAGGCTAAAATGTTTTCTAGTTCAGTTCACTGAGAAAGGATTTCAACTGTGAACAGTTAGAAAATTAATACAAATCACTAATTTCTTACATGTACATTTGATTTTCAGTGATAGTAAAATTGCCTCCCGAGTATAACACGACGACAAAGGAGATTCACAGTTGAAATCTTTTCACCATCCTCAACAGTTGACAAAAAATATGATAGACAAGTTATAAGAGTCCAGAGTTCATAATTTTAAACAAATACAGTGTTCCCACTAGGTTTGGAAAACAGGAGTCCCAAGGACCCCCAGTTCCAGTAATTGGGGGTCCTTTCTATTTTTTAAGGGTCCCCCAGTGAGAAAGGCATTTTAAGTGATATACACATCATGTAATATTACATGAAGTATTGACCGCTGACCATCAATGAGCCGAGAGTTGTTCGCTCGTTCGCGTGGTTATCATCGTGATTCTTGCTTCGTTTTCGAGTTTGCAGCCAAATTTTCATAGTTTCCAGCTTGGAATGGTAATTAAAAGGTAAAGGAAACTAGTAAAACTTTAACATTGTTTCTTATGTGTATTTTGTATCTTGAAAAAATCCTATTTATCTCAAGAGTGGACCAAACTATGAAAACACTCGCAATTTTGAGCGCTGATTTATGTGCGTCCCTGGGACGTACTGTGGCTAAAAACTGTGCGTCCTTTTTATTTTTTGTGCGTCAAATACGCACAGCTGTGCGTTAATGGGAACACTGAAATACATGCAGTGTTAACAACTACAACATTTGAAGATGGATCAGAACCAATATAAACAAAATAATGTCCAACTGAAGTCCACTTGTTTGGAATTGCTGCAACTTGCTTGATTTACACAGATGTCAAGAGATTAAACTTTTCACACTGCAAGACTTGATGACACTTTTATGTACATGTAGTAGAAGCTTGAACAACTGACATCAATATGTAGATCAGAAGTTATGAGCAATTTTTGGAGTTCCAGGGGAAAATGAAGAGGCTTTGCAAGAGTTTATTATGACACAAACTTGATCCAAATGCAGGTAAGAAGCTTTAAGCATTTTTTTTTTTCAGTTCCAGGAAATAATGAAGAGACTTGCAAGAGTTCATTATGATACAAACTTGATCCAAACGTAGATAATAAGCTCTGAGCATTTTTTTTAGTTCCAGGGGAAAATGAAGAGACTTTGCAGAGTTTATTATGATACAAACTTGATCCAAAACAGTCCTCTGATAAAGAAGCAGCATTTAACAGAAAACAAGGACACTAGAAAACTTTTCAAGCCAAGCACAAACTTATTTTCAGCCACTGCCACGGATAACAAGAATAACCAGATGATCTTCTTTTGATGGTTCAGGAGACAAGTGTGGAGCGATACGAACCAAATGCTCATGTGAAAACTGGCATGGAGGAAATGCATGTAAAACGCCAACATCATCCTTTGTTGTCGCTGGGTTTCCAGGAGTCACAGGAAGGTTTACAACCGCAGCAGCTTGTTTCTGCTTGAGATACGTCATAAGATTCCTCAATGGTCTGTGTTGTAAAGCTTCTTCTGAATCTGGGTCTTCAGGAAGAGGTGTTTGAACACCGGGCAAAGCAAGCAACAAGCAATAACCACTAGCTCCGGCGGTATTAATCCTTCGAGTAACTTCCTCCAGTTTAGGCTGGTCCAAACGAAGACGCTGAGTAATCCGCAAAACTGAATTCTGCGAAGGTACAGACCCATCGGAACGAAGCAACGAGTCGGCAACTTCTGGATTTCCACCAATGAAATGCATCCGAACAGGAAATGCACTATTTTTAAGGATGAGACCACCACGCCACGCAACAGCAAATCTCTTGACCAGGTCTTGCAAGGTTTCTGTTCCGACGGCGCCTGGATTCTCATTCTCCTGTCCAGTAGATTCCTTTGGCTGCATGTCTTTGGTGGAGTCCTCTTATCGCTGGAATTTTTGTTGTCGTTAGCATCATCAGGGCTGCTCCTTTTCCGCTCAGTACCATTGCCAGCATTCAAACGACTGAGACGTCTGTCTAAAGAACTTGAACGGCGATGCGAGTCCGAAGGTGAAGTTGTATGCGAGTGATTAGCATGATTAGGAGATGGAGTCCTAGTTCTTGGGCTTCGACGACGTTTGGGGGGACTGCCGTTGTCCCTGAATTCCTTGGTCCGCAAAGGAGAAGGTGGTCTACGCTTTCTAGTTCTGCTGTTGTCGATCTCTCTCGGTGGTACGGGTGAATGGTCGAATGGTTGGTAATTATCCACTGGAGGTGCTCGCTGTTTGTAGCGCTGCTGTCCTCTTGAATTTCTGTCTTGGGAAGGCCTCTTTTCCCAGTTATCAGGCTCATCGACACGAACGGTTTGCTCATCCCTAGGCCAACTGTTAGAGCTGAACGATCTCTGAGGAGGAGGAATGTCATGCTGACGACCTGCATCATGTTTAAAGGAATTACCCTCTTCACGCCAGTTTCTGAAATCACTTTCGTTTGTAGGAGGATGGGAATCACGGCCGCGGTAAGGGGATGGTTCACGCTTTCGTTCGTACAGACGATCACTTTCGTAGGTCCTATCTCCCTGGTCCACTACAAACAAGTTATCATCAACTCTGTTGTCGACATTATTAAGACGGTTTCTCGGAGGACTCAGTGGTTGCCGAAGACGCGGGTCCTGCAAATAATCTTTATCAGCAAAATCGATCTTCAGCCGGCGTTCGCGGCCACCGAGCGGAAATCCACGCATTTCACGAGCAGCGACGGAAGCAGCATCTAAACTGTCGTACAAGATGTAAGCATGATCGTCACCTTTTTCGTAATCAATGTGTCTGATAGCACCAAACCGATCAAATTCTCGCTCCAACTCGACAATCGACGTCCACTGCCCTAAGCCACCCACCCATAACCGGGTGGTTTGTTGACTTTTTCCGTAGCCAATTTTCACGCGGTTACGACCGATAATTTCACCTTGCATATCCACTCTCGCTTTAGCAGCAACATCAAGATCTGCAAACTTCACAAAAGCATACGTGTTACCTTGACCGCGAGCTGGACGTTTGATATCCACATCCAAAACAGCTCCAAACCTCTCAAAAGCTTGGCGCAAATCTTGGCTTGAAATGCTCGTTTCCAAGTTTCCGACAAACAGCGTTCTCGTAGCTTTTGGATCATCTTCGGGAGGGATGTACTCAGCAGGCTTTATTTGATTTTGCTGTCCAAATGAGGCACCACTCTTGAAAGTTTTACGATCAGTATCTGCTGCACGATTTCGATCAAGATCAAACTGTGGGTTAGTAGTTGTTGTATTTCGTGGAGTTGTTCGGCGTGTTGGAGACAGCGCTCGATTGTAGTTCTGCGGGTACTCGTTCGGACTAAAACTCCGTCGAGACGTCCGTTCTTGAAAATCGTATTCTACAAGAGCCGGCCGTTCAAACAGCGTAAGACGTCCACGGCGTTCGATAGCACGCCTTGCTTCTCGAGCATCGTCGATGTTTCGAAAGCAAACAACTCCATAACGGTCGTCATCCCGTCCGGACAAGTGCACGGTCACATCGGCGCCTCCGAACTTTTTGAACTCGTGGAATATTTCTTGTTTCATTGACTGATCTCCGATATGACTGGCAAGATTCAAGAGTCGAATTTGGTGTTCAGACTCTCGGTCGGTTTTCTTTCGCTGGGTTTGGTAGTTGTTTTCGGTTCGCATATTTACATTTGAGCTGCGCTTATACGTAGTCCTAACATCGACCTTCCTTGTCAAAGAAGAACTTCGGCGGATCGGGGAACCACTATCCCGCGCGCTGTCCGGGGAAGACAGTCTATCACGAACACCATTATCGTCGAATTCTCTTTGAGAACGAATTCGTTTAGGCTTCGTTAGCGTCTCTGAATCAGAAGACCTCTTCATGACCA
This sequence comes from Desmophyllum pertusum, assembly GCA_029204205.1. Lineage (NCBI taxonomy): Eukaryota > Metazoa > Cnidaria > Anthozoa > Scleractinia > Caryophylliidae > Desmophyllum > Desmophyllum pertusum. Next base: position 453,371 of record MU825878.1, read on the forward strand.
TTATTTATCCGCCTCCTCCGGAAAAATATATAATGAACTTGTTACGATCATGAATCCAAGATGGCCGTTAGGAAATGTAGTGCGCTCATGGTGACGTACACGTGGGGTCTAAATGCCTTCTGTGTTGAGAAATTTTAGAATGATCAGCGAAGTACACCTCCCATGACAAATCTCTTTTCCTTTTATGTTTGCTCCAAAAACACGGAAAATAACAAACATTAGGATCGCAATGGGGTTTAAAAGAACACTTGTGGCTGAAATCAGATGCTAAGGAAAGTGTTTAGGTCTGTAATTACGAAGAATATGGAAACAGAAGCTATCATGCAAATCGCGACTACGTCAACTGATTGATTATGATATTCTTATTAGTTTACTCCTGCACCAATGGCGTTTGAGCATTTGATCACAAAGGCCCTAAAAAAAGCACCAGATGGCGCTGATGGTACATTTACTTCATTTTGGAAAGGAAAAGTTTTCCTTTTCCAAAACTGAAAGTTGCATTATGTAAAGAAAAAAAAAACTATCTATCGATAGGCATAACAATTTTTCATTGACGAGCAAATCCAGAAAAGATTGATTAAATTCCGCCAAAAGAGCAAAGATGTTTAATACAGCTGCTCCAGGGACACTTGTTATGTAAATTTTGTGGTGTTTTTTTCAACCGTATTTTAACCTGCATGAGTGAACTCGGCCATCAAAACATTGGGTGGGGACATAAAAGAAAAATAATCTATTTAATCGAAATCATTTGCTTATTATTATTATTTTGTATAGGCGACAAAGCAGCTATTTCCCCCCTGGGATAATACGAAACCATTTTTAATCCGCTGTAGATTGCCGTAAATATTGAGTATTTACAGTGTAAATACGCTACTTACAAATTATTGAAAACCATATTTAGTTTAAACGTCATATCTATTAAAAGTGAAAATGAGCCAAAATGCCGGAAAATTGGTTCGTTGTACAGTAAATATGTAATGGAAACAGGCGACATTTTATATTCAATTTTCAGAGGTTTGACCTACAAGAGCGCGGCCGGAGTCATTGTGTTGGGCAATTGGGCAAGACACTTTACTCTCACAGTGCCTCACTCTACCCAGGCGTATAAATGGGTACCAGCGACAAAATGCTGGGGGGTAACCTGCCCATCCAGGGGGAGTAGCAATACACGCTTACGCCCTAAGCATGAAAGCGAGGCCTAAGGGCCACAAGATACCGGTCCCGCGAACTTTAAAAGGGTATAAACACGGCTGAAGAAACAACATCGAACGATTTAGAGGTTGTAAAATTAACCCCGGAAGATATTCCTGGAGCATTTATAGAAAATAAAATCGAAGTTTTTGCTGAAATGTACACGACTGGATTTTCCTGAATTCTTGATGAAAAGGCCAATGAAGTAGTCTTCAATAACAACTTCCAGGGTTAATTTTACAACCTCTAAATCGCTCGATGTTGTTTCTTCAGCCATGTTTATACTCTTTTCAGTAAAGTTCGCGGGAAATCTTGTGGCCTTTAGGCTTCGCTTTCATGCTTAGGACGTAAGCGTGCACTCCACAGAAACCAGGATAAGCTGCGGCAGTCCAGTGTGTGCCAGTTTGGCCTGAGCGGCGCGTTTTTCAGTAGTCTTACTAATTCTGATTTAAAATTAATTGATTGATTGTTTCACGTGAGAAAATAGCTAAAATAATTACCACATTAAACTGAATCATTTTCCTGACAATTACCATAAAAGTCAGTTCTTGTTTTTTGGTCCGGACCCCAAAAATGAGTGCGTTATAAATTAAATTCAGCGTTATAATTTATATGTTCGTCAGTGGTTCGTTTGCTACGTTGAACATCTGTCATCGTCATGGTTACACTGTTTTGTGATTTCCGTATTTCATGGGCTTCCTGAATTTTTTTCTTTTGTTTTTGTTTTTATTATCTATTTACAGTACTTTATAGGTTGTAAAATACACTTGAGGTGTGGAAGTGGAAGCGCGAAAACAAAGTCCACCGGAAACACAAAACTATGGTTCCCCTTCCCTGCTAGCAGAGTCTCCTTTTACGTTACCTTTTACTTTACTCTGCTTTCACTCTGAAACTGAGAGTAAAGTAAAATGTAACGTAAAAGGAGACTCTGCTAGCAGGGAATGGTTCCCCATATTACCAGTCTCTTGTTGACATGGTTTTGGTCACATCCTCTCTTGGTCAGCACAGTTCAGTTACCGAAAAAGCTCTATTTACACCCTCTTTCTCTCTCTATTAAGCCCCCTCTATAATAACCCCCCCCCCCCCTTTGAAAATGATATTTGTAATAAGCCCCCTCTCTATTGAGCCCCCCCCTCCCACCCGTTAGAGTTAGAGGTCAGAATTAAATGCTAAATATAGCATCTAAATTGATTTCCGTCACTGCTGATGTGAAAATGAATTCGAGCCACACCCACAAAATGTGATTTTGGTACCTTTTAGGGGTTCTTTTCAAAATTTCCGATGATCACCCCGTCACTTTTATATGGGAGTAACCCTAACCCTCTCCCGGGAGTTGGATGTGATAAACAAGTGGGCCTCGAACAACGGAATGGCTCTGAATTCCGATAAAACCAAATCAATGTTGATTTGCAGCAAACCAAAGGAGGGGGGTGAATAGGGGTATGCGAATCCGCCAATGCGCTATAATTTTTGGCCAAATCCGTCGATCCGCAAATATTTTTGCTGTAATCCGAATCCGCCGCGAAAAGTTGGCTCAAACGATGTGAAACCATGGGGCGGATCTAGGATTTAACGAAGGGGGAGCAACCACCGCAGGCGGGAGTTTCTCGAGAGGTCCGGGGGCATGCTCCCCTAGGAAAGTTTTAAAATCTGAGCCCTCGGAAATGCGCTTTCCAGTAATTTGAGGGGCAATTAAAGTTTTTTATTTGCTATATGAGTTCGTCACAACTAGACCCAATTATTTTGCACTAACTATAAAATTTTTTAAAAAGAGCAAGATTATGCCAAAAAGTTGATAATAATCAAGGTGGATTTTTGTTGTTTATAAATTCTAAATTTGTCTTGAAAGGTACATGTATTCTATTTGATGTTATCATCCCCGGGTATCATCACAAACTTATTCTGAGATGCTATTTTTAGTCAGAAATCAGTTGCATTCTTTTTTCTCTTTTCAAGTATTGCTTGATGCACCTATCATTGTTTTCCCCTTGGGGTGTGCATTTCAAACACCTTGATATCATCAGATTCAAATCTGTCTTCATCGAGGGGGCATTGGGGCCTATTAGAAAACGAAAAACCGCCATAAAAATCGCTCATAACCGAAAAACCGCCGAACATAGTGATCAAAGTTCACAAACCTCAACCCCCCAACCCTTGATACAGCAGCGAAATATAGCTATTATACATGGCGCATACTTTAGTTAATTAAATAAAGGCGTTTAGTTTTCCTTTTTTTGAGGGATGAAGACATTTTATTCAAAATCATTGGCTGTTTTCACACTAGAGACGGGAAACTCGTCCGAGACGGATAACCCGTAGACGAGTTTACCGTCTCTAACGTGCCTTTTAAAACTACATTGAGCCCCACCTCTTCATCGCTGCTTTCATCGAATTCTTTGTCTTCATAATTGTCAACAGATTCACTGACATCTTCACTTTGGTTAGGTTGAGACCGGTAGCGTACAATGTTGAAGCTGTTTGCATCAAGAATCACAAGAAACTATTTAGAGCGCCAAAGGCGCACCCCGCTAGGGGGGATTGGGGGCATGCTAGCCTGCGTTATGGTCTCGGAATGCCATCGCCCCCTCTCCCCAATCCCCTCGCCTATTATTTACTCACCACTCTTTGATCGCGCGTCTTTTCGCGCGTCTTTTCGTATCGCTCCCTATCACTATCCGAACGCCTGGAACAGGCTACATTTCCTGCGTTTCCCGCGGGACATTTTCACGCATCACATGATATCTGTTTTTAGTTTTGTTTACTATTAAATAGTAAACAAAACTAAAAACAGATATCACAAAACTAAAAACAGATATCATCCCAATCAAAATATGAAACGAAAACGTATATTGAATGTTATAATCCATCAAAAAATTTTCTCGCGCGCGATTGGTCTAAACACGTCACGTGACGCAACCAAAACTGGGGAATATCCGGGTGATATTCCCCAAGTGTTATTCCCCAGTTTTGAAAATTTGCGTTTCACGTTTGCAGGTTCAGTTTTCGTCTCAAATAAATTGCTAAATTAAATAAAACTGATTGTTTTGAACAGACTAGAAATATTTTTGAACGCCAACAGAATTATTTTCATTGTTGTTTAACAGCTTGGCCGACGGAGATCTTCCACGGCAAACAGAGCGGCCTTGTAAAAAAATATTTGAAGGATAATAACTACAATAGCCTCCATTTGGCTTCAAAAATATGCTCGGATATTTGTCCTTGGACATTATCTGTTCCTCGAAGCTCACAGTTTTCCTCGAGCTTCGCTCTCGGAAAACTGTTCGCTTCTCGGAACAGATAATGTCCGCGGACAAATATCCGAGCATATTTTTGAAGCCAAATGGAGGCTATTGTTTATTTATAATCCATCAAAATTTTTTCTCGCGCGCGATTGGTCTAAACACGTCACGTGACGCATCCAAAACTGGGGAATATCCGGGTGATATTCCCCAAGTGATATTCCCCAGTTTTGAAAATTTGCGTTTCACGTTCGCAGGTTCAGTTTTCGTCTCAAATAAATTGCTAAATTAAATAAAACTGATTGTTTTGAACAGACTAGAAATATTTTTGAACGCCAACAGAATTATTTTGATGTTTAACAGCTTGGCGTCCTTGGCCGACCGAGATCTTCCACGGCAAACAGAGCGGCCTTGTGAAAAAAATATTTGAAGGATAATAACTACAATAGCCTCCATTTGGCTTCAAAAATATGCTCGGATATTTGTCCTTGGACATTATCTGTTCCTCGAAGCTCACAGTTTTCCTCGAGCTTCGCTCTCGGAAAACTGTTCGCTTCTCGGAACAGATAATGTCCGCGGTCAAATATCCGAGCATATTTCCTCGCCAAATTGAGGCTATTGTTTATATATTTTATTCTTTGTTTTCATCGCTCTGACGTCTCAAAATTCTAAAATCTAAACTGTTAATCCTACAAAGCTATTCTTTTTATATCTTCTCGACATGGAAATCATTAATCTCTATGCAAATTCGGTATCGATCCAGTGATTCCTTTTGGAAATAAAGCTATTTGAAATTTGTCATGTCCCGGATGAACGTGTTTCTGAACTGTCACAAAAAACGGATATTTTAAATTTTCAGACGTGATAATAATTTAGAAGTGATGTCTAAACAGATTTGAAGTGAAAGCAAATGATATTGACGGTAGAATCTACTCTACTTCTTGTGCAATTTTGTGGCGGCCATATTTGTGGCCCTCCGGAAGGACACAAACATGGCGACGGCCATTCTCGTCCCCAGAGTCCGCGATCCTTTTGGTCAGCACCAAGAAATCACGAACTCTGGCTGGTACCGATTTTCTGAGCTTGCGCAGAGTACTCCTTTTCTATTGTCTTTTGACTGTTCATTGTTTCAACAGCCAATCAAAAAATTCGTTATTTCTGTCCCCGCCAGAGTTCGAGATTCCTTGGTGCTGACCAGAAGGATCGCGGACTCTGGGGACGAGAATGGGCGACGGCATACTAAATACTGTAATTTTCTGAAAACTAGTTTGGCAATAACTCGGTTATGAAAAACGCTACAAAGCTATAATTTGGACAAAACGTTTCTTTCTGCCAGTTTTTTTACCTGTTAATTTTCTGATGTTGTTCATGCACGCAAACAGTTTCGCGCCACGTGAACCTACACGGATTGACCGAGGTGAAATAAAGAGGCCTAGGAACTAGGCAAACGAATAACCAAAACCGAAAAAAACGCTTTTCTTATTCATAAAAACCGAAAACCGAATGTTAAAAAAGGAAAAAACTGAAAACCGCAACGGTTACCAAAACCGAAAAACAGGACATTTTGAGTGCAAAAACCGAAAAAACCGATCTCAAAAATGACCAAAACCGTAACACCGAAAACCCCAATGCCACCCTCTTCATCAGTGCAGATCCAGACAGATGATGAAGTAACCGCCAGTGGAAAAGGTCCTGATGTCGCGGCATGCTCGTAAGAGGAGCGTGGCGGAACATCTTTTATGACCCTTTTATGAACTTCAACTGCATGTTCGCAGGCCACCGGGAGATCATTGATCACCCCTGTCACTTTTGTATGGGAATCCTCCCACCCCCCGGATGTACAATTGAATATAAGCTCTCAGATCATGCGGAAAACAAGAGAATAGCGGCTGGCAAAATGGAGAAAAACGATCAAACTCCCATTAGTTTCCTTTCCTGCTACCATTCGATCGTTACCCCCCCCCCCCCCCAAGGGGAGGGGGAGGGGAGAAGGGGGTACTCAGGTTGAAAAGTGACTTGGGGTGCAAATGACGCCATAATTAAATTATGACCTGCAAAATAGAATATATCGCGCACCACAACAGCTTTGTACATCAAACAACCTAATAATATGCCCTCTTCGTGTTTCAATGATGTTCCCTTGCTCTTGCAACTGGAGGTAAACTACAGCTTGTACCATGAGATCACATGATTGAATATCTAACAAAATCTCACTACCCCCAAATATTCCTGGGCACAATTTTAAATCCAAAAGTCCCTAAATCGTGAATTACAAACAGACAAAAATCCTTCGCACATCCACCTCACTTTTAATCTGAGTACCCCCCCCCCCCCCCCTCTTGGGCGTTTCCCCACAATCTGGAGTTATACAATGGAACCCCGATATAACAAATTCCCCGCTATATAAACGAACAATATTCTTCAGTCCGCCAAAGTTACAGTAAAATATATGGAACAGAACCCTGTCTCTTGGCACTTTGTTATACCAGAGACATACATTTCTCACTTCTCATTGGCTGAGAGTAGTACGAGATCAAAGTGCAAGGCTTAGAAAATTTGGTGTAAATGCGAAATATTGCATTGTTTCTTTTATAAAAGCATCCTTCATAGCCTTTATTTGGGTTGTCATGCCCAAATAACGGCTGCCATGGAGACCATATCTTCTAACAAATGAAACCCAACATTTCAAAAGAAGTGGTTTTATTAACTTACTTCCAGTGATCAATACCTGTAATAATAAATTAATATTTAAGTAGAAGTTTTCTTTGGTTGTTCTTCGCACTTTTCTAATTCTATATGTCTTCCTCTTCCTGTCTTTATACTGAATAACACAAACAAAGCTGATATAAACATATATCTCAAGATGTGAAACTTAAAAGCAATAATAATATTAATCATTGTAAACAACATTTGCTGTTCAAATTCATTGAAATTGGCCTGGAAGTTTAAAAGTCGATTATTAACGCTTTCAACCAGGTATTAAAAGTTAATTGAGGTTTTAATTTCTTTGGTATAAAAGTGTTTTTCGCTGCTATGGTGTTTTGTGGAGTTTAACATTTAGTCAAAATGAAAACTGAAAAAATATAAACAGTCAATCTCATAATCATTGAAAAGTTGCAAATCTGAAATCAAAAATGCTACTCCTGGATTAGTTCAATCGTGCTTTGAACAACCGGGCCTTTTTTCTAAAAGTAAATTTAATGAGATAACAGTAAACTATAAATAGCTTTCAACTAAGTCACACAAACTCATTAAAGTGCTGTACAATAAAACTGTCACAAGTCAGGCTGCAAGAGTTGATTTTCTCTATTCTTTCATTGACTTCACTGGTAGCCTGCGTAGCAAGCGCTGAAGTAAAATGAAGCGCAAGTTGGAGGGGTGCGCGAGAGGAAAAAAAACATGCGCGCCCCTAAAAAATCGTGCTCTTCTCCACGTAGCGCCTGCTATGCAGGCTACTTCACTAGTAGCATAAAAACTGCCTTGGTGGCATATCAAATGAACCTGATTGCTTTTGACAAAAAGCTTTCAGACAGCTTGCTACTACATTCAATTTAACTTTTGTAAGTAATCAATATTTATTATTACTGGTAATAATTTTCTGAGCATGTCTCATTAAATGCCCTAATTAACTAGCCTTTTACTAAGCGCGCTATACGTCTATATACAGTATGTGACAGTAAATTTTTGTCATGGCTCAGTATGCATACCCAAAAAATTGATTTGGCTTGGATAGTAAAGACACATTTACACTAACAGAAGACTTGTGTACAGCTCGGATAAAAATGGAATGGTTACCAGAACCAAATCTTAGATTAATGTTATAGTGTAAATGATTTTGTCATACTCAATTTTATCCACACCATACACATTTTATTTGAGCTGTGTACACATTAGGTTCCATTTCCAGCCATTTTGTGATCCCGTGTTCCTCGCCCCATGTGAGAAGAGGTACAACCAGATTACCAAAAATGGCTGGAAATAGAGCCAAGGTGCACATACCAGTTTTCCCTGTACTCAGATTACCGTTACCACAGAGCTGAACAAAAGTGGCTTCATGGCGTTGATGATACAGCAAAGTCATTTACACCGTAAAATTTTCCTTACATGTGTCAGAACTTCTTTTATCCAAGTTGTCCCAAAAATGTTCTCTTAGCCTGATACTAAATAAATTTTTATTTTCCCTGTTCAATACTGTGGTGGCAATTTTGAATCTGCTATCCCAAGAACAACTAATGGACGTCTTGTCCCACCCCTCCCCTCCCATTTCCTCATACCTTAGCAGATTCAAGATGGCTTTCCGCATTACCATTGGTTGCATTCTAAGCGTAACATAAAACATGACCTACATGTAATTTGGTATCAAACATAACAAACAACTCACTTAGAGCACCAAAGTTTGTGTAACAGGCCCTGTCGTGTTTGATACCAAATCAGGTCATGTTTTTATATGACGCGTTTCTGCCTAGATGCAACTAACGGTATTGTGTTGGGACTTGCGTCCACTTTTATTTACAGGTCTGGATTTGAGAACAACCAAAGCTAATACCAGCAGCCATTAATACTCCTCCAAGCACGATCCAAGACAATGTTATCCACTCGTAAATGTGGCCACAGTAACTTTTCCCAAACTCATGAATGTCATCCCTTGTTATGTTGCACACGATTGGCAGTGAGGTAGTCCTTGTGATGCAGATAAATCCCCAAAGAGCCTTGTTAAATTCCATTATTTTAGAATAAGAACATACAATGCCATTAAAATACACGAGAGTGCTACTGCCCAGTGTAAACGAATTCCAATAACTGCAGCTGAAGGGAGATAAACACAAACAAACATATTACAAACAAATTAAAATAATAATAATAATACACTAGCTATACAGTGAAACAGTTTTGTTTTTGCCTTCGCTCGTGGTTTTACTGCAAAGGCGTGGACAATACTTTTTATGACATCATTTCTGTGGCCAAGAAGAGTGCAGACCATGGAAAAATGTGGTTGATTTTTTTACGATAACATCGAATATTTACGGCGAATTAGAGGGAAAATTCAGTGCAAAATTGTGCCATGTACATGTGACAATTTTCTGCTTGAACAACGAGTTCTTTGTCAGAACCTTTGTCCCAATTCCAACTTCATTTATTACAAATTATAGTTGGGATAATTTCTCACAAAAGAAAAATGTTTTTGCAAAAGTTGCCTTGCATTGCATTACAGTTTACATTATTTTCATAGTCTATACTGGTACACTCATTGACCATAGCTCTTAAACAATGCGTGTCAGAATCTTGCATGTTTTTGTAAAATGGTATATGTAAATCCTATATTAAGCCCCCCCCCCCAATCTCAAATACACCCCCCTCTCCAATATGCCCTCCCCTTTTCCTGATCCTTTATGCATGCCTATAGTGGTACACGAGGCAACAAGCTCCTTCCACTCAGGACGATCCCTAGCTTTCAAGGCAGCTTAGCCCCAGTTCAGTTTGAGTTCCCTCAATTCCCCCTCCACTATTCGGCGCCATTTTGTTCATGGGCGCTCGCATTTGCGCTTTCCCTCTGGGGTCCATCTCAGAGCTGTTTTGGAGATGTTGCCATCCTCACGCCGCAGCACATGACCGATCCAATTCCATCTTCTTCTGGTAAGTATGACATTCATGGGCTCTTGACAAGTCCACATTAATAACTCCCTTTTTGGAGCAAGAAATTTATTAAGCCTCCCCTACCCCCTTTTCCTTCACAACCAAAACAATAAACAACAGACTGTATTACTGGTGCATTTTTACCGTACCATTCCGGGCACAAATTCACACATAGTACTCGTGAGCTTTGGGGGAAATAAAAAGGAACTAACAGACTAGAGTTACTCATACTACTTCCTGTTTTGGACGAGGGCAATAACTGCCTGACATTGAGATTTGAGTGATTATTTAACAATTAGATTATGAGCTCGAGATTTCTATGATGTGATAGTTGATGAGGCCGTAGTTGATGAGGTCGTAGGCCGAATCAACTATCACATCATAGAAATTGGGAGCGAATAATCTAATTGTTTTTAGTAAAAATCATAACAATTGTCTAGTATTAACTCTAAAATCTTCTTCCGAAACTTCGGAGAAACGAGAAGAAACCGCAATTTTGTAGACGACCTCCAGCCACTGCACACTAATGGCTGATAGTGTACGAGTAGCTCAGCCAATCAGATTGTCTCATTTGCATTAGTATACTAGTAGACTTTTACTAAATATAATTATTGTACAAGTTATTTTTAACATTTTTATTCACTTGTGGGAACCTATCAAAAGTTATGAATTACAAAAAATGAGTTGTAAACTGATAACCTACTGGCATTTCGCTACATTAAATAAACCCCCCTCAACCGTGTTTAAAATAAATATGGCCCGGGGGGTTCAATAGAGGATTTATGGTATACTAATAACAATAATTTTTCTACTAGTGGTGAAGTAATAAAGACAACAAAAAACATGTTATTTTACCTTTATAAAATAGTCCAAAGAAACCCTTCTTTTCTGTGAGAAAGAATGACTTCAGTCTGGGCACTTTTGTTATGTAAGCACAAGTACAGACCACCAACAGGGCTAATACCAACACACCATCCAATGAGTACACTGAAAAAGATACAAAACAAGTCAAACATTTACCCACAGATAGGCCGCACCTGTGGATAAGTCGCACCCTAAACTTTCAACTCATTTTTTGGGAAAAAAATATATAGCACAAAAGTGAAGGGAAATTAGCAGAAGAGAAAATAAAGAAGTTTTTGCCATTTGAGACATACAGACACGAACATGCAAAGTCGTAAATTGAACAATTTATTTCACTGTCGGTTTTCCACACACAAATATGTTTTAAACATGAAATCGCTAAATGGGAAACAAAACTGCATGCATTTGTTACCATACATGGTTAAAAAAAGCATATGAAATGAACAACATTCCTTGCGGTCTGATTCATGTCGAATGGTTGATCGATCTGTTTTTTCTGAATCTCGTTGTTCTTGTACAAACTGGAGAAGAACAAAAATGGCAGGAGCTACTTCTACTCATGAAATGGAGAGTAAAATACGTGGATATCATGTTTACGGGAGCACATGCGTATATATGGAAGCTGGAAATCGGTGATTTACTTTGGACTGAACAGGAACTGCAGTTTCAAACAAACAGTAGCAACGTTGGTTCGATGTTTGACCTTTAAAAATCAATGTTTGACCTTTGAAAATCATGCATATTAATTACCTCCAAAGGCTTGTACCCGCGTAAAAGCTGCACCCCTAACTTTGGCCGCATTTTTCCATCATAAAAGTGTGGCCTATCCGCAGGTAAATACGATACTCAAACATGGGTCATTTAACCCTTTCACTCCCAGAGTCAATATATGTGGTTCAGTGTATCTTTTGAGTCTGTGGATGAAACTCTAGTGTGTGCCACAGGTGAAAACAATGATAAATTACACAGGGCGGCTTTGGTTTTGGTTTTACTTCATTTGAGTGTCGTAAAACCAAAACCAAAACCAAAACCATAATTGGTTTTGGTTTAGCATCTGATTGGTTGAGTAGGTGGCACAAGTTTTTTAAACCAATCACAGAACGTAGTAAAGCAAAACCAATTTCGGATTACTTTCGATACTCAATTGAAAATCGCTCTAACTCAATTGAAAACCTCTCAAATAAGGCGATAATTGTATGCAAGAGATTTAGGGAGATTCACATATTCTGATGATGAAAATGTGACCCAGGGAACTTTGAATCATAACGTTCTTTCATCGCAGGGGGGAAATTCAATATGTTCCTGCTGGTTATCCTGGGGGTATATCCCTGGGAGAAGCCAGCAGTGATATAAAATTGTGTAAACAACAGCCACAACATGTCTTCACCATAATTTAATTGTCCTAACACTGTTAAAGTTCAATTGATCTGGAGATTTTGAGTACATTTTTCAGCTGTTCATATTCACAGAGGAAGGATGTCATATAACAGTTAATGCTATTATCATCCGCCCGTTAGAACAAAACTTCAAAAGACCCCAGATATCTCATGAAAATTATACAAGCAAACAGCACTGATTTCAATGAACGTAAGCTTATATATAAAGATCCCCTACTCAGTGCTGCTCAATTAGCGTATAAGACTGATAATACCTTGAAAAGGTACCTTTATCCTAGCAAAGAAGAGAGAGAGATCACTGAAAAAGGTTAACTGCGATTTAAAGTGTGTATTTCCATATAATTTTCGATTTGCCACGTCCTAAATATTGCAGAGTCGACACAGGGATTGTTTATGTGAGCAGAATTTTCTCGTCAATGCGGAACAAGTGATTGTAATATAATCTGTATTAATTTAAGTCCTTACCATTCATTTTATGTCAACATAATCGTCCCAGATGAAGGAAATAAACGTATTTCTCCGCTTTATTCTCGGGGCTGAAAAACCTTCACTTCCAAACAAGCTCGGGATTCAAACCGCGCGATACTGGGGCAAGATTATTTTTCAACCCTGTGGTACCCAGTGGGGAATTTAATCTGATTTCTCGCTTTCTCTCTTCGTGGAATAACGAAGTATTGCTTAGCTTTATTTATTATTTTACTATTTGTTTTTGATTTTAGCGGAAATCTGATGATTTTTGGCTGTTGGTTCTCTTCACACGAGTGAAAGACAAATTTCTCACCGTCCCCTCCTTGGGTAATCCGCATGAAGCTTGCCATCCATCACGTTTCTTCAGGGAATCTTTACGTCATCGCCGGCAATTTCTTCTTCCCACTTGTTGGGTCAAGGTGTACAAATTCAACTCCCAATGAATTTTCGTAGGTTTCAGCCTGACAACACATCTAGCTATTGTTTTATTGCCAGAAAAAGAAGAACTATACGAAAGAAAACATATTGTATCGTGAAATAACACACTAGGAACACCTTTTAACACTTGATTCTTGAAAACAACCATGCCTAAAGGAGACTCGAAGGGCAAAGCGAGAGGGAAGCGCGGTCAACAACCAAGAAAGAAAGGTATGTTTAGACAGCGATTTTCGTTATTTACCCTTCATTTCGTATGCTAGTACATGTAGAATTATTTACTGAAATTCTGGATTGAATCCTGGCTTAAGAAGTTGCTTTTCTCTGCTCGATCTTTATTTTTGTTTTACACAATGTGGCGTTTACGTTGATGAGTATCAATAGTTACGCGCCATTTATTCATTCATTCATCCACTTGGTTTCCGATCGATGTTATGTAGTTTTAACGAATTTAATTTTTTGACTTTACTTATTTATTATATGTTCAGGAAGAAGAACAGTCGAGGACAGTGACGATGAAGATTCCGAGATGCAAAGTGTCACCAGCCATGCCTCTACAACAGGAACTAGTGGAGACGAAGGTTTGTCTGCTTTGGACACGTGAGAAGTCTGTAAAGCGTCCACATGCTCGCAAGAAGCGCGTTTAAATATTATTTATATATTTCTGATTGTTAATTTTTCTTGTATAGCTGACGGTTTTGACGAAGGAGCAGAAGAAGCAGACGTTGAAGATGATTTCGAACAGATCTTAGCAGAAAACATCGACGGCGCTACTCAAAGAAGGTTCGTTTCCAAATTTAATATTCATTTTCGAATTCATTGATTATTTTTATTTTTTATTTTTTTGCTACTCTCTGCGGCGGACTTTTATTAAGTGATGTTTAAACCTCATATATATTTTTTCACTTTTCTCTCTCTCTCTCAAAATTCTGATTTAAAATGGCTGGCACTGCAGATGGACGTGATGTACAATTTTAATGTAACTTACTTAGCTGTGGTGCTTCGATTATATCGTAAAGAAAATATTTGCAGGTTTAATACTTTAAGTAGTAACCTTTCTTTTCCTCTCTTGAACACAGGAAGTTTTCATTTATCGGTTCAGTTTGTAAGTTTTCGGTTTCAGTTCTATTTTTGTTATTAATTTTACAATAACAAACTGCTAGGATTTTTCTGCTTCTATGGTTTTAACAACAATAACAATGTTTTAATTAACATTTTTTCCATCTGTTTCTACATTTTGCTATTGCATCACAGTTCAATATCGATTGCAATGTTTTTTTTTAAAACTTGAACAGTTATTGCGGTTACATAACAGGGTCACAATAACATTGCATAGTTAGCATTATTATACCACACAGCATTTTAGAGTGCAAATACGCACCAAAACGAGTGCAAATATGAGACCGTATTACACTCGTCTTAGTCCCCCTGACAACGCGCTACGGAAAAACACTGTTGAAAGCCTATGTTTTAGGAAAGAATTATGTTGTATAATAAACAATTTATTCAGCGGAAATTTGTGTAATACGGCTGGGCATTTTTATTCGTCAATGTTTATTTTTTCTCGCCTAAAGGCTCGAAAAAATAAAAACTGACTCGTAAAAATACCCAGCCGTATTACACAACTTTCCGCTGAATAACCTCTTTTTATTCATACCCCATACCCCATGTTCAGTTATATAGTTCAATTTAGCTAGAGTTTACATGGTTAACTACACCTCCTAGTATAGCGTAAGCTGTTTATTAGGAGTACTTCATTAAAGCATTAAACCCCAGTAGTTGTAAACAAATAATAATTTTGTATGGCAACCTTCAATTGTACATCATCTACAAAAATAGACACTGCTAAGTGCTTGTACATGTAAAAAGTAGTGGAGAAAAAAATTATCCTGACAAAATCAGAATTAATGAAAACAACTGTCTGGGATAGAAATCTGAAAATAAAATATATTTGCAAGCCTATAGACTATCCAAAACACAATTTTCAGTATAAATTTGGAATAATAAGTGATGAATATGTAATCATATATGAACTGCAGATGGAGTATAAAGTGAAGAAATCATCCTCACCATTGTGTTTTTGATAAAGCAATTGCAGAGAAGCTTGGAAAAAAACATTATTGATGGCTTCAGCAGTATTTGAAATAGTTTTTCACAAATTAGGCATCATGGTTTTTTCATAATGTTTACACCGCACCAGTAAAAGTACCATTTTTTATGTAATCCTAAGATATTCTGTATTTCAAACTAAAGAAAATATTTGTGAACAATAGCAAACACTTAAGTCTGTTGGTAGTCTGTCGGCTGACTGTTGGCCAACAATTGGCTGACAGTCTACTGACAGATTACCAACAATCGGCTGGCCAGTTAGGGATGGACCATTTTATTTTGGGAGGTGGGGTTGGGCAATTACTAAAAAAAGTTCCTGCACAGCAAAAGTAGAGAAAAAAAAAATTTGTGCAAAGCGAATTCACTCACTCACTCACAAGCAAAAGGTGAAAAAAATTCTTGCACAAACTCAAGACGGAAAAAAAAAATTGAGCTCAGAAAAATTGCCCAACCCCCCCCCCCAAAAAAAAAATAAAAAAATAAAATGGTCCATCCCTTACCCAATTACTTGTAAAATAACCACCAAGCGTCTAGTACTTTCAAACAATGGGCCAAATAGATTGAATAGTCATTGTTTGGGTTGTTTTCTTTTTTCCTGGAGCTTGCGTCAATATATGTCATTGCTAGACTGCCGCCTCACCCCTATGAGGGGAGGGGAGGGGGGTACTCAGGTATATAAGTGACAGAGAGGTACGAATGAGGCCAAATTTGTAGACTCCAAAAAGTCCATTAGGCTAAAACTAGGCCCAAAAAAAGTCCAATGGCCCAGGGAACCCAATAAAGTCCCTTTTCTCTGCATAAATTTTTTTTGATACAGTGGAACCCGGTTAATACGGACACCAAAGGGACATGAAAAAGTGTCCGTATTAAGCGGGCTGATATATTAAAGATAAAATATGTGTTATCGGGACAAACAAAACTGTCCATAATAAGTGGATGTCCATATTAAAAACTCCAGTTTGTGCTTAATTCTGCCGCAAGACTAATTTCCATGAAGAGGAAGTATGATCATATATCTGATACTCTGATTGAACTACATTGGTTGCCTGTTGAACAACGTATTGCCTTCAAGGTCGCGCTCATTACCTATAAGGCTCTTAACAACTTAGCCCCTGAGTATATTCGCTGTATGTTACACCACTATGTACCTGTTCGTTCCCTTCGTTCTTCTACTAAACATCTACTTATAGAACCATCCTTCAATCTTAAAACCTACGGTAGCCGTGCTTTTTCAATCTCAGCGCCTAGGCTCTGGAATTCACTTCCTTTACACGTTAAGCTCAGCACCTCCGTTGATTCCTTTAAAAGGAATCTCAAAACATTTTTATTCAAACTTGCTTATTCACTTTAAATCACTTTAGCTTTTTATTATGTAATTAATTAGTTCCATTTATCTGTTCATCTTAATTTAATTTTAACTTATACATATTGTTAAGCGCTGTGAACTTTAGAAATAGCGCTATATAAATTATTAAATTATTAATTATTATTATTAACGAGTGTCCGTAAAGCAGGGTTCCACTGTACAATAATAATTATTGTTTGACATTAAAATTCGAGAAGCTAGGGTACACTTTTTATCAACTAAAAAATATTCCAGCCAAAATCTTTCTACCCTCCCCCCCCCCCCCCCCCCCCCAAAAAAAAGAAAGAAAAAAAAAAATGCCAGGAAATTTCTAACCCCGAAGAAGTCCCCAAATGGCTAATTTCAAACCCCAGAAGGCCTTTGCACCTCCCCATCACCAATATACCTGAGAACCCCCCACTCCCCCCTGTCTGGTTCCTCACTCTGTCATAAAGTGCAACTGTAAGTACATTGTACCGTAACTAGTGCTGCTTGATCCAAGCCTTGAAATAATTAATCAACTCAGCTTGAAAATTTATTATGTATACCTGGACTAAAATTAATCAGTAGTGTTACTTTTTATTGCAGTGCAAAGGAAAGGCAGTGTGCACTGTTTGCTGTTCAGAAAGCTTTGAAGTCAAGGATTATTAGTGACTTTATCTCAGACAGGTCAGTTTTTTTTAAACAGTAAATTTTTGCATATAAAACAATGCAACCCCAATATAACAAACATTCTGATCTAATAAAGAACCTCGCAGAACCAGGTATTCCCCTGTTAAGACTTTCATGGTTGTCAAACATTCAATATAATGTCAGAGTACTTATGATACCACAATACCACTTTTAAACATTTTCATCATGTTTTCAGGAAAATAACCATATTGGATTGTATTGAGAGATGTGTCAAAAGAGGTAGGTTCTAAGTAAATACCCTTTTTGTGTGTTTATATGTTATTGACCAAACCTTTTTAAAAATAAACAAATGGTCAAAACTTGATTCAAATGTTGTTTGCTGGAAAATTTCCTGGACAAATATTTAATTCCAAAACTGAGTTGAAACCTTTGTTTATAATTTGCTAATAGGCCATTTCTGAGTTGCCTTTTGCCTCTGTTTCAAAACGAGTCCTGGTGCACAACTTTTCATATGGAAATGAGTTTTACCTCTGTTTATTGTCTTGCAAATCATCCTTTGTTTCAGAAGACATAATGTCATAGAAGACAAAGGAAAATGATCAGCAAACAAATTTAAACCGCAGCATGCAAAGAACAAAGCTTATTAATTAATGCAGTGGTTTTACTTCAGGTACCACAGAAGATCGAGTGCTGGCGTCATCCATTGCGGTGCTGTTGTGTGTTCAGCTTGGTGCAGGGTCAGAAAGTCAAGTTGTGTTTAAAACTCTCAAGCCTCATTTGATCACCGTCATTCAAGATAAGACAGCGAGATCAGCTGCTAGATCTAGTGTAAGAATCGCCAATGGCCAGCTTTTGATTTTTTATGTTTGGGTTACCCATTAGGGGGCCCGAGGGGGGGGGGGGGGGGGTGGGGACAGGGGGGCGGGACCCTGGGAGTAAAGAGAGTGGGAAGTCTACAGGAGGCGGGAGAAGAGAAAGTGGTGGGAAGCAGGATTCCCAAGGTGGCAGGAACTCGGAGAAATAGGAATTTGTTTTTGCAACATTGCATAAGCACAGAGGTGGGAACCATAACAGAAGGGGTGGGAACCAGGTGTACAGGAAGCGGGAAGTTCAGCGGGAAGTTCACATCCTGCTGCCCCCCCCCCCCCCACCCAATAGGACAATCTTTGCTGATTTCATGTTTACATAAGACTTAATAGTAGATAGTACTGTGTCAGCAACATTGCCCAACATTGAAAATGGTAATGAGGATAGATGAAGAACATTTGTTATCATCCCATCACTTTTGACCAATGTTACATAGTTGATCCACAGTGAAGATAACTGCTGATCGAATAAGCCGTTAGATACATGTAGGGTAGAAACAGACTTGACCCCATTAGATGGGCTGTTGCACTTTTTCTCCTACCCAAAAGGATTTAATAGCAACTTCATGTTCCACTGTTTCTCTTGTGGTTAACATTTTACAATCTCAAACTATAACGTTTTGTTGTGAAGTATAAGTGATATAATTATGGTGTGTATTTGCAGTGTGCCACAGCCCTTGCCTTGTGCTGTTTTATTGCCAGTGACGACTCTGATGTAAGTTGTTACATTTTGCTATATTAGCAGTATTTCGGAGATAACATCTTGACACCTAATATATACCTGCCAACTTTTTCTGAGTCAAAGGCGTGAGATTTTTATCCTGGGAGTGCCATGATTTTCATTAAATACGACCCACCATATCCGAAGACGAGAATTCCGAAGTTATGCCCCATATGGACCGCAGACCTCTGTTAATAACATCTGGCCAATCGGAGAATTTGGGGAAAGTACCATCATTTACATGGACATTTCTGTTTTCACATTGGTTCGTATGTTTCAAAATAGCTCAAAAGTTTCAGCCAGGCATGAGAAATGGTCCGTAAGCATGAGCTGGTGTGAGATCGAAGTTTTCAACCCACAGGTGTGAGACTCGCGCCTAAGGCGTGAGAGAGTTGGCAGGCATATAATGGTGAATGATTTGTTGTGGTTGTAATCTTGCATACTGGGCCTGGTTGTTCAAAGGGTGGATAACACTATCTACCAGATAAATCTCTATGCAGTGGATAAGTGTAAACAAAACCAACCATACTATCCATAGATTAGTAATTTATCCAGTTACCTGATCTTTATCAACAAAGCCCTTTTTTAGGTTGAAAACTTAGTGCTCCATTTCCAGCAAAATCATTGGCCTACTTTAAAATTATGCTTAAGTCCGTTTGTTGGGTCGTTTACCATCCATTTGTCACGAGTAGTCTAAATGACCTTGACTCAAACAACTGGATGGAAAAGTAAGCTTCCTTATCTTTTTCAGGAACTCTGTGAATGTTTAACTGTCCTAGAAGCAATATTTGACCACAAAAAGACCGTCAAAGCAGATGAAGTTGGACTTTACAGCAGTATTCTGTTAGCCTGGGCCCTTCTTCTTTCTGTTACACCCTCTAGACAAGCATACATCCTCATTAACAAGTAAGTTGTACTGAGAGAAGTTGTGGGAGACAGGTTGTCTAATGGTTAGCGTGTTGGACTCCAGATCGAGCGGTCCTGGTTCAAGCACTGGCCTGGGTCATTGTGTTGTGTTCTTGGGCTAGACACTTTACTCGCAAAGTGCCTCTCTCTACCCAGGAGTATAAATGGGTACAGGCGACAAATTGCAGGGGGATAACCTGCGATGGACTAGCATCCCATCCAGGGGAGTAGCAATACTCTTAGTTGGCTTCTTGCTATGGGAACCGGGATAAGCTCCAGCAGTGTGGGCCAGTTGTTGGCATGAGTGCGGCTTTACCTACCTTACTGAGAGATGTTCTACATGATTCCAACTGCAAAACACTGAGAGAGAGAGTCATGATAAGACAGACGTTTCTTGTCATGTGCTTAGCTTATTCTGTATCCTGTGAGAGACATGGGATTCCAGCCAACATATTCCATACTCATGGCATAGCACTATCCAGATTTGGCAGTGTTTCTGTGATTGTTTGTTACTATGATTTAACCAATCAAAGACAATAGCTACATTGGATCTGAGTAGTGCAGCGTCTTCAGTATGGAATTTTTTGGCTTGGGTCACAGAGATCTCTTTTGTGGGGATCGAAATGAGAGCACGATGAGAGATGTCCGTTTTCTCCAGGCTATACAAAAAAGTTGATAAGATGATCAGATTCTTTTCCTACCACTTTCAGCACGTATTTACATGTATTTTTGTTTTCTTCCAATGATCTTCTCCTGAAAAAAAAACCTTGATGGTTTTTATTTTGTTTGGGAAGACTGTGTCAAACTGCTTTTCTCCGCCAGGCATTTAAGAAGAATGAAGACTCTCCTTGAGACAAGTGACCTCAGCGTGCGGATTGCTGCAGGGGAGATCTTGGCACTTATGTATGAGATGGGGCGTGACATTAATGAAGACTTTGTTGGTGACAGTAATGGCCTGTGTGACTTGTTAAGGGATCTTGCAACAGACGGCAACAAGCATAAAGCAAAGAAAGATCTGCGACAACAACGATCAAGCTTTAGAGACATTTTAAAAACTGTTGAGGTATGTGTTGAACTTTCTCTGATACAATTGAAGCTTCCATAAGCATACACCCTCGGGAAGCAGAAAACGTGTCCACAACTGTAGCTGGCCGCTTGCAGGAAAGATTCTCGTAAGCAGCCACTAGCAGTATATGGGATAGGTGGCTGCTTACGGGAGCTTGTACCGTTCACACTTGACAGTATTAATGCAAAAAAATATCATCATATGAAATGACAAAACAAACAAATATGAAGACAATTCATTGATTAAAATAAGATTGAGGCTAAATTGGATTGTTCCTCTTTGGGTGACCACTTAAAGGAACTTAGAAACAACAGAAAAATACTAATTGTACTCCTCAAAAGTGTCCACCACTGCTTACGGAGTGGCTGCTTATGGGAATGAGTAAGTGCAGAGTTTGTATGAGAGTTCAAATGGGCTTTTATCAAGGAGCCATAAGTAGAGCTGTCCACTTACAAGAGTGTCCGCTCAGAGAGCTTCAACTGTATCTGACATCTTGTCAGGTCCTATTTTATGGATACAGCCTCCTTCAGACCAGCTCTGATTGTTCACCTTTAAGAGGTGACTGTAAAGTCATCATGTAAGATGGAATTGATTGTAGTTTTAATGAATTCTACTTGTATCATGACAATATATCTTTTCATTGTACAAATCAGTAGTTTGTAGCTCATTATAGCTGTTTTGGTGTTGTTGTCCTGTGTTAGGATGGTATTTCACCAGATGAGGTGGTGAAATTTGGAACTGAGTCCATTGAGTTGTGCACCTGGGTCCAACGAAGGCAGTACACTGCTTTGAAGGATGTTCTTGGTACTGGAGTGACAGTTCATTTACAGGTTATTATCAAGAGTTTTTTTTATTGTGTTGATCCAAGCTACGTACATGAGTCCTGCTAATCTGCCAGGTTTTATACATATTTCTGAAAGTTATAACCATAATGAATGCCTGTAGGTGTCAGCTGATGTTTTAACTTTTTTAAACAGGAAAATGACCTCCTACGAGACATTTTTGACCTGGGACCTCAGCTTAAACCCACAGAAGTTCAAAAAACCTCGCGTTATCAAAGGGTGAGTATAAAATGACATGATATGTTGCTTAAATGTTACACTTTCAATCCGTATGCTCACATGGTGCAAGAAAAGGTGCCTGCATTATCTGTAGTCAGTGGTAATAACAGTGCTTATGTAATGAATATGAAATGAAACTTACACATACTGAGGATCGGAATGCGGCAATCACCGATAACCAAAATGCTACAAATAGTGATACACAACCAGTCAAACCCATCACCCGGTGAAGACCAGTATTAAGCAGTTAAAACATTGTGACCCATATTGTGTGACAAAATATAAACAACTGCATCTTTCATAATTAGTATAATGTTTCCTGTTAGAGGGTTTATTGTGTATATTTGTACAATTTGTGCCTATTTTGGCAAGCCCACAGTGCAAAAAAATGTCCCTCGATGCCTGTTGGGAGAACTCTGATTTTTTTTCCAGGTAGCTTGTGTCAGTGACTGAATAATATCTTTCTCAAGTTGCCTAGGTTATTTATTATGGCACATTTGGAGGTCTGTCTTGTTATTGCTGCTAAATTTCATGGTGATTCTCTTTACAGCAACTGTACAACAACGCAGTCTCCAAGGCAAGGACTTTGATTCGTGGAAAGAACAGAGACAAGAGGAATAATGCACTGAGCATGTATTAGAGTCAAGGAACCTACATATAATATACTTTAAATAATGCTATTTAAAAATGCAATGTGTCAATAATTTATTAAGGACTTGTTCTATATGAGGTAGATCTGTGCTAACAATCAATTTAAAATCTATTGTACTATGCCCCAAGCCATTAAATGACATGCTGAGTAAAACTGTAGCAAATTTTGAACAGTATTTTCAAATACTGTTCTCTAAGTTTCCCAATTTAACACAGTTTGTAACTGAAAATGTGAAATTTGAAGTGACAGCTGGTCTATTTTCTTGCAACTTGCAAAACTTTCTAGAAACCCTTAGTCAGGAGAACAAATCAGCAAATCTTTGTACATTGTGCAATGTTTGATTTGAAATTAAGAAACAGAATATGATATTTTAATGTCAAATCAAACATTGCACAAGCCCTACAAAAAGTCTTATCAACCTGTCGTTGTGATGTCATGCCATTTAGCAACCTCAAAATGACAAAATACTGCAGGCTGAGTCAATTATTATTATTATTATTATTATCAGAAAACGTTTCCTTTGATTTAACTAGTCAGGGAAGTGTCAGTGTCAGTTGAGGGCTAAATGGCTTCTCCGAGAAGTCACTGAGCCCGCAGTTTTTGTCACCAAAGTTGCTTAGCAACCTGACGTAACCTCATTGTGCAATTTTGTTGGCATGACAATTTTCAGAGTACTTGTGAATGCTTGTGCTAATTTGATTGGAATACTAAGATTTCAGAGCTATTTTAGTACTTCAACTCAGTGTTCCAAATAAGAGAGGGATTTTAGGTCAAAAACCTGACAAGGTCGGCTACTTGACCTGACAAATTAATAGAAAACTTCAGATGATTTGGTGAGGCTCATATCTGTTGACTTGTTGCAATTCCTCATTGACACCTTGCATTTGAACTTATCTGGAACCCTGCAACAAAGATTTGCCAAAGTGGCACTTGTTCCTCTGACTGTGATGTCTTCAAACCTTGCATGGATTGACTTGTTGGCTAGAATGACTACTTTTTATAGTACAAGGCCTTTTTAAATGAGTGACGTCAATATAGTTGTTAATATACATGAGATATTTTGAGCGATTGTTGGTAGTGACATGTTTTTGAATAGAGTGGAGGTAATTAATAGGTACATACTTGTATTTTCTGTATTGCTAACAAAAGACAAAGAAATAATATTGCAGATATCATGTCATGGCACTATATTCCCATTTCGATTTATATTAGTGAGGTTATCAATAGAGTGGTAAAGTGTGACGTCGTAAATTTTCAAATTATTTTTATCAAGCCTCAAAATCCCATCATTAATATTAAGATTGTTGTTGTATGATCAGCCACAAAATTTCAACTTGTTAGCACAAATAGAACAGAAGATATAGAGGTTCAAAGTTTGGTACCGTCCCATACAAACTTCTCTAATTTTCCACCTGTTCTAAACTAAAAGAACAGATGCAAAATTAGAAGGGTTTGCATGGAGAAATTAAAACTTGAAGTGCCCACATCTCGGTCGCAAATTTGATGGAGAGCTAATTTTTGGCAAGTGGACATTATTTGGTATGCTTCCTCTGAATAGCTGATCAAATTTCATAATTTTGCAAATCTAATATATTATTTTTGTGATGTCATAACTTTAAGTGCTCTATAAGTCGCCTATATTGTATAATATCGAAATGCATCTATAGTTTCAGTGTATTAAAATTCAAATCCTAGATCAGCCATCAATTCTATTATAATTTTGTATTGCAATTTATTCTAATTTATTTTAATTATTCATTCAAACAATGTGTGTCAAGTTCTAAAATTTATTTAATTAATGGAAAACAAGATATTGTTTAGAAAATATTAGGTGTAAGAATAACATTTTACATCTGTTCAGAACATTAATATTTGTTACCTCTATCAATAGAAGGTCAATGGCAGAATGTTAAAGGTCTACTTCCCAAGCACAGAAATTTAGAGTCTGATTTGATACATGAATTATGACTAGAGGATCATTAGTTGCACATTTTCTAATTATCTAGCGTCTTTGCACGCATTGCGGGCCTATTGACGCTCTTTCACTAGAGCTCAAAACAAAACACAAGTGCTGAACCAAAGTAAACATTTATTTTGGTCAGTCGATTGAAAACTGTGGCCTTATGTGCCAACTGGCAGAATGAGCCATGACTGCTCTAACTGCGGGATTAAAATAAGGCAGCAAGTGTGTTGTAATGGTAACATTCTAGTGATTTAATTGGTTGCTTACTTTTCTTTTTGCATTCCAAATGTGGCAGTGTATGTTGAGCAATCTCGTTCCAGAGTCCTCGTTACCCTTGTCCAGCGGCGGAACGGGCAACAAGGACCTCTGGGGGAAACGATCTGCCATGATATGGCGGATCGCTTCCCCCAAGAGGTCCTTGTTTCCCATTCTGCCGCTGGACAAGGGTAACGAGGACTCTGGGAACAAGATTGGGTTACGAGATTCTGTTGCACTGAAATACTCTTGCTGTTTCCTTATTAGGAGGCTGCCAATACTTCATTTTCCATTAAATAAATGCCAAGTGGGTTCATTAGTCAGGAAAATATGGTACACTTATTGTTGTGTATTAACTTCCACGCACAATTTGGGAATAGAGGAGTTGCGGTACAATATTTAAAGCTTACATATATAGGTACTTGGAGTCTTATGAAATTGTTGTAGTGAATTTTGACTGTAAATGTCGCATGAGCTAGCTGGTCTAGGCGCAATATGTAGCACATTAATTAGGAAAACCTATTCTGAGTAGATCATTGTAAATATTGGAATGGATTCATTAAAACTGCACTCCAGATGTTATGTCAACTAATTCATTGGGTCCATGTTGAACTTAACCTGAGAAGCCTTGTTAACTTCCCAAAATACTCAAAAACCGAAAAAAAATCCTGAAAAGGTTGATTTCATTGACCTTTGATGAAAAAAGTTGAACAAGAACGCAAGAAATGCCTCTTAACAACATGGCGGATTTCTCTTGACTCTCCACGAAGCGCGCAGTTGCTTTTACTTCCGGCGAAGGTCTATTGTTGAATCAGCCAATCAGATTCATTAAAATCACGTCCAAAATCTGGACGTGATGATTTGTAATTGGCAGACAATCTGTAGAAGATTTGTATCAGGCCCATTTTTAGCGTGAGACCCGTAAAGAGAATGTAAGGAGCGCGAAAAATTGGCCTGATCGCAGGTTATGTTGAACTCTACAGCCTCATCCTTGAATACATTATTTGCTTTGCCCTAAAATTGAACTGCGAGATGGTGCTATGAAGCCAGCCTCCGATGAAAGATAGGATGATGAGTCAAAAGCACAATTATCATGAGAGACTGTGCCAGAGAGAGACCGGGGGGGCGGGGGGTCAGAAAACGGGTATAGCTTTTGAACATGTTGGTCTCAAATTGGGTATGTCTTTCCTGCCTGTCTGTCTGAAATAGGGTGTAGATTGTTATCATTTTGGCTTGAAAAGGGTTAAAGAAGTGGGGGGCAGACCCACCGCGCCGCCAGAGGCCAAAAAGGAAGTGGAGATGATCCACCTTGGGAGGTGTTAGGGGTGAATGGGATGAGTTAGGTGTCCCCCACACATGAGCACATAAGTCTAATTTTATATCTTCTCTGTGTAGAACCACAGGCCACCCAAGCTAAAGATAAGAGAACAGCGTCACGATATAAGCGGTATTGTGTTACAAAGACTCGATTTATAAGCTACAGCGATATTTCTCGTTACGTAACCTATTGTTATTAATGTGCTAACCAGAGAACTATTGGCTGTTGAAACAAAGAGTTATTTTGTTAATAATGGTTGGCAAATTTGAATAACAAACCAAATTTGACGTAATGTTGATAAACAGTGAACACTCCGACAACACGGAAAACCTCGCAAACTATAACTCGCATTAACTATAGTCTTTGTAACACAATACCGTTATATCGTGACGCTTAGCTTGGGTGACCTGTGGTCAACATTCGAAAAATCTTCAAAAACACTTTTTGGACCTCAAAGAGATAATTGAAAGAGAAAATGCTGGAATGTTTGAAAAACAGTATTCATCTGGATAAAGGTTGATAAAGAAAGAGAAATTGATTAATTTGGCCCTGGCGGATTTCGCGTTCCAGCTAACGTTCCAGCAGTCCTTGTTTTTTAGTCCAGTCTACTATTTTAGATAGACTCGGCCCAGGTTCCACTCTTTCTTCGCTCTATCGAAGAGGTGCTATCGAAGCGATTCGAAGTCGAAGCGCATCAGAGAATAATTTTTATCTCTCTTATCTTGCTCCTTTCGGCGCTTCGCGGCTCAAATTTGATTGAGAAAGACTCAGCCATGATATTTTAGAGAGTAATGAGGTAAACTGCAGCTGAACGATCGGAAACGACCGAGCAGAAGATTATTATTCACTCTTCTAGCTAATTCTTCTGGATTTTGAATTAACTCAAGAATCTTTTATATACATGCATGACTTAGAATGACCCTGGAGGATAGTACCGCTCAGAAACGCTTTATTACCCACAAACAAAAGAAGAATCAAGGCCATTATTGCTTTTTACTTGTAATTTCTTTTAACCATCTGCAGTTATGGGCTAGCCCCTTTGCAGATCATCAATTTAGATTTTATAGAACCGTGACATTTTAATAAAATTACTTTGCTTCCACAACTTGCTATTTTAAGCTCGCCATATTAAATGCTTAATGGGTCGAGACCTAATCGTGTTTTGGATTAAGGACTAAATTGTTCCTCTCCGTTCATTTAAAATGACAAAGAAAATCGAACAAAACCTGAAATTAACTTAACAAAGCGGGACATTCAGGAGGACAGTTGTACTAATTACACCGGATCTGTTCACAACTAAATCATCTTTGTTTTACACGCAATTTGGAGTCGGAAACTAATTTTAGATGATAAAAGAAATTGCACCTTAGACAAAAAGTTTGAGATGAAAAGGCTACAGGAATTGAGTAAATACTACGATAACATTTGCTGACTTCAAATGTCAATCATAAATTATGCATCGCTCGGTTAAAATTCACCTAGGCGACCGGCTTATGCCATAGATCCGTGTAAGTTCTTGGGCAAACATAACTGCAAATGGCTGCGGCTTTATAATCCGCAGTCGCATTGACTTACAATATGGAATGTAAAGAAAGTGTGGCTTTTTGACCGAGAACATGAATTTCCTTCGTAGCAGGCGAGCAAATACATAACGTACGCTTTTACGGAAAGGAAAAATGGCGGCAGCCCGCGAACGGAGCGAGGTATGAATCATTTTAGCTTACATTTGTCAATTGTTTTGGTGAATGTCTTTTGTAATCATAGTCTGGATAGTATATTGTGTACAAAATACTTCGTACATGCATATTGTTGGCAACGTTTATAGTTATTAGTAAGCTTACTATCTATCCTTCCGCACATGCAATGAACCGATCGAAAATATCGAATTGTTTTTAAAAACAATCTACAGCAGTGGGTGAGCGATTTTATTTGATCAGTTTTCCCATGCAGACTAATTAAGGTCGTTATAATGATTCACATTTATTATAAAAATCGTAGTGCAGAATGCATGGTTTATGTGTGGAGATCGAGGTTGACATGAAGTTCATTTGGCAGCCATATAAATACATGCATACAGTGATACACATCGAACGATTGAAATCAGCAATTGCACGATAAACGAATTTGCCTTTAGTTATTTATTTCGAACACTTTCCGAACATTTCGCTCCCAAGTTTTGAGATTTGAACTTTAGTGTGGTGACAAGATGGGGTTGAAATGTCGACATTTTAATCAAATGATTAGCACATTGTACATGATATCAACATCAATTTGTCCTCGAATGGCAGATCCACAAATCTTTGCACCATATATAGATCTGTCTAGGTTTGTGCGCACATTTTTTATTTATTTATTTTAATGCTCAGTGAAAATCTCATTGTTGACTTATGGGCTGGAATATTTGCATGTTATAATATGAATCATTATATATAGGCTGCTACATGCCCTCTGATTGGTTAAAAAAAATGTCTGATCATTTTATACACATTAATCTATATCATGTGTCAGACAATAGCTGTTATTACAGTTGAGCCCGCAGTCAAATATTCTTTTGTTTTTAAAAAGTATGCAAACGAGTTAGGCTCGATTTCCGCCGCTCTCTCGAGTCGGTCTTCATTCTGGCTCATTTTCTCGAACAGCGGCTGGTAATCGAGCCTACAAATGAGGCTAAATATGGGCCAATACATAGATGTTATTGAACTAGCTTGTTCGGTCCGTATTGGGAAAATATTGGTCGAGTTCTTTTTTTGCAAGTTTATGGACCGAGCCTGAAGGCGAGGTCCATAAACTTGCAAAAAAAGAACTCGACCAATATTTCCCAATACGGACCGAACAAGCTACAATAGTTCAATAAAGTTTTTATTATAATGGATTTTTTTAAAAATTGCTGATAAATTAATGCAGCCATTCTCGGCTAACGCGCGCGCCAAAGCTAAGCATATTCTTGCATTTTTCAGGCCACTTTGCAAAAAGTTGAACCAAAATTGTCCGCCAGACATAAGGAAAAATGTTTCTAATTAATA
The DNA here is from genome assembly GCA_029204205.1 of Desmophyllum pertusum. Lineage (NCBI taxonomy): Eukaryota > Metazoa > Cnidaria > Anthozoa > Scleractinia > Caryophylliidae > Desmophyllum > Desmophyllum pertusum. The sequence goes on from MU825878.1 coordinate 482,517, forward strand.
TAAAACTGTTTTCTTTTGTTCAATGTTTCATAAAAGGAATTCAGGGAAATGAGTTCGTGAGCGGTCCATCTTAACGGTCCGTATTGCAAAATTCGGACTGCTCAGGGAACCAATCAGAATGCTCCTTTTCGTTGTGGACCAGTTTGCCATATAATAAAATGCCAGATTGACCCTTTCGCCTCGTTTGCATGTCAAATGGCAAACAATACCAGATTGACCCTTTCGCCTCGTTTGCATGTCAAACTGCTGACATCTGTAATAACTGCTATTCCAGCAGTGCCCATCCGCCCTCGGGCACTAACTTTACTTTCAACTTTCATTAGTATTTTTTTAAATCAAAGGTCCTATGAACTGACTCGTGAATGAATAAATTAATATGCATAAATTAATAGCATGATTTAAGTTTACAGCACATCAACCGAGCGAGTGAAATTTGTTCACCAAATGCTATAACCCATTCATTGCTTTGACGGTCACAAGTTGAAAATGGCAAATTATTCATCACGGTGGAGACAATTAAGCTAGCTGTTCAAATTCCCCACATGTCCAGTCAGGCACTAGGGGTGGTGAATGGTCTTTGAAAAAATATGGGTCGCCAAAATTTTAGTCAAATTTCATGGGTCTCGCAGTCTCGTTTTTTGAGCGGTTCTGTATGTCTCGCAGTCTCGATTTTTTTGCAAAGCCGTTTTGGAGTCTCGAACTTGGTCTCGCAATCTAAAAACTCAAAAAGTCTCGGTCTCGCAGAGAAAAACACTAGTCTCACCATCTCGCACTGCACCCCAGGGCCCAAGTTTAAAATCACGCAAAGAGTCAAGACACAGAAATATAAAATTAATATTATTTTGTCTTTTATATAAGCCAGTGAACAGACATGAAATGGTCAATATTTGTGGAAATGGCCGGGGGGGGGGGGGGGGGGGATGGGTACTGCTGGAATTGACTGACACATAAAGCATAATATTGGGCCTCTTTACACTAGGCACTTAAGTAAAACTTAAGAGCTCCTAAGTTTACTTAGCCAAAAAATTGTGTGTGAAGGCCTAAGTAAAAACTGAATGCACTTGACTTAGCATCTCATTAAAGTCGGCAAATTGAAAGGATTCAAGTAAGACTTGAGGTACTGCAAAACCATCCTTATTGAAACTCAAGTCTACTTATCGCATCAACATGCCAATCATGCCAATTAACTGCATATTTATGATACACGAATATACATGTTCGTTGCTAAATCTTGCGTTCAAAATTGTAAAATTCACTTTCTTATCGTCTGTCTCAGTTCTGCAATGGATAGACTGAGAAATATTTTAGCAGTCATTGCTATGTATTTTATTTTAGAACTGCGCCGGCATACCCTGGGCCCAGAGGTTTTCTTTGTTGTCTCACTCAGTCGACAAATTCTTTGTCGAAATTTGGAAATTGTAAGAGAAGAAGCGCATTAAGCTTTTGCGAGTATTTTCTGTTATATTTCTTATAATGAACTGGACTGAATCTAGAGGATCCATCTCTTGACCGGTTATTTTCGTCCGTAGTATGGGGCTACGGGCTAAGTAGAGTGAAATGTTTTCAAACCATTCGAGGAACATTCCAAGTCGCTGTCTATAAATAATTTTTATAACGCCGTATCCGATTCTCGTGGACATACAATACTGCCGATAATTATAAGAACATAAGAAATATGCTACAAACTGTAATATTAGCGGTTCTTGTAGCCCGTCGAGCGACATTTAACTCTTTACAACAACTACCTAGCTACAACGATGTTTGAGACGCACCGACGCTGCGCAATGTCGAAGTCGACTTGAGTTTCAACTTTAGTATCTGCATTACTTATGTGTGAAGAGCTAAGTAAGAAAATCTTACTTTACTTGAGAGTTTGTTAAGTTTACTTGAGATCTAGTGTAAAGACTACCATAATTATAAAGAAGCTACTGACTGACCAGTTATTTGAGAACACTTGAGAAATGTAGATAACACTTGCCTGTGACTGTAAGTTTTCTAATTTCTCATGTGTTCTCAAATTCCCATTATTAACAGTATCAGTCAATAATTTATGTCAGTTGTTGATACCACCTGAGAGTTGAGACCACCTGAGAGTTGGTTCACCACATGTCACCCAGTGTTGATTGAGAGCCACCGATAATCCACTGACGCATTAGTGATTACTGACAATAAATGATGCTTAGCTACTGAGTATTCTTTGAATATATGTCTACATCCATTATCTGTTCTGAGAAATAAGAAATTTAATAACTGACAGTAACTGAATACAGTTACTTTCATTAAATTTTATTACTATACACATGATGCTTTTAACATTGCTGATCCTAGCAGTATACAGGATGCGTGTCACATATGAACCTAGTATATGACTGCTCACTACATGAGAAACTCCATAGCTCAGTGGTTAGGGGCGGACCATTGGGTGATTTTGAAAAAAGATATCCTGCAAGCACACTTGTAAGAAAAAAAGTGCAAGGCACTACCTGATAGGCTGACACATGCAACTTCAGAAAAAAATATAATGCACACACATGCCCCGAGAAAAAAATTTATTGGGTGATTATTTGAGGGGGGTGGGGAGATTAATTGAGGGGGGCCATTATTTCAAATATTACTGGTCTTGCTGGAACTGGAAGTTGTGCCCTATGCGGAGCTGGTTATCAGAAATCAAAGCTTGTTTTCTATCCAAGGTGTCAATTTTTAACTTGACAGGGAACAGGTGAATATTGAAGTCGGTCATTAACAATGTTGAAGTTGTACTGTAGAAAGGGAAAGACGAGTGTTGCAATAATAGGCCAAAAAAAAATAGTAAAATTTACCCGAAACAAGATCGAAAAGTTGTCTTGCTACAGTAAATGTGTCTAGACTGTGTAAGATTGCTTTGTTTTATGTTTCAGTCAAAAGACCTGTCTGACAGCATTTTGAACATCAAACATCGGGACATCTTTGATCACCTTCCACCTCTGAGTGCTCCACAGGTAATTTATAAACATGTATTAATTTATGCTTGTTTTATTATTTTATGGTAATTGCCAACGAGGCAGCTGAGCCAGAGCTCAGCTGCCGAGGCGGCCATTCATAAATTGTATTTGGCATGAAATTCTCAAATTCTCCGTGAGTTCGTTTTCCATATTTGGGTGTAAGTAATACCCCATATTTGGGTGTAAGTTAATATTTAATAACAGTGTCGTTTTCGTGAGGGCCGCGGGTACAGGTGAGTAAGGTTAATATTTCTTCATTGAAAGGGCTTTTAGTCACCTTAATTCACTGTGTAAATTGTGAGCAACAGGTGATCAAGGAATAGGGTTATACGCACAAATTTTGGTCAGTTCCCTCCTCGATTTAGAGCCAGCGTGTTCGCTTCTCGATTCCGAATTAGTGTGTTCGCTTCATCAAATAAACTGGGGCTTTCATGTTGTCTGTAATATTTACAATGTAATGCCGGTCAGATTTAATAATTAAGAACGTTATGTTTCATGATCATCTATTTTGAAGCTTTCTATCAATAATTATTATTATTCGCTCCTCTGTGTCGTTGGCACTTTAGTGGTAACTATAACTAGTTTATGCTTTTATCTAATATATTAAGCTAAATGAATAGCAGATCTCTTACAACCTGGAATCGTATCATTTACTGTTTATAAATATAGCTTCAATATGTAGCAATCCCGGACATAACAGTATCAAGGAGATGCAAAGAATTACTCTGGGTTACAGACGTATGAAATTCATGATTTTTGGTATTTTGGGGGGACAAATGCTTTACTTGCAGATATTTTTTTGGGTAAGCTGTGTTCTAAGAGCTTTTTCTATGAATTAACAACTTTTACAAACTTTGATATGGAATATTTTGAGGGGTTTGAAAAAGTTTTGGTCTTTTGGGAGGTTTTTATGTATCATATATTTTTTTGTGAGGGAGGGGGTGTTAAATCATGGCTTCATTCACACCTCCATCCCCATGGTATATATAATTTTTGTACCCCCCAGGGCTGCAATAGTAATTATGCAAGGTAGTGACTTAAATCATAATAATATTGGAAATAATTCCAATTAAAATTTGGATAACTGTTAATTTTAAACCATAAATTAAAATGAATGAACAGTAAGAAACTTTACCCGGTCCACGAATATTTTATACTGTATTTTTTATATTTACCTGTAGCCTGCCTACAGTGAAAGACCAAAGATTGTAGAGTATGCAGCTTACACTCAGGCATCACCAACCAAAGAGAAAAGCCATTATAGACATACAAGGTGGGTGGCAGCTCAATTTTTATCTGGTCAAGTCTTCACTAGCCTTTAGCTAGTGGCCCACACTGCCGGAACTTATCCCGGTTTCAGTAGTATTAATAATAAATGATTGTTGTACAGAATCCATACCATAAAAACAATACATCAAATTTATTTTATCTTCATGTAATCTGTTTTGTAGTGATGCTGTGGCTAACAACTACACACCAACAGCTCAGAGTCTGACAACAAAGTTAATTTATAAAAGACAAGGCAAGACATCTGGCCCTGGTAAGCTGAACTGCCGTATGACTCTATTTAGTGCCCTCCAAGTTCCAATAAGTACCCCCTCAATATATTTAACTCCCCGAAATCGATAAACTGTGAACAGTCCCTCTATTTTTTGCGCTGAAATCATCGCACCATCACGTTCGATCATGGTGCCGCCATCTTGGATAATTTTTTATTTGGCGAGCAAAATCTGGGGAGAGGACAAAAAAGATGGCGGCTCCACAATTAAATGTGATGGTGCAACGATTACAGCACAGAAAATATACAGAGGGACTGTCCAGCTCCCCTAAGCTATATAGGTATGTGCTGCCCCAAAGGGTATAGTTTTTGAGCCGTTTTGGTCTAAAATAGGGTATAGAATTTTGAACATTTTGGTATGTTTTGCCTCCTTGTCTGAAGTAGGGTATATATTTTTGCCTTTTGGCTTGGAAAGGAGGACAGGTCTGAAATTGGGTAGTGAAAATCACATATTTTGGTCTGAAAATGGGTAAGGGTTTAAATAAGCGGGCAGCAGACCCCCAAAACAAATGTCAAGGAGTACTCCCCAGCTGGTAGATTATGTGACTCTTTTCTCTTCTTTTTATTTCCTTTTATTTTGTAGTTGCCAAGAAGATAAGTCCCAGAAAGCAACACAGTCCTCCTGGAAATGTCATTGAAGAGAAGATTCAACCTCTTTATGGCGGCAGATCCTTATCACCATCTTCTGGATACTCAAAAGGAAAGGGTAACTTGGTAACCCAGGGAGTGCCCAGGATGGGTCTTATTAAGGGGCACATAAGTCCACCTCTTGTGGGCTCACCTACAAAATTTTCACCCAGAATGAACAGGATATGTCCGCAGCAGAGAGAATAATTGATGTTGACGCAAGTCCTCTGTCAAGTTCCAAACCACCAAGAGTTAAAAGACCTCAGTCTGCGGAACAGTTTGTTAAATCAAATAGCCGTTCTCCTAGTCCACAGAGTAGCAGCTCGCAGCATAATGGAGACTCTATGTCAGAATCTCCAGACTATAAAAAGGCAAAAGTTGCTTGGGGAGGGCAAGGCAGGGTGAATGAGCCAAGCAGGATTGAAACAATTGAAACAATGTCAAATGGCCATACAGAACCGGAAATCCATGATCTTGGGGAAGTTATACTCTAACAAATTCACCGCGGAATATTTCGTCAGCCTCATCATTCCGAGATCACGACGAGGAGACGCTGTCTGTTTTAAATATCAGTTTCCCTCCATCAACAACTCCTACATTTGGACTTTCCCGCGCTGTCTCTCCACCTGAATCACAGCTAGAGAGGTACAGCAGCCTCGTGGAGAGGGCCATTCTTGCTCACATGGTGGCACCACTGTCCAAGGAATGGAAGAGGAACACACATGATTTTCTTCCAAAATCCTTAAAACAGGATTTTAAAGAAACATTGGATGAGCTTGACAAGGTATTTTATTATTCACAGGCTCTAAGTGTAGCATTTTCTTTTATTATTTCAGTATTTTCTGTTATTATATCGCTGGCTCCTTGAGCTGTCAAGATGAAGCAAATTCTGTGCTGTGATTGGCTACCCGTGCAGTCAAGATGGAGCCATCTTGACCGCTCAGGATGTCCTGCCGTGTTCCCGCAAAAACGTTTTACTGACGCTGGTTCAAGAAGCTTTTCGTTTGTAATTTGTACGAACAAAAAATATTTCCGAGAGAACCCAAATGTTTTTTGTCTCTTTCTATCGATAGAGTTCAAAAATAAAGAAATAGAAAGAAAACAAAGAAAACAAGAATTTTGATGAGGAGTTCATGAATTTATTTTGCAACAAAAACTGGCCAAATAATAAATCCTTTAGTTTATTGGTCAAGCTTGTTCGTCCAAGATGGCGGGATATTGACCTTGTTCTTTTTTTGTGTGTTTATGGACCTCGACTTTGTCTCGGTCCATAAAATATACTTGGCCAATATCCCGCCTGACCCACCATCTTGACCTCACGCTTGGCCAATAACCCATATATTATTGTTACTTATTCTGTTGACTTGTTAAAAGTTATTACTGGCATATGATATTTCCAGGAAATGGAGACAGAATACAGTCGAAGTGTGAAGCAGAGTATTCTGGATTATGTACTTTTGGATCCTGCAGAACAAAGAAGACTTGGACTTCATATGCCGCAACCAGTGAGCATTACCTGTGTAGCAGGCACTGGAGTAATGAAGCTCGAGTTGGAGGGGCGCGCACAAGAGGAAGAAAACATGTGAGGCGCGAAATGTGAGAGAGCTCTTTCTCTCCTTCCTCGCACATCTCTTCTCTTACGCGTGTCCCTAAAAACTTGCGCTCTTCCACTGAGCCCCTGCTACAGGCTATTTAATTTAGTCATTTAGAATTGTACTTTTAGTGGTTAAATTATTGTACCGTACAAACTTTTCTGTACACCACACTTAGCTTTATTGGAATCTGCTGTTAGATTTTGTTGTTTTCATTGCGACATGTGGCAGTTAAATAAAATGTTGGCTTACTCATTGAATAAAGGACCTTGTTCAGGGCCCGGGGGGTGGGGGGGGGGGGGGACTTCGATATAAAAGTGGCGGGGGTGCTCGTCGTACCTTTTAGGGGTTAAAATTCATGATTTGGTACCGCTTAGGGTGTAAAATCTAAATTGACCACCCTTAGAGTTAACGCGGTACCTTTTAGAGTTGCTGAGCCGGAAAAAATATGACAGGAACTATTTTGTCAATCAACTGATTTTTATTCTTGTCTCATTCATGAACCACTTAAAATGTTTACGAGTAGATCGTATTCGAAGGAATCGTCTTTATCACTATTAAAGAATGTTATATTGTCAGTTAATGTGTTGTTTTAGAATTGGTACCTCTTAGGGGTGAAAATGAATTGGGGCCACGCCCGCAAAAAAAAATTTGGTCCCTTTTAGGGGTTCTTTTCAAAATTTCCGACGAGCACCCCCGACCCCTTTTATATGGGAGTCCCCCCCCCCCTCCGGGGTTCAGGGATTATTGTCCAAGGTGGTAGCTGGTTGGGAAATAAAATGCAATAAAATAAAACAAAATGAATAGAAAAAGATGGAATAAAATAGAACAAAATGGAATAAAATGTAACAAAATGACAAAATAAAACCAAATGGAATAAAATAGAACACAATGGAATGAAATGAAAAAAATAAAACACAATGAGATGGAATAAAGTAGAATAAACTGGAATAAAATGTAACAAAATGAATGAAATGAAAAAAAAGAGACAAAATGAAATGGAATAAAATAGAAGAATGAAACAAAATGGATTAAAATGAAACAAAAGGAATGAAATGAATGAAAATGGAATGGAATGAATGAAAATGGAAGCAAACACAATCTGTACGTATGTGTACTATTATTAAAATGCATCATAAACAAACAAAAAACAAACATAGAAAGCTTGATTGCAAAGTGAAACCGCACTGAAATATTTTTACACAGCCATCTTTATCTTTCAGGTAATTTATCCTGCTGGAAGAGATAGTTTTCCGTGGCATGTTTCAGTTCTTACCTGCCGGGACTACCTGGAGAAAAACCTGTTTGTAACCCATGTCATCCTAAGAGAACTTTTGTTCCTCTGGGAATCACAGTAAGTTCAATGCGTAAAAGAGTTTGTAATCTGGAATAACACAATTTCAACAAAGAGGTACCCTGGTTAAATAATTCCACTGCATCATTTGGGTTTGAAAGCTTAATTGCTGTCAATTTAATTGATGGGTGTTACAAAAAGAGCTGCAAGAAAGTGATTCTGTTGGAACCTGCTGGCATGAAGGGGGTTGTATCAAAGGTCAAACAATAGCAAGGCAGGTCTTGAGGTGGTATGCAGGTCTGTAAAGGTGGTCAGAGGTCATATATTGACCCTTAAAATGTTTTCCTCTTCAAGAAGAACAAGCCCAGTAGGCTTGAATTGATTGCTACCTGTTAGGGATTTCTTTCAAAATTTCTGACAGTCATCCTTGTCACTTCTAAATGTATATGGCTCAGTGTCTCTCTGCACCCAGGAGTATAAATGTGTGCCAGCAAACCTGATAAGATACTGGGGGGTAACCTGTGATGGACTAGCATCCCATCCAGGGGGAGTAGCAATACTCTTAGTCGCACGATGCTAGTGAAATCTGGATAAGCTCCTGAGTGGTGCCAGAGTGTAGAGTTTACCTTAGACAGTTTAAGTGCTAATCAAAACTATATAACAAAATTCTCAAATCTGATTGGTTATCAGCAGGCCCAATTTGAGCACTTGTCTCTGTTTGATTGCAGTTATTCAGACTTAAGATTAATCGACATTCCCAGTCTGAAGGATTCTCTTCCTCTAACAATAATTGAGCTCAGGAAAAATGCTCACAAAGCAACTCAGCAAGGAGTGCGACGACTGTTAGAGACATGGATCCCGTCCTGTGTGAAGATTATCAGTGACACAAGAGACGACATTGAACTGTGGATGCCTGAAGATGAGGTAATCAAGTACTGTATTTCCTCGTTTAATAGCCGGGGGCAATTATTTCTTTTTTGCTCCAAAAGGGGGCAATTATTGAAGTTGGGGCGATTAATCAAGGGGGGTGATTATTTCAAATATTGCTCACTGGAAGTTGTGCCCTTTGCAGAGGTTATCAGAAAGAGAACCCTTAAGAAAATGGACGTGGGAGCTCCAAGAAATAAAGGGAAAAGTCAAATACATGAACATCACTGTAGAGGGTGAGGGTGATTATTCGAGGGAGCAATTAATAGAGGGACGGCTATTATTCGAGGTACTAAGAGTTGCCAATATCTAATTTCATTGTCACCACATACTAACCTTAAGCTACACTCCTGGTCAAAAATCCTTGAAACACTTCACCCTGCACCCTGTACCCCCCCCCCCCCCCCCGCTCCCCTGTACAATGTTGTGGATCTACCAACATTGTAATTAATGTAAAGGGTGCGGGGTGCCAAAATAGGGAAGTGTTTCAAATATTGTAGACCGCCATCATCTCCCACAAAGCTTGTACAACATTACACATTTTTAATCAAGTAATTTTTTGCATGTTTTAGGAATCAAGAGTGAACAAGATGGATCATTTCTTCTGTTCAGTTGCCTCCCTGATGTCGCTCAATCTTCGCAGTGCTGTGTATTCTTCCATTGATGACCTTGTACAGTTTATTGAGATGTACAAACTTGGTAATGATTTTACTGGACCATTTGAAAGAAGTCTTCCCATACTACCACAGCCAATTGTACTCACAGTGGTAAGCCTGTTGCTCTAAAATAACGGATAAGTCCTTTAGCAGTCATAACTACATGCAACAGAGAGGGGGGGGGGGGGGGGGGGGAGGTACTCAACGTAAGTTTCGCACTTCCCCTACTCTGTTTATGACATGAATTTAAAAAGGTAGGTGTTTATATGAGCATTTGATTCCTGACAGTGATCTGTTGTCGACATTGATATCGTTTTTGCCGGATGCAAAGTTGGACGGCAGCCAGGCCTGCAGAAAATGTCGGGGGAAATATTTCCTGGTACCTGAAGGGCACCCATGTACCCTGTTTATGACAGCGTCAAGTCAAATACCCATATCTGTTTATGAATCTACATGTACATCGAAAACCCATACCCTATTGGGCGGCACATCCCTATATAGGCTATATATGGGAGTACCCCCTCTCTCCCCCGGGATTATTGTACTATGCCATTTGGATTTGCTTTTGCATGCTATCTAAACGAACAGCATAACTTAACAAGTTAGCATCTGATAATCAAGCAATGCAATATCGTTTTTATTATTAGTAAATAATTTACTAATAATTGGAGATTTCTTGTGGGTTTACATGTACTTGTAGGTTCCTGACGTGGATCAAGTGACAGTTGGTTTTGAGCCAAATTTCTCAGATGTGACTGAAACAATTCATGAAATCATTGAGCACATGGTGAAAAGTGTGCAAGGCTTCCAATGTGTTGAACACAAGCTGTTCTATGAAGATGAAGGTCTAAAGAAGCGCCACATCAGCAGTGTACAGCTTGATGAAGAGAGAGTTCTGGCAGCCAAGGCCAGAGTAGCTGATGTGGTGGAGAAAAACAGTGCTGGGCCTCTCAAGTAAGTCACGGCATTGTAATATGATCATTTTGGCCATACAATAAGTTAATCTATTTTCTAGTGGCCAGAAGAAGAAGAAAAAAAAGAAATAGCTTGGCTTCTTGATGCACCTGATCATGAGATACAAATGATGTAAAATGAAATAAAAACAACAACAACCAAAAAAAAAAAAAGAAAGAAAGAAAGAAAGAAACAATGCTGCATCGAGGGGGGGGGGGGGGGGGGGGGGGGGGGGGGGAGGATACTCAGGTATATTAGTGATGAGAAGGTGCAAATGAGGCCAAATTTTTACACCCAAAAAGTCCCATTAGGCTAAAACTAGATCCAAACACATCCAACAGCCCAGAAAATAACCCTTGTTTTTCAAGTAGAAAAAAGTCCCTCCCAAAATTTTCTACCCTAAAAGTCCCCAGATCGCTAATTTCAAACCCCAATTGAAAGGCCTTTGCACCTCCTCGTCACTAATATACATGAGTTTTCCACCTGGGGGACTAGCAACCCATACTCCCATGTAGCACTGATGAGCCATCTGCAGGCTCCTCTATATCCCTTAGGATTGGAACAGGCCTCAACATCGATCAGCAGTAGTGGATATGTTGTTACATGTATATCTGAGTTTTACTAACTGTTGCTTTTTTTTGCTTGTCAAGATTCCGATCAGTTTATGAACCACTGCAGTACTTACTAACAAAAGAGTCTGACGTAAAGACAATGAGGTTCATAGCTACTGATCGTCACCTTCTGGAGTATGGAAGAGAGTTACAAAAGGTTTATGACCTTTCAAAAATGGCTGCCTCCATGGACATGTTCATTCCTATGGAATTGTTTGTGTTGGATTGCACCAACATCAAAGAGGTACAAACACTAGAAAATATTAATTATTATAATTTAGTCACCAAAATTCACGGGTAGTCTAACTTTTGCAATCAAATAAATGAAAAACTTATCTAAAAGGACTGTAAGTAGATTGATTACACGACTAAGACAGTTGAGAGGGCCAATAATTAAAATCAGCCAATCAGAATGCTTTATTGCTGGTGCAGCTCTTTCACAGCTCTTTGACTTTCATAAAGTCATGTAATAAATATCTTATTAACCAGGTTTTCTCAGGACTGTACTTGGAGAACATCAGCCCTTGGTCTTTTCTGTATGGACCTCGCTGCAGTCGATCTGAACTGTCAAGACCTAGGGCCGATATTCTCCCAGTTCGGCTCTTGCGTTTCGTTAATAAGATATATGTAATTCAAAGCTATAATGTGGCTAGAGTTATATTGTACTATTAAAAAAAAAACTGGCGCTGGTCCATGATGATTGAAATTAGCATTCTGATTGGTTACATGGGCAGTACAAATGTTGCAATATGATCGGGACTGCTAGCTGAGATGGACCTCATCTTAGTTCAAAGGTGCACTGAACAAACCATGGGATTATTGAGTCAAGGCATTGTTTATTTGTATGAATCTGGCTTGGTATGGCATTTGAACCATTCATGTTGACTGGGAACACTGATGCATTTCTTACATTTCAGTTTCTTGTGTTGCGTGGTGACGATCTAGTGAGCTTGATGACGTCAAAGTTGACCAGGAAGAGTTTTGATTTCAATCGCTCCATCTGCCATCAGTATGATTACATTGTTAATCGTATAACGTCATCATCAAAGACCACTGATGATCTTGTTGACCTGGAAAAGTATATTGACAACTTGAGAAGTGGACCGTTGGTTCATTTGAAGGTAGGATTTAACATGATACCATAATGGCTGTTTAAGATATGAGAGTTTGTAGATGCCCAAGATTACAGTGTTAATTTGTCATCTTCTGAGGACTTGGATTAAAGTTCTTTGGATACTGCTGATAACACCAAGAGAGGTTGATCTAAGAGAAGGATTCCCCGTGCTCCATGATAATTTTTTTGAAATATATTAATAGTTTCACGCCATGCTGTGAAAGTTATTTTTATCTCCTTCTGATCGAGGCTCTGACATCACATTACTTGAACTGACCAATCAGGTAGCGCTCTTAAAATCAGTCAGCTATGAAATAGACCATGTATAGGGGAATGCTTCTCTTAGATCATCCTCTCTTGATGTTTGATTGATGTAATGTATTCTCTTTTGGTTTGTTCACATCAGACGGAGCTGGAGGAAGCAGCAGATCTTATTCTGTTTCTGATGGATCACACGTTCTTAGCTGGTGATCATTTAGCTCTCAATGAAACTACATTCACTTGGCCTGACCGCATCATGCCCATCATTAAAATGAGGTAAGTTGTTGGCCTCAGAGGGAAACGCAGTGGCCTAATTGGTTAGTGCGTTGGAGTCCAGATCGAGTGGTCTGGGTTCGAGCGCTGGCCAAGGTTATTGCGTTGTGTTCTTGGGAAAGACACTTTACTCTGACTCACAGTGCCTCTCCACCCAGGAGTATAAATGGGTACCGGCGACAGAATGCTGGGGGTAACCTGCGATGGACTAGCATCCCATCCAGGGGGAGTAGCAATACACCTAGTCAGCCTCATGGTACAGAAACCAGGGTACTTAAGCTCTGGCAGTGTGGGCCAGTTTGGCCCGAGTGGCCTTACCTAAGTTGTTGGCCTAAAAAAATCAATCAAAATAAATTTAGTACATAAAGTGTGCGATCACTGTGAATGTGCTAAAATGACTTATAACGAACACATTTTCCCAGTCCCTTGGCAGTTGGTTATATCGGGGTTCCACTGTAATGTGTTGTGTATTTTGTGTGTTATCCAGTGAAAATCGCATCACTCGAGAGCACGATACCGCCATGAACAAGCTGTTTGATTGGCTAGCGAGGTTTGAGATGCAGTTGAATGAAACTCTCCAGAGTGTGAAAGAATTCTACACCAAAGACAGAGTATCCGAGGCGAAAAATTATCTGGTGCAGCTGGATGAACTCAAACATAAAGTGCAAGAATTTCTTGAAGAGGTACTTTGACTTGACTTAACCCTTTCACTCCCAAGAGTGTCAAAGCTCAAACTTAAAAAAAAAAGTCAAATTTCATTTTGTAAGATATGGAAAAACAAACAGTACCACATTACAGCACTGCTCATAAGCTTTTCATTTGAATGGTCATACATGCACCAGGGTTTTATCCACAGACTTAAAGGTTAGAAACACAATTGGACTTGATGCTTGCTTCAGGAAGTGAAAAGGTTAAACAAAAAGTCATCAATAGTATTTGAATCTCCTCTCCAAGAATTGCAGAATGAGCCCGTGGTTTTCAGCCTAGCTGGGCGGTTGCTAAGCAACGTGACATATTGTGACGATGTCAAGCTTTCGGAGTATTTGTGCTATGCTCTATGATTGGTTTTAAAATCCTGCGCCATTTACTCAACAACAACCAATACTCAACCTGGTCTTACGCGTTTTTCCCGTGCTTGGCGCCGGTCACATGTATTTGCTTCGAGTTCTCATTTTTTTTGCTGTTTACGTTTGTTGTGATTACTTTGGTTTTGGTTTAACGATACTCAAGTGAAAACTGCTCTAGTACCGGTACCTTACGCCGGGCTTACGTCAGCAGAAAATTAGAATGTAAAACATACTAATTAATCTCTTTTTATCCTACTACAGAGAAAGAGGATCAACAAAGAGGAAGTTCTACTTGGTTGTGAGGTATACAGTGCATTTCCTCAAATCCAAGAGATCATTGATGCCAAGGAACCTTTTGACAAGTTGTGGCGAGCATTGGTGACTTTTCATGACAAGCAGGAAGCGTGGCTGGCTGGGCCGATTTTAAAATTAAACGCGGAAGAGATTGAAGAAGAGGTATTTATAAAAAAGTAACTTATATAAAACTTAAAGGGGCTATGTCACGCTATTTTCAGCAATTATTTTACACACAAACTAAAAATAGATTAAAACCACTAAATAATGGTTTCAAACCATAGACAAACATGAAACGAATACTAGGAAGCTGCAAAGAAGTGTGGATGGTCAAAATTGGACAAGATTGAAACGGATTGCAGGGCTGCAAATATATATATTTTTCTTGAAAGGACACGTGTCTGACTTAGTCACCATTTTGGTCGGACAAAACAAAAATGAGGTCGGACATCATATTACAGTACTGCTCGATAAGCGAACCTGCTAATCTAATACGTTGTTATCGCAGAGTAAACTACATGTAGTTTGCATTTAGAATAAAATGCGTCAGCGTTTGCGTTGGAAGGCCAAAAAAGTTGTCCGGACATTATGTCCGACCACAGTTGGGATTTCATCGGACATTGGCAAATTTTGGTTGGCCATTGTCCGATGACCGACTGTTATTTGCAGCCCTGGATTGTGAAAAGGTTAACTTCAAAAACGACGGCTCAACGTTTTTCAAGTTAAAGTCCATTTGTATGAAACAAGTGGTAAATAATGCTTAGAGATCATCTGTGTTTGTTATGTAAGCGAGATTCCATCTTTGAATTAATATTTCATTCACATGTTTGAGTTTAGAGCTCGTAAAAAATAATACATGGAAGAATAGCAAAATATAGCGTGACATAGCCCCTTTAAGTGTAGATGGTTTTCACAATCTCTGCTGTCACTGTGGAAATGAAGACTGAAACTTGGTATGTGTTATCCGCCTCAGCCTTTGGCTTTGGCAGATAACACAATCCTTGGCCTTGATAATTGTCGCTATCATGCGAAAACCGGCATATGCCTTGCTTTAGCTGTTTCTCTTTGTCTCTCGCAGGTTTCAGAGCTTTGGAGAACAAGTTACAAGTTAACAAAAGAGTTTGCTCACCCTGAGTTCCGAGGCCCTCTCAGAGTGGCATCTACAACTAAAGCAAGACTGGAAAACTTCAAGATTAACATGCCTTTGATCAATGCCTTGTGTACCCCTGGAATTAAGGCCAGGCATTGGGAAGCAATGAGTGTTAAGGTACAGCAGCGAATTAACAATAATATAAGATGAGGTTAAGCAAAATATTGTGATTTGTCAGTGGCGAGCACATCAATTATTTGCCGATACCGAAGGCAGAGGCAAATAATTGATCTGCGAGACACTAACAAATCACCATGTTGTGCATTAACTGAGTTCAATAATCGTTTTATCATTTGACCAGAAGCTTCCTTTTCACAATAATTATAATAATTAATAATAATTAAGTTTGTTGGAAGTGTGGCTTCTGAGTATTTACTTTAGCAAGGCAGCGCAGTATTTCCTCTCAGGTGAAAAATTTATGCGCTATTTTTCACGCCGCTCAACACTAACTAAACGTCTGGAACAGGCTATGGACTTAAATGTTTCATTTACAAAACAGATTGGTTTCAACATTGCTCCGAAAGAAGACACCACTCTGAATGAGATGCTGGTTCTTGGACTCGACAAGTTCGTAGAGGACTTAACTGAGATCAGTGGGAGAGCAGCGAAAGAGTTCTCATTGGAAAAGGTGCGTAGCTACTGTATGTTAGTCTGCGTAGCTGGTGGTCTTGTTGGCGTTCGAAGTACAAATTTGACCGCGGAGCCTTTGCCGCTTGCTTTCGCGGCTTCGTCGCTTACGCATTTTTACTTTGTGCGACAACAAGACCGCCAGCTACGCAGGCTACTGTATGTCTTTGATGTGCTATCAAGTGTAATTTCCACACTGGACGTTTCTTGGCTTAGGGCCTATTTACATGGAGAAAAGTTGTATCTGGTAGGAGGGTTAACCCCCCCCCCCCTCCCCCCCCCATCCCCCACCCGAGTCATCACTTACCAAGCGTTTATATGAAAAAATTGCCCCTGCTGACCGAGCCAAAACTTGGCCCTCTCGGGTTCGCGCATGCTCTATTATGTCCCGACTTGTCCCTGGTAGACGAGGCAAAAATAGGGTCACCCTACCTTCAAAGTGAGTAGCCCTTCACCCAAGGTCACCCTGCCCCCCCGAGCCAACTCTCTAGCCCAGGGTAGGGGGTGGCCACTTAATAGGGGTTCGACTGTATAACAAAACGTCTTCACTATCTGTCTTTCTCCAATCAGGCTTTGAGCAGAATGAAAGCAGAATGGAAGGATATTGAGTTTGTGTTTGTTCAATACAAAGACACTGGAATAAGTATCCTGTCAGCTGTGGATGATCTACAGGTGAGCCAGCTCAGTGATTTGTTTGTATTAGCCCTCTAGAAAGGTCAAGATACGTTGCTTATTGACTGAGAAGGAGGGCTGTATGAACAACCTTTATCTTGATATCATTGATTACATACAGGCAGGCTGCTCGAGCCAGACAGGGAAATCTGGGGGGGGGGGGGGGGGTAGTTTGAGTAGGGGTGTACCACCCAGGCTGTCAAAGCCTGAGCCTGTTTATAACAAAAGCTATTTACGGGGTAGATGTTTATTTGAACATTTCATTCCTGATAGTGATCTGTTGTCGACATTGATTTCTTTTTGTTGAATGCAAGGTCGGACAGCAGCTGGGCCTGCAGAAAATGTCGGGGGAAATATTTCCTGGTAACTGAAGGGCACCCATGTACCCTGTATATGACAGCATCGAGTCAAAAGCCTATACCCTGTTTATGAATATAGGTCGAAAACCCATACCCTGTTAGGCGGCACATCCTGATATAGGCTATATATGGGAGTACCCCCCTCCCTACCTGCGAAAATCTATGCATCTTTCAGTTTCTATGATGGCCTCTCTGCGTCAAGGGTTTTGAAGGAGCAATTTTGAGGTTTGTACTAATGCAGCTGTGTTTTGTTTGACAGGTTTTACTTGATGATCATATTGTGAAGACATTGACAATGAAGGGATCTCCTTTCGTTATTCCTTTTGAAGCAGAAATGAAAGAATGGGAATCTAAATTGGTAAGTTGTAAGTTTTCTTTCAGTTTTCATTTACCGCCTTGTTCAGCTTGCTTGTCAGGTTATCTCCACTTATATTTTTCTGAGTGCTCTGAGTGTGTGGTGTTGTCACATTGATGTTAAAGGAGCAACGTCACGGTTTTTCCATCTTGAAAAATGTAGCCTAAATTTTTCAAGTTCGTCATTTGCAATCCGTCTTAATCTTCTCCATCCTTAATCATCCTTGTCCGATGATCGCCCCCGTCACTTTTATAATGGGCGTCCCCCGGACTTTTAGTTCTACGCTTTGGGAAAAAGGCGGATGTACACAGGCTAACATTAGTTGAATAAACAATTCTCTTGATTACTTCATTATTGTTCTTTGCAACTTTGCTTTAAATTAGAAATCTAGATTTTATATTTTATTGTAAGCGATAATCCCAGTGTTCACTTATGCTGTAAATATTCTATTTTCAGAACTTGATGCAAGATATTGTCGAGTCCTGGCTGAAGGTTTGTGTTCCATTCAATATCACTGATGTGTAATGTAAAGCCGGGGGGGCCAAGCAAGACCGAGAGTTACTGAGAGTTTTCTTCAAGTAATATATCAAGCACGAGAGTACTTGTTTCATCACATTTCCAAACACGAAGAAAAAAGTTGAAAATATGACATGCAGCGGAGTATTTTGACGAAATTCGTGGTGTTTGAAAATCTGATGAAACACTTTTTCGAGTGTTTGATATATCTTCTCAATCGAAACTAAAACTAAGGAGTATAGGGAGAAATAAAATTGTAATAGTCTTCTATGCTAATTACGATCAGATATCCAAACAACCAACACGGTTATGATTTCCTGTGTTTTAACTTGATGAATTATAAATTAGTAAAACTCTACTGTACACTAATGCAAATGAGACAATCTGATTGGCTGAGCTACTCGTACACTATCAGCCATTAGTGTGCAGTGGCTGGAGGTCGTGTACAAAATTGCGGTTTCTTCTCGTTTCTCCGAAGTAACGAAGTTCCGGAAGAAGATTTAGAGTTAATACTAGACAATTGTTATGATTTTTACTAAAACAATTAGTTTGAGAACACTCAGCGACTATCATCACCTCGGGCCAAATGAGAGAAAACTCTCAATGACTCTCAAGAAAATTGTGAGCAGGTTCAAATTCGTTGGAAGTGCACGAGAGCCGATGAGAGTCGCCAAGAGGACATGAGAGTTTCAGGCCAAACGAGAGCGAGAGCTTTAACTCTCGGCAACTCGCGTCCTCGTTTGGCCCAGGCTAAGAAAGAGTCAATAAGTTGGCCCTCAAAGTATTCATGCGTCTATTGCAGCTTGCATTATTGAGCGGTAATGGTTTTATAATTCCCTTACAGGTTCAAGCTTCATGGTTGTATTTGGAACCCATCTTTTCTTCGGAGGACATTCAAGCTCAAATGCCAGAGGAAGGAGAAAAATTCCGCACTGTTGACAAATACTGGTTTGTTTTAATTTATTGCATTTTATCTTCAAGTACTAATGCAGGGACTGCGAGGCATTCCGTTTTGGTTGGGGGCTAAATAGGCGCTCGTCTTCTAGGGGGTCTTAGGGCATGCTCCCCCGGAACAATTTTACGGTACCTATTTTACGGTACCTATTTTGATAAGCTAATTTTGGTTGAATATCACAGGAGGAAGATTATGACCGAATCAGTCAAGGATCCACACGCATTGGTCGTGACGTCACAGCCCCAGATGTTAGACAAACTGCAAGTCTCAGAGGTAACGCATGTTTGCCGAGACTTCTCTCTCTAACACTCGGCTTTTTTAAACCACCATTTATCCAGTAACAAGAGAGGATGATCTAAGGGAAGGATTCCCCGTGCCCCATCAAATTTTTTTGAAATCTGTTAACAGTTTCGCGTGTGAAAGTTATTTTTATTTCCTTCTGATCGAGGCTCCGACATCACGTTACTCGAACTGACCAATCAGGTAGCGCTCTTTAACGTGTCGAAGAGCAATGCCTAAATGGAGGGTAGGTGCCGATTGTGAGCAACATGGGCAAAAGGCAAATGAACATTTAGCAAAATGCAAATGAGGAGGTAACCATGGCAACCCCCGCTGGCACCTGTCACACTGATGTCTCAGTGGAGAATAAAAGGAAAAGTACTTACCAGATCCCAAAAAACTGACTAAGGACCAAGAGGTGGATGGGTGGGGCAAACAGAAGGCAAAATACCAGCTGAGGTAAATCGCACAAGCAAGCCACGATGGCAACTCTTCTCGGAAACAACTCAAACTGCGCATGCGTCAATAGATCACCCACTGGCTGGCATTCTCGTCCCCATAGGCCACGATCCTTTTGGTCAGCACCAAGAATCGAGGCTTCTGGCCGGTTCCAGCACCGGAAGTCCGAGAATTTCGGACTTCCCGTCAAATCTGACAAATCTGATTGGCTGAGAATATAGAACGAGTACTCTGCGCATGTTCAACAAATTGGTTCCGGCCAGAGGTCTCGATTCTTGGTGCTGACCAAAAGGATCGTGGCCTCAGGGGACGAGAATGACCCGCTGGCCAACAGAAGATCTCCCAGTTGACTATGATTATTGATAATCTCATTAAAATAGCTCAGCTATGGACTGATTTAAAAAAATTATCATTGGAAGAGACCCGTTTATGGGGAAATGCTTCTCTTAGATTATGCTCTCTTGCCAGTAACTAGAATACTATCAGTGACCTAATAAGTCATACTCACGAATGGAGACGTAGAGATTTGTCTGCGACGATGCAATTTTTATTCTTATTTTCTTTTTTGATATTGTTGTTTTCTCTCTCCCTTTTATCCAGAGCCTTCTTGAGGACATACAGAAAGGATTGAATGAGTATTTAGAGAAGAAACGCTTGTTTTTCCCAAGGTATTGTTTCTACCTTCCCATATCATTGTAGGGCCTTCTAATAACGGGGTATTTTTGTAAACTAACACAGTTTGATCTGTTCGGATTCTTTAGCTGAATATGTAAGTGATAGATAACTTCAGAGAATGGAATTTTATTCCCTGTATTTACAAGCTGCTATTGCCTTTCCGAAAATCCTAGCTAGACTTTTTTGGTACTCAAAAATCAATTTTTAAAATCTCCGAAACTATAAGGCATTCATTTCCCCATGTTACGAAAGTTCGAGGTGATATTTCATCAACGAAGACTTTAGTTTTCATCAAAATTAAATAAAATCAGATATTTTACCGAAACGATCCGCTGGGTGCCCCTGTCGTTTTCGAAGCGGTCCTACTCACCGGTTATTTAATAATTAGTGCCTCTCTCCACCCAGGAGTAGACAAAAATGCTGGGGAGTCCCATCCAGGGTGTAGCAATGCTCTTTGTCATTTCATGCTATGGAAACCGGAGTTAATTAAGCTCCGGCCTGATAAGCTGCTAGGCTTTAACCTCAGCTCGTAATAAATTGTCTACTTTCATTTTCTAGATTTTTCTTTCTGTCAAATGATGAACTACTGGAAATTTTATCCGAGACGAAAGACCCTCTTCGTGTTCAGCCACATCTGAAGAAGTGTTTTGAAGGGATTGCAAAGTTGGAATTTGACGAGAGGAAAGAGATCAATGCTATGATATCTGCTGAGGGAGAGGCCGTGAAGTTTGCCAAGAAAGTAGTACCTGGGCATGCGCGTGGGCTGGTAGAGAAATGGTTATTGCAGGTAAAGAAACCTTCAAGTAATATACATTAAACCCTAAACATTTTAATTTAATTTCGGTCAAAAATTTGTCAGAAAACCTGTCCGAAATTTTTAACGTCCGAAAATTTTACAGAGCTCAATAAAGGTGATTTGTTTATTGTGGATTTAGTTAGGACATAGTTAATAGAGGGCCTGTCAGGGAAATGGTTATGAAGGCCGGCAAAGTTCTTTGTTATATGTTTTTGTTCGCTATTTTGGGGGTTGACCGTGCACAAAACCTGACAAAATACAAAAGGTGGTTACGTGTGTTCAAGCAACTAACCAATAGAAACATTGCGATTACGTAATTCATGCATAGTGTATGAGCGCAAAACAAAAGATGTGCACGGTCATGGACCTTCCAACATAAATCTTGGCCTCTTTGTTTGCTCCTTTAAAGTTTGCCGGGCTTCATAACCATTTCCCTCTATTAACTATGGTTAGGAGTTTTATGCATTTTGTCAACCTTTATTTAGTTCATTTAAAGCATCTTTCCCAGCATTACAGTGTGCAAAATTTTGTCCGAAATCACAAGAAATTAGTCCGAAAATTATTCGTCCTAAATAAAACGTCCGAAATTAAACACTTCCGAAATGTTTGGGTCTTTAATGTATCAGATACGAGAGATAGACTTTGTTTCATCCGATTTCCAAACACCGAGAAGAGAGTCGAAAATACGACGCGCAGCGGAGTATTTTTGATGAAATTTGAGGTGTTTGGAAATCCGATGAAAATCTTGAGAGTTGGATATATCTTCTCAATCGCAACACTAAGAAATAAACGGCGAAATGAAATCGTAAAAATCTATGCTACCTAACCGGTGACAAAATGCTGGGGGATAACCTTGCGATGGACTACCATCCCATCCAGGGGGAGTAGCAATACTCCTAGTCGCCTTCATGCTACAGAAACTGGGATAAGCTCTGGCAGTGTGGACCAGTTTGGCCCGAGTGCGGTAGTGAGGATTTTCTGTCAAGCTTAACACATAGCATCATTTCTTTCCACTTGGTCGCCATTGTAGATTGAACAGGTGATGAAATTGAGCCTGCAAGAGGTGATGTCTGAAGCGGTTACCGCCTATCCACAGCACCCCAGGACTGAATGGGTGCTGTCTTGGCCAGGACAAGTGGTACTGGCTTCTAGTATTATTTACTGGACTATGGAAGTCACTCAGGTAAGACAAGACAAGGTGACTTTGTTAAGATAATTTAGTATAACTACAGTTGAATCCCAATAACTCGAACCTTCAAGGGGAATCGAAAAAGGTTTAAGTTAGTGGGAGGTTCGAGTTATCCAGGGTTTGAGTTATGGGGATTCAACTGTATAGCAAACCAGTGAATGGTGTTTTATGTGCTCTGATTGCCTATTAGAGCTCGTTGATCTTTGTTTTGGTCTTTACCTTTTGAAATCTTAACAAACGGTGTTCAAATGTCGTGAATTTTTGAACTGTTTTCTTGCCAATAATGTGACCCGTGATGAGACAAGAGACATAAAGCATTTTACTAGTACAGTCGAACCTCCGCTAACGGACATCTTTCGTAAGCAGACACCTCTCGTAAGTGGACACTTAGTCATGTACCCAGCTACATACAAACACTACATTTTTAACCTCCCATAAGCGGACACCTCTCTTAAGTGTCCGCTTATGGGAGGTTCGACTGTATAACTGTGATTTTTCTCTGTTATAGGCCATGCCACTGAAGGATGGTTTAGAGGATTACTACAAACAGAGCACACATCAGATAGAAGACATAGTTGAACTTGTACGAGGAAAGCTGTCCACCATGTCTCGGATCACTTTAGGAGCTCTGATTGTTATCGATGTACATGGTAAGTTGGAATTTCAACATGTGAACACGTAAGGTTTTTTATTACATATTGTTAGTTAAAAAAACACGTGAATGCCCATAGATCACTCGAACACCGTGTACTAAGGTTTCAACAGCGTAAATGTAAAATAAATACGTGTATTTGTGAATTTCCTGCGTTGAGAACGTTAGTTACATGTCTTGTGGTCACTTGTGTTGTGTGGTGGTGGACAAGCTATCCATTGGGTGTCTATGTTTTGTAGTCAGAGGTTTCCACTTTCACAGGCTCACTCACCAACCTTTCACTGTAGAAGCTATTTGTGAAATTGATCCCCAATAACTTATTTTTGGGGTGGGGTGGGTGGGGGGGCGGGGGGGCGGGGGAATAAACTTTTCGCTTCTCGTACCATGTACTCCTGGTTTCCGCCCCTTCCGTTCTGCCTCTTTGTCCTTTTCTATTGCAAAAATATTGCGCAATGTTGCGAAATTTTTTCCTATTTCTCCTGGTTCTCACCACCTTGGGAATCCCGCTTTCCCGCCATCTCTTCTTCCGCCTCCCTGAGACCTCCCTCCTCCTTTACTCCCGGGAATCTCGCCCCCTGTCTCCCCTGTCCCCCTGTCCCCTATTTTATTCCTTAGTTGATTATTTTTTTGATACTCTGTCAGTACGACTTTTGTCTGTCACCTTGGCGACCAATGTATGGATCAAGTTGTCAATCATCTGATCCGTCATTCAACCAATCAGCTTACGTGTACAGCTGTCAGTTACCAAGCAATTTGTTGATCATCTTTTTCTCTTCAGCACGTGATGTGGTAGCTAAGCTCAAGGAAGATGGCGTGACAAATCCAAACGATTTTCAGTGGATTAGTCAGTTGCGTTACTACTGGGAAACAAAGGCTGTGATTGTCAGAATGATCACAACAGCAGTCAAGTATGGGTACGAGTACCTCGGTAACAGCGGAAGACTTGTCATTACTCCGTTAACAGACAGATGCTATAGGTATGTGAAGTTGTACCCAGATTACCTCAGATGTAGACAGTCGGGGGAATAAGTACCAATAGGAGCTCGATGGGGTTCCTAGTGCCAGCAGTTTCGATATGAATCCTAACATGGAGGTTGCTAAGTAGCGTGACGTGATAATGATGAGCAGAATGTTCATAGTGCTCGTGCTGTTTTCTGATTGGATAATCAGGGTCGGAAACTTCAGCGAGGATTTGGGAGAAAATGACTGTATGTCAGCATAGTTGCCTAATCCTTGGAGACCAAGTTGAACATCCATGAGGATAGAAATCAAAGTGCCCTATGCGCATCTCGTGTAACTGGTATTTGTTTCGACAGATACTGTTCTCAGATCCGAGTGACACGCTCCAGTAAACTCATGGCTTAAAACAGTATTATGATTGCACCAAGTAATATCTCTCTTTGCTTTAGATTAGTGAAAATAGTGAAAAGCTGTATTTAAAATACCATACCTTCACCTCATTGTGTGTGACTTGTCTATGTTCACAGGACTCTGATGGGTGCTCTCCTGTTGAACCTGGGAGGTGCCCCCGAGGGGCCTGCTGGAACAGGCAAAACAGAGACTTGTAAAGATCTGGCAAAAGCTGTCGCTAAACAGGTATAGTCTTCTGGTAAAGCAACGTTTTTCGGCATTTAGTCAGTCACTCATAGCAAATCGAGCGTACAGATGTTCCCCGTGTAGCAGTTTTGAGAAAATACATCATTATAAACATACAACACACAAAAAGGGTACTTCATGGCCGAGCATCATAGTTGTGTGATCATTTGGTTCGTCACGCAATCTTTTCTCCCCAGCAAAGGATATTTTGTGATAAGCCAAGCCAGCAGGCGGGAGGCTACCATTGGTGGGATTTTTCATTTTGAGATTTATTTAACGTTTTTTTCTCTCTGGACTAACTTACAATATTAAATAGAGGATTTTTTAAATTATGAAGCTGTATTACAGTTATATTTCTTATTTGTCCGCAGTGCGTAGTTTTCAATTGCTCAGACGGGCTGGACTACAAAGCTATGGGAAAGTTCTTCAAGGGACTCGCGCAGTCAGGAGCCTGGGCCTGTTTTGATGAGTTCAACAGAATTGAGCTGGAGGTTAGTTATGTCATAGTTAGTAGAGTTATGTTAAATCTTTCCTTATTTTATTTTGATACTGTGCTATATGATTTTCTTTCTACCTGAATGCGGTTTAGGGTAAAAAGAGCACAGATTTAAAACGATGACCCACGAGAGACCAGTAACCAGTGTAGATATAGCAATGCTGATACATCCAAGTTCTGGATGAGAATGTAGCATGTAAAATGTGACTTGTGTTATTAGTGATGATGATTATATAAAATACAGTCGAAGCTCTCTGAGCGGACACTCTCGTAAGCGGACAGCTCTACTTACGGCCGCCTTGACAAAAACCCCGTTTGAACTCTAGCTCATACAAACTCTGTATTTACACATTCCCGTAAGCGGCCAGCTCCAGTTACGAACACTGTTTTTTTGCTTCCCGATGGTGTCCACTTACGGGAACGTCGACTGTAATTCGTATATGTGAACTGCGCTGGAAAGCACGGAAGAGAATGAGATTTTCGCAGTTATATTTCAACTTAAGCAGTTAAAAAGAAGTCCTGAAATAAATTCAGGCTCCACGCTGGTTCAAACCCATGACCTTTGCGATTCTTTTCAACAGCTTAAGTTGAAATATAACTGCGAAGATTTCATTCTCTTGTATTATTAGTGTTGTCAATGAATTACTTTATCCTTTGTTCTCCAGGTATTGTCAGTTGTAGCTCAACAAATCTTAACAATCCAGAGAGCTGTTGTGGAGCAGGTGGATAAGTTTGTGTTTGAAGGAACAGAAATCTCACTAGATCCATCTTGCACCATCTTTATCACCATGAACCCGGGTTATGCTGGGCGCGCAGAACTTCCTGATAATCTAAAGGTGAGTAGAAAAAAAGTCGATCAAATCCATTCAATAATTTTCGGTATCCAACGCTAAACCTTTGCCAACCAATGTGGAACGAACGAACGAAGGACTAATTTGTTGATAGAGCGGTTTTCAATTGAGTGTCGAAAGTAATCCGGAATTGGTTTAGTTTTGCTTTACTACGCTCTGTGATTGGTTTAAAAAAAACTCGCGCCACCTACTCAACCAATCAGATACAAAACCAAAACCAATCGTGACTTGGTCGCACGCGTTTTCCCGCGCTTGGCGTCGGTTATGTGTATTTGCGTAGAGTTCTCATTGGTTCGTTTCGCTGTTGTGATTGGCCATTGTATTGCTTTGGTTTTGGTTTTGGTTTTACGGCACTCAATTGAAAACTGCTCTACTATACAGACAGTAATTACATCGAGATGGAAAAGTCACACTGGGTGTTGTAAAATCCAACATCTGTATTCACAGATTAAAAGTGTCCTCATGGCGCATTGTCAAGTTCGAATGCAAATGTGATGCGATGAAGTTGAGCAGATAGCTGTGTAGAAAAAAAAATACATAAAAATTAAGGAGGTATTGGAGGTGAAAGGTTTCGCACGAACAGTCAGATTGAGTGTTCAGTTCCGGTTTTGTTTTTTGAATGAAAAACATTTCATAAATGAATTAGTCAAATTTGTTTTGGCACGTCTTTTGGATTGAGAAGTCGTAAAAGTGAATTAGGAACGTAATTTTAAAGGAGCTACGTCACGGATGGCGCATCTTTAAAAAATTGGCCATTTTTTTCAAGTTTGCCGTTCGCAATCCGTCTTAATCTTCTCCATCCTCAACCATCCTTGTTCCTGTTTGGTTTATTATTACCTCTTTGGTGTTTTTCTACCTTAGTAGACTATTATTTTGAGGCTTTCTTCAATTTGTAGGTGATTTTGCACTTCGCAAAAATGACTTAAAATATCGTGACATAGCTCCTTCAAAAACGAAAGTTGTGACGCATCCTTGAACTACGATAGGAATACATATTAATTGTAATTATGTTGCAGGTTCTTTTCCGTACAGTTGCAATGATGGTTCCAGACTATGCGTTGATCAGTGAGATCAGTTTATATTCCATGGGTTTTGTTAATGCTCGCAGTCTGTCGGCTAAGATCGTGGCTGTGTACAGGCTCTGCTCTGAGCAGGTATGAAAACAAGTATTGGCAATATTATCATTAACTTTATCTTGTCATCGTTCACTTATGTCCAGGATTGAACGCAGGTATTGTTTTTTAAATACTTCATATATGACTGGGTTATTTGTCATTTTCATATTTGACAAAATTATGTGTGTTTTGGTGAACTTTTATCAATGAGGACACTTCGTGATGCCTATCACCACACGAGGAGCGTGTATCTCATTTGCAGTCTTGGACATATCTCTCATCGTTAGCATCATTAGGGTATTTATTGTTGGTGCCTTTCCGTCCCAAGCTGCCACTGAGCTACAGGAGACTCGAATAATCGGAGTGGGAGCTTAGGCCATTTAACTAGTTGTAGGTTCAAATGTGACAAAACCTCCCGCATACCGCTAGGATTAGTTTTGTCGACGAGGGAGAGACTGTGTGGAAAGAAATGATGGTATATTTTAAGCTTGGTAGAAATATGAGAAAGATGTTTTATCAGTCAGTGACACAAGCTACTCAAAAAATAAATTAGATGCTGCTCATAATAATTTGTAAAAGGGTTAAACATGATGCTAATCGATCATTATGTTATACGAGACGAAACTAACGAAGTAACTGACTTAACACTCAGCCATTAATTTAATGACAACTTGTTCTAATCATTCTTAAAGGAAACCTTCACTGTTGGAACAAATTGCCGTTAAATTGTTGGAAATATTGAAAATGTGTTGAAATGAATTGGAAAACGTTTAAGCGTACGGAAAAATTGAATACAAATATCAGCCGTGTTGGGCATTTAATTTCCCACGTGCTGCCATTTTGTATCATATGACGTATTGTGGTTACCACTATTGTCAGAAAACAATAGCTCTTTTGTTGTATAACAAAAAGGGGCAACCATGAAACGTCATTAAATCCAAGATGGTGGGGCGCGGGTAAAACGGCAGAGATTTGTAGCCAGCTGTTTCGTTAACACTGAAATAATTTTACTTGTTTTTCAACAAATTTTTGGTTTAGATTATTTTGCCATCAATTTAATGCTAACTTGTTCCAACAGTGGAGGATTCCTTTACCTTATTAGCCATCGCCCTTTTATTTGTAGTCATCCATACCATTGATACTTAGAGCGGGTAGCAGCTGCTATTCAACTGAAGTGATTTGTGTTGCTGTTTTGCTTCTAACAGCTCTCCTCTCAGCACCATTATGATTACGGTATGCGGGCAGTCAAGTCTGTTCTCACAGCGGCCGGAAATTTAAAACTGAAGTACCCTGAACAAGATGAAGATATTCTACTCCTGAGATCCATCATGGATGTTAACTTGCCCAAGGTTTGTGAAAATATTACGAGACAGTTTGAGAGCAATTACAGACCAATCATTCCATCCTGTTTTTAACTTGTATGTTTTGACGTAATATATCAAACACGAGAGACAGTGTTTCATCCGATTTCCAAACACCGAGAAGAGAGTTGAAAATACGACGCGCAGCGAAGTATTTTTGACGTAATTCGAGGTGTTTGGAAATCTGATGAAACACTGTCTCGAGTGTTTGATATATCTTCTCAATCGAAACAAAAACTAAGGAGTAAACGGAGAAATAAAATTGTAAAAATCTATGCTAATTAAGATCAGATATCCAAACCACCGTCACGGTTATGATTCCCTTTGTTTTAACTTGATGAATTGTTAATGAGTTTGAAGAAATTTTGCTCTCAACCCTTGTAACCCCTTTGTGTAACATTGTGTACTATCTCCTCTCTAAGCTTCTCTGTTTCTATTTTGTTCGAGCTCATTATCTGTTATTTCTAGCAGGATGACTGTCTTTAAAACCACAGTAATCAACAAGTCAATCAAGTGCCTTAAACCAATCAGCCAATCAGAAACTCAAAGCAAAAACATGTAACCTGGTGCCAAGTGCGGGAAACACCAATATTCTCGATTGGTTTTCGTTTCACATTTGATTGGCTAAGAAGACAACATCTTCGCTTTGATTGGCTATATAGAGCTTGCGATTGAAACAAACTGATCATATTTACCATTTGTTTGCAGTTTTTGTCACAAGACTTGCCTTTGTTTGAAGGCATCGTGTCAGACTTGTTCCCAGGCATCACTCTGCCAGCTCCTGATCATGGTGTCCTGGAGGAGGCGCTCAGACGGAACAGCAGGAAGATGGGACTGCAGACTGTGCCTTGGTTTGTTGACAAAGTTGTACAGGTGTGTTCAAAATTCAATGCTGTCTTTACTTTGAAAGGCATGGCTAAGTAACACTATTTTAGGGGATTCTGTTCCATTCAGACTGGTCTACCACGTTAAACCATTTTACTCGATTTTAACCCTTTCACTCCAAGAGTCAAACCTTGAGTCAATTGAGTCTGTGGATGAAACCATAGTGTGTGACCATTCAAATGAAAGCTATTGAGAAGTACTTGCAAGTGTTTGTTTTTGAAAATTTTGTAAAATGAAATTCAAGAGTTTCCCCTCAGTTTTGAACTTAACACCCTTGGGAGTGAAAGAGTTAAGAGAACAAAAGAAATATTTAGAAACCGCACAGTAACACTGTGGTCAAACCTGGACGAGATTGAAAAAGATTGCAAACATGCATAACCTGATTTCTGTAAGACCGACCGAAATGAAGTTTGTACGAGAACCTGGTGTCTGATGTTCAATGATCCTCATTGTTTGTTATGTAGCTCAGATTCCATTTCCTTTTTCGAGGTCATAATTGAAGCTGAAAGACAAGAATCGCCTAAAGTAGCGCATCCAAGCCCGTTTTAAATTTGGCTGCCATCGCTAAGATTTTGTGAAGCATCCTCGGTTATTCGCAAAGTTATGTTCAGAATAGTTGGAGTTGAATTAGGCACATATGTGATAATCTTTCCAAAGAAACTACGGACACACAGAAAAGTGTTTACCGTTTACTTTTCATTCAGAAATCAGAATATGTCATAGTCTCCAATCCTTGCTACATGAATTGACACATGCTTTCTTTACTATAGGTGTACGAGATGATGTTGGTGCGTCATGGCTTTATGATCGTGGGTGATCCCATTGGAGGCAAGACGTCAGCGTGGAAGGTTCTTGCTGCTGCATTGTCTGAGCTCGGCAAAGACGAGGATTCAGAAGAAGTAGCGGTATGCTACCTTACTCACTACTTAAAAAAATTATGTTTGAACATTTGGCTTAATTATGTCGTGAAACGTCATTGAACTACATGTAGGAATGGTTAGGATTCGTGTCATGGATGACTCGATCAGCCATCACTCGTCTAAGATGTTAGCTAATTAAATGACCCGTCTGTCGACACAATTCAACTTGAGTATTTATTGTTTATTTTGGTCAACTTCAGGTGCAATACAGGATCATCAACCCCAAGGCTGTCACCATGGGTCAGTTGTATGGAAGGTTTGATCCTGTATCACATGAATGGTCAGACGGTAAATATTTCCCATATTGACTTTATTTTCCTGTTTTTCGATGAAGGCAAGAAAGGATGATGTAACAGAAGGATTCCCCGTGCCCCATGATAATTTTTTGAAATCTATAAATAGATTCGTGCCATGCTGTGAAAGTTATTTTTATTTCCTTCTGATCGAGGCTCCGACATCACGTTACTCGAACTGGCCAATCAGGTAGAGCTCTTCAAATAGCTCAGCTATGGACTGAAATTTAAAAATAGATTTCAAAAAAATTATCATCGGAAGAGACCCATCTATGGGGAATGCTTCTCTTAGATCATCCTATCTTGGTGAAGGTTAATAATTATAAAGTAATAAAATGGCTTATTGACTTGTTAATAACCAGGAGTACTTGCCAACACGTTCCGTGAGCACGCAAGCTCTGTCAGCGAGGAGCGAAAGTGGATCATTTTTGATGGCCCTGTTGATGCGGTGTGGATCGAAAATATGAACACTGTACTCGACGATAACAAGAAGGTACATACATATCGATGGGAATTTTCTTGAAATTGTTGTTTGCTTATAGGAAAGGTATGGGAGACGCGGTGGCCTAATGGTTAGCGCGTTGGGCTCCGGATGGAGCGGTCTGGGTTCGAGCCCTGGCTGGGTCACTGTGTTGTGTTCTTGGGAAAGACACTTAACTCTCACAGTGCCTCTATCCACCCAGGAGTATAAATGGGTACCGGTGACAAAATGCTGGGGGTAACCTGGCGTTGGACTAGCATCCCATCCAGGAGGAGTAGCAATACTCCTAGTCGGCTTCATGCTACAGAAACCGGGATAAGCTCCGGCAGTGTGGGCCAGTTTGGCCCCGAGCAGCTTTACCTCTATAAACGTAAGGTAGCTTTGACGTGTTGATATTCACGGTTGTTGTCTTCGGGGACACTATAAAAGTAGATCGTTATGTAATATATCAAACACGAGAGATGCTGTTTCATCCGATTTCCAGACACCGAGAAGAAAGTTGAAAATACGACGCGCAGTGGATTATTTTTGACGAAATTCGAGCTGTTTGGAAATCGAAACACTCGAAACCCTCAATCGAAACAAAAACTACATGTAAGAAGTAAACGGTAAAATATCATCGTAAAAATCTATGCTAATTAAGACCAGGTATCCAAACCTCCGTCACGGTTATGATTTCCTTTATTAGAACTTGATGAATTATTACTGATTGTTCTTGCAGCTGTGTTTAATGAGCGGAGAGATCATTCAGATGAGTTC
The DNA here is from genome assembly GCA_029204205.1 of Desmophyllum pertusum. NCBI lineage: Eukaryota > Metazoa > Cnidaria > Anthozoa > Scleractinia > Caryophylliidae > Desmophyllum > Desmophyllum pertusum. Next base: position 514,167 of record MU825878.1, read on the forward strand.
ACAGCAGAACATGATTTTTGAGCCTCAAGACCTGGAACAGGCTTCGCCAGCCACAGTTAGCAGGTAAGATACACCAACTTACAGTACAGAATGCGGCGTGAACTGGACTGGTTTCTTTTACTTTCTTCGTTTGTAATAATTTCCAGTACTTGTTGTTGATTTGTTTCGCTACATACCGAGTGGGTTTTTTTAACCAAATCCAATGAAACCGGTCGTTTTTGGCAAATCCTGACAGGAGGACCCAAAGAACCCACGATGCTTATTATCCAGTCAAAACGTAGCTCCAAGCTCCACCATTCTCAAGTACTTCCAAATATGTCGCTTTTCCTTCTTCTCGCTCAGAGGGCGAGAAGAAGGAAAAGCGTAAGGATTTGCCTTGTTGCCTTAGAAACTTCTCTTACGAAAACCGCTGACCGGAAGGGGTGTTATCCCTACAACTGAAAAACTGAAATCAGTTTAAAACCAAGAAAGTCGGGAGGGACAGGGCGGAGCGATTAAATCTGGTTTGTACTTTATTTAGCCTGGCAAAGGCGTTCGTTGTTAACATATAATTTTAGGCAAACTGTTGAGGAGTTTACCACTAATCAAGTTAATCAAGTTGTCTTTTCTTTTCTTCAGATGTGGCATGATTTACATGGAGCCAAGTCAGCTGGGCTGGGAGCCGCTTGTAGCGTCATGGATGGAGAAAGAGTATCCGTCAAACCTCAGCCCTGCTAGCAAGTACTCTATCCAGGTCAGCCTTAAGAATAAACCACAGTCCATGTATTTTGAAGTTCATCTATTCCCGACTCTCCGTTTTCTTCAGTTCATTTTGTCAGTTGTTGCCTTTGTTACACTTATATTTTCGTTATGTTGTAACGAGTTGAGGAGTCAATACTTGGAACTCTTTGCCGCTGAATATTCGAACTCTTAATTTAGATAGACTCAAACGATTTTAACCGAAACTGTTTAATCTTTTTAACGTATTTTACATTTCTTGTGAGGTCGTTTTGTATTTTCAGTTTTACTTTTTAGGAATTTTTAATAAGGCTTTTTAAATTGTATTGTAAATAGGAATTTTTTAGAGGGCCACCCAAATTAACCTCGAGTTAGCTTGGTGCTACCCTCTTTAAAAATTGTTATTATTATTATAGTTTCTGTTCGGAAAGAAATGATGGTATATTTTATGCTTAGTAGAAATGTGAGAAAGATAGTATCCAGTCAGTGACACAAGCTACTCGGAAGAAAACAATTCTGAGTAGTTTCTGTCACTGGCTGAATAATATGTTTCTCATATTTTCTGTTTGTTTCTCAGTTGATGTTTGATTGGCTGATTCCCCCATGCGTGGAATTCGTCACCAGGCAGTGCCGTGAGCTCGTGCGCACCTCACCAATGCACATGGTCAAATCCATGCTGACCATGTATTCCATCCTGCTGGACGAGCTTAGGTAGGTAACCAAGTGGGGTAAACTGCTCTCCCACAAGAAGTGTGTAAAGCTACACAGACAACCAGTTGACTAAAATGACCTTTCTTTGAACCAGCCGCTCGCCTAGAAACACCCGAAAAGTGTTTGGGATTTTTTCTTAAACCTTTCACTCCCATGAGTGCTAAATACAAAACTGATTGATTTTAATTTCGAACGTGATCGGAAGGTCAGCAAATATTTCCGATAATCTCCCGAAGATCGCCGAAGATCACCCGATGTTTTAATATCACTTGTGTTTTCAGAATTTGCTAAAACATGCGTGATATCGATCCTTAATTTTACTCGGCCCCAGGCGATTACCTCTGAAGATCTTGTTGCAATTGATTATTTCATTACCGTTAGAGAACCACCCCAGGAGGAGAAGAAAAAGACCGTTATGGATGAAGACGAGTTTGAGGCAATCATGGACGAGAAACCAGTCAAGACCGAGGCTGAGATCATGCAGTGGCTCCAGTCCCTTTTCCTGTTCTCTCTGTGTTGGTCGATCGGCGGGAATCTGGACACTGATTCCAGGCTCAAGTTTAGTGATTTCATCAAAGTTCTCGAGGCTGGTACCAACAAACAACACCAAAGGTTAGAATTAAATTTCTCAAACTCATTCATAATGCATCAAGTTAAAACAAAGGAAATCATAACCGTGTCGGTGGTTTGGATACCTGATCTTAATTAGCATAGATTTTTACGATTTTATTTCTCCTTTTACTCTTCAGTTTTAGTTTCGATTGAGAAGATATTTCAAACACTCGAGACAGTGTTTCATCACATTTCCAAACAACTCGAATTTTGTCAAAAATACTGCACTGCGCGTCGTATTTTCAACTCTCTTCTCGGTGTTTGGAAATGTGATGAAACACGTACCTCGTGTTTGATATATTACGTCTTGTGATTAATTAAGTTAACTTCCGTTGAAGAGAGTGATTAGTTATCCTAGAATAGCTTGGCAACTCTTTATATTATTATATCTTTGTTCTTGAATCTGAGCGAACATTGTAATTAGTGTGTGGAAAAGCAAGTAAATACAGAGATTTGCGTGATTTATTACGTCACAGCCTTTGTAATACGATCGTTTGCCGAGCGCAAAATGGAGACACTTTCTGGGCGCCAAATTCGAACTTTACGCCCCGAAAAATATCCGATGAAGAGGGTTCTACTCATTAAAACTTACATATTCGGACTGAGAAAATCATAAACTATCATCATGTTTAAAATTATTTTTTTACCTCATATGCACTTTAAAGAAGAATTGTTTTATGAGCAGTGCAATGAGTCGTCATCTGAATATCAATAATTTGAAATGAAGACGATGACATATCCATCATGTATGACTCTGTGAACTTGAATGCTACATTTACCTGAATTCTTCAAGTCTCTAATGTCAAGGGACGAATACTTCAAAGAAAGCCAAGTTCGGTAGGAGAAACAACAGTTAACATTCTTTTCCCTTTATTCAGACCCAGAGACCTAAAGCTGCCAAAAAATTACCAGTTTCCTGGAAAAGGAGTCATTTACGACTTCTTCTTCGACAAGTCAACCTTCGGCACCTGGCATCCATGGGAGAAAAACGTGTTTGTTGAAGAAATACCACCCAACGCTAAGGTGAGTCGAGTCCTTGTTGTGTAGTGCAATACGAACGTTATATGGAAACGGCAAGGAGCGCCAATTTTGAAATAGCAAATCAAAATGTCTGCCAGCCCGTTCTTTTTTCGAACCAAAATGTTGTTGAACCGCTTAAAGAAAAAGCGATAAACGAAAATGCCAGAAAAGCTACACAAACATATTCATTCGCTAACGGGAGGCGGCCTGGCCGAGTGGTTTATGGCGCTGGATTTGAAATCTGGAGGTCCCTGGTTCAAATTCTCCATCCTGCCACTAGCTGGATTTGTTCTCGGTAGTCGCGAGTTCAACCTCTCGGCCACGCAAATAGCCAACTAGTTAGCCTCCCACCAGTTAGAGCGATTTCATTTAGTCTACGATTCTTAACAATATTTGTTCAATTTACAATATTTCGTTGTTGATTTATAGTGTCCACAATTAGCACAGTAGTGCTAAATATACTGACACTTAACAAAATAAAGTTGTTATTTAGTCACTATTTTCGCAGCATAGTTATAAACAAAAAATCGCATGAACTGCTCAAGGCGAATTGAATTTGAGAACTTTCAAAACTTTATCAGCGACCGTACGTCGCACATTGCACTACGATTTTCTATACTTATTACTGAAGTCGTTTTGTTTAACATAACGTGTTTTTACCAATTTGATTCGTGAAACGTGGCAATCCGAAGTAGGTATGAAAATTGATTAGTTGCCTTGCATTCACTAAACGAGGAAATGGACGTTTTCGAAGCTTTAAACATAACCAGCGCTTCTAAATTCCATTTCGATCTGTGAGTCAGTGCCTCCTTCACGCTAACTGGGCTGGGTTGTTGCAATAACCTTTGGGCTTTCTTTTTTTATATTTGTAGCCGAATGAAATGATCATTCCCACCACAGAGACGGTTCGTCAGCGTTATTTCTTGGAGTTATTCCTTGGTCACGAAAAGTCATTGTTGTTGGTTGGTCCGACTGGAACGGGAAAGTCCGCCATTACCAACAACTATATTCTGCGGATGCCTTCAGACAAGTAAGTGTAGTAAGTTGAACCAAGAGAGGATGATCTAAGAGAAGTATTCCTCTATACATCGGTCTCTTTCAATGAAAATTGTTGAAATCTATTTTTAATTTTTTGTCCATAGCTGAGCTATTTTAAGAGCGCTACCTGATTGGTCAGTTCGATTAACGTGATTTCGGAGCCTCGATCAGAAGGAAATAAAAATAACTTTCACAGCATGGGCGAAACTATTATAGATTTCACAAAATTATCATGGGTCACGGGGAGTCCTCTTAGTCTCCAACTCATTTATAATTAATTAAGTTATAACTAGGGACCTAATAACCGCGGTTTGGATACCTGGTCTTAATTAGCATAGATTTTTAAGATTTTATTAGTCCGTTTACTCCTTCGTTTTTGTTTCGATTGAGAAGATATATCAAACACTCGAGACAGTTGTTTCATCCGATTTCCAAACACCTCGAATTTTCTCCGCTTCGCGTCGTATTTTGAACTCTCTTCTCTGTGTTTGTAAATCGGATGAAACACTATCTCTCGTGTTTGATATCAAGTTACTTCCAACAGCCCGCGTTGGTTATTGCGCTAGTGAACCATATATTAGTTTATTTCCCAAATCGAGCAGCACGTAGTTTTATTACTGTTACTTTTGTGGAATTACTACAATTGTCAGGTGATAATTTTAATGGAATCGATTTTTTAACACTCACCGCGTCTCTCTTCTTTTGTAATCACTCGTGAAATACATTAAACGCTACAAGTTTATTTAATAAAATATTTGACCTTTTCAGGTACATCGCTAATTTCATGAACTTTTCCGCCCAGACGACTTCAAACCAAACTCAGGACATGATTCTTTCAAAATTGGACAGGTAATAACTAACAAGTATTTACTGTAGTGGAGGTGAATAGCAGAAGATATTAACTGAGTCTTGAAGCGTCGGGGCTTCCCAAAAATGGTGACCACAAAGGGAGATTCGTTGTACTTTCAACTAATAATGCCATCTTATTTTGCAGCTTATTTAGTGTAGTAATGCTTCTATTCGAGCCCTGGCTGGGGTCACTGTGTTGTGTTCTTGGGCAAGACACTTCAACTCTCACAGTGCCTCTCTCCACCCAGGGGTATAAATGGGTACCGGTGAACTGTTAGGGCAACCTAAAAAAATGCTGGGAGTAACCTGCAATGGAATAGCATCATACCCAGGTGGAGTAGCAATACTCCTAGTCGGCTTCATGCTACGGAAACTGAGATAAGCTCCGGCAGTGTGGGTCAGTTTGGCCTGAGTATGGCTTTACCCCTAATGCCTCTATTAGACTATGGTTTCTTTCACGAGCTGATGATCGTGGTCATGGTTTCCTTTGCAGGCGGAAGCGTGGTGTATATGGACCAGCCATTGGTAAGAAGGTAGTGGTGTTTGTAGATGATCTCAATATGCCGGCCAAGGAACGGTATGGTGCCCAGCCCCCCATTGAGGTCCTGCGACAGTGGATTGATCATGGATACTGGTTTGACAGGTAAACTGCGTTGGTTTCCCTGTGGTTCCGTTGTCTCTTTTATGCAGTTAGTCTACAGACATGTAGTAGTTTGAATACTGGAAACAAAATGTTTCGCGAAAAAGTTTGAGAAGATGCGGTGCTATATAATATTATTGAAACCGTTTTACATTTCGAATGTAGAGCAATTTTCCCCGGCTTTTAAAGAGCATTAAATTAAGCTACGTCACGCTTTGCGCATCTTGAAAAATGTATCCTAAATATTTCAAGTTCGTCGTTCGCAGTCCGTCTTAATCTTCTCAATCCTTAACCATTCTTGTTCCTGTTTGGTTTCTTGTCACCTATTTGGTGATTTTGTACCTTAAAGTAACAACTATTTTTAAGTTTCGTTCAGTTTGAAATTAATTTTGTACATCAAACATGACTTAAAGTATCGTGACATAACTCCTTTAAATTGTAACTGTACTCGTCATTTTATTGACAGGAAGGACACGTCAATACTCAGTCTTGTTGATCAGTTGCTCGTGTCGGCCATGGGTCCTCCTGGAGGAGGCAGGAATGAAATCACTCCTCGGTTCCTGAGACATTTTAACATCATCTCCATTGACTCGTTCAGCACAGAAACAATGCGAAACATCTTCTCTGTCATCATGGACTGGCATTTTAACAATCATGGATTTGAAATGCAGATACGAAGATTCTCTAAGGTACAGTTTCAATACCGTATTTCCTCGAATAATAGCCGGGGGTGAATATTTCTGTTTTTGCATCAAAAGGGGGCGATTATTCGAGACGGGGGGTGGGGGGTGGGTGGGGGCGACTATTTCAAATATTGCTCACTGGAAGTTGTGCCCATTGCAGAGGTTATCGGAAACAGAACCCTAGAAAATGGACTTGTGGTTCTAGCAGTGAGAGCTCCAAGAAATAAAGGGGAGAGTCAAATACATGAATTACTCTATAGAAGAAACTGAAACGAAACCTGTACTTGTGTGACTTTTCTGTTGTAACGATTAAATCACAGCTTGTTTCCTATCCAAGGTGTGAATTTTTAACTTGACAGGGTGGGAGTGAACGAACGAGAGGGGAAGAGGAGGGTAAACGAGGAGGGGGGGGGGGGGGCGATTATTCCAGGAAGGCGATTATTTCAAATATTTCCACAAAAGGGGAGTGATTATTCGAAGGACGGCTATTATTCGAGGAAAGGTACCACTACTTGATCGTTCGAAGTGGGTTACCGGGCAACTTCGAATTCAGTTTTAGAAGTTGCAATACTAATCAATCAATTCATTATTATTGCGCGCTGAGGAACATTTTTTATAAATGAACAAAGTACTCTTGACGCAGACACTGACTTATTAAAATATTCAAGTCACGACTCAAACTATTGAATTCGTTTAGTCAACGCAAGTTCTCGAACGCCAAACGTGCGTCTACTTGCTTCTACTTGCATCTCCGTCTGGCCAGGGTTTTAAAGTCAGCGAAATTAAGTGTTTTATGTGCATCAGATAGTAACAAATTACTCACCAAACTGTTTCTACTGTGCTCTAATGTATTTTATGTATTTTTCTTTTTTAGATTATAATCAGCGCTATCACGGAGGTTTACACTCAAGCTATTACCAGCTTCCTACCAACACCTTCTAAGTCGCACTATGTGTTTAATCTCAGGGATTTTGCCAGAGTCGTGCAGGTTCGTGTAGTCCTATTTCAGTGCAAGAAACTGTCGTAATCTGTACAGACCTAGTTTAGTTGTGGCCCTCTCTCTGTCACGCAACGCTACGTTCTCGGGAACGTAGCGTGACAGAGGGAGGTACTGGACTATACAGTCCCCGGTCACAGAATTGTATCGGCCGAGAGCTCTCTCTTTTAGCCCACCGCGCTTCCCATTATGTTAAGCTTAAAGGTAAATGGAATACGCCGTATATTCTACATGTAAGGTATATCTGCGACCTTTGTCGTTTCAGGGGATTCTTCTATTTCCTGGAGTCCGCGCTACTCATCCTGGCAAGTTAATCAGGCTGTGGGTTCACGAGGTTTACCGGGTTTTCTACGACAGATTGGTTGACTCTGATGATCGACAGTGCTTCTTTGAGATTGTTAAGGTAGGTTTGCGCTCTTAATGACGCCACCGACTTGGCAATAGAAGTACCTATTTTAGTTAGGAATCCAGGCTGAGCCCGCTGTTTTCGGCATGGATGTTGCTTAGCAACACATGACGTATCCTTTTGGCGCTATGTTCACGTGGCAGGTCGCGAGTGCACGCGCTGTTTTTTGATTGGAGGACAAGAATCGTAAACTGTTTCGGGTTCTCTATAAATGGCGTTTGTTCCTTGCACTGGTCAAGTCTAAAACTATTTTATTTATCTTAATTTATATTCTTTACCCTTCTTTCTAAGATCAAGTATTGCTGAAAGAGACTAAACGCCCAGATTTAAGAAAAAAAGAAATCGTACCATTCAGTGCCGCCGGCTATTTCAAATATTGTTTGAAAAAAGGTGTACAAGGGACTGACCAAATTATATCGTTATATCGGGAGATCGTAATAACGAATTCCCGATATAACGATTTTTCGGGAAAAGAGCCAAAAATATCGTTATATCGGGGTATTGTTAATAATTGATTTTTCATGTACTGTAATCCCTATCGTAACAAGCTGTTGACAGACACGTTACAGTCCTTATGCAATGACAACTAAAGGATTAAAGTATTGTCATATCTTTTCAAGTGTTAAAGTGTATATGACACGAAATTTTTTATTTCGTTTTTTGTTAGTTCGATATGTACAATAAACGATTTGAGAGTTTAAAATCATTGAAAATCTTTTTAAAGTAGATTTTTTCGTTCAAAAAACCCCGCTAATTTTGCAAAAAAAAGTGTCCGGAGACTGGGAACTAATTTGGGGGTCGTGACGTCAGGTTGTTTGCTCCCGATCGCCATGCAATGAATTACAGTGTTTTTGTTATGAAATATACGCCAATTCTTTCGATTGTATTTTGCCTTTCGAATATACTGAGAACTCTAGAGAGCAAGAGGAGTCAGGTAGTGATCGAGAGAGGCTGTTGTAAGCCATTTTGAGCTATACCATTGAAGAAAATCAGAAGAACCACGAAGTTGGTTTTACGGTGTTTTGGTTTGTATTTCTCGATTTCATCACGAAGTACTTTGCCTCCCGAATCTTTTTAAAGGGCTATTGAGCTACAGTATATACTATCGGTAGGAAGAGAGGATTTCAGAGGTTGTTATAAGCCATGTCTAGAGAGAACATCGGACAAACTTACCTGATTGTGACTCCGATGTCGGCGAAGACGACGATGGAACAACCATCTATTAAAGCTTATTTACTGAATACGAGTGAGTAAGGAGTTTTATTATTTCCATTTTCTTGGACTTTCGAATATAGTAACGTTAAAATGCCAAATGTTTCCGTTCGTTCGTTGTGTTCTTTTTTCCGATTTATTCAGTCGCGAGGCAAAGATCAATTCATTAGCTCGAGTTGTCCCATTTGATAACAAGACAAGTTTGTTTGTATACTGCTAGTTTATAATGAAATCAGAAATAAAGCGTTACTTGTATTAAGTATGGCTGCATTTTTGTTATATTAACCTTTGCACTAGCTCATTTGTTTCTTCAAGGAGCTGATTTGTATTTCAAAGTGGATTTGATGTATTGTTTACATTCCTTTTGAGTTACATCTGAAAGTCTTGACAATGGTAATTTATTTGTTGAACCTCAATGTATAATCAGGTAGAATGGTGACAAAAATTAAGATGATACCAAAGATAAATTTCTTCAGATTTAAAACACATTCTCACATTTTATTTTATTAAGAACGTGCCATAGTTAGGAGAATTTTGTATTGACATTGAGGCTTGAGACAAATTAAATTAAATAATAAACAGAGGAAGCCACATCAGCTGTAGCTGGTTTTCATGTGCCCAGGTACTCTATACAGATAGGATATTCCTATCTAAAGAATTAGAGCACAATTTACCCAACTGTAGAATTTTAGCCAGTGAATGCAGGCAACTCGACTACATTCACTGGCTAAATTGATTGTAGCCTGAGTTCTTATTGATACCTTGGTATCAATAAAACCATCCAACAGCAGTTTCAACCAGACTGTATGACACCACATAATGGAGTAGCTGGGGCATCAAGGAAGAGCATTATTGGACATATGACCTAAATATACCTTCTCTATTGGCCAATGTAGGGGGAGGACATATAAGATTTGGCTTCTTTTGAATGCTGCAACATTCTCTGAATGAATAATACATTTTAATTAACCTTTTAATTATAGACATAAAACAGCATACAACCATTTTGCAAGGGATTTTGGGGTATATCTTGACTGACTGGTCATTCCTTTGGCTACGTGCAGCTGTGTTCCCCTATGATCCAGATGTCCAATCAAGAAATTTCCAGTTCTTTCTTTTTTTAAAATAATAATAATAATTATTTTTATTATTATTAAATTTATTATAATCAGCATACACCACATAATTTACACAGCTAATGTTGGACTCCAGTTAAAAGCGGTCTGGGTTCAAGCCCTGGCCGGGGTCACTGTGTTATGTTCTTGGGCAAGACACTTTACTCTCACAGCGCCTCTCTCCACCCTGGAGTATAAATGGGTACCGGCGACAAAATGCTGGGGGGATAACCTGGCGTTGGACTAGCATCCCACCCAGGGGGAGTAGCAATACTCCCAGTCAGCTACATGCTCCAGCAGTGTGGGTCAGTTTGGTCCCTAACGGCTTTACTTGTTTACCGGGACAAGAGGTGAGTAAGGATAAAGCAGCCAGCGGGTGCTTTCATTTTCCTGGGATGCAACAAGCAGTGGAGGGATTGCAGAATTCTGGACAATTTTTGGTCCATCTTATTTACTAATGCCAGTAAAGTTACACTATCACGGAAGCACATATCATTGACAAGTGTGTCCTATACGTTATTTTACAGTAGATTATACCTGTATATATTTTCAAAGAATCAGTTTTTTTATGACAGCATAATAAATTAATGTTATTGCTTTTTATGCAATCAAAACAATATGAAATTAATTTTCCATGTTTTAAACTCCGACATTAAAATGTATCTATTCACTGAGAGCATCCATTCTGAATTACAAAACACATTTACAAATTCTGTTAGGCAGCATTTTTATTCATTGATATGTTCTGTAGTTCCAGCTGTGCTGTAAAGTTCAATAGTACTGTAAGCTCATACAAGATATGAAAGACTAAAATGTTTTCAGAAAAGATAAACATGATAAAAGCCTTCACTGAATCACTGAACATGTAAAAAATAAACATTTATTTAAATTTGAGACTCGCATAACAATACTCTGTCTCGGTTCCGATGTATTCTTAAAAATGTCTTCGAAGGTCAGTGTGACAAATAAGAACGGAGGACATTACTTACAAATGGCTTTCACCATCGAATAAAACGGCAACGGACGCAAGACACGCAACGCTACTACGTGATTTAGAAACTAAAGCTTAACTAGCTGCCATTTCTTTTCTTCCATTCGGGTCTGCCAGCAAAACTGTAACCCACTTTGTCTTCGGGACAGTACACACTCGAATCTTGCCTAAATTTTCCGCGTGTATTTAAAAGCTCAACTTGCTCGTCAGAACGACTTTTGACAGCTTCTCCCAGTAAAACTTCTGGATCCAAAGAAACCTGTTGCATTTTATCCCATCAGCATCTGAACTATTCCTGAAACTCTGTTTTTTCGGCTCGTAAGCAACGCATACTTCCTACGAACTACTTGTAACTCACCGCCATCTTGGATAGCTTGCAAACAACCTGACGTCACAGACGTATGTCACGTGACCTTTTGGCCGCGCGCTGCCGGGAACAATTTTTGAGCCAAAATAGCGCGCATTTTGGACGAAAAAAATGCATTTAAAACGATTTTCAAAGATTTTTAACGCTCAAACCGTTTTTTATACATATCGAACTATCAAAAAACGAAATAAAAAATTTCGTGTCATATACACTTTAAGCAGAGGTCTATAACTAGAGGTTTCCATCTCTGGTATTGGGCCTTGGCCCATCAGATTCGGAGTTAGGCTATTTTTAGACATTTTTCGCGCGAAACCAGCAGCCAATCACGTTGAAGTTGAACCATCTTTAAAATGATATGCGGCGAGCGCTACGCAAAGACAGAAACTTTGGCCAAGGAAAAGCGAAAAGCGTCACAGCAGAATGTAATAATTGTTTAAATACTTCACTAAAATTTAGGTCAAACTTCGGTATACTTTTTGTAAAACTATAAATCGACTGAGTGATTTTTCAGTTCAATCTAAATGAAGCATGATTTGTATGAATTCGGCGGCAAAACTTCTGGCGGACTGGCGCGCTGTCCAGTTGGCAAGTTGAATGAAAAGTGTTCTCCGCGGATTTAAAATCTTCGCTCAATCTCTCCAAAGTTTCGTATATTCTGGAAAATTGTGCCGATGGTTTAGCTTAACATGGGAAGATTCGAAATAATTGTGGAGCTGAACATTATATTCATTTTACAAGTTGAACGGACAGCTATACGCAGCCGAAGGTTTCACTTGTTTACATTATACGGCGGGCAAAACTTGCGCGACTACAGAATTTAATAAGCTTAAACTAAATTGTGTTGAAACGAACTGAGCTTAAAATCAAGTTCATTGAAGTAAAAGAACAAAGGAAACCCTCAATATCTACATGGATGGAAAGAAAGAGAGTGGTCTTCGAAGAGAATTTCACTGTGAAGTGATCTGACCGTCACGAACGCTTGACGAACTGCCGTGGATATTTATTGTGCTGATTGTAAAAACTTAATTCAGCTGGAATTGACAAGCCTCTTCGAAATACAAGGTAACAATACTGAATAGACTAAGCTTAAACTTGTGTTGTAAACAGGCTTTCATTCTTTGGACGAATTAATTATATGTCCGCGGTTTTCGGATCTGATCTTCCCGTAAACTAATTTCAGGCTGCCTTTAGTGCTCTTTCAGTCGCATTAGTTGTACATTTACAGGAATTTCCCATTAAATATTTCGTTCCAAACTTCGTGCATTATTTAGTAGAATTAACTTTTGTTTGATTTAGAAGGGCCAAGGTTTTTTTACTTAATAATTTTAGCCATCTTTTCAAATTTCACTGTCAACCGTCTTGAACAAAAATTGTCGAGCTAGCGCGTTCAGTGACCATATTTGTCAGGCATGGTGCGTGATTGGCTGCTGGTTTCGCGCGAAAAATGTCTAAAAATAGCCTAACTCCGAATCTGATGGGCCGCGCGCAATGCTAGATGGAAACCTCTAGTTATAGACCTCTGCTTTAAGCCTCCTTTTTCATCGCGCGATGATTGATTTTATCGTTATATCGGGGTAAATTTTACGTTTGGGCTGCGAGATTGTGATCGTTATATTGGGAATATCGTTATATCGAGTATCGTTAAATCGGGAGTTTTTTCCATACATTTACTGTAACATTTGCCGGGCTGTCAAATGTTGATCGTTATACCTAGCCTGCGTGGCAGGCGTAGAAAGGGGAGGGAAGAGGGGAGTTCGGGCGCGAGCGCGAAGCGCGAGGAGAGCGCGCGGAGCGCGATCGGCGTGGGGGAGGCTGGGGAGGAACGCCTGCTATAAGAACCCCCATTTGTTCATTTCTGCCGCAAAATTCTGATTGGTTATTTGAACAATAAGTCGCATACTGTCACGCAATGCGAAATTACTGAAAACATAATCAAAATGACGGCCGATGAGGATGCTTTGTGGAGAACTTTATCTGATTTGAACATCGTCGCCAGTTGCCAAATAAGCTTGAAAACCGGCTGGAAAAGCTCTTTTAGTTGGTAAAGAAGTTTTGGCAGTGTTGCCGACAGGGAAGGGTAAAAGCCTGATATATCGAATGTTTCGCGCCAAGAACTCAAGGACTTCCAGATGAATGGTAAAGCCACGATTGTTTTCATCTCTCCGTTGATAAACATAATCAAAGACCAGCTACAGGATATGGAATCACTGGGATATTCTGTGGTTGTTTGCAACTACTTATCGCCCGCAGAATGTAGTATAAAACGAGATTCTTACAGTTCGTGACATAATTTTGTATATTTGCCGTTAAAATGCGTTTTGCTGAGGTTTGTTTCGGCTGGAGGAACTGGATATTAAATATTCCGTGTAGGACGATAATTTCCTTTCACATACCTACAGTAGAAGCACTGCATCCCTTTTCTATACCCTTGTAATGAACTTAATGAACAATATATATCACCAGAAATCATCAAGCATTACCAGTAGAGATGTTAACCAAACAATATCATTTACTCGTGAAATCCTTACCCTTTCATATACTTCAACTCGTGAAATCCCTACCCTTTCATATACTTCAACTCGTGAAATCCCTACCCTTTCACATACCTCGAGCCTAAAAAAGGACCCCTTTCGGGCGGAGCCTCCCCGTATAGTCCATTATAGGGAGTACCCCCCCGGGGCCCCGGACTTTCTTCTCTTCCCGACGGTGAAAATAAACTTTCAAAGGAAGCCCTTCCTAACTAACGCCACAGAATCGCTTTCTTCCCCCTTTGCAAACCTTTGCGAGAGTTGCGGCCATTCCGTTCTGAAGATTTTCTCATGATACTCGGCTGCTCGTTCATGCAAGAATTATTTTTTCACGCCTTCAAAATCTCCGCGTGAAGTCAATCATGTAGAAAAGCGCGTGATTGGTCGTTGCATTGACAGTTGACTTAATTGGATTACAAAAATATCGGTCGGCGGAAATGCAAATGAAGCGGCTTTTGTAGCAGGCTTTCCCTGCCCCTCTTCCCGCCGATCGCGTTCCGCGCGCTCTCCTCGCGCTTCGCGCTCACGCCCGAACTCCCTTCCTCGCCCCCCCCCCCCCCCCCCCCCTTTCTACGCCTGCTACGCAGGCTACGTTATACCGGGAACATCGTTATATCGAGGTTCCACTGTATTCCTAAAGTCTCATCATATAGATGCAAATTTCCTTTATTTTATTTTATTTTCTCAAACACTTAGACCCAATACATTGAAAACAAGCAAAGTGTAAATAAATTTATTTCGCTATCACGGTCATATAATTATAGCGGAGAATAAAATTTAAAAACTGTATTCTAATTCTACAATCACATTATATTATATGAACATTTTGTGCTTTTTTCACAGTCATGAACGCGAGTTATTGCCCTGCCCTGCTTCTCTCCCAGACTCCCTTCGCGCGGCCGTTCTTTTTCGCTTCGTCCCCACTATCCGAGGGCCTGGAACAGGCTATAGCTCTTCGCGAACGTTTTTCATTAAAAACACCCGATCACGTTTCACGTTTCACTGAACAAACACTCAAACAACCGGGCCGAAAATCGTTGCTCATAGCCGCCAATATTAGCGGGTTAATAACATGCTTGAGATAATATATGGCGAGTGTTATTAGTTGCACGTAGATAAATTCCGGCATGGCGGTTGTTTCTGGGGTGAATTCCTCCATCAACATGATGACGCCTCGTGGTAGATAACACGCTTGGAAAACCAGCATCAGCACTATTAGCATCCTAACCAGGCGTTTCGTCTGCCGGATACGATCGTTGAAGATTTTCTTCATCGAAGTGTTCAGCTGGAAGGAGTTGCGCCTCGTCTGGATCTCGTCTTTAGCCCTGAGAGCTCGGATGACGTCGAGGTAGGCCGCACTTTGGAGAACGAGTGGAAGTGTTATGAACAAAACCACGAGGTACATCTCGTACGCGATTTTATAACCATCGCTGTTAAAAATTGGAAAACAAAAGTAATACCCGCCGGGTACAAGTTGTTCTTGAGAAAGATTAGCATGGGAACACCGCTTGTCACGTAGCAGGCGATCCAGACCACGGGTACAACCTTCTTGACGCGGTGGAGGGTCATCCTCGGCTTGAATGGTGCTACAATTGCGCGATGCCTCTCCAGGGCGATTACAGTCTGTGTGACAACGGACACACACACAAAGACATCTTGAAGCGGAGTCAGGATATAGCACAATACGTCACCGAAGAGCCATCCGCGGTAGATCTCGATGATCCTCAATGGCGCGGCGAGGACACAGACACCCAAGTCAGCCGCGCAGATATTTGCAATGAGTAAGTTGCATGGTGTCCGCATCTCGGACCAGCGAGAAAGAGTCGCCACGATCAGGCTGTTCCCCACCAGACCAACCACGATAACAAACGAGAAGAAAAGTGTGGTGAGAATGAGATAGAGCTGAGATAGTTCTTCTACTGGCGTTGCATCTGTCACCGCTGCTGTCGAGTTTGGTGGAAAGCTACTTGTGTTAACCTCCCCTTGTGTTATGTTCCCCTCGTAAAGTGTCGAGTTAGGAGTCATTTTTCTCGCGCGGTTGTTGTTGTTGAACTTCTGGCCGGTTGCGATCGCCTCTGCGGTAGATCAGCTTCCTGCACAGTTAACAGGATGAAGTGCAAATCAATTTTCTTGCGCTCTTGCGTTATATAACATGTGATGTTTGATGAGACGGTTCGAAAGTAATTGCTTTGATCACAGAAAATAATAGACGTTCTGGAGACATATGCCCGCATGACATAGGTGATAACCGGCTTTTGCCGTTCATAATGGAGATTTTCATCATTTCATCTCTGCAAAAGTAGCACAATAAAACCGCTATAAAGAGGGATATATTGAAGACCAACCATTTTAACTGAAAAAGTTCTTTTCGATAATAATCGAGATGTGTATTTTAGCGGCATTAAAAGTCATGACCGGCGGCTTCCTTTTTCCGCGACTGAGTGTGTTTATTTATTAAAAGTCAATCAACGACATGGTTTAAACTAAATAGGCAATTTCCGAGTTCCTTTACCTCGGTTTCAAAACGAGTCTTGGTGCAAAACCTTTCATATGAAAATGAGTTTTACTTCACAAGTTCGTTTAAATACAAATCAAACTCATTTTCATATTAAAGCTTCGCACTTGGACTCGTTTTGAAACAGAGGTAAAGGGAACTCGGAAAAATTATGGCCTGTTGGCAGCTGGTAGGTTATTAACACATAGATTATTGGTTGCAAACCAGCAATTAACCAGTATCTATTTATTAAACGTCAATCAACGACATGTTTAATGAAAGGAGAAAGTTATTTCTGGCCGTATTTTGGTATTGCAATAACTAAATTGGCAGCTGGTAGGTTATTAAACAAGAAGTTCCGGTGTAAAAGGGACCTAGCCTGGCCATTCTCACACCTAGTTGTCAATCAACCATCAAAGCGTAAACAGCTGACAAACAACCTCCGCTTTTTGTACGACCGTTACTGATAAAATTTGTTGCATTTTTTTTCTAAGAATGTCTTGTTAAAACATTAGCAAGTTATATCTTATTTTTGTTAACGATATATTTTAGTTTCATGAGATTTTGAAGCATGTTACGTTTGCAAGACACTTCACTCATCAACGCGCCACGACTGCAAGAGTATACAAATTTGCATTTCGCACCCGAAAGGTGGGAGGTGCCATCCCTTTTATAGCGGAACTTCTTGTTTAACACAGAGATTGACAGAGATATTCAAAAGCAGTTCTACAGATGCTAGGATACTAGTCTCTTGCATTTTCGAAATGGAAAATGGCGCACGTATTTACATAGCCTGATGTGGAGGAGGAGGCGTTTATTCACTTATCTTTTTTAAGGTTGGCCCAAAAGGGTCAACCTTTCCACTGAAGGGTAGCAAACCGAGGAAAAGCTTTTTATATTTTCAGCAGCCAACACTCAAGTGATCGCAGGAATAGACTAAATTCTATGTGGTCTGGTTTTTTCATTTGTTGGAGGGCGATAATAGCCTGCATGCGTAGTAACATAATATTACCGGCGATAACAATTAAGAGCTACGATTAGGTCGATTAGTAAATCGCAGGATTAATCTTTGGGTTAGGGTTAGGGTTCCTTGTGATTTCAGTTTGGCACTGGTCAGCTACTCTTTGTACAGTGCAAGCACTGTTGATACATTTTTTGTATTTTTCCCATGAATTTCTTGCATTGTGTCAGAGGCGCTTGTACATCACACATTCCGCAAATAATTTTTTTAGAAAACCCCTACATTGGGTCTGTAATTTTCCCGAACAACAACCGGGCACAACACCTTGTAGCATAATCTTGTATAGCGCAAGAACTTTCTTGTGAAAATAGGAGAAGAGAAGGACCAAAACTGAATAGTCCTGTACTGAGCAAAAGTGTTGTTGAGATATTTTTGTATTGTTCAATATTTTTTTTGAAATGTGTCAAGAGGCACTTCTTCTTTGTACAGCGCAAGCACTGTAAATATATTATTTTTGGTAATTTCTTTGTAATTTTGTGCATTGCATATTTGTTTTTTGTTGTTGTTGTAAATATTAGATCTTTACAAGGTGTATTGATACCCGTGTCTCTGTGCTTCAGTCAGTTCAAAGTTGACTGCAGTTCAATAATTGTGGGGTTTTATTCATGTTTTACTGTAGAATGTGATGGCGTCGGAGTTCAAGGAAAAAATGAACAATGTGTTGGAACATCTGGCCGGCAAAGGAGGCGTGGTTACTGATGATTGTCTCAGGAGGTAAGGCCTTCCGCGTCATCTTTTGTTCACCCTCCCCTCCCTCCCTTAAATGTTGATATGAACAGCTTTTAATAACAGGAACTGTTTTACTCAACTTTGAAGGGTAAAGAGAGTACACACAAGGAAATATGTATGCTGAGTTAGAATCAAGTGTCCAAACTAACTGTGACGGGGATGGTGGAGTCTTATTTAAATATTATATATTTCGTGTATAGACATCATGTAAATTAAACAATGCCTGTTGTAGCTTATATGGAAGTGGTATACAATTCAATAGGGACTTAAACTCAGACATTTTTGAGCCACATACGGTAACCGGAAGTCGAATGTTCTCTTCTTTAGCGTGTATTAGCGACTTTTCGTCCGTAAGTACGTCAAGTTGAAAATGCTCAAACGAGAGCTTTGCAACTCATTGGTAGACCAAAAACAATAACATATATACATGCATTCGCTTCCGGCTATCGCGTAAAAGACTGACGATGATACAGATATCGCAGGATCTTTGTACTCATTTCGTAACTTAGGCCCAATTTATACGTCGCATTTCAGTCACGTCGAATGTCATTCAAGGGCAAGAAAACTCGCTAAAATTGCTGTAAATCAGCGCAATGACCACACAAATAGCAAAGCAGAACACGTTGCTTCCATGATGTATTGCAACGTAGTCGAATCAAGTAATACCAGCGAGATTTCTGCGATTTGAATTACATTTGGCGCGACTGAAATGCGGCGTATAAATCATTGAGCCTTATTTAGCCCGTTGTTGAGTGGAATTGAATGAAATACACGATAAAAGAAAAAAGGAACATTTTGATCCTTATTCCTTACAATTATAGTAACTTTCTTGAGAGTTTGTAAAAGACGACTTATACAATTTTCTCACAAAGATTCATTTATATATGGTCTGCACCTGATTTTCTGTAACGTTTTGATTTGTATTTGTAATTCACAGCTTGTTTTTTGGTGACTTTATGGACCGTAAGGCTAATCCTCGTCTGTACGATGAAATACAAGACACGGAAGGACTTAGTACGGTTAGTGTTGATGTCATTATTACGTCATTGATACTGTGATGGTTGACTTCATCGACTCAGTATCAAACTCATTTAGGTCTCGAGCTCATAAAGACAGTGTTCTTTGCATATTTCTTTATTTGTTGTTCAGTGTTTATTTATTTATTGAACACTAAAACAAATCTTAAGCGCCGATTTAGACGGTATAATTTTTGCTCAGAATTGTCGCATGTGACATGTTTACCATTGAGTCATCAATCATCATCATCAATCTTACACGTGCACGCTGGACTTTGTGGCGGCAATCGTAAGCAAGTTGTAGGTTTGCTTTAGACGAAACAATAAAGCATTTCGGCTTCTTGGGTATTTTGTGACTGATCTATTTTACAAAATTGAAAAAAAGACAGTTTCAAAATTATTTTCTCTCGAGTTTGGAATGTTAGTAAAAACAGGTATTGGTATACAAGTGTCTGTAGTCAGTTGTTTCCTAGTTTTGTTAACTACACTACTCCGTCAAAATTTGTCGATATCAAGTCGAAACATCTTCGGATCTTCCTCGAGAATCTTCGGAAACGTTCGTTTGACCTTCGGACAACATTAGGAAACTCTTCGGAAATCTTCGGAAAATGGTCGGAAATCTTTGGAAAATCGTCAGAAACTTCTTTATTAGTATGTTTATAAAATAAACAAAATATGCGCCCACTCGTGAGATATCGAATTAAGTACTCGAAGATAAATTTTATATCTTCGCTCAAACATGTAACTATTTTATATATAAAAAGTTAAAAGAAGCTAGGAATTATTCACTGTTAGGCATTCAAGGGTTGCCTAAAGGTTTCATCTAGAAAATTCATAAATAACTGAGCCTTCATCATGTTGACTCCAAACCCATAGTGTGTTCCATCATAACTATGAACCCCAAGAGTTAAGTTATATGTGTCAAATACAGGAACACCCATGGGCTCAAGAAACCACCGCATGTCTCTGTTATAGCGAGATATTTTGTCATTGCCTTGGGATTCAAGGTACTGGATAGGTTTAAGGCTGCCATGTGCGTGTGTAGTGAGCCACACAACAAGCGGCCATTGGCTTGTCGCTTGTTCTTTCAGCTGTAAAATCGGTTTAACGTAGTCATTGAACACATTGTTAGCACTTAGATTCATATGGAGTCCCACTCCAAGCGCAATCACGGAGTTTGTCTGGTTAAGTTTTTCCCGGGCCTTACTGAGCGCCAACTTGGCATGCTCCATGCTGTAAAATTCATGAAAAGCATACTCGAAGTCGTGTTTTCCTTGGCAAAATTTCCCTTTGGGCAGTTGGGAGGTTTCATGGGCGGTTTTGCCATGGCAAGTTGCTTTACCAGCATCCACAAATTGCATGTCGCCTGAACACAGTTCTCTGTGAGTTTCATCGATGTCTTTCACTAGACAGCCAGTTTCTCTGTTGTTGGCGAATAAAATCATCAGTGCATTGCTAAAATGCCTTACTAACGAATCACCGATTAAAGCAACACTCGAAACTCTTTCGGACAACAGCTGACAAGCTTGTTTACTGGTAAAGTTTGTGAACTCGCAACCAGACGAAGTAACAAATTCGTTCAGCTCCGCAGTCACCGTGTTCCTAAAATCCGTGCATCTCTCACACGCACAATTTTCTTGTCCTGATCCGCACCTAGCAAACTCATGATTACAACACGGTGCTGAGCTGTGAGCGTCACACAGAGAAGGAATGCCTTGATCGAAATTGGGGCCAACCATTGCGAACATGTTTCCACAACGCATATCGTCTCTGTGTAATCGAATCGGCAATCCTCGGAGCTCTCTGATCCTAATATCTTGTTCGTTCCTGTGGAGTTCATCTTCGGGTTGAAGGTCATGGCGTGGTCGCCATTTTCCATGCCGCATTTGTTGTGTAACGTCGGTACACTGTTTATGTTTATGAAAAGGCGTTATCCAATATCTGGTTACTGAGTCGGTGAATTCAAATTGATGTTGTGTAAACACGTGGAACGCAATAACAATAAGCAGAATTGCGAAGAGCACTCTGGTAGTTCTCCAGCTCAAAACATTCAATGGATGCGGTGTTTGTCGAGCTCCAGGCACTGTAAAGAACAAACGTGTGCAACAATCTAAGCTTTGTGACAAAATAGTCATCATTTATGCTTTCTGCCCTTGGGGTTGAACTACACGATTGGAATGCTTGCAAAGAGAGTTTGGAACAGGTGGCCTTGTTCCACCTGGAATGTAGCGGGTCCTACCTGCTCTAAATGAATCTGAATCTGGTGTTCTTTTTAAAATCAGATAAATAGCGCTTCTTCTTTTTTGTGTTGTGTTACACAAACGCAACACGTTAGTTTATGTGGAGCTTTTGTCATGGCACACTCGATCACTTTCTCCTAAGATGTTTACTTTTGGAAATTTTAAAGAAACTTATGGAAAATTAAATACGAGATTTTACTTCTAACATTTCTTCAAATACTTCTGCAACAGCGCAAGGTATATATATTTTTCTTTTGTGTCGCGGTTTCCCTTGTGGTACTCGTGCAAAAGACGCATGCGTGTAGCGCCCAAATTCGGAATATAATCACCAGAAGCTCTAATAGACCAATTTCGATATATTAAAATTCTAACTTGGCTCCGAGCCTTAGAGGAATAAAACAAAAGAAATCGAAAAGAAATCACATGAGGTTGAGGGATGAATAAATCATTTCTTTTGTTTTATTCCCCTAAGCCTCGGAGCCAAGTTAGAATTTTAATATATCGAAATTGGCCTATTATTGACCTGATTTCCTACAAGTCACTGACGAGATTTGCTCAAAATCAGGACATTTTAGGGAAAAGGACAATCTCTATGACTAAAAACAGGAAAATGTATTGAAAAAGCGAGTAACTTAAATTACATTTATGCGCCAAAACCACAGTCACGAGTGCTTGTTTTCTACCTATAAACAAAGCGCAGGGTATGCATTAGCCGTGCCTTTCAAGCTTCAAATTCTGTTCAATACAGAGGCATTTCCCTAGGCTGTAGGAGCTGAAATATTTCCTGAAGTTTATCAGCGTATTGAGTTTATAACAGGAATCGCATCGAAAATTAAATATTCGGAAAGCAAAGACGAATGTCAGAAGGCAAAATCACTGTTGCAAAATAAATAAATATGACTGTGACCTTTTGCGCGTTATTCGATCACTTTCAATACGTGCGTTATAACTCGACTATTTTTGGCCTGTGATGTTAGCAAATTGAAATTTGAATCGAATAGAGTCAAATCTAATCGATTATCGTAACACAACATGGCCTAAGGGGCCCCTAGTATTTATTTCTCAGAAAAAAAACCCCAGATACATTACACTTAAGCCTGGTTTCCATATATAGTGATCGCATCGCAACGATCGCAACGATCGCAACGATCGCAACGAAATATGGTAACCAGGCTTTACTGCTACTTACAATAACACTACATACAATACTTACTCCTTATAATACTTACAGTACTACTAATAACAACAATAATACTACTACTTACAACAATGCAACGTATAACATCAAAAAGAAAAGAGAGAAAAAGAGCGGCTAGTACCGATATTTTGAATAACAGTGAGCAATTCTTAGTTCTATTTCTTATTGTGTATTTCTAAATGTCAGTACTGAAAGGAAGGTTTTATATTAAGATTACTTGCTTCAAGTTACAAATAATTATAATATCATTTAATAGTAGAAAATCCTTTCTAAAGAAACCAAACGTTATATTGGTAGCAATTAAGCTATGATAAATTGCGACTTCCACAATCGGGGCAGAACTGGGACACTCATTGAGTCAATTGGCCATTTCCGAGTCGCCTTTCGCCTCTGTTTCAAAACGAGTCCTGGTGCACAACCTTTCGTATGGAAATGAATTTTACCTGCTCGTTCATTGTCTTGCAAATCAAACTCATTTCCATATGAAAGGTTGTTCACCAGGACTCGTTTTGAAACAGAGGCAAAAGGCAACTCGAAAATGGCTTATTTGTAACTCCGCGGACAGGTTACTTCACTTTTTTATATGCCCGGATGTAAAGCGACTCTGTCTTCGTCGCTTTGTTCGCGTTTTAGTGAACCGAGCGATTGTCTTTTTGTTTGTAATAGTAGAATGTGAAAAAAGTTACACTTTGGCTTGAAAATAAACTATTACGCCACCAGAAACACCAGTCAACAGGCTATTTCGCTGTCACTGGGTTTCATTTTCAGTCTTCGGAAAGAGACAATTGGCAAATAATCTAATCATGTCTTTGGCAACAATCAAAAAAGCATTAACCGTAGTTTTTTTTATGTTTACAAACGTCTAGAGACGAGTATAGAGTGGAGCAATAAGTGATCATTTTTCATCGTGACTGCTCTCGTCACTTAAATGCTTTGTAACCATAAGGAAGCATGATCAATAACGCATCAGTTTTGTGTTAGTTTTATGATTTAACAGCGCACAGTTTTGTAATAATTCTCTTTTTGGCGAGAAAACAGTATTTTGTGGCGTCAATACCGTATTGTGTTTCCTACTCTAACAACAAAGCATGCTAATATCTAGTGCGCCATTCCAGGATCTATCTTCTTCTTAAGGAACCGTGCTGACGCCATTCCGCGCGCGAAAGCTGTAGTAGTTTATTTTCTCGCGAAACAAAGGTGAATTGCTCAGCAAAATCACGACAAGTGTTTTAAATAATCTGTTTCTGCCCCGTACCCAGGGGAGTTTTGTCCTCTCCCCAGATTTGCTTTCGTCAGTTGTTGTGTGTGCTTATAACAGAACAAAGCACAGTATGGACTTTAGTTTGTTAAATAATTTAAATCAGGAATTATATTGAAATTGACAGAAACGCTTTTATTCTAACCCAAGTAAAAGATTCTATGTAAATTGCGTATTCCGTTTTCGGGAAAATAAAAAAAGAAGATAAACTATGATTTTGTTGATCGTAAAGTAGTTATTTTTGTTAGGTCCAGGAGAGGGTGAACTGACAACTTTGCTCGATGTCAGATTGTTTCTCGACCTCAGCATCCCCACAACTGACCAAGGGCCTAAATTTTAACCGACAAAACACAAAGATCGAACGTTTTTTTTTGACAACTGTGACGGTCTGTCACTTTTACCTCTTCATCCAAACCTTCTTGGTTCTCTAAATAAGCTCGAGCTTAAAACCGGCAGCTACAAACTTCGATGATTAACCAAACAATAGATATTCCAGGTAGAACATAGATCATGATATATTAACAGAGAATATTACTTACCACATCGCCCACATTTGCTTAGTATACTTCTTGCTTTGTTAGATGTTTTTCCGCAGTTGAAAGGCATTTTAGAGTGTTTAAAGATCAAAATTATTGTTGCGGTTTCGCAGGTTTTGTTTTGGAAGATAATCTATACCTGCATTTTCCTGGCAACCTGGCGTATCTTGAAAACATGTTACTTCACACTTACTGAGTCATATTGACCAATCAGAGTATTTTATTTCATTTGAACAATTACTAAGAGTGATTATCATCTAATTATTTCTTGTACTAATTATTCCTTACACTAATTTATCCTGACATCAATCATTCTTTGCACTAATTATTCATTCCAACTTCAAAACATTGCCATCAAGCAGAAAAGTGAATAAATCGAACAAGATAATCATCGACCAAGCTGGCCTTATGTTTTGATGTACTACCAAATTCTCAGTACCGAGATTTAAAGAAATATATTGGAATCACTAAGGAGAATTAATATTTTCAGCTTAAGAGTGTAACTTGGTTTTCCGGGAATTGCGTTGACGGTTTGCCTCCCGAAATTTTTTTGTTGAAGACTGGGGCCTAACTTCCTTATATGGAAAATGAAGTGATGCAATCAAAAGTCACATGGTTTGACCTAAAAATGGCTGCCATTTGTGGCGAGAAGAACGAAGGAAAATGCTCCTAAAAGTGATGCGAAGACGTGCGAAGCGATTTTATCCGACATTTTTTATTTGAAGAAGAAGATCTTACCAGAAGTTCAAATTTTGGGGCCAATTCAAAGACTTGAAAGGATTTATTTTCACAATTCCTCGAAGTCGAACTGCTCGAGTTAGGAATAACCTGAGTATCAGGCGAATTTTTCCGCGCTCTCTTTTACTCTTCGTCTTTACGTGGTCGCGCTGAAAACTAACGCCTGACACAATTCCTTAACGAAATGCCTTCCGCCCCCTTTTCGTGATGGATTGACATTGATTGACATGACTTCTAAATAGCCAATCAAAATTACTTCCGATACGCGACACTCGCGAGAATGCCGGATTTCCACGCGTGGAACGAAACAGCTTTGGACGCCATTTTTGTTGTGAATGTTTCGAGAGGAAACGTTTGAAATCAAATCTTTCAATTTTCCCGGTATTTATATCTACATGGGAGATTTTGCCATTGAAAGAAGGAAGGACTATTAGATATTATGTGAGTAAACAGCACGGCAAGTGAAGGAATAGTAAGCTTATCTTCGATCGATCGATCGATCGATCGAACCTACTCTGTGGCTGTTGCGATCGACTACAACGTGATGGCATGTGCTTCATTTTCTTTAGCAACTAATAAATAGATTGATGTGATTTTATTGTTAGATCATCGACTTGTACTGAATGGACAAACTATTTTGCGCCCGGATTTTGCGATAGATAATTTGTAAAGCAATCATGGAAAGCATTTTAAACATATTTTAAAATAATTATTAAATGTTTATATGCCACTTTTTGATCAAGGAATGTGATTTCTTGGAATATCCTTTTCCTAATCCCATTATTTTATTTGAAACATATTCCTTTCTTGGTCACACAGTGGATTTTAGGGAATTTTAGCCAAGTATCAGAAATTTGTGTGTAATAATATTATTGCACACAAATTTCTTGTCTGACATAATTTTTAAACCCAGAGGCATGAACTTTATGGATGAGGGTTGACAGGATCGGACACTGCTAATGATTTAAAACAAAAATAACTTAATATGCAGTTGTTGAGCTACTCTTGCATGGTTGCTTCAGGTCCGGAAAAAGCCAGCAATTTTTTTTTCATGGTATCAGGGAAAATTCGGAGAATTTAATATCTGGTCAGAGAATCTTAATTTCTCAGGTAGGTAGACAGGAGGTTTGCTACATGTTTTTGATGATGAGTATTGTTGATGCAGAAGACTGTCTTATTATGGTCAAAAAAATGTTTTTTGGAAAAGAAATGAAAGCAAATTGCACATGTCATCAGCTTGCCCCTGGGTAGACCCCCAGGACAACCAGGGGAATTGTAAACTTAGTTAATCTTGACCCAGTGGTAGGGGATGTTTCTCAACAAAAATTCCCCCTGATATCCACCTATATATAAGGGGTAAGGGACTGTGCAATAATTACCAGGAGGGGGGGGCATAAAATAAAATCAAAGCAAGGTGGGGGGGGGGGGGGGGGGGGGCTCAAGGTAAAATAAGTCACTCAAGAGAGGGGGGGCTTAACATTTTATTTCAAGTACATATTACATTGGCGAATCCATACCTATTTATAAGGTGGGGACCGAATAATTTTCCGGCACTTCATCAGACCTGAAAATAACACACAGGCTCTTTTCCTTCTGCTATGGCTCTGTTGTACATTGCTACGGAGGTGGTGTTTGTTCCAGACGCGATGTCCAACAATTAAACATGTAGTAGCAGCTCTTCTTTCTGTTATAAAATTTTAATCTACAGGTGCGTGTAGAGAAAATGCAGGGTATTTGTATAAAGGTGTGTGTATACTGTGAGGGAGGGAGGGGGGGGGGGGGGTCGTACATAATTTCTGACTGATTAGAGGGGGGGCAATAACTAAATTCACTCCTTTAGGAGGGGGGGTATTACCTAATATTGTCCTACACGAAGCCCATTTTCCAAACCCCCCCACCCCCCCCTCCTGATAATTATTGCACAGTTCCTAATAGAGAGGGATTTGTCTCAGTGATTCATGACCAGGCAATAGTCTGGGATCATTTTAAAATTTTATTTGTAAATCAAACAAAATAACATCTTGAGACAGCTGATTTACATTGATATGTCATCACTATTTCAGTGAAAGTCATAGTAAGGTTTTCATCTGATATATACCGGTAATATGTCCCGGATCACAGACTCGTTGTGTTCATGATTTTACAAACTTGTGAATTCCCCCACCCTATTCATTGAACTTAAAACATCATGGACACTTTCCATTCAACCCAAAATTCCAGAAAAAAGTTGCAGAGATTTGGGTATACCTCTTAAGCTTGTCCGAACGTTCAGGAATTTCAAACTGGAATTTTTGGTCAAATGGAATGCACCCAATAATTATATTACAATAAGTATAGTATTTTCCCCAACCCAGGGGCAATCAATCAAATCCATCTCCTTCTATTCCCCAACAAATCTAGCTTGTTACAGGCATTCGGATAATTGGGAGCGGCGAGGGGATTGGCCCCACTCTTCGCACTCTTGCGCCTACTCGTACCGCCTCTCATTATCTGAATGCCTGGAACAGGCTACAACATATCCCCCTGGTTGTCCCGGGGGTTGACCCAAGTGCCTAGCCGATGAATTTATAATTTCATATTGAAATTTATTACTGTTATTACGTTGGTTAATTTTCATCTGATCAGTGGTCTTATTAATATAGTCAGTGAAAAGTCCAGCAACCACGTTTTGATAAATTTCAGGTCGTTTAATAATTTGGTTTATACAATTTATACAACACCACTGTCAACAAATAAGGATTTTTCAAGGCAGTATAGCCATAACTTTGTGCAACTTGATATATCCTTTACTTTATTAGTGTAGAAATATCGATTTTGCTATATAAGTCGTTCTACACTGTACGTTTCAAAAGCTTAATAAGCTTATATACATTCAATGAAAAATTTTACATAAGAATACTACTAAGTATATTAAACACGCAGAAACAAATAAGCTTAATTCACTTCATTAAAATATACAATATTCTCGTACTGCTTACTGTCCTTTGTCCTAAGTAGCGGCTTCCATCCACGAAACAAGGGTCAAATACAGAGGCTGTCATGTACATGTAAAGCACCCAAAACCAAATAACAGACAGCTACATGTGTAGGTAATAGCTGACATACAAGCTTAGCTGTATTCTTCGGAAATTCAGTCTTCCAGTCGTTCGTGGACTGAAAATCCAACGTAACCTCGTAACTGTAAGACTTGTTAACTTCCCAAAATACTAAAAAACCGAAAAAAAAATCCTGAAAAGGTTGATTTCATTGACCTTTGATGAAAAAAGTTGAACAAGAACACAAGAAATGCCTCTTTCCAACATGGCGGATTTCGCTTGACTCTCCACGCAACGCGCGTTGCTTTTACTTCCGGCGAAGTCTATTGTTGAATCAGCCAATCAGATTCATTAAAATCACGTCCAAAATCTGGACGTGATTTGTAATTGGCAGACAATCTTTAGAAGGATTGTGTCAGGCCCATTTTTAGCGTGCGACCCGTAAAGAGAATGTAAGGAGCGCGAAAAATTGGCCTGATCGCAGGTTAAGTTAGGAAAGAAGTTTCAAGCCAAGTCTGAAGTTGTATGGACATAAAATGCTCTTCTGTTTTGCACGGACATTTTTACCCTGCTCTAGACTAAAGCGGTAAGCGTTGGGCACCGTTTCCGCTAATTTTGTACTGTTTTCTGAATGGAATAAATGATTTAGTGTTCAAAAAGCTGTTTGTCGTGAGTTTCCCTTCGCGGTGGTCACGGCATTTTGACAATTAATTTTAAATTACAAACGTTTAGGCTTATTTCAAAAATTTGCGTACGCTATTTTTGACTGAAAATCGATTTGACATTGTTTGTTGCTGGTTTTCAATTAAAAGTGTTACGAACCAATTTGCCCATGAGCCGTACGTGTAGCAACGAGAACGTCGCTGTCCTTGAAAAATGGCAGCTGCTACTTCCAAGACTGACCTTTTGCAGCCTCCTCCTCAGGCACTTCGCATTTGTTTTTTGCGATTGGACGAGCGACTGGGCACGAGCCCGAAGCGCGAGGGACCATGGGAAGGGGAAAGACGAGGCGCGAAGCGCCTGCGAGAAAACGTGTCGATTTCTTGGCAATTTTGTCGTTTTCTTGGCAATCCTCATTTTTTCGAGTTTTTAAGCTTTGCAAGTGCTCGATTTCACTAGTATTTTGTTGTAGACAATGTAGATGCTAAAACCATACGCGTAGTGTTCGAAATTCGCAATACTTTGCTACTTATGGCTGCCAAGGACCAGTGCGAGGATTCATTCGAACTTTGTAGCAGAAGATCGACCTTGAAGAATCATTTGATGACTTGACTATATCGGGTAAGGCTATCGTCAATTGCTGTTTATTTTAGAACCTGGTTTAACGCACTGCAACTTTTAGGAATGTAATGTACGTATAATGAGATTATTTTTTATTATTATTAATTATAGGTAAGCTTAAATCTAAGCTTATACCGAACAATTGACAACCACTCCTGTAAGAGAAAGGAGGCCTTCTTGCTCACGAAATTTATTTATGTCTAGTTGGTTTTCCTCGTAAAGGCTAAGCCTTTAACCTGTAATTTATAGCATGCAGCTTGCTTAGATCCATTATAATTTGTGGGAAATCTATTGTTATTAAACATCCGAGGTTTCATTCGCTAATTTGTACAGAATTTTGTTGGGTGGCTTTGGTTGGAGTACTGTAATATATATGCAGGCCCGTAGGGAGGGGGGTGCGATGGGTGCGTCCGCACCCCCCCCCCCCCCCCCCCCCCCCCCCCCACGGGCAGTGGAGGTCCACCTGTAGTGGACCGACGGTTCAAAAGAAAGTGGAATAGTAGTGAAATACAGTAAAAACCCGCATAAAAGAAACAAGTGGATTAAGAACACTCAGGCTGAAATTTGGTCAAATTTGGTCAAAAAAGTACCAGAAAACACCCGATATATAAGAACAAAATCAGCCTGAACCCCCAAAACACGTGTTCTTTTATGCGGGGTTTTACTGTAGTAGTGCTTGTGCTCTAATTTGATTGAAATGCATTAAGTCTGAATCATTAAACTGGTTCCAATAAACCAAAACAATCGCAGCTTTGAACGTGTTTACATATCGTCTTCATCGACAAAGACAACATCAAGCGAGTCATTTTCTTCATCCAAATATTCACTCCTTTGGCTTAAAAATGTCTTTAATCGAAGGTCCACAATATGTATTTTTAGTATTTTTCATCTGTATTTTCTCTAACCAAACAGTTCCAGAAATATTCATGATTTTACGTTCGCTTTTGGCTGCCTGGTTTCATATCATACTGCCTTCAAAACGCACAAAATGCAGTCTCAGACAAACAAAATCTTTCAAAATTTCCCGGGGGGGCATGCCCCCGACCCCCTTAGTAGCTTGCGCCTTGGTGCTCGTTCCATCCAAACTTCGCCACTCCAACGCACCCCCCCATTAAAAATCTTGTCTACGGGGCCTGTATAAGTCCGGCTATTTGAAAATTAATATCCTGTCTGATAATTAAAACCAAGACTTCATTTTCCCAAAATCCAATTCATCCAACAACTAGAACTGTGACTTCAGTGTCTACATGTATTTGAATGAAATGAAAGCACAGGTCTGGGGGTTAGATAGGTGGAGGGAGGTGAGTTTTTACAGGGGGTTGTTGTGTGTGTTACCGAAGGGAAATTGTTAGTTTTTGGAGGTGTTTGGTTTGTATAACTCTTTATCAATTAATATAAACTGTGTTGTCATGCCATTATTACAGGGTTTTAAAGGGGAACAAGAACTCAGTTGACTGATGAGAGGTCTAACCATAGAGGATGAAACCAATTTGGGTCTAGAAGAAGTAGAAGCATGACAGACACAAGAGCTTATGATCTATAGTAAACATAAATTTTCTTGTATGAAATTTTTACTTATTCAATATTATCAAAAACAACACTGTTAGTGAATTAAAAATTAAAATAAAGTGGTTTTAATTAGATTAATGACTCACTGATTTTTTTTTCTCTTTTTCCTACCCAATAATATACAAAGACAAACATAATACATCTCAAATCATAAAGGAAAGGGGTGGCAGGGTTATTGAGTTTAATAAAGTTATGTATGTAACAGTATGCATGTATGTTGGGGCATCTACAATGTTGGCATTACCAAACTGCCCACAAAACAGTCATAAACACAAATGTCACCCCACTGGTCGGTTAATCTATAAAGAACCGACAAAACCAGGATCGTCATTCACATCATCTGTCAGTTATCTCAAAATGTGGCTCAATTCAATTGACAGTTTTGTTAATAATTTGACCACGTTTTCTTTGTTTTTATCGGAAACTTTAGGGACTTTGATCTTCATACTATTTATTTCTCCTGTTCTCTTCCTCTTGCAAAAGTTGGAGAGCTGATTTGAGATTTCCCACATGTTCAGGTGTAAACTAGGCAATACAAGCATATAAACAAGAGTCTAATTTTCTCTATAAATGTCCTCTTTAATATTCTGGAAAATCTTAGTGAGCTCACCATAAATTAAAGAGCTAAAAACATACAATTTCTGATAACAATAATGTACACCCTGTCTCAGTCAGGGATTCAGAAGGTGTACAAGGCTAAAAGGACTTACGGGGAGGGATATTATATTTTTTAAAGTTTGGTAGTACATGGCTAGAGCATTAATAGACCATTTTACAGTTCTGTGAAATGTAACCAAGCCTCTGTATGAAAGCGAGGTTAAGGGTGACCATGATATGATAGAGATCAGAAACTAGTTTACATAATAACAGAATAATTTACATTTGAAAAGAAGGAAGGTTTGTATCACAACAAAGTCACCTCCAGCATCACTTCTGTTCAAAGGCCTGGATTCTAAGTACACAACTGTAAAATGGACTATTGGTCTATTGTAATTATTGCAATACAATCATTGCAACTGAAGATTGGATTGTGAATAATGTATGTACTTCATTATTAGCATCAATGGAAACCTTATTTTTTAAGGATTTGCCAAAACAAGCCATTATGTTTTCTTTTTTAATTACATATCCATTTCCTACACAATTGCAATATTTTTTATAGCTGAACATTATTCATTATTCTAAATAATTGGGTACATTCCACACTTGGCTGCCCAATAGCACTAGGACAATGAAGCTTTTTTCAAGTGCCGAGTAGTAGTAGGAAGCAAATATGCTAAACTGAATTACCCACCTTGCCATAGTGCCAGGGCACCAATGCGATGACAAACTAGCCTGCCAGAGAGCTTGCTCGCAGGCTATGACAAACAACTTTTATTGATGTGCAATATTACAGTATATTGTAATGTAAATTTATATTAGGGTACATTATTTTAAACATTCCTGAGATAAATTATGCTATTGAAACTGAAAATCTGTCAACAAAAATTTGCACTGCAGAAATAAAATGGAAACGGTTAAATATAATATTACCTTCTTTAATATATAACAAAACATGGCTCCAGTATAACCCTGAGTATAATAACAGTGCCATTCGAATTTGAACTTCACCAACAGGCTGGAGGTTGAAACCGCTATTACAACCGGTTTGTTGCCTTTTGAGTAATAACACAGAACACCAGCGTGCAATAAGTACTGTACATTGCAAACATCTTGGCAGCTGCATTTGGTCTTTTCGCAACAAATTAGTAGCTTGTCGCTTGCCATATTTCCAACTGAATTAATACAAAAATCAAAGACCGAAACGAACGTTCACATAAATATGCAAATATTACCTATCACGATCGGGTCTCGAACAGCTTCTCCAAGAGATTTCTTGTTTCTTGATCGTGCAACTTTTTCATAATTCTAGCACAGGCTGCTTCTTCGATTTGTGGCAGGAAACTTCAGAATGACGAAGCCTATAGTGATGTTGTAGTCCGTTTTTTAGAAAGAAAACTACATTTTCATTACATAATGGATGTAGACTTCCGAAATGTGCAAAATTAACCTGCTACACTCATTTTTAAAAATTACGGAATCATCCGCCATTAAACATTCCGCCATCTTGAAAACAAAATCTTACTGTATTTTGCGAAACGAAACGAAACGAAACGAAACGAAACGAAAATGACCAATAAACCTGTAGAACGAAGTTATCAAGTAGCATAACAGCCCGAGTTCTCTGTGTCATAACCTAAAAGAGGAATAACACCGGAAGTGCAGAGTCAATAAATTCAAAGATCTGTATTTTGCGAAACGAGCTCTTCGGAACACCGTCACGATATTTAACTTGTTTCCATGCATTCGTAAACACTTTCCTTGCATACACCTCACTGCAATGATGATTTCTGAACAAAAATACCGAGCCAAGACGTCAGAATTGCTCCCTTTCGCAAATTACAGATCTGTATTTTGCGAAACGAGCTTTTCGTAGACCGTGACGATATTAAACTTGTATCCTTTCATTCGTTAACGCTTTCCTTGCATACACCTCACTGCAATGATGATTTCTGAACAAAAATACCGAGCCAAGAGGTCATTAGTGCTCCCTTTCGCAAATTACAGATCTGTATTTTGCGAAACGAGCTTTTCGTAGACCGGGACGATATTAAACTTGTATCCTTTCATTCGTTAACGCTTTCCTTGCATACACCTCACTGCAATGATGATTTCTGAACAAAAATACCGAGCCAAGACGTCAGAATTGCTCCCTTTCGCAAATTACAGATCTGTATTTTGCGAAACGAGCTTTTCGTAGACCGGGACGATATTAAACTTGTATCCTTTCATTCGTTAACGCTTTCCTTGCATACACCTCACTGCAATTATGATTTCTGAACAAAAATACCGAGCCAAGAGGTCATTAGTGCTCCCTTTCGCAAATTACAGATCTGCATATTAAAAACATACACAGCGACATATACCCTCTCTCCTCCGCAGAGGCTCCCTCGGGGTAAGGGAGGAATGGGCGCGGGAAAGAAAGAGCGCGCGGGGGGGGGGGGGGGGGGGGACGACGGGAAGAGGGAAAAGGCGGGAGACTCTTCCTTTTCTTTCTTTCTCCCTTCCCCTGGGTGTTTGCTTCTCTCTCTCTCTCTCTCCAGCCTCCGCGCGCTTCTTTCCCTTCCCTATCCCGCTATCCCAAGAAGCCTCTGCAGAGGAGAGAGGCACATGGCCGTATAGCATATATGGGAGTATCCCCGGGGGAGGGTTTTTCGCATATTATGTGTTTTGATCAACGTCACGTTTAGTCTTGCCGGCCGGAAACGTCAAGTGCACGAACAAGGAATTAATTTGCAATTAAAGTGTCACAAGAAAAAAACAAAACAAAACTATT
The DNA here is from genome assembly GCA_029204205.1 of Desmophyllum pertusum. Classification (NCBI taxonomy): domain Eukaryota; kingdom Metazoa; phylum Cnidaria; class Anthozoa; order Scleractinia; family Caryophylliidae; genus Desmophyllum; species Desmophyllum pertusum. The sequence goes on from MU825878.1 coordinate 548,544, forward strand.
TATTCCAGTTCAAAACTAAAACCACAACCTTTCAGTCTGCTCTATATTAAAACATCTTGATTTTGTTTTCTATAAACATGAGATACCATCGTCTTGATTGTATGCAAAAAGTATAAAAAACAGAACATATGTCTAAATGCACGCTTCGAGAACGCTTTACAGAACACAGACTAGCGCTATATTGATCTCTTAAATATAAGAGAAGTATAACATTAACATGGTGAAGAATATGAACACATTTACGTTTTGCTTGTCCAACGTTTACAGCCTACTAGGCTTGTAACTATAACGCTATAGTTGCAAAGTTATAACTTTCATTTTCACATTGACTGGAAGGTGAGGTCATCCTTTGCTCTTAGCTTAGATTTCAAGACGTAACTTTCTAAGCAACTCAACTCTGTGACTTTCACGCAGTCGTTCTTTCACGGCATCTTCCACTTTCAATTTCCTTTCCAAAAATACGGATGGCGTGGCAAAAGACAATCCTTGCTTGCGCAGTAGAACCTCTTTGTTACCTTTTTTCTTGTTGGCGTGTACCTCAACACCTTCGAATGATTCTGGGGATCTTTGATTGGATACATATATCGCTCTTCGTGCATAATGCAGATATCCCACGGGGCAATTGGTAGAATTCGTGCAAAGTTTACTTTACACTGCTCACAGGCTGTTGCATTTTTGAAGTCATTTACGAATACAACCCGGAAAGGTTCATCATTGTGGTAATACTCCGTAAAACGAGAGGGCTTGGGACAATCGAAATCTGAATCAACCACTGCATTTGGATCTATCTCAGCGACTAACGGTTGCTGCTGTATATTGTTTTGGCCACGGCGAGGCTTCTTCTGGCGTTTTTTCGCACCTGCACCTCTTGGAACATTGCGGAACGCCAGCTTGGACTCGAGATCATTTTGTTTCTTGTAATCTTCTATGTGCTCGCGTAGGGTACCGCGTGTCTCTGCCACGGCTACAGAATGTTGACAAATACCACCAGTTGCTGCCGAGGTAGCACAACCACTGCAGGTGATTTTGGTCCTCTTGGTCACAACGGTAGGCTCGATTACCAGCCGCTGTTCGGGAAAAATGAGCCCACGCTCATCCCCCGAAGGCACGGCTGGAGTCGTGAGCTTGGCATTGTTAATTTCCACCAATGAGAAACGTGCCTGCACGAATCGAGCAGGCATAAATTATCTTTTACGGATGCAAAGCAGTTGTTTGGGCTGGCGTTCGATCGTCTTCAAGAGACATTTAACCTTGAAACTCTCGAAGATATATGCAATAGGAATCGTTAATGTAAATTAATGGGCATGATGTCTTTATAATTCAACCGACAGGATGGATTTTTCATCCGCACCAAGGAAATACATCACGGAAAGTTCGCGCTATTAAAGCCTGGATTAAAGTCGGGGAGCTAAGCCACTACAACCGCACAAGGCAACTAATGAGATCCATTTGGACATTCGACATGTACTATACAATACACAAAACAGTCGGTTAACTTGTGTGATGAATTTTATCTGGGATTTGATGTAAAATCGTGTGGTGCCAGAACGCAACATCTCTGGCAAAATTGCATCAAAACATTGTTTCTTGTCACGGACTGGTCATGTTTACATCTTGTAATATTTTTCATCCCGGTTTTCAGTCATATAGCTTCACAATAAAGGCGAGAAATCAACATCTTTCGCGGAATATTTCAGATCAGATCCTTCTCTTTCGAAAATATAAGAGATAATGGGAAATAAACGAATGTCACGAGCCGGAGTTACATAAATTAATTTTGTTGATTTATACGTCACAGACACGTCCGTTCGCTCACGCGTCCAGCCGTTCTTCTCGGGGAGGAACGAAGACCGGACTCGAGAGATCGGCGGAAATCGAGCCTATCACAACGGTGAAGGCCTTGTCATCTTCTTTTTCCAGGGGAATAACTTTAAAACGCGAAAGAATGATTTCTGCCCTTTTCCACATATCCGAAAGGACTTGAAATGCCAGTTGGTTGGGTAAACCACTTTCAGTTGTGGAGATGGAAAGCTTTTGAGGCCCAAGTCTTCTGAAGGGTCGTCTTCTATCAATCCACCGCCTAGCACTTTCTTAACGTACGCCGCCCTTTGCTCTTGCTTCATCTGGGACCATCGTACTGGATCAACACTAACGTTGGCATACTCTGGAGAAAGACGATACTCTCCCATACCATAGAGTGCTTTGATGAACTCGTTTTTCTGTTGCACCACAACCCGAGTATTTACATTCTCGTGAATCGTGGCTTGATCTACTGCGTCACCTTTAGCTTCCTCCTTCATCACTTGGTGTAAAGCTTCAGTGCCCTGGTTGTGCCACTTGTTCGGGGGATTGCCCAGGCCTGCTGCCACTCGTGTAGGTTTCCTCATGCACAACTTGAGGGTCTCGGTCAAGGGCCTTATACGGCCTTTGTTGCTTGACATCCACTGGGAAAATTCGGGAGGCCAGGAAAGCTGCATTAACACTAGACTTGACTCAAATGACTCTTCCCTTTCACAATCCACCAATCCCTTCATTCTTCTACCATCTTTCTCGCCACCAAGAATTTGACAACAAATTTTTTTTGTTCCATCGCACTAACTTTCAGATGCTGAAGCCTAGCCTTTATGTCTGACTCCACGTGCGTAAAACATCGAAGGTGAATGTTGCGAGTTGTTCCTCTGTCTGGACCATGTCCGATTGGATAGACATTCTCAAAGGCTTGCTCTAAGGCTAGCTCTCCATCTGTACCGTAGGTCAATGACTTTATCCCTTTTCTAAATAATGACCCGGCAAGGTACTCGTAATCCTCCCTTTCCTTTGTGACGCTTGTCATCATAGCAGCTAGTGTAGTGGGGTGCTTGGTTGGTTTGTTCCGATAAACAAACATAGGGTGGGGAACGTCAGAGTTGTGACATAGAAAGGGCCCATATTATAGGTCATGTCGATTCCTACTTGGCTTTTTGGTGTGTCCCCGAGCAGTATTTCTTCACCCACAGTATCTGAGTGTCTGTCATGGCAAACGTGTTTGGAGCCATATGCTTCACAGCTCTGTTTGATTTCGCTCCAAAAGAGACGTCTCGGAGGAAGTCATCGTGCTCCATGAGGTTCATCAGTTTAATAAAATCAGGTCTCCTTGAGGGGCCGGTGTTTCTACTGCGTTGTCGTCCCTCTATATTTCGGCACACATTATACAGTAAAAACCCACGAGTAAGAACCTACATTTTTCCAAGTTAGCCTAAACAGGTTCTTATATAAATGGTACTTAACACAAATTTAGGCTAACTAGGTTCTTAAATAGGTTCTTAAATGCTAATGTAAAGTGACATGTTGTACAGTACTATTTGTTCCTTATTCAATTACACAGAGGTGCATTGTGATCACCCAATCACCTCATTAATAATAACAAAACTATCTGGTTACATTCATATTGATGCAGAAGCATCAGTTGTTGGTCCTTTTTCCCTTGAAAAATATTTCATATGTATACACAGAGTACAACTGTACATTGACTGAAGCTATACAGACATGCTTCAGGTTTTTTTGCCATTACTACTGAATTCAAAGTTAAGCAGCAGTGCCATAGCTATTTTGAACTCGATAAGTAAACTTTAAAGTAAACTCCACTGCTTAAGGTCTAATTCCCACTAGATTTTGGTAAGAACTCTATGCATACTTATAATGTTTTTTGTTATTTTTTGTTAGTACTGATTTTTGTTATATGCAGCTGAAATTTTGCATAATTTTATACAGTACCTGTATCACCAAAATTTTAAAGAATCCTAAATTTTGACTACAGTACAGTGTCTGTCTAGATTTTGAAAATAAGAACCGTTTGAAAATTTTAGGCTAAACAGGTTCTTGTTTAGAGGGTGTATAACTGACAAATTTTAGCCTAACAGGTTCTTAATTTCTAGGTTCTTACTCGTGGTTTTTTACTGTATACTTGCTCCCTGTTCCTTATGATGTCTCCGGGGGAATTCACGTTCACAGCCCCACCAGCATCTTGCTCTATGGAGCTTATGATCCGCTTCGGTCTGTCATTTGCTTGGGCGGCGGCTTTTGCTTTCTTTAACACACTTGGTTTTGTGCGATAATACGCCTCATTTTTCTTCTTGGAGTTACCATGGGCTCTCAGAGATAACTGGGTTGCATCAGGTGGAGCTTTATACTGCACTATTGCGTACTTGGCAGATGAACCGTTTATTTCCACCTTTGTAATGACCCGCGAAAATGCCTTTGTAGTGTGGTGCCAGCTGTACTGTCGTCGCACGTTGTACACATCACAGATGCCGTCAGATTCACCTGAAGTAACTACTTGTATTCTTTCCACGGTGCCGTCATCTCGGAAATCGGCGCGTACTTTTTCACACGGGGACGAGTGCTTTGTGTATACCCATTGTCATCTGCAGTAAGGTCACGATGTGGAACGGCATCTTTTATATCCACGACAAACACAGCGTTCTCTCGAACTGCCTGAGGTACCTTGCGGCATACATAGGCTGGTTGCACTTTCTCGCATACGCAGATTTCCAAGATTTCACTGATGGTCAAGCCTTTCTTGCTTTGACGAAACACAGGGCATCCATTTATAACGGCTATAAATAAGATAAAATAAGTAAACACTTGTATATCTAAGCAAAATTAATTTGCGGAAAATGCAAAAACAAAATTTGGTATATCTCCGAATTTAAAACCATTCAAATGGTATACCATGCAGGTAAATTTCATTGTTATCTATCGCTTTCTGAAAAAAAAAAAAAAAAAAAAAAAAAAAAAGACATTCGTTCCGGGGCTGAAAAATATTATTTTTCCGAGCGCCTCGAGGGCTTAGAATCGTACGAGGAATAACGAAAATGTCTGCGCGTATTAGCAATATCCGTTAAAAAAGTTTATAACGTCTGTGTATTACTGTTTTGTCACACTAGTCAGACTAACCAATCTCGTCTTGAACTGCTGATGTTCCTTCTGCCTGGAAAGGTGTGGTGTCGTCACCTTTTAAGCCTGTAAAAATTGTAAATAAAGCACTTATCCTTCTATTTCCGGGAGTCAGATAGATCCCTGATTTGTCTACAAATTATTTGAGACCCAATGCTACTGGCCTTTGTTACTGATTACTTTAACAAAGGATATAGTAGTCATAGTAATTATTCACTGACCTTCACTGTCCAGAGCAGAGCTTGACTTGAGCGAAGACTTGACTTGACTTGAGCTTGACTTGAGCGGAGGGGACTGTTCTTCCGAGAGGAATGCAATGCTATCTGAAAATGCAAAGCTTTCTTCAGTACGTAGATGTCAATCGCATTCTTCTCGCATGTAGGCTATAACGCACTAACAGCGAGCTACTAATGGTTATCAGTTTTCAGCGCAATACAAATATTGCTTTAATCCATACCATTGCTCCTACGAGTACAGGAAATACTGTGGTCTACAGTTGTCACGTCATCACCTGAAAGAAATGGACGTGACGTCATTACTGACTTGAATTAATTGTGATGGAAGAAATAATACATACTAACAGAGGGACCACTCAGAATCAGGGAACAATGAAATTGGCAATTACTCTGAACAGCAAGCTACTAAGCGACAATAACGTTGGTTAGCATTCGAGGTAATATGTTTGTCACTTACTGTTATTTTCACATGGACTGAAGTTCAATTCATGGTCATTACAAGCATTGTCATCAGAATTTTTGTCAACAGAATCATTGTCATCGGAACCATTGTCATCGGAATCATTGTTGTCAACAAGTTTCCTTTTGCGGGGGAGGCTTCTTTGTTTCTGAAAAGCAAAATAGAAAGGGAAATACCATTACTTTGCTGCAAAGCCATTCTTTATGGTTGTAAACCTTTTTGTACACAACTCGATTTTCATTGGTTTGGTTATCCAGTGTAAACAATTTACCATTCTGTTCTAACTCTTAATATATTAAAAGTTATTGATTGATTGATTGATTGATCGATCGATCGATCGATCGATCGTCGATCTGTTGGCCACTTACCGCCTCATCGCGGGAGCTTTCACTTTTTCCTGAGCAGGAAAGTTTATAATCTTTAAAGCGTTTAGAGGGCCTATCCTGTAAAAGTATAAGATAAAAATAAATAATATCAGGACACTCCATGAGGATGACAAGAAGAACACGAACGTAAACAAAACAATCACAAAAAACTGTAAGGGAATTCTCGGTATCAAGTTTGCTAGAAATGAAAATTGAGAGGGAGTTGATAGTTTAACTAACATTGAATGCTTATCATTATTCATTACACCACTGAACCATCAGCTGAAAAAACACTGAATTAGTTTGTGGATACATACCCGTTTCCTCTTCTTCGTTGACAGAGATGCATCTTCAAAGTCGCTGTTTGAATAATTCACTGAAATGGCCGCGGCATCAATGTCGTCGTGTTCCGGACTTTTGTCCGAAGACTCTATGCCAATTGAACAACAATTTTGTATTAAACTGGAGATTATCCAAAATCAGCCTAAAATGCAATCAAACACGCACGCAGGAAAAATTGGGACATTCCATTTATAATCCGAACCCCCCCTATGGATGAGGATTTTGGAGGCTCTTTATTGAGGATGTTACCAGGAACGAGCGGTCAGCGGTATTCTCCACAAAAATTCCAAATGACCTAACCCTAATCATAAGGTTATGGTTAAGTTAGGTCATTTTGCGTTTTTATGGAGAATACCGCTGACCTCTCGTTCCCCGTTCCCTATTCCTTCTTTTTGTATCATTCCCTTTATTACGCACTCATTGTTTTACTTACCCCGCTGGTCTAAATAATTCTTTAATGGTGATTCTGATTCCCCCGGCATAAATCTAGGTCTTTGGGGCAGACTGTCAAGAGCTTCACCTTTCTCTGCTGGGATTTCTGCAGGCCTTTTCATAGCGCCTGTACGTGCGCTTTTCTCGGAACGGCTTGACGGACTGAAATTACACACATTAACTTGATTAAAAGATGATGTTATCAGTATTTTTTTAACTCATATTTTACCAAGTTTTCATTAACTGGTTAGTCTCCTTCACAGCCTTTATTTGTGTCGTAACCAACGCTTAGTGGGGAGAAGCGTTGATTAATAACGGCTAACTAGTAACTGGTGGATTAGGTTGAATTTAAGAGTTAATAAAGCATACTAGCAAAGGTACAAATAAATTAAAGAACTAAACAATGTTATTCTAAACACAGAATTAATAAGCCTAACAAAGAAAGTTACCTGCTAACAAGTTCCAAGACAGAGAAGGATTGCTGCTGTTTGTTACCAACTCCACTCATTCTCAATCTTTTCCACATCCAGCTACATAGCCTTAAAGTGTTTTTCATGTAGAGACTTCACGTCGCTGAATGGAAACACTTTAAGCAAACCATTTCCATTTCCCCCAAGGTCTTCATGAATAGGGTGGGTGTCAATGACAAAAAGCTTTCCATACTTGCAGCCAATCAAAACAATGTACCCCCCACAGGTATAGAGTCCTATCCGCGTCTTCCTGTCATCGGTACACAGGCTTTTAACCGCATTTGTAAGTGCACTTCTTCCAAACTGAGAGTAAACTGGCTGTTGTGTTATCATTTCTTCTGAAATGTTGTAGCTTGAAATGCACCCGCCTTGCCTCAACAACTGATACGCCTCCATGACATCATAAAACTTTGACACATCTCTTAACCGGTTAAAATGCTTCGGTGAATTAACGATGACGTCCTCCACAAGAGATGCTGTGTCCTTCCATTCATCTTCCTTTGCAGAACAATCCCCATCCTGGAGAAGAAGATTGGCGATTTGCAGACAAAGGAATGCGCAGCCGTTTGTTGCATCGTTAGGGATAACAGCCGGTTCTTTCAGTGCGACTCCCGCCACCAGGGCTGAGCGATCAAAATTGCTTACAGCACTTGTCTGGCTCACCTTTAGTGGAATGTCTCGGACGATGGGCTTATCTGTCTCCGTGGCACTAAACAGCTCTTCGATTTCTCTCACTGAGGGGCGCTCTGATGGTGTAAAACTGGTGCACTGTTCAAAAGCCTCGGAAATCATAAACCAGTCCGTGGCTTGCTTAATTTCATACTTTTGTCCATGCCTCGGCTTTTCCTTCTTCTGGAACTTGTTTTCAATGACTTCTCGCCACGATACTCGCGAGCTGCCGGCGGAAGCTAAGTTCAATTCAGTTTCAAAGGGATACTTAAAATCAGGGTTAATGAGAATAAAGAATACCATCCCCAATGCCCAGATGTCGACCGCTTTCATGTCTGCTATAGTAACTGCAGATCGAAGGAGATTTCCTGAGAACACCTCTGGTGCCAAGTAAGCCGGGGAACCACGCTGAACATTATGTGTTGCAGTGTGACAGATGGTGGCCGTCTGCACAGCCTGCGATCGACTCTCGCCGAAGTCAGTTACTTTACAGACAATAGGCTCTGACATACACACACTCCGGAGGTCCTCCTGGTTGTCCAGTCCAGCGTAGTGCTTGTTCGACACCAAAATATTCGCCGGTTTGAGGTCTCGATGACAAATTTCCTGTTCATGTAAATAGGCCATCCCTGAACAAATGTCCTCCACAATTTTGTCATGAAAGGGAAACGCGTCAACTGCATCATGTGCATGGATATAGTGCAGGAAATCCTCGAGCGAGTGAACTCTGTCGTTACCTCCAAACGGCGTGAAATCAAAAGATAAATACTCCAACATTATAGCGCATGGTGTGGAGCAAATACCCTTGAACTTAACAACATTTTTGCTTCGAAGGCGGTGAAGAATACTGGCTTCTTTTAGGAAAAGACGTCTGTCTCCTTCCTCGGTTCCCAACAGCTTTTTAATAACAACACGTTCGTCGTGATCATTCGCCGGATACCTTGCCACAAAAACCGAACCGAACGATCCTCTCCCGATTTCTTCCTTGTCAGTTAGTTTTGACCAATTAAACGACGGAAGATTCTTCAAAAGGAGCGAAACACGGTCGTCTTTTGTTCTCTTTAGCTTGAGAGAGGGAAATTGGAAAGACATCTTGGATTTTCCAATGTACACAACGCCGGTACAACGTCGCTCTTAGATTTTCCCGCCAAATGATGCCATGTGCTCTCTGTAGCTAGGTGACCTTTGTCCCGTGACGATTGGTGACTGATCCGGAAATAGTTCCGTTCTCGAGTCGATAGAACAACCCGATCCCGATCGCATGTGTTTCACAAACATCCAAGGATATTTCAAACAAAAATATAATACTTTGATTTTAAACTGAGCAGCATGAAATTGCGATAAATTAATTTGAAACGCGGATTACAGATCAGATTAACATGCGTATGCTCAGTCACGCAACGTTTGTCACGAAAAATGTTGTACCTTTTTATAGTTCATTGGGTTCATATACAGTTAAAGGGGAAGAATCACGGGGATTCTGACCTTTTTTGGTCAAAACTGTGCTACAATATTTTTACTTTACTTATTTACAAAATAATTCTAGAACACCAAGAGAAAGAAATCACCGAATTCGTGACAGAGGAACAAATCATGTTCTATTCTGGCGCATTTTGGAAACGAAAATGCGAGAACTTGAAAAAAATTAGCCCAATTTTTTTCAAGTTGAAATCCATTTTGACCAGTCCATCTATGGCCAGAGACACTCATCCACCGTTTTAGTTCATTAGGGTGGTAATTTATAACAAAACTGACCATTATCTTTAGGTTGCTGTTAATACAAAAACGTTTTTTAGTTTTTGAAATGACACTAAATCCCCGTGATACTTCCCCTTTAATTTCGTCTGAAGATAGAGTTTTACCTCTATGTACGAGGATTGTTCGTTGCTTGTCTGTGTTCTGTAAAGCGTTCACGAAGCGTGCATTTAGACATATGTGTTCTGTTTTTTACTTTTGCATACAATCAAGACGATGGTATCTCATGTTTAAGTTTATAGAAAACAACATCAAGATGTTTTAATATAGAGCAGACTGAAAGATTATGGTTTTAGTTTTGAACTGGAATAAATAGTTTTGTTTTGTTTTTTAATTTGCGAAAGGGAGCAATTCTGACGTCTTGGCTCGGTATTTTTGTTCAGAAATCATAATTGCAGTGAGGTGTATGCAAGGAAAGCGTTAACGAATGAAAGGATACAAGTTTAATATCGTCCCGGTCTACGAAAAGCTCGTTTCGCAAAATACAGATCTGTAATTTGCGAAAGGGAGCAATTCTGACGTCTTGGCTCGGTATTTTTGTTCAGAAATCATCATTGCAGTGAGGTGTATGCAAGGAAAGCGTTAACGAATGAAAGGATACAAGTTTAATATCGTCCCGGTCTACGAAAAGCTCGTTTCGCAAAATACAGATCTGTAATTGCGAAAGGGAGCACTAATAACCTCTTGGCTCGGTATTTTTGTTCAGAAATCATCATTGCAGTGAGGTGTATGCAAGGAAAGTGTTTACGAATGCATGGAAACAAGTTAAATATCGTGACGGTGTTCCGAAGAGCTCGTTTCGCAAAATACAGATCTTTGAATTTATTGACTCTGCACTTCCGGTGTTATTCCTCTTTTAGGTTATGACACAGAGAACTCGGGCTGTTATGCTACTTGATAACTTCGTTCTACAGGTTTATTGGTCATTTCGTTTCGTTTCGTTTCGTTTCGTTTCGTTTCGTTTCGTTTCGTTTCGCAAAATACAGTAAGCCAACAAAATCTGCCAGACGTCTCGCGACCTTTCGCCTTCCCTCCTTCCTTTGCGCGCCCATTTTCTTGGAAATAAGAGAGACGTCTGGGTACGAGGCTGGACCTTTTGCCTTACCATTTGGACCAACGAGAACCAGTTCTCTCGGGCCGGTCATTTCTGCCGTCGCCGTCGTGGTTGCTTAAACTCCCTATAATAATAAAGATAATAAAGATAATAATAATAATAGACTTTAAGGTTATTTCGGGTAGCCAGTACCCCTATTATTTTTTTTATTCAAAATTGTAAGTACTTATTATAGGCTCTGGGGTAAAATAAAGTTTGTTGTTGTTGTTGTTGTTGTTGTTAGATAAGCCGTACCCCCAATTTGGAACAAACACGAATGATTCTCGTAAGCGGCCACTAGCAGTATAAGGGATGTGTGGCCGCTTACGGGAGCTTGTACTGCTCACACTAAACAGTATTAATGCGAAAAAAAATGTATGTAGTATGAACTTACAAAACAAACGACAAAACAAACAAATATGAAGACAAATAGCGGTGTGAAGTTCATTGGTTAAAATAAGATCACTGAGGCTAAAAAAGGATTGTTCCTTAATTTGGGGTTTCCGCTCATGGGAAAAAATTCAAATTGTACCCCTCGAAAGTGTCCGCGGCTTCAAACGGGCTTTTGTTAAGGTGGCAATAAGTAGAGCTGTCCGCTTACCATGCAGAGTGTCCGCTCAGAGAGCTTGTACTGTACAATTTTTTTGTTGCATTATTTTTCTGTTATTGTTATAGTTCACACTCACACCAAAAGGAAATATCAATAGTCGGTTCATCTCCGAGTATTTGTAGAAATCGTCGGTTGTACATTAATCAACGAAACTGAATAGCCTGCGACAACGTAGCAGACGGTTTTTCGCGCGCGATGGCAGAGCAGCTTCAAGAGTCTCAAGAACAACGTAGAATCGAGATTCCTGCTCGTTCTCGTAACACGCCTCGCTGCTCGCATTTGCCTTCGCGCAGCAAGAATTTAACCCCTTCTATCTGTTTACTTTGCTAGATAATGGATGGATTTCTAGACGATTATAACATCTCAAGCAAAGCTCCCATGGACCTGGTGTTGTTTAGATTTGCCATCGAACACGTGTCTAGGATCTGTCGAGTCCTCCGCCAGCCCAATGGACACGCGCTGTTAGTGGGTAGGCCGCACACGTCAGTTTGGTATAAATAGCCCCGGTTTGTGATATCTCGGCACCTTAATATACCTGTTTGTATTTGAAATACCTGAATCTGCTAAGAACCTGGTTGGAGTGACCTTAGACTTTGTGTTAATAGAGAAATGTTTTGACCATCGTGAAAATTGTCAAAACCTTCTTGGTTGTGACCCGTCTGTTTTTACTCGTTTTGACTATCGTCCTTTTATTTGCGTTCTTTTTAAAAAAAGGAGCTATGTCACGGTATATATATATAGGTTATTGGCCGGCCAGGAGGGCCGTATTGAGAAAAACTGTGCCCGTGGTCTTGAGTGCGGCCCGAGGCCGTTAGGCCGAGGGCCGTACTCAAGACCAAGGGCACAGTTTTTCTCAATACGGACCGACCTAGGCCGGCAAATAACCTTTTTATTTTTTTCGTACTTCGTTTGAATTTGATAAAGAAATATTGAAATCTCAGGCTTGCTTTGCAAAATCTGTTTTTCACGCGCGCTAGTACATGTAGCTCAGAAGACTACCGAAGAAATAGCCCAAGTAACAAGAAACTCAGACGATTAATTTTTACACCACAAATATGTAATTACAGAAATGGAGACTATAGCGGCATTTCATCACAAAAGCAGCTGAAACGAGAAGCTATTTCCTCCATTTTCACAAAAACCATTCAAAGCCGCCGTCAAATTCTACGACAATCTTCAGCAATCTTCCATACTCTTGCCGTAAACAAATATCATGAAAAGCATTTTTCGAGCAAAACTGTTCCCAGTTACAGGGTGTTAGTAATCCGAGTAACGGCGTAACGCGTAACGGCGTAACGGCGTAACGAGAATCGGCGTAACGACAATTTTTTGTCCAATTTTTTTTTTTCAATCATTTTTTTATTTTTTTAGAATCGGCGTAACGACAATTTTTTAACAATTTTTTAAATTTTTTAAATTTTCCAATTATTATAAAAGCGTGATGTAGACAAATTGATACTCACGCACCTTCAAATAAATACTGTAGAAAAATACGCGATATTCTGCAAATGTTGGTCAATGGATGGATACAAATGCACAGTGACTCTCACCCTGCTCGGTCACCCGCCATCTTGGAGATCAGCGCCTTATCAGCTTCTGTCGATAAATTGGCTAATTTTCAACCAACCCCGTTACCAGGGTCTCTCTTCTTCCCGCCAAAAGCGATTGATTCAATCGCTTTTGGCGGGAAGAAGAGAGACCCTGGGAACGAGGTTGATTTTCAACGTACACAGGATAACATCGGAAGCTAACACTATGTCCTTAGAGCTCAAGTAGGCAAAAGGTGTGGTGAACACAACTGAATTCCAGTCGTATTCGATGTGAGGCGAGTACCAAAAAAGTGCTTGTGCTTCGTGTATTCTTGTACTAAGGTATGTAATACAGGCTGTAAATTATATGTAGGTGACTTGTGACCACTTGTGTCACTTGTATAGCCACTTGTGTTGCTACAGTTTTGACGTGTCAGTTTTAGGGAAGAAATATTAGTATTTATTTGAAGGTGCCCACTGCTGGCGTGAGTATCAATGTGTCTACATCACGCTTTTATAATAATTGGAAAATTTAAAAAATAAAAAAAATAATGAAAAAAATAATGATTGAAAAAAATTGGACAAAAAATTGTCGTTACGCCGATTCTCGTTACGCCGTTACGCCGTTATGCGTTACGCCGTTACTCGGATTACTAACACCCCCAGTCTTTACGTATACTACAATTTTATTTCACATGTTAAAGCTAATTTTTACGGTGGCAATTTGCAGTTTTCATTTTATGCGGCGAAACCTTGACAAACTTCGCCTGCATTTGTATAGCTCTTTCAAAGCCGACGGCATAAAATTATTTATAATATACTCAACAAAATATGCTGCTTCTGATTGGTCAATGACGAATGCATAAATAGGTTATAGAGTGCAATACGGAATTGTGATAAACAGTTCCGGACAAGTAGAGACGTTTTTGCCCCTTAATGGCATTGAAATAAGCTTTCAAGTTAATGGTTAAATGTTTTCTAAACTATAGTACTGTAATTCTTTCAAAAAGTTCCCGTTTGGTTTGCCTGCGCGTTCAAATAAAACATGTGAACACTTTGGAAACCAGTGAAGTGTTTCATGTGCAGAGTTGGGTGATGGCCGCAGCAAAATTTTGTTGAGAATATTATAAACAAAAAATCGTATGAACTGCTGAGTGCTCGTGCAATTAGTGATTTATGGTCACTCGTGATGTTTTGAAAGTTCTCAAATTGCACTCGCCTAACGGCTCGTGCAATTTTGAGAACTTTCAAAACATCACTCGTCAGCCTGACGCGTGCCAATAAATCACGAATTGCACTCGCGTTCATACGATTTCCTATACAAACGGGAATTATAAACGGGAATACCGGTGGCCACAAAGTTATTTCTTGAATGAAAATTAACGGAAGGTTTGTTTAGGAAAACAGAGAAACAAAAAGCAAACAATTAAAACGAAGGAATTGAGTCTAAACACGGTGAATTGTAATTTAAAACCCGCAAGTTTTAACGTGAAACTGATTTTCAAAAACGAACAACAAACTTGACTAAAACCAAATTCTGTCGGTTAAAATCAAATGACTACTCGCCTTTTTGAAGAAATGCAAGTTCTTAATTCCACTGCGTAGTTCTCCATTCACTTGACAACGATAAGAGATCAAAATAATGCGAGATTTTAAAAACTTCTTTGTACCGACCTTCGCGCGTTGCTGAAATGGTCCAAGCAGGGCGCTAAAATGTTGGTTACCGTGACCGTGGTCAGAGATAGGAGAATACTGCCCGCTCCCGGAACCAATCAGATTGCAGGATTTGCAGGATACCGCCCGCTCGCGCACTGAGAAAAAAATAAAGTTAGTTATTTTTCAATGTACAAAATCACCTTCAAATCGAAGGAAACCATAAAATAACAGTTTGCTAAGGTAGAAAACCCCCAAAGAGGTAATAATAAACCAAACAGGAACAAGGATGGTTAAGATTGGGGAAGATTGAGATGGATTGCAAACGACGAACTTGAAAAGTTTGGGCTAAATGTTTCAAGATGCGCCATCCATGACGTAGCTCTTTTAAAAGTAGAACCTCTACTGTATTATGTCGAATAGCAAATAATCTGTGGTGAATCTTGTTCTTAGGTATTGGTGGGTCTGGTCGTGCTAGTGCTACGAAACTGGCGGCCTTCATGTCAGATTACGAACTCTTGCAAATTGAAATCACCAAGACGTACACATTCACGGACTGGAGAGAAGATGTGAAGAAGATGATGCGGAAAGCTGGGTTCGAGGGAGTCTCCACAGTGTTTCTGTTTGGTGACCATCAGCTCAAGGTAAGTAGGTAACACCATTCAGGCCAAACTGGCCAACACTGCCAGAGCAGCGGGGACATGAATTTCAGTTGAAACTGGGAAAGTGGACTTTAGACCTCGACACGCAGGGCATTATTACGAGGAAAATCCCCCGCTCTTTTTGCGTACTCGGAGCTTCTACCAGAAATGCCGCACTCACAATGAAATTCTTATCTAAAAGCGAAATTCAAGAATTGACTGGTGCATAAAGTGTCTTGCCCAAGAACACCCGGTCAGCGCTCGAACCCAGACCACTGGAATTTTTCCTGATTGATCATTGCGACGTAATGTCTCAAAATATAGCCGGAATGGTCACCATTCCTGCGAAAGAGAAATGATCGACTAAAAATACCTTGGCGGCCAAGGTTGAATAAGAGATGATGAGATTGTTTGTGAACAAATTTCACAGTGTTTCTGTCGCAAAAGGCGATGTTCGTAGAGGAAAGATGTAGTATATATATAGAATGAGTAACTGATGTTTAAGCCGTGTTTTATCATTTCTAAGGATGAAGCGTTTCTGGAAGACATCAACATGATTCTGAACACGGGTGAAGTACCTAACATTTATGAGTCAGATGAAAAAGCTGAAATCACGGAGCAGGTAAACACATTTATTTACTATTGTGACCTTGGGATTTCGTAAAAAAAAACCCAGCTTACCTTAGATTGAGAAAAAACAAATGTTAGCTTCTGGACAATATACATTACATTACTGAAATTCTATGTTGAGGTAGAAACTTGCTTCCAAGCTAGAAAGTTAAAATATTTAGATCATTATTAACTTGGAGTACTGACGTTTTGAGCATTAGCTCTTTTCGGAGCAAAAAAGAAGCCCAACAAGTGTTTCACTTGCCCGCCGACGCAGCATAAAGCCCGTGCCAAACAAGAACAGGGTTGATAAGAGTTCAAACCGTGTCGCTCTCGTTTGGCCTGAAACTCTCATGCGTTCTCGGCGATTCTCGTCAACTCTCATGCGCTCTCATCGAATTTGAACCTTTTCAAATATTTCATGACCGTCGCTGAGACTTGAGAGTTGAAGAAAACTCTTGTACAACTCCAATCCTTTCAACTCTCGGCGACTCTCTCTCTCGTTTGGGCCGGGCTTACTCGTAACCTCTTTATAAATAGATCGTAATATTGAAAATATATGTTTAATTCTGATTTTGTACTTGTTAGATCTATATACACATGTTCCTAATTTGCACAAATCTCAACTTTTGTTTCCCGTTGAAAATGAGAAACAACGTAAATAAATATGCTTTATAAGCACTTCTTTAAAGTTTACACATCGTAGAAACTGTGTTGTTGTCTTCTCTAACCAGATGCAGAACATTGTCCAAGAGAGAAATCTGAAGGTGGATTCGAGTCCACTGGCCATGTATAACTTCTTCATCGAGCGAGTTCGCCGTAACTTGCACGTGGTGTTATGTATGAGTCCTATAGGAGACGCCTTCAGGAACAGACTCAGGATGTTTCCATCACTTATCAACTGCTGTACTATCGACTGGTTTCAGGTAAGACTCCTTATAAAGTCGAACCTCCACTAACGGCCACCTCTGTACAATGACCAGGGTTTTTCGTCCAGTTCGAGCGACGATCCACACACGTTACTCCTATTGAAACCTCCCTACAACGGCCACCTCTCTACAACGGCTACTGTTGTTCAGATTCTGTCCAGAGTGCCCGTTGTAGAAAGGTTTAACTGTATTTCTAAAAGCAGGATACTTGTGGTCGCTAGAAAAGGGCGTTATGGCCTCTGGACATTATCTCTTTATTTAACTAAAAACGTAAATGCTGGCAGCCGCAGACAGCTGTTTAGAGGTGCGTTATCCGGCCTTGAAGGCGGTTGTTGTCTTACCATAAATGTCCCGAAATCGGTTACTTTTTAAAACTATATTTGTATTTTACTTTTTGATACGATTTTCATTCTACTATAAGACAAAAGATGAAGTGTTGCTTTCCAGGCAAGTGATTCATCATTGCCTGTGCTAACTCCGGTTTCTGCAGCATAAATTGACCAGGAGTACTGCTACTGGATGGGATAATAGTCCATTGCAGGCAACCCCCACCCCAACATACTGACAGACAGACTGCTCCAAAAATGTTGATTTTGCCGGTACACCTGCACTTTGATAATACGGTGTCTTTCACTGCGCGAGGATACAAGGCATTCTCGAAAGGTTAAAAAGGTTGAAGTCTGTCAACAAGCCTAAGTGGCTTATCAGGCCGTACTTAACTCCGGTTTCCATAGCATGAAGTGACTAGGAGTATTGCTACTCTCCTGTATAGGATGCTAGTCCATCACAGGTAACCCCCCAGCATTTTTATCAGGTGGCCCTGACAATCTACCGGTATCCATTTACTCCTGGGTGAAGAGAGGCGATGTGAGAGCAAAGTGTCTTGCCCAAAAACACAACACAATAACCCCAGCCAGCCTCGAACCAGGACCGCTCGATCCAGAGTCCAACACGCTAACCCATTAGGCCACCGCACCTCCCACACGAGGCAGTCTCGAATTATTGATAACTTTAAATGTGTGACCACTGTGTAAACTCGGTTATGTTTGAGGACACTTGTCGAGGGTTGGTACCCATTTCTTCATTGTTGCGTTGTATAAACTTTCTTTCTTATCTTTATGTAGTAAAACATTTTTCATTTGTTCTTCAGGCCTGGCCAGAAGACGCTTTGGAGATGGTCGCTAATAAGTTCTTAGATGAAGTTGAAATGTCTCGTGAGATTAGAGGAGAATGTGTTTCATTGTGTAAACACCTTCATCAGAGTGTGCGAGGAATATCAGAGAGGTAAACACTAATTATGTTTCAATAGAGACCCGGTGGATCGAAAAAAGACCTTGTCAAGAGTATTGGGTATCATGCAGTGGTCATTTTTAACTCGATCTCAACATGTTTTTTTTACACGCCTGTTTTACCACGGGGGGGGGGGGGGGGGGGGGGCAGGGGTAGTCTACGCGAGAGGGCGGGAAGCGGGATTCCCGTGGTGGCGGGAACAGAGAGAAATAGAAACAAATTTCGCAACATTACGTAATATTTTGCAATTAATCTCGTACCCAGATGTTCTCGCTCTACGAGGGTTGAGAAGATCTGGGTACAAGATTAATTTTGCAATAGAAAAAGCACGGAGGTGGAAACCACAACGGAAAGGGCGGGAACCGGGGGTACAAGGTATGAAAGTGGGAAGTTCAACCCCCATGTCCCCCCAGACCCCGGTTATTATTATAAATGGCGGTCAACGATATTCACCGGATAACACTACCCAGTGGATAAGTGTTAAACAAAACCGAATGCGCTATCCACTGGATAGTGATTTATCCGGTGAATAGCGTTATCCATTCTATGAACAATCAGAGCCTGGTCTCAGGCCTCAGAAAAGATTAGATATGTTTTCCAGAAGAGGACTTCAAATGGTCAAAAGTAACAATTAAAATTCATGTGGTTTTCGATACGTCCTGGGAACAGAATCAAGAAAGAAGTAAAAAGTATTCTAATCTGCTGAAAACACTGTAGGCTATTAAAACCTTTGGTAGCAAATTTACAGTCTTGAAAACTCTAGCTACATTTGTGTTCTCTCCTATAATACTGCTAACCTAAATCTGAGGCATGAATAGCTGTTACTTGACCTACATAGGCAAGGCGGCTGAGTAACAGAGATTGTTTTCTTTCAGGTATTACGCTATCCTTCGTCGCCGTAATTACGTCACTCCCACGTCATATCTTGAGCTCATAAAGACATTCAAGTCACTCCTGGATCAAAAGCGATTTCAGATACTGACTCTAAAAACAAGATATCTCAAAGGCCTGGAGAAACTAGACTTCGCTTCTTCACAGGTGAATAGAGTACTATAGAACTATGTAGCGATTTCTTTCCTTATCATGCCTTATGGGAAGCATCGATCGCAGTCACAACGATCGCAAGAGTGGTTTCCATATGAGGCGCAGCGATCGTTTGCGATCATATGGAAACCAGGTTTTAACATACAACATCATTTATTTCCATACTTATCTAATATATCGACAAAACTAATCCTAGCTGTATACAGGACGCTTGTCAGATTTGAACCTAATTATATGGCCGTAGCTCCCACGAGTCTCTAGAAGCTCAGTTCACACGAAGGGATTTGTCGCAAGGACTAGTCCCGATATAACAAGTCCCCTCGTGCATGTGTACCGACAGACCCTTACTTCTCTACAAACTCTAGCAGAGACTCTCCTTCCTTTAACGAGACATTAATCGGTGGTTGGTTTTAATTGACAGGTGTCAATTATGCAGCAAGAGTTGAAGGAGCTGCAGCCGGAGTTGATAGAGACTAGTAAAGAGACAGAACAACTGATCAAAATCATCGCTGGTGAGACACTGGAGGTGGAAGACAAGAAACAGGTAAACCTCGGAACATAGGCACTATAAACTGAAAAAAATTCAAGGGAAACGACTTTTGGTTCGAGTTATCGGGGTTTTTGAGAAATCGAGGGTTCGAGAAATCGAGGTTTCACTGTACGCTTTAATGTTACTGAATTCTGAGGTAGAAGTGTCTAGTTCATGCTACATTAGGCGATTATTTTATATACAAACTGGCCTTAAAAATGATCGTTTGAAACGACAGAAGAGGAAGTACTTGGACAAGATTAAGCAAAAGCATAACTTGATTTCTGCCCCAGGATTTCTGCTACGCAACATAAATCACGTTTAGATGAATTGGTTCTTAAAAGAACGTGAAATAACTGAATTAGGTGATGGCCATAATCATGATATCCGCTTCAGTAGCAAATATTTATCTTGTGAATGTGAATATATTAACTTTAACTGAAGCTGTTTACTGTAGGTGGTGCAGGCTGATGAGGCTACGGCCAACAAAGCGGCTCAAGAAGCACAAGCTATCAAGGTAAACTGACTACATAACAACAACAACAAACAACAACAACAACAACAACAACAGACAGACAGACAGACACTAGACAGACAGACAGACAGACAGACAGACAGACAAACAAACAAACAGACTAGCTGGGCTTGCTTTTGTCCTCGATACCGTATTGCAATAACTCATTTACTATCAAGGCTCTAAACTAAACTGGAATGTCATAGATCATTGACATATGTTTTAGATATCTCTAACTTTAACGAGGACCCAGTAATTATTGCATAATGTTTTCTCGTTTTTCGGCTTCTCGTTAAGGGCGGGCAAAACGAGAACGAGAGTCGCAGAGAGTTGAAGTTGTACGACAGTTGCATTTAGAGTTTTCTTCAATTCTCAGTGACTATCATCAAAACAAGAGAAAACTCTCGACAAACTCTCAAGGAGAATTTGAGCAGCTTCAAATTCCATGAGAGCGCACGATCTGCAAGAGTTGCCGAGAGCGCATGAGAGTTTCAGGCTTAACGTAACCAGCGAGAGCAACAGTTTCAACTCGTTTGGCCCGGGCTTTAAATGCATTGTGTATTTCTGGGTCCAGTTGTTCAAAGGACGATTAGGCTAACCCCAGGATTAGCGTTAATATTGATTTCAGTTTTGTAACTTTTCAGTGAGGTTTTCTGTTTATATTTTTTGGCCTTCAGTTTTGACTTTGAGTAATCTCAAACTGAACAAACAGTGAAAAATACTTTTATACAAGAGAAATTCATACCTCGATTGAATCCGTAGGAAAAAAGATTGTGGTACATTTTACCACAATACCTTGCGAACCTAACACAGCCAATAGGCACATCTGAAAGCCATATTTTTGCGAAATTCGTCCCTGTACTAACAACATTGTGTATGCTAGGTTTGAAGTTTTTAGAACTTTTAGTGAGCGTTTTTAGGGTTTTCCTGCGCTAAGAATTGTGGGTAAATGTACCAGTCGCCATCTTTTTCATACGGTGGATTGTATTCAAGGATTAGCGTTAATCGGCTTTCGAACAACCAGGCTCTGGACTATTCTGTGTTGATCAGTTTTGTTTACCCCTGAACAATTTAGGACGAGTGCGAGGATCAGTTAGCCGTTGCCATGCCAGCATTAAATGCAGCTGTATCATCACTGGACACCCTTAAGCAACAGGACATTTCACTGGTGAAATCCATGACCAACCCCCCTGCTGGCGTGCGCCATGGTTATGGAAGCTATCTGTATATTGAAAGTAAAGTCAGTCATCGGCCGATATAACATACGAGGGGGGGGGGGGGGGGGGGTACTCCTCGAAAGTTGTGGTGGGGTCACCGGGTGTGACACCCGCTTCTTTAAACCCTTACTCGTTTTCAGACCAAAATATGTGATTTTCCCTTAACCCAATTTCAGACCTGGCCCTTTTTCAAGCCAAAATGGCAAAAAATCTATACCTTTTTCAGACAAGCAGGCGAAGCATACCCAATTTGAGACCAAAACGTTCAAAATCTATACCCGTTTTCAGACCAAAATGGCTCAAAAATCATATGCCACCCTTTGGGGTTGCACATACCTATATAGCTTATATAAGGGAGTACCCCCGGGGAGATTTCACGTTCCTTTTATTACGTTTGTTAGAATCCCGTGAGTAACCTAAAGGCCCGTTTACACATGCGAATTTTGATGCGATTTATCGCGCGATTCCAAAACGCCCGTGTAAACCAGCTGCGATTTGACTGCGATTTGTCGCCGCTGTTTCGAACTTGCTCGAATTTTGATACGATTTATCGGCGATTTTAGGACTAAAAAGCGATACATCTCCTACAACTCGCCATAAAAATCGCCGTGAAATCGCAGGTAGTTTACACTTGCGCGATAAATCGCATCAAAAATCGCCTGTGTAAACGGGCCTTAATGCGGCGGCTATGATTTGGAAAATAGTTATTTCAACAAGTAACACTAAACACTTTCCTATTCATATAGATGATCATTTTCCTCATGACTATTTGGTTTGAAGTTAAGAGATTTATTTTGAGATGATCAGGTCGGATAAAGACAGCTTGCTGGGTGTGACAGGTGTAAATTAACACATGCAGCTCATACACATGCGACTCTTTGTTGTAATTATTTTATTCTACAGTGTACGGAACATTACAAAGAGGAACACAAGAGTTAGAAAGACCAGACAGTGAGGCAGGTTTAATGTGAGATAGACAGTTGGATAGTAAGAGTGAGCAGAAATATTCTAATCAATAAATTGACAATACGCAATGTTGAGCAGTTTGCCCTTACTCAAAGAATCGCAACACATCTGTTTTCCAAACGACGAATTGTATTTTTTTACTGATTTCAATGTGACATGCAGAAGGACAGGGAACTAATCCTTAGTACCTCGGACTCCAGATCCAGAAGTCTTGGGTCAAAAAACCTAGCTGGTGCAGTGATCTAGCGTTCTTTGTTGCGCTATACAGCTGTTTCGAGAAAGGTTGTCGTAAAAAGCGCACGCGACAATCCCGAAAGGTATTGTGGGTAGTTTTAAGTTCACGGTTCCTTGACTTCAGCATTTCAGGGAAATCTGAGAAAATGGCACGAGACGCCATGGAAGTATGTTTGCGAGTACTAAAAGAAAGCAACAAAAGTAGGTTCGACAGCTACAGTGTCAGGGACGTACCTTGCTGATCATTTCCCACATTACCTTTCGGGATTGTCGCGTGTCGCGTGCGCTTTTTTCCGACAACCTTTTTCGAAACAGCTGTATATTGAAAGGGCATTTCTCCAACCGAGTGTACTGGATACCGGTGAACTGTTGGAGCAATCTGTACAAATATTGTAAGGGGTAACCTGCAATGGACTAGCATGCTACGAAAGCCGGAGTTAAGCACCGGCAGTGTGGATCACTTGGGTTCAAGACAAAGTACTTTGCTTGTTTAGTTGGTTCGTTCGTATTCTCATCTTTGCTTATTCTCGTGTTTCTCTGCAGGGTGTCAAGCCAGAGAAGAAGATGGTGGAAGGAAAGCCAGTGGATGATTATTGGGCGTCTTCGAAAAAGGTTCATTAGTTCAGTCTTAATAATTCACACTGTGCGTACCACGTGGGAGGCGCGGTGGCCTAATGGTTAGCGTGTTGGACTCCGGATGGAGCGGTCCGAGTTCGAGCCCTGGCCTGGGTCATTGTGTTGTGTTCTTGGGCAAGATGCGTAACTCTCACAGTGCCTCTCCGCCCAGGAGTATAAATGGACTGGCGAATTGCCAGGACAACCTGACAAAAATGCTGGGGGTTTATACCTGTGATGGACTAGCCTCCCATACAGGGGAGTAACGATACTCCTAGTCGGAGGTACAAAGCGCCAGCCTGATACGCTACTAGGCTTGTAGACAGACTTTACTTTTTTAAAACATGGTACCTCTAGTTTACTTTGTCGAACATCGAAGCCGCCATCTTGAACACCGTGGTAACGGGAAACTGGGTAGAGGACAAAACTACTTAGGGGATGGGAGGAGGTGGTGGCTGATATAAAGTGGTTTCTCTTTTAATGTTTGATCAATTTACATTTCATTAAGTTATTTCGATGATTTTGGTTTTTAGGTTCTGGGTGACTTGAAATTCCTCGAAAGCCTCAAGTTATTTGACAAAGAGACCATCCCTGTTGCTATAATCCGTAAGATCCGAGAGAAGTACGTCACCAATCCTGACTTCCACCCGTCACTCATCAAAAACGTGTCGTCCGCCTGCGAGGGACTGTGCTCCTGGGTACGAGCTATCGAGGTGTACGACAGGGTTGCCAAGGTAACGAGGGTCGCGTTTAATAGGCCATATTCAATTACTTGTTATAATACACTAACCATAGGATAATGCATTTTCAAGCAATTTGATTGGTTCCCTGCTCATGGTCTCAGAGGCAATATACCCTCTCTACCTTATTTGGAAATGCCACGAAGTTCAATTTTGTTTGTCTCGGGCAAAAAATGGCGAAACATTTTGGTCTTTTTCTATTTTCCTCGGAGAAATTCAACATTTTCCCTGTGTTTTGTATATTATAAAACAATTATTCGCCTCAGGCTCGTGAATATTGGTGAATATTCCCCTCGACTTCGTCTCGGGGAATATTCACCAATATTCACTTCGCCTTCGGCGAATAATTGTTAAGTATTGAACTGGAAATAGCTTGAAATGGAGGCTAATGCGGGGGATATCATTAAAAACAGTTACAGTCAACTCTCGCCTTGTGGACACCCCGTTATTACGGACACCCGCTATCACGGACAAAATCCAGCCCTCCACCCGGCGAAAGTGATAAAGGTTTGACTGAAAATGACTCCCGCTATTGCGGACTCTCGCTATTACGGACTCCAAACTACGTTCCGAGGGAGTCCGCTGTGATGAGAGTTGACTGTATATCTCATTTGCATTTGAAAAGATTCCCCATATTAGCCTCCATTGCAAGCTAGGTACAGTTAGATACCGAGAATACAAATATGGCCTATTTCTAACGTTTCAAAATATGCTGCATTACATCAGTGTGCATAATCCCATCTTAAACTCATTAATAATAAGGAAATCATAACCGTGACGAAGATTGGATACCTGGTCTTAATTAGCATATATTTTTATGATTTTATTTCTCCCCTCTTCAGTTTTGTTTTGATTGAGAAGATATTCATGTATCAAACGTTGTAGAACACCTCAAATTTCGTCAACAATACTCTTCTCGGTGTTTGGAAATCGGATGAAACACGCTCTCTCGTGGCTGATATGCTACTTACAATGGACTTATTGTCGACATATATAGTACTGTACTTAGGCACGGGTCGCACTTGCGGACAAGTTTGGTAACTTTAGTGGATTTCTTCAATTTAAGCGTCAATTATAACAAAGACGAGTGCGACCTACGTTTTCAGGACGAACAACTTGTCCAAAAAGATAAAATAACAAAGAAGCCGCAGTCCTATGATTGGCCCGCGTCGCACGTGTGCACGTTTTGAAATTTGTTTGATACAATGATCGCAAAACAAGTGCGACCTAATTGTTGTGAGTCGGACAAATTTTGTCAAAACGGACAAGACTTCAAAGGCCCCGTAGTCCTGCCCTGAAGCTGGACAAGCCACTTCCCCACGCACCGGGTGACTCCAGGTAACAATGCTTGCTTGATTAACCATTGTGTTTTTCTCTGAGAATAACAAATTTGCATTTTGCAGCACGTGTTGCCATATATTTGATTCAAATTTAACGCGGCCTCCAGGACTGTGTGCAAGTATAGTATGGTTTACGCCACCAAAACTGGATTTAAAATATGTGAATAACAAAACATTGTGTTTTTTTCGTTTGTTTCTATTAATTTTCTGTGGTAATCATTACAAGTCGAACCAACTTCATGATTTTAATAATGTTGTGAAGGACAAAGCTGTTCTCCCCAAAGCCCAGAATTTGGTCATTTCACGTCGTTGTTTTGCAGAGGACAGCTGAGGAATGTCCCAAGAGGTTACAGCACATGAAAAGCTATTGTGCTAGTAACTAGGCCTTTTGTTACTATACAAGATGTCTCTGACAACATGTCCTGACAATTTTTTTGGAAAATGTTGGGACATTTCAAAACTTGTCTGCAAGTGCGACCCGGGCCTTAGTTGCTATCAAACTAGGAGTCAACTAAGATAAATTAACCATTCGTTAGAGAAATAAATTAACTGGTTTTGCTTTTTAGCTTGTTGTTCCAAAACGCAAACGTCTGAAGGAGGCGCAGTCTCTCCTGGCTCAGCATATGTCGCACTTGAACGAGAAGCGAGGAGAGTTGAAAGAAGTCATGGACAAACTACAGAACTTAAACGACGACTACCGCTCTAAAGTCAACAAGAAGAGGGTAAGTATACAGGGCGATCAACATCTAAAATCTCCTTACAACATCCATAATATGTCAAGTAGACAGGTGATAAGAATAAAGATAATACCTTATTACATGAAATTTTCATCGTATGCTCACTTGAATGATATGGAAAATACGCCACAAGGGTCCCGGATGTAGTTTCGTATGTTCTATTTTCCAGTAAAACACTCATGTCTATATAATAAACAGGTATACAAGCAAATGCTCAATATGATCGCTAGGATGAAATCGCGAGATTTTGGATGAAATGACTAAGATTTTAGAATTTTCCGCAAAATACGCGAAATTAACGTGTAGCGAAATTGTCATGTCATAAGTAATCAACTAGGAGAAGTCAAGTCCCGATGTATTACCAATGTATCAGAACTTACATTAAAAGCATTCGCGGAAAGGTTAAAAACAAGGTTACCTTTCTTTCTTGTACGTAATTTTGTCTCTCACAGGAACTGGAACGAATATCGCCTTGTGTTCCCAGAAGCTCTTGCGAGCTGAGAAACTTATCAGTGGACTGGGAGGAGAAAGGTCACGGTGGACTCAGGTAAGTACAGTCGAACCCAGTCCGCTAACGGACACGTTCCGTACGCGGAAACCTCTCTTATGCGGACGTTATTTCTGGTCCAAGGGGTGTCCGCTTACGGAAGGTTCGACTATACCAAGATACCTCCTCGAGCGGAAAGAACCGAACTTGCTCAATCCGGGACCTTCGTTTTGACTTTGGATGGTTTGGTGGATTCGAAACGCTGCACGACCAGCCACGAGACTTGAACTTGAAGAAAGACCGTTTTTTCCCCCAAAGAATGTCGCGGCCATTTTGCGGCCATTTTGCATAGGATCTTGTGATAAGGCCCATGTTTGCTGTTCAGCGGAGAAGCTCTAACTTAGTTTGTTCTTGTTTGTAGGTTGCACATGAGCTTGGTGAGACATACAATAACATTGTTGGTGATGTGCTGTTGTCAGGAGGTATTGTAGCTTATCTCGGACCATTCACTGTGGAGTTCAGACAGGTGATTTTGTGTTTCATTTACTTAAACTATAGTCTCCTTCGCGGCCGTTATTTGTGTCGTCACGCAACGCTTCTGGGGAGAAGCGTTGCGTGACGACTGCGAAGGAGACTACATAAACTACATGTACAGCAAACCTGTTTCAGCTAAACCAGGGTTTATTTGAAACGCAGCCTTGACATATTGAAAGCCTGTTCGCACTTACGAAAGAACTAAATGTAACACGTACTCTGATTGGCTAAAGGGGTGGATGAAATATGTTAACCATTTCTTAAATAGTGCACAGCCATGACGTAATTCGCCCTTGCTAAAAAAGGAATAGGTTGTTGTCTCTCACACTAAAATCGAATTTATCAACAAAAGTGAGTACTGCTATACCCAAGAGAAGATGATGTAAGAGAACCAATATTCCCCCATACATGGGTCTCTTCCAATGTTAAGTTTTTGAAATCTAGTTTTATTGTTCAGTCCATAGCTGAGCTATTGGTCAGTTCAAGTAACGTGATGTCGAATCCTCGATCAGAAGGAATAAAAATAACTTTCACGGCATGGAGCGAATCTATTAATAGCTGATTTAAAAAAATTATCATGGGGCACGGGAATCCTTCTCTTAGATCATCCTCTCTTGACCATAACCATGAAAAAGAAGCGTGAACCATTTTTTATTCTGATCTTTTGGGAAGCACACAGGGATATTATAAATATGGGTCTCAGTTGTTCGAAAGCCGACGCTAACGCTAATCCAGGATTTAAAAAAATAGAGGCTTCAATAATAACTATGTTGTTTTCAGGAATGTATCAAGGAATGGTGGAGCTTGTGCCGAGAGAAAAACGTTCCAGTGTCGGACAACTTTTCACTCGCTGCAACTCTTGGTGATCCTTTATCAACACGAGCCTGGCATATTGCTGGACTGCCAGTCGACAAGTAAGATATCGTACAGTAAATACTTAAACGAATGTGTAAATAATCTGTCCTCATCAGCGGGACCGTGTCCAGGCTTAGCCCTTCTTCAGCAACAGTGGATGTTTAATAAGCAAACGAAGAGCGGCCAACGCAGAAAATGTACCGCTTAAAAAAGGATATGCAAGGGTGGCCAAATTTATCCAGGAGCGGAATTCGGTAAAGTACGGCGTTAAGGTGCCCCGCTCAACCAAAATGCATTGCGCGCCCGTGCAATTATCTTACGGCGGCCCATATTTTCGGGTACCGCGAAAATGGGCCGCTTGAGGAAGTTATAAACTACTTTTTGCAGGATTCTGGCCTTGTTCTGGTCCTTAAAAAGCAAGTTAGACGACCCAAAGTTAGCACAATTTTATAAGTATGGCATACATTAGCCCTACGAGAGATCGAGTTCCCCCGGATGAAACAATAACACGCGACCGCAAAGCACAACCACACTGGTTGAGAGGGACCCTTTAAGTTCAGATGGAGAAAGCCTTGAATTTGGTCATATCACGCTTTTGCTTTGCAGAGGACGGCAAAGCAATGTACCAAATAGTGTAATGCACGTGCAGAAACATTGTTTTCGCTCATTAACCTTTTGTTCAGTGACGTTCTTGTTGCCGTTGCCGTCGCCGTCGTGATTGCTTACTAGGTTCCTATTTTTCTCAATTTTAAGACGCCTTTAAGACTCCTAGGAAATTTTATATCCCATTCATTACGTGATCTTCTGTGCCTTTCAGTTTCTCGCTTGATAACGCGATTATTGTGACAAATTCTCGTCGTTGGCCATTGATGATCGACCCTCAGGGACAAGCGAACAAGTGGATCAAAAACATGGAGAAGCCCAACAAACTGCAGGTTAGGACATAAATATCGCTCTGTCCTTTCAAGCTTTGAAAGATGATTTTTTTTAGTGGAAAAAATGTGTTCCTATTGACGTGGGGTTAAGTAAGTGCTTTAACCCTTTCACCCTTTCACTCCCAAGAGTGCTATGTTCAAAACTGAGGAAAAAAATATTGAATTTCATTTGAAAATTGTCAAAAACAAACAGTACCACATGAAGTACTGCTCAATAGCTTTCATTTGAATGGTCACACACTAGGATTTTATCCACAGACTCAAATGTACAACCACATTCAGTATTGACTCAAGGTTTGACTCTGGGAGTGAAAGGATTAAATTTCATTTCAAACAAATTACAAAACTTCGTTGATGTTTTATTTCAGGTGATTAAATTGTCAGATCTAAACTACGTTCGAACTTTGGAAAACTCCATTCAGGTAAAGTTTATTTTAATGTATAAATAATAATTGGGTGGAATCTGCGATCTTTTTGTATTTACACAGTAGTCATTTTATTACGCAATAGACCATGTTACAGTTCTGTGAAATGTAACCAGGGCTCTGTATGAAAGCGAGGTTTGGGTTGACCTTGTAGTGATTGAGGCCAGAAACTACTTAGCATAAGGATGTAAGGATTTACATATGGAAAAGCAAGAAGGTTGTAACAAAACAAAGTCAACCAACATCGCTTCTGCTCAAAGGCCTGGTAACTAAGCACACAACTGTAAAATGGCCTACCGTATTGGTGTTTTTAATAACTAACTTTTTCTTTTCATGATAAAAGCATAGAGACTTCATTTTAGGTGCTGTTTGTTAGTAGTTGTTAGGGAGTTTAAAGGGTCCCTCAACCAGTGTGCTTTGCGGTCGCGGCTGTTTATTGTTTTCATCCGTGGAACTCGATCTCTCGTGGGGCTAATGTATTCCATACTTTCGAAATTGTACTAACTTGGGTTGTCTAACTGCTTTTTACGGCCAGAACAAGGCCAGAATCCTGCCAAAAGTAGTTTTTAACTTCAAGCCGCCATTTCGCGGCACCCGAAAAAAAAAATTTACTTACAGCGTTCAACTCCAAATAAAAACTTCAATTTTCGCCGTTGGGGTTCACGTTCTCCACAAAACACGGAATTTGGTCATTTAACATTGTTATTTTGCAGAGGACAGCTAAGAAATGTACCAAAATTATAATGCACGTGCATACCCATTGTACACTACTGCTCATTAAACCTTGTTTGTTGACGTCCGCGTATCAAGCTGCTTTTTGTCTTCGCCATATTTAGTGTGATTTCTTTCTACTTGTAGTTTGGGACACCTGTCCTCTTGGAGAATGTTGGAGAGGGATTGGATCCGCTACTGGAGCCGATTTATTAAAACAGACGTACAAACAGGTTTGCTTAAGGCATTTTATGTTATTCGCACCCAAGTAGGGGGAGCGTACTTTTGTAATTTAACACAAACGTAATTAATTAACACAAACATAATTAAAGTAACCAACAACATCATAACACAGATACAAGTACTATTTTACGTCGGAATCGAAAAGTAACTAGCAACTGGTGATTGTTTTTAGGGTGGAGTTGAATATCTGCGGATGGGTGATCATGTCGTGGAATTTAGCAGAGTAAGTGTTTATTGTGTTTTGTTGTTGAATCTTGCTTTTGTAATTTGCCTTCGTTACGCTATTGTTTTCTTTTGTCTTAGTACTTTATTCTTACTAATTTTCGTGATTGAATAAATTCGCGAAATTAAATACCCACGAAAAAAGGTGTAGCATTAAATGATGGAAAAATAATCTAAACCGAAAATTTGTCGGTTGAAAACAAAGTAAAATTATTTCAGTGTTTCAGCGAAAAAACTGGCTACAAATCTCTGCCATTTTGGGTTTCAAATTACCAGCGCACCGCCATCTTGGATTTTATGACGTTTCATGGTCGCCCCTCGTCGCCCCTTTTGTTATACAGCAAAAGAGCTATTGGTTTCTGACAATAGTGGCAACCACATTACGTCATATAATACAAAATGGCGGCACGCGGGAAATTTAACCACCAAAATGACTGATATTTATATCCAATTTTTCCGTACGCTTAAACGTTTTTCCAATTTATTTCAACAAATTGTCAGTTTAGACACTATTTCCAACAATTTAACGGCAATTTGTCCCAACAGTTGAGGTTTCCTTCTCTTTTTACTTTTACAGGATTTCAGGTTCTACATCACAACAAAAATTAAGAAACCCACATTACCTTCCTGAGGTCTCCGTCAAGGTAAGCTGATTATCTTACTGACTAGTCTTTTAATTCTAGTTCTCAAACTCATTAACAATTCAGCAATAAAACAAGGAAATCATAACCGTGTCGGAGGTTTGGATATCTGATCTCAATTAGCATAGATTTTTACGATTTTATTTCACGTTTACTCCTTAGTTTTAAAGTCGATTGAGAAGATATATCAAACACTCGAGACAGTGTTTCATCACGTTTCCAAAACATCTCGAATTTCGTAAAAAATACTCGCTGCGCGTCTTATTTTCAACTCTCTTCTCGGTGTTTGGAAATGTGATGCAACCCTGTCTCTCATGTTTGATATTTTAGCACACACAGCACGCTGCAAGCATGCAGCACGCAGCATGCAGCACGCAACATGCAGCGCAGTTTTATTCCCTTATGTTTAGTTATCCTGGTTAAATAGTGATTTTACTTTTTATCTCAGGTGACCTGTTGAACTTCATGATCACACCCCTTGGCCTGGAGGATCAGTTACTGGGATTGTTGCTGCTAAAGAAAAACCTGAGTTAGAAGAGAAAAGAACGAGCTGATAATAGAGAGCGCCAAAAACAAGAAACAGTTAACAGAGATCGAGGATAAGATTCTGGAGGTGCTGTCTACCAGCGAAGGCAAACATCCTGGAAGACGAGACAGCGATCGAGGTACTGGCTCACAGACTCAATTTATGAATCAGTATAGATAATCGCATGGGGCCGATTAAAATTAAGGATTAATATCACTTGTGTTTTCAGAAATTTGCATGCATTAATTTGACGAGGAATAATGCGATTACTTGTTAATTACGCCATGATTCCTCGTAAAAGCCATCAGGTGGTCTTCGGCAATCTTCGGGAGACTATCGGAAATATTTGCTGACCTTCCGATCACATTCGAATATCTTCGGAGCACCTCGGGTGATTTTCGGCAATCTTCGGGTCATCTTCAGAAGGGTTCGAGTCAAAAAATGTTAGCTTGAGTACAGACAATTCATCTCCGCTCGTCTGAGATTTGACGCGAGAAAATTCTGATGACGTAGCTCTACAGCGATCCGTGAAGTGTCTCTGATTGGTTGTTGCACCGTTTCAAATTTTCGCGCGCAAGTAACAAACCAATCAGAGATACTACACGGATCTCCTGTATATATAAAGCTACATCATCAGTATGGAATTTTCGAATCTCGGACCTCTCTCGAGCAGGGAGAAATTGCCCGTTCCGAAGTTCAAATGGAGACTGGGAAGGAGTTTTTAAATTTAAATTTAATTAAAAATGGGAGCCGTCACAAGAAAGATCACATTAAAATTAGTCAGTTTACCAAGTTTGAGGTTGTTTCGTTAGATTGCAACCTATGTGAAGGCTTTCAAAAATCAGAAAAATTAGAGACTTTGTATGGATTTGGGGACGCCATCTCTGAATTAGAGACGTTTGTATGGAATTTGGGCGACCTTTGACAGCTCACAGCCTGGTTACTATGTAATGTAACATAACCAAAACTTGGTGAACTTTACTCATTTTCATGCGATCTTTCTGGTGATGGATTAATTTTTTAATATGACGTAATTTGAACAATAGGTAAACTAGTGGCCCAGTCCCTTTTTGAACTTCGGAACGGGCAATTGTGCTGGCGAAGAGAGACGTGTGTTTGCTCAGCTAAAGACATGTGCTTAGGAGAGTTTGTTCGTATCGCCAGGTGTTATCATCCAGCAAGAAGCTGTCAGAGGAAATATCTGTCAAACAAGAAATCGCTACAAAGACGGAAGAAGAAATTGATAAAACTCGAGGAGGGTACAAACCGGTAAGCGAAGAACTTTTCAACGTCTACTTACATAATAAATACACATGACAAGGAAGTTCATTTGGATAGTCAGGATATGAACAGATTCTTTCGGTTTTGGGAACAAATCAGTTTTCTAGGAAGCGAGCCCAGTGATTTAATTGGTGAAATCATTGTTTATTTTTATAACTTTCTTCCTTTGGTTTTATAGAAATATTGTCCTAGGTAGACTCGGAGGATGAACATCAGTCATCCCTTCGTCTTACAATTTTCTCATAAGACGACTGAGGCCGAGTCTGTTCCTACATGTACATCGTCAAGAGATGATGATCTTAGAGAAGGATTCCCCGTGGCCCCATGATATTTATTTTGAAATCTATCAATAGTTTCGCGCCATGCTGTGAAAATTATTTGTATTTCCTTCTGAACGAGGCTCTGACATCACGTTACTCGAACTGACCAATCAGCTAGCGCTCTTAAAATAGCTCAGCTATGGACTGAAAATTAAAAATAGATTTCAAAAACTTATCAATTAGAAGAGACGCATGTATTGGGGGTTGCTTCTCTTAGATCATCCTCTCTTGACATCGTAGAAAGTGTCATGAGAGGATTTACCGCGTTTTTCAATAATGTTTTTATGTTAATCCGTACTCAGTGTTTAAAAACCTTTTAAAAGCCAACAATAGTTATTCTGGAAAAGACAACTTATTACTTAAGCCAAAACTGAATGAGTTAATCAACGCTGAGTCCTAGAAAACGTTATCCTTAGTAAATAGCATGTTTGGTTTTAAGTCACGTTTCCTAGTAATACTTTTGCTTTTCAGGAAATAAGTGTTATCTTTAGTAAATGGCATATTTACTCTTAAGTTACGTGTCCTAGTTATCCTGCCACACGAGCGGCTAATTATCAACCTGTTAGTATTGACTTTCCGCGTTGTAATACATTTACTAACACATCCAGTTTCACTAATGAATGTTTCCTTAGTCAATTGTTTTTTTAGGGTGAGAACTCGCTAAACGATCTCGCTTATTAGCGCCTCACAATTTGTTAGCTTTTCACTACTTTTTAAATTGCTTCGTTAGTTATAAGTAACGTACTTTTAAAGATACTTTCTTCCCTAGGTAACAAACACTAGTAACAATAAGCTCTCGAGTTAAACTAGAATTTTGATTAGGTTGCGCTATCTTCAAAGGACCTTATCTTCCGTTGTAATTGTTTTCCACATCTTTATGGTAGCACACTTATTGTACTCTGTTAACAATGAGACGCGCGTACAATCATATATAAGGAAGTAACTTGTAAAGCTTTCTTTGGATTACATCCCCGATTACATCCTTGAATATATAGTCAAGAATAAACTGCTGTTGGAACCAAGTTCTGTCTCCTCCTTGACGTCCCGTAGAAGTCTCAGTGAAGTAGATCCCCAGGTACCAAGAACAGTGACGAGTTCTGTTCCCGTAGGCCAAGTGGTGCTTCTATTTGAGTTAAGTTTTCCCCCCGTTCACGTACGTTTCAGTTAAAGTTCCAAATCGCCGTACACACAAAAAACCTATCGTCACAGTGGTGGAGAAGAGATTGGTGCTTCCTGGAGCTTCAGAGGACGTTATCAAGGCAAAGGAAGACGACGAAAAATTCAGCCGTGGTTGACGGAAGGCGATGTAATCCCTTGAGCGCTAACAAGAGAAAGACCGCTCAAGTAACGTGAGTACCAGAGAGTTTCTTTGTTCCGTTTATGAATTCCGTGAGAAAAGTTATAAAGAAAACATTACCAAGATATAATTTGAGAAGTAGGAAACTAGATATCCCAGAAGTTAGATCTAGTACACCCAAGGTAAATCGAGCGACACAAGCCGATTTGTCTGACGAAGAACATTGTACATTGTTCCTTGAATTGCCATTTTGTACAAGTACCATTGAAGTCTCGCCGCCGCCCGCAATCGGCGCAGGTTCCAGTGAACAAGTTCAGCCCGAGAACCCACAACCCCAGTTTATCCACAGCGTATTCCAATACGGATCAAGCCAACCGTACTAATCGAGAAGCCGTGGACATCAGTATTGACGGTATTAGCGTAAGCCACGAGCCACCCATTGTTCACTCACCGCGTGGACAGTTAGACAAAAGCGACGAAGTTTCGCTTGAAGACATTCAGCCAATTCATCCCAGCCAAGTACAGTCCGGTCCACACATCGCCTTAGAAGTGGAGAACGTCAGCGAAACCGACACCGGAGATCCGCATCAACCCACGAAAATCAGCGCCGCTGAAAGGAAAGTTCCAGTAATTAATTCACCGGCGGATTTATACCCTTTAGTTGAAAGAAGCATAAATCATACAAAATCAAAACAAAACTTTAAACAAAAGAAAACAAGAACTCGCCTCGATTACAGTTCGTGCAGCGAATCCGAAGGAAGTTCTGAAGACACTGAAGAAAGCGAACCCGATAGTGAACGAGGATACTATTGGGGTAATAGCGAAGTCGACCAAGCAGAAAACGAGAACGAGGAGTACGAAGAAAGCGAAAGGATGGAGGCACGCATGTTTAAAGAAATACAGGAGCAAATGGCTACCATGCAAGCACAGTTGAAATGCAGCGTCACGTACAACAGAAAACAGTCAATGTTTTAGAGCAAACGCCTATTCCTGAGGACGTCCAGTTCGCGAAGACCCGCTTCATTCCATGGCTATGACTCCGAAGATGTCAACCGATGGTTGGATAAAATAGAGAATTATTTGACACTTCGCCGCATAACGCTAACCAGCCCAACAGCTTTGGCAGAGTTGGTAACAAATCTCGCCGGACCCGCAGAGGATTTTTATTATTCTTTACCTGCTGACAAGAGAGACACGTATGCCAAACTACGGGACTCCTTGAGAGAACGGTTCGCAAACGACAATCAGAGCTGGATAATTTGGCAATCAGCCTCTACCCGCCAACAAGGAGCCATCGAGCCTCTGGATACATACCTAACGGATTTAACCAACAAGTTTCGTCGGTTGAAACATTACTGATGCGGAGAAAATGCGTTATTTCGTCCAAGGATTGCGACCAGAAATCAGGGAAACGGTATTATTGAGACAGCCGAAAACATTCAGAGAAGCAGAAGAGATAGCCAGATTGACTTGTGCAGTGAAAACCACTATGAGCAACCCCACTGAAATTAGCAACGTCTCAACACAGCTGGAAAATTTGTCACGTACTATGAACACCCTCTTCGCGAAGGGAGCCAGTGAAATACCAACTTCAAACCATGCTCTTTTAGCTAAAATTGAGGAGTTGAACGAGAAGCTTGAAAATCAGAAAACGCATGTTAAAACCGCAGTCTCATCGCCAAAAAACAGTGTTTTGGCCAAACTAGATGCCTTGATTGACGGAATTGTCGATAAACCCGCAGAGGAACAACAATCGCAAGTGCTGCTAACTAAGGTAATGTTCGACGAACTGTTAGAAAAAGCCACAAGGAGAATTGGTGATGTTCCACCCCGAGAAGGAAACACAGCTAGCATAGCCGCGTTTTCGGAAGCCAACAAAAGAGAGTCATCAGAGTTCTGGAAGGAAATTCGCCGCATGGAAAACACTTTCACAGACAAATTGGAAAGCCTGTACCGACGG
Source organism: Desmophyllum pertusum (assembly GCA_029204205.1). Classification (NCBI taxonomy): domain Eukaryota; kingdom Metazoa; phylum Cnidaria; class Anthozoa; order Scleractinia; family Caryophylliidae; genus Desmophyllum; species Desmophyllum pertusum. The sequence continues at coordinate 584,935 of MU825878.1, forward strand.
GTCGATAACCGAATGGATAGTCTTGCCCAGCGTAATCAAACCTATCGCCACAGAACAAGCTGATAACAGGGAATACAACCGACGAGCTAAACCTGTGTGTTATAGATGTGGACGCATTGGCCACATACAGTATAATTGTTCCAGTTATTACCAGCCAGAAGACCAGCACCAGAATTACGAAGGAAGACACGAGTACCGCACAAACTACAATCCGCCTCAGAGAGAATTCGAAGATCAGCGTCTAGAACATCAACAAAGCTCAGCGCATTTGTACACATTGGACGCTCAGTATGCCCGTCGCGTTCAAGATTTACATGACAACAAAGCAAAGAGGTCAGGACCAGAGGTAACTCCCTGTCGGCCAGTACGCACTTGCAACCTAACATTTGAGGAGCAAGACAACTCATCAGTTCATGTGATAGCCGCCCTACCTAAGCAAAACAAACCAGATAGTCAAGAAAACGCAACAAGTACCCCAGATTCACAACAGAAAAGGAAGATTGTCAATGACTAATGATCAGCACAAACAAGAAAACGTTGACTTGTCATGCGAAAGCAATGCCAGCCTAAAGCCCAGTGACCTAACTACAGATGGTGAAATAGCAGGCCAAGCAGTTCAATTACTCGTGGATACTGGAGCATGTGTATCAGCCATAGACAAGCAGTTTTTCACGAAGACTTATGGTCAATTCCCGCCTAAGATGACCAACGCTTCCTTATCATCTATCCAGACAGTTAGTGGACACACAGTACCGGTATTAGGAAAGATTACCGTACCCTTACACTTGAATGAAAGTGAGTATTTTTGTGAGTTTCATGTTATGGAAAACCTTGCCTATGATGCAATCCTTGGTCGCAGTTTCCTTCAAGAAAACAGAGCTATGATTGACCTTGACAACAGCAGTATTACTTTAAAAAGAGTAGGACGCCTTAGAGAACGTGCCAGTACTACGACAGTGCCAGTTATGGGAACCTTCCTTCCACGAAAGAGGAACCCTAAAGAAATTAAAGTCCCTACTAAAGATGACTCGGAGTCTTCTCCGAAGATTTCCGATTCCAGTATAGCCAAAAATAGTCCACCGAAGTCAAAGGAACAAAGAAATACCGGGATTTCATCAGTCGCTCTTACTTTTGATGCTCATCGCACTTTACCTACTCACAGCTTCGTACACGCACATGAAAGACAACGACCAGGCCGTTATTCAGAAAACCCAGAGGTTCTTCATCCACACAACCCAAGATGGTCCACTTCAAGATGATCACGTAGTTTGTACCCCAGTTAGCCAAGTGAATCGCATTAAATCTGATCAGAGTATTGATCCGAAAGAAAGAAAACTACAGCGAATAAAGGTAGTAAAGTCAGTCGAACCTTCCAAGAAACAAGTTGATGTCCAGGAAACGTCGAAGCCCGTTTATCCAAGCAAAGAGAACAATTTCAGTGTTCCACAAGAGAGTAATGTATACCCGCGGAGATTTGAATAATGAGGAGAAACCGTTAACCGTTGCCCAGGAAAAAAGATGGAGAAAGACAGTTGTATTTTACCCTAATAGCACACGCCACACGTTATTGAATCATGCCGAGAAAGGACTATAAGGCAACGGAACGTTTAGAGTAATGAAATGATTATTAATAGTAAGTACCACGCAAACAATTAGCAGAGATAAATATGAAGATTTTAAAGTTGATTTTTACCAGAGACCAAGCAGATGAATTAGATTTTTTCACGAGAATTGATGAGATGTTTACAGAGTCAAAAAGAAGCTAGAAGTTGATGTAAGAATTTTTTCCGAGACCGTTTAAACGTTAGTATACCACAGTCAGATAGCAATTTTGGTTATAGGATTCCTCTTACTTATTACTCGACCAGGAGGTCTCGATTTAAGGTGGAAGGAATGTCATGAGAGGATTTACCGGTTTTCAATAATGTTTATGTTAATCCGTACTCAGTGTTTAAAACCCTTTTTAAAAGCCAACAATAGTTATTCTGGAAAAGACAACTTATTACTTAAGCCAAAACTGAATGAGTTAATCAACGCTGAGTCCTAGAAAACGTTATCCTTAGTAAATAGCATGTTTGGTTTTAAGTCACGTTTCCTAGTAATACTTTTGCTTTTCAAGAAATAAGTGTTATCTTTAGTAAATGGCATATTTACTCTTAAGTTACGTGTCCTAGTTATCCTGCCACACGAGCGGCTAATTATCAACCTGTTAGTATTGACTTTCCGCGTTGTAATACATTTACTAACACATCCAGTTTCACTAATGAATGTTTCCTTAGTCAATTGTTTTTTAGGGTGAGAACTCGCTAAACGATCTCGCTTATTAGCGCCTCACAATTTGTTAGCTTTTCACTACTTTTAAATTGCTTCGTTAGTTATAAGTAACGTACTTTTAAAGATACTTTCTTCCCTAGGTAACAAAACACTAGTAACAATAAGCTCTCGAGTTAAACTAGAATTTTGATTAGGTTGCGCTATCTTCAAAGGACCTTATCTTCCGTTGTAATTGTTTTCCACATCTTTATGGTAGCACACTTATTGTACTCTGTTAACAATGAGACGCGCGTACAATCATATATAAGGAAGTAACTTGTAAAGCTTTCTCTTGATTACATCCTCGATTACATCCTCGATTACATCCTCGATTACATCCTCGATTACATCCCCGATTACATCCTTGAATATATAGTCAAGAATAAAACTGCTGTTGGAACCAAGTTCTGTCTCCTCCTTGACGTCCGTAGAAGTCTCAGTGAAGTAGATCCCCAGGTACCAAGAACAGTGACGAGTTCTGTTCCCGTAGGCCAAGTGGTGCTTCTATTTGAGTTAAGTTTTCCCCCCGTTCACGTACGTTTTAGTTAAAGTTCCAAATCGCCGTACACACGAAAAACCTATCGTCACAAAAGGTAGCAATCATCTAAAAATAGCAACCGTTGTAGTAACTTGTCAGAGGTATAAGGATGCAGACTTGGAAGTGCAAAAGCCATGCAATACAATGTTTATCTTGTGACTTGTCATACAGTTGTACAGGTCTGATATTACCTAAATACTATTAATTATCAGGTGGCTAAACACTCCAGTATCCTGTTCTTTACCATATCTGACCTGGCTAACATTGAGCCTATGTACCAATACTCACTCACATGGTTTATCAATCTCTACCTGCAGGTTAGTGTCTTGTTCTAGTAAAAGTTGCTTTTAGAGTTTCTGTAGGTTATGTTGGGGACGAAAATATTTCAAACTGGTTCGAAATGAATGACCGGCGAGCACATTAACCAGCCTTTCCGAAGTTGAATTCGGTTGATTTGTATACCTTGATAGGACACGCAGCATCGCATCATGCTTTGTTTTACTCGTAACTGTATGTTCTCTCTTTCTAGTCCATCCTGAATAGTGAACCGTCTTCAGACCTAGCAAGAAGGATCTTGAACCTAAATGATCATTTTACTTACAGGTGAGGACGCCATTTTATATCTAAAACCCGATAGCTAATTATATTATCATAGTATCTACTCAGGCTGGAAATGATCTAATGTTAGTTTCTGTTCTGTATTGTTACTTGTTAATTTCGGTGATAGTTTTTGCAAATCTGAGCCAAATATAAATCTAAAGTTATGACGTCGCAAAAAATAAATTTGCGAAATTATGTAATTTCATCAGCTATTTGGAGGAAGCATGCCAAAAAACGTTTACTTACCAAAAATTAGCTCTCCATTGCAATTTGCGGCTGAGATGTGGGCACTTCAGGTTTTATTTTCTCCATACAAACCCTTCTAATTTTGCGTCTGTTCCTTCAGTTTAGAACCGGCGCAAAATTAGAGAGGTTTTGTATGGGATGGTACGAAACTTTGAACCTCTATATCGTCTGTTCTATTCGTGCTAACAAGTTGAAATTTTGTGGCTGATCATACAGCAGTAATCTTTATCTAATGATGGGATTTTGAGGCTTGAATAAAAAATAATTTGAAAATTTGTGACGTCACACTTTACCACTTCGGTAGCTGAGTAAAATTGGTCAGGTTGACTAATCTGCGACGCATCGTTTGAATTCATCCTAAGAAAGCGTCTTCGCAGTGTAAACCTAAATACAAAAAACTTTACAAGAAATTCAACACAAGATAAGTATATCTCAAGTGAAACATTTTCCTTAAAAAAATACTCACGTAACCATCTGGTACCGCTGGAGTTCATTCGCCTGCGAAAGTGAGCGTACAATTGCTCAATAAGTAAGCGCGCGTGCTTCTCGTGATACTCCATAGTGATGTAGAACTGTGATTACAGATAGAAACCCGAGTGTAGCTGTTAGTTAACAACGTCAGTTTCTTTATTACCGTTTTCACTTATTGTTTCTATGTTCGCTGTTTTATTTTGCAGTATCTACCGAAACGTTTTGCCGATCATTGTTTGAGAAGGACAAGCTTCTGTTTTCGTTTTTGTTGTGTATTGGTATTCGAAAGGGATGGTACGACACCATGATCACTATCAAGAGAGGATGATCTAAGAGAAGCGTCCACACTATCGTTTTCACAGCGTTTTTCCCCGTCCACACTAAAACGCTCGCAAACGCTACAACAGTCATCTGCGCATGCGACATATAGACGCGTCGCGATGTTTGTGATGTGAATGACGTCAGCGTTTTTCGAAAGCCTCTGTTTTCGCTGTCCACACTAATACGATAAGATCGTTGTAGTGTGGACGATAGGCGAAAACGCATCAAAAAGTTTTGCGTTTTAAAACACTTTAGTGTGGACGGTGCCTGAGATCATCCTCTCATGTCACTATACAAATGTTATTTTTCTACTCTACAAATTCATTTTTGAAATACCTCGTTAATCTTATAGTATTTTCCTTAGCTTATGGATCTATCGATAAAATTGAGTAGAACAGAAAAGAGAAATAACTCGTTTCCATCCTTAGTCAAAGCATTTAAGAAACGAGAAGAAGAGAAAGCTGAAGGGCAACTTTCAATTTCGTTACCTTTGGTATCAATTTGTTTTCGGCGAAGTTTTGAAATTACTGTATTTTTAAGTATTTTATACCATGGATGAAATACACTACTTCAAAATACATTTTTTTTGTCTCCAGATGTCCGTTACAGAGTTTTGCGTGAAGCTGAAAGTTTCATTTCAGTTTTTCTTTCTTTTTTATTCGCAGCGGTTAAAATTGATGAACAGGAATGGCGATTTTTGTTGACGGGTGGAGTGGCACTCGAGAACAAATTCCCAAACCCCGCCTCGGATTGGTTTGACTGATAAGTCCTGGGCTGAGATGGTTCGATGTTCGGCGCTGCCATCGTTCAAAGGAATCTTGAAACATTTTACCGAACACGTGAGTTTTGGAAGCTGTGTGTAGTTTTGTTGCTGTCATTAAATGGGAGTTTAAGCAAACCACGACGGGCAACGGCAATGAGAACGTCGCTAAACAAAAGGTGTAATGAGTAGTACAATAGCTCTGCACGTGCGTTATACAGTTTGGTACATTTCTTAGCCGTCCTCTGCAAAAACAACAACGTGAAATGATAAATTCTGTGTTTTTGGAGAACGTGAACCGCAACAACGGCGAAGTTTTCAAGTTTCTCTTTAGATTAGAAAGCTGTCTTTACATGTTCAGCTGAGGATAGTTCTGACACCGATAGGCAAAATGAATGGAAATAGAGATTCGTGAGATTCTGAAGTAAAATATAAATCAATTTTTTAATCGACGTTGTCCTCGGCGTTGCCGTCATAGTTGTTTAAACTCAGGCTCCCTATTTCACAACAGAGAACTTGATGTACTACTAACATCTCTGGTTTGAGCTTTCGAAGATATGAAAGCCGTTGAGTTCATAGGAATTCAAAAGTCTGCGTTAACTCGAGTAGTGTGGAGTTCCCAAACTCTCTTGAGTTTATATTATTGTGATTCTATAATTAAACTCGAAGCCCTTGCTCAGTTCACCTGCGTGTCAGCGAGTCAGCTATTTTCTAGAGCTATTGAAGAGCGACTCACTCTCACACCATCTTCATAACCACAGTGACAAACCCATTTGTTATTTTTCCGTCGTATTCTGTCGGTTGATACGTTACAGTTGAACCTCTCTACAACTGCCTCCTTGGGGAAGAATGAACTGGTCGTTGTACAGATGTTAGGAGAGAATTTGTTGATGTTCCTTCGTTGTAGGGAGGTTTCAATAAGAGTATTAAAAGTGTATGGATCGGCGCACGGTCGGGACAAAAAATCCTGGCCGTTAGTGGAAGTTCGAATGTGTTTCCTTTCCTGTGAAAAACAATTCATAGTGTAAAGTTGAGTTAGTCTTTATGCTGTGTGTTGATCCTTTAGCTGTCCGAATGGAAAGCGTTTTATGACTCTGCCAGTCCACAGACAGAGCAACTGCCTGAGCCGTGGGAAGACGAATTCAACAAGTTACAGCATCTAATTATTTTGAGATGTTTGAGGCCAGATAAGGTAAGGAATTTAATACAAAGGGTAATTACCAGCAATTTCTGAAGATATCTTATCGTTTTCACTCTCTTTACAGAACATTGGCCATTATCATTGGTAAATAACGTTAAAGGAGTTATGTCAGTTTGTGAATGTTAAAATGTAGTCTACATTTTTCAAGTTTGTCGTTCGTAGTCCGTCTCAATCTTCCTCGTTCCTTGTTCCCGTAGCACTTTAGAACACAAAAAATAACTATTACTCTTAAAAACACACGGATGGTCAATAACGGCTGATATCCGTCGTGTGATCGCAGGAGTTGCTTGAATTTATCGTAGAACTTTTCCGCGTTCTCTTGAAAGCGAATGCGCCGAATAATGTTCAGTCTTGGTCTGGTTTTCGTGTTTCATCGAATTTCCAAGTAAAAACCAATTTTGTGCTTTTTGATCCACAGCGAAGATGTAATTTTGTAGCTAATGTTTTGATGTCCTCTCGAACTCAATATATGTTATTGCTTTGAAAGATTGAAAGCTTGACATGCATATTATCGTGCTACTACGGACCCTTTAAACATATCATCCCTTACCTGTGTATTTTGTTGTCGGCATTGTTCGTCGTCCAAGTAACGCAAGTTGTCGTTCTTGTTTCCCTGTACAGGTCACACTGGGTGTGCGTGACTTCATCACTTTCTACATGAGTCCAACATACATAGAGCCTCCCACATTTGACCTGTCCAAGTGTTATGAGGATTCTGACTGCTGTGTGCCGTTAATATTTGTGTTATCACCTGGAGCAGATCCCATGGCCAGCTTAGTCAAGTTTGCCGAGGATATAGGTACGCTTATTCATAGGTTCTAATCCCGTACATGACAGATATTCTGCGGTATATGGACTCGTCCGACGTATTGAAAAGCGCTGCTGAGTTTGAGAGGACTTTTAGGACATTTCGATGCTTTTATTTTGCGACTCGTTGACAATTTGTTGAATCATAAAACAATTATCCTGCTCAACCTTGAAGAATATCGTCTGATTTTAGCCAATTCGGCCTACGGCCTTGTCGGCTAAGTATCAGACGATATTCCGCGCGATTTCGCGGGATAATTGTTAACTATATTTCTTATTCTTTCCACCGCAGTTCACATATATGATACATATCGACTGTTCTGTTCATTTAGGTGTTACCAGGTCCCATTTTCAGACCATTTCACTCGGTCAAGGTCAAGGACCCATTGCAGCAAAGATGATCAATCAAGTAAGACTTTTTGCATACAATACTATATGCTATAGAGGTCTTACCGACTCGACTTGTCTTCTATAAATTATGACCTTATGCTTATGAGTTGCAGTGACTGAGTAGTGAAGACTTTGAACTCAGACAATGATTTGATCCCTGCAAGGGTCCTGCAAGGCACTCTATTCTCATGAGTTGCTTCTGTCAGTCAAATCATAGTTAATAAAGGGATATGGTTATGAAGCCCAGCAAACCTCAAAGAAGCAAATAAAGATGCCAAGATTTACGTTGAAACCCTTCTATGATGTTTTGCGCTCCGCTACGGTTGAATTACGTAACCAAAAACGTTTCTATTGGCTAGTCGCTTGAACACACGTCAAACCCAATTGTGTTTGTGCACGGTCAAGGCCAAAAAGGCGAACAAAATATGTAACAAAGAATGTTGCGAGCCTTAGTGATTCGTTAGTGATTACAGCGTATTGTTGTGTTTTCTCTGTAGGCTATTGCTGTGGGTGACTGGGTTGTCCTGCAGAATTGTCATCTGGCCACATCGTGGATGCCCATCCTTGAGAAAATATGTGAAGAGGTGAGTAGGTTTGGCAACACTTGGTCGGAATGTGACAAAAAGCAAAACTAGTTATGTTTAGTTTATATTGATCCTTGCCGCTAATTGGTTCAGTCTCACTCTGTGATTAGTTTTAAAAGAAAATCCGCAGTCTGAAAATGGTAGTATTTACAGTAGAGACGAAATTGGAGGATACCATCTTCAGACTGCAGAAATATTTGCTGGCCTTCCAATCACGTTCAAAAATCTTTCAAGGACGGGTGATTTTCGGCAATCTTCGGTTCGTCTTCGGAAATCGTCGGAAGTCTTTGGGTCGACTTTGTACTCTCGACAAACAACGAAAAATGCCCTCTGTCTAAACCAATCAGAATTCAGTAATTTTACCCTCTATGTTATTAGCAGGGCATATCCCTTGGACAAAGCATTACCGAGAGAGACTGGGACCGCTGTAAATTTGATTAGTTAACCGTCAGAATCTCCGAGAAATTAGATTTCAGAGTTGTCTCTAGTCTCCTACGCAGCCGTTATTTGTGTCGTCACGCAACGCTGAGCGTCACGCAACGCTTCTCAGCGTTGCGTGACGACACAAATAACGGCTGCGTAGGAGACTAAGTTGTCTCTTGAGATGCGTGAAAAACATTTTCCTTACTCCGGTATGATTCTTTTCTGTTTAGGTGATCGTTCCAGAGAAGACGCACAATAGTTTTAGATTATGGTTAACAAGTTATCCGACAGAAAGATTCCCGGTGTCCATCTTACAGAATGGTAAGTGACGAAGGCTTGCTTCCTCTCGCGATTTGTACAACATCTACTTCTTTTCCACATCTATAACTTGAAACAATGTGTTAACCCTTTCACTTCCAAGAGTGCTAAGCTCAAAACTGAGGAAGAAATCTTGAATTTCATTTTGCACAATTGTCAAAAACAAACAGCACCACCTGAAAGTATAGTGTGCGTGCAGACGTCTCCTATTTCCTTGCTTCACGCGGAAAAGCAAGGAAATAGGAGACGTCTGCACACGGGCTACTGCTCAATACTGAGTACTACTCAATAGCTTTGATTTGAATAGTCACACACTAGGGTTTCATCCAAAGACTCAAAAGTTACAACCACATTTATTGACTCAGGGTTTGACTCTGGGAGTGAAAGGGTTTTAACCTTATAAGGTTAGGTCAAAGTCTGTACAGAGGAGCCAAGTAGCACGAAGCAACTAGGAGTATTGCCACTCCCCAGGATGGGATGCTGCAAGGCAAGAGAAATTATAAACTCATCCACGTTACGATTGCTTGACACAGTGTTGAGCGTGTTCAGCCACAAGGCTTCCACTGACGTGTTTGAAGAATGCATTGTCTACTGTGGGTGATTAGAGAAAAACGATGTATAAGAAAACTAGTTTTGGCAACCACTATACGTACAAATGCTTGTTCTTTGTTAGATATTAGATGCTATTCTCATTCGCGAAAAAGCCACGTCATGACTTTTCACGCGGTCAGATAACCACGTGCTCACGCATATAACACCCCACTGGCTGTAGAAGTCCCCAGGGAGAATCTCAGGACCTTTTATACGCCCCTCGCATGTAAATCGCTCATTTCTCGCAAGTCTACTCGAATAAACGGTTTCTACAAGTTTCCCACCCACCTCCCCTTCAGCGACGCTAATTCCTTATTCTTCGGCTCACTCTACGCCTTATCAAAATTTTTCACCAATGTCTTATCCGTCATAAGGCATAGAGTGGCTGTTTACGCGAATGTGAATTTATTACTATTGATTGATCTAACACGAGCGATTAAAGCGATCGTTTACCTTCTGACACCTGCACTATAGGCTACTCGCTGGCTGATGCCAATGTATTATTCACTTTTAAATGACAGGAGTGAAAATGACGAATGAGCCACCGATGGGACTGAGAGCCAATTTTGTTTACGGTCCTAGTCACAGCGATCCCATATCGGATCCCACGTTCTTCAACGGCTGCAATAAAACGAAGGTAAGGCATCGTTGTTACAGACCTTTGCAAGTGTTAAAGTCACATGCGAAAAGTGAAGTATAGGCGTCTCTTCATACGAATATGAAAGTGGAACAAACGGTCTCAACATTTGTTGAGTCATATTGAGACCATGCCGTGTCAAAACGGCTTCAACATTCGAGAACAAAATAAATGTTGTGAAGATGTTGAGACAAAGAGGGTGTCAAACGACCTCAAACATCGGCTCTTAACAAATGTTGAGAGAATGTTGAGACCGTTTAATCGGACCTTTAAGTTTTGAAGGAGCTACGACACGGATGGCGTATCTTGAATAATTTATCATAAATGTTTTCAAGTTCGTCATCCGTCTCTCGTTCCTTTTCGGATTATTTTGACGTCTTTGGTGTTCTTCTACCTTAGTAAACTATTATTTTTTCCTTTGATTTGAAGCAAGCGAAGGATGATCTAAGAGAAGGATTCCCCGTGCCCCCATGATAATTTTTTGAAATTTATTAATAGTTTCGCTCCATGCTGTGAAAGTTATTTTATTTCCTTCTGATGTAGGCTCCGACTTCACATTACTCGAACTGACCAATCAGGTAGCGCTCTTAAAATAGCGCAGCTTGGGACTAAAAGTTAAAAATAGATTTTCAAAAAAATTATTATTGGAAAAGACCTGTATGGGGGATGATTCTCTTAGATCATCCTCTTGTTTATTAAACACGGTTAATTCTGATGGCGGACTAATACTACTCGTTACTATTTTTTGAGTGGGACAATAACAATCGGAAACTCCTCGGTTACTTCAACGAGGATTCGCCGAAATCAGCCACTTGTTCATCCGACTTTGTCTAATGGCTCAAGCTGGGTGCTTTTATGTGTATAAAGTAAACGTTCGAAAAGAGCATTACTTAGGAGTGTGCAATCAAACAAGCATGTTATTTTTGTGTGATCCCTGCAGGTTTGGAAGAAACTGCTGTTCAGCTTGTGTTTCTTTCACGCACATCGTTCAAGAGAGACGCAAGTTCGGTCCGCTGGGCTGGAACATTCCGTATGAGTTCAACGAGTCCGACCTCAGAATAAGCGTGTCGACAGGCAACAGGTAAGGGCGTATACGTTTGTTCCGTGCAGCCCCTCTGTTCGTTCTCTAATGAAATATAGTCAACTCTCTTAACGGACACCTCTCTAAAAGAGACACCTAGAATTGGTCCCTGCCATCCTTCAGTCATTTTACTGTAACTGAATTGTCTTTAAGACGGACATACACCTCTCTAAAACAGACATCCGAACCACCCGTATAGAACAATCTGTTGGAGAGGCCGAATTCAACGGAGAAACTGGACCCTAGTGTTATTAAGTCCCGTATGCGCGTTCAGCGTCTAAGTGAACAAGTCCACAGGACGTGGACGAAAGCTTTTGACAATATTACAAAGCTCAACTTTATCGAATTAGACAACGGACACTTTTGGAACAGTTAACGGACGCTTAATAAGAGCTTTTTTGGTTCGAACATATTTCAACTAGCCCCCAGACTTACAGTAGGTTTACGGTGTACTTTGCAGATGTTTTTAAATGACTATGAAGACGTTCCTCTGGATGCTCTGACGTATCTGACTGGACAGTGTAACTATGGAGGAAGAGTCCACTGATGAAAGAGATAGGTATGTGATGATGATGATGACGACACGACGACGACGACGATGACGATGATGATGATGATGATGATGATGATGAAACCGTTATTGAAGTGTCAATACTGAAATAGCAGTAGTGAAACCACTAAATAAGGACAATAAAATAAAAAAATAAAAAAATGTTATCTATAAATAGGTTAAAATGCTAAAATAAGTTACATGTAAGAATGCTAAAATAATTTAAAGGGACACTGTCCTCATTTTTTAGCATGATTTTGGGAAGCTCAGAAACATATCTAGATTATAAGTTACATGTAAGAATGCTAAAATAATTTAAAGGGACTACTGTCCTCATTTTTAGCATGATTTTGGGAAGCTCAGAAACATATCTAGATTATAAGTTACATGTAAGAATGCTAAAATAATTTAAAGGGACACTGTCCTCATTTTTAGCATGATTTTGGGAAGCTCAGAAACATATCTAGATTATAGGAAGCTGAACACATAATGGTTTGATTCAACCTCGTTCCCGAGGGTTTCTCTTCTTCCCGCCAAAACTAACGACAGCGAGGATGGAAATGGATTACGTTTATGGATTTTTGAAAAAATGACAGGCTGTCAGTTTTTCAGTTTCAAGTTTTTGCTTGGAAATCTTTGAAATTTTGCAAAAATGTTGTTGCAGTATGCCATTTCTTCAAGAAATTGCTTTTTATAATTTAGTTTAGAGTTTATTAAGTTCTTATTCCATAAATTTAGGGACCCTTTCGTGCATTTATAACAGTTTTGAGCCACTACGCCGGGACAGTGCCCCTTTAATGTTTTTTCATCTAAGTAGCTCATCACTCTCTTCTAACTGATGTGACATTGTTGCTCCTTCAGACGTCTTATTTTGAGTATTCTGTCCATATTCTACTGTCGAGAAGTCACTGAAGATGAACATTATAAGTTTTCCAGCAGTGGCTCATACTTCGCACCTCCTGAGGTTTGTAACATCTGCTTAAAAGGGACACTGGTATTATACTATATAATGATTTTGAAAAGATCGAAAGCATACCCAAGTCATAGCAAATCCTTGATGTTGTATTACGATACTATACAAATAAGGACATCAGATGGCGAGCATGAAAATGGATAACAAAATCAACTACGGTACTTAGGTTTCAAGTTTGGCTCGCATTCCTTTGTGATTTGCAAAACATCGAATTCTTTTTGTAAGAAATTGCTTTCTAAATTTAGTAAGAATTCATAAAGTTTTTTTCCCTACATGTACAGTTTTGAGTGTGAGTGAAACGAGAGTTGCCGACAGCTCAAACTCTTGTTTGGCCTGGAACTCTCGCGAGAGAGTCACCGAGAGTTTTATCTCGCTTGGTACGGGCTGGTGATAGTCGCCGGGTGTCGAAAAGATCTCGGCAAGTCTGAGTGAGTCTCGTTCAACTTTCGGCAACTCTCGTTCAACTTTCGGCAATTCTCGTTCAACTTTCGGCAACTCTCGTTCAACTTTCGGCAATTCTCGTTCAACTTTCGGCAATTCTCGTTCAACTTTCTGCAATTCTCGTTCAACTTTCGGCAACTCTCGTTCAACTTTCGGCAATTCTCGTTCAACTTTCGGCAATTCTCGTTCAACTCTCGGCAACTCTCGTTCAACTTTCGGCAACTCTAGTTCAACTTTCGGCAACTCTCGTTCAACTTTCGGCAATTCTCGTTCAACTTTCGGCAATTCTCGTTCAACATTCGGCAACTCTCGTTCTCTAAGACAATTATATGTGTTGTTTGTTGCTTTCGCTCTCTGTCAGCCGCAATGCGGAGAAAATAAAACAACGCTCAAACCCCGGGGGGGGAGGGGGAGGGGGGCTTGAAGACCGGACATCGAGCCAATCTTGTAGGTTTTGACTTTTGGCCCAATTCAGTGACCTGTAGTTTCCAGGGGCATTGTTTTGCGATATTTATATATTGTTTTCATGAGCTCATAACTGCCAGAGCTCGACTAGAAAGCTATGGGCTGGCCCTGTTTAGAAGTCTTGGTAGGGTGTTTGTTATTGCACTAAAGTTACTCGTGTTTGTTAATCTACATGCAGGGTTCTTATGACAGTTACTTGGAGTACATCCGTAGTCTGCCTCTCACACCTGATCCAGAGGTAACCTCTCGTATATTATGTGTTTACTGCGTTAGTCTTTGTTAATATGCGAAATGTGTGGAAACCTGTAACGAGAGTTTGTATGTTGATCCTTGTGATATCGTACAAGTTCACATTCAGTTCTGTGTTTTGATTGGTAGGTATTTGGTTTGCACGAGAATGCTGATATAACAAAGAACCAGCGTGAAACTCAACAGCTCTTTGACGGAATTCTACTCACACTACCCAGACAGGTAGGAAATGGACTTAGCACCCTCCCCTCCCCTGTAATGTCAGAGATAACAGTTATTTGTGGAATCGTTGTACAATATTTTATACTGCGAAAACAGCTTAAGAGCTGAAAATAATACAGTGAAAATATATAGGTAATAGTTGTAACATGCATAATAAATAATAATAAAAAAACTTTATTCAAGTGTCAAGTTGTATAGCAGTTTCCCATTAAGTAAGGACACTGTAAAACGATAATCAAACTACACATAGCACTATAAATCTTGAATTTGCTTTCCCCCTCCTTGGGACTAAAAATTAATGTAAACTAAACTATTTGCAGTGGTAAATGGTAAGTATTTGCATGAACGTTAAAGGAGCTATGTCACGATATTTTAAGTCATTTTTGCGATGCGCGATATCACCTTCAAATTGAAGAAAGCCTCACAATAACTGTTTACTAAGGTAGAAAAACACCAAACAGTTGATCATAAACCAAACAGGAACAAGGATGGTTGAGGATGGAGAAGATTAGCACGGATTGTGAACGGCGAACTTGAAAAAATTGGCCAATTTTTTCAAGATTCGCCATCCGTGACGTAGCTCCATTAAATGAGGTGTTTCTCGCGTGCTGAAGAGTTCTATTTTATTTTGCGAAGTAAAGATGGCACCAGTGGCACCAACAGGTCATTCCGAGTTCTTTTTACCTCTGTTTCAGAACGAGACCTGGTGCACAGCCTTTCATATGATTTATCAAACTCATTTCTATTTGAATGGTTTCGCACCAGGACTCGTTTTGAAACAGAGGCAAAAGACAATTCGGAAATGGCCTATTGTGCTATTTTTCATAGAGAATAACGTACATTCGAAGCTCTCTGAGCGGACAGCTCTACTTACGGCCGCCTCGACAAAACCCCGTTTGAAATCTAGCTCATACAAACTCTGCATTTACACATTCCCGTAAGCGGCCAGCTCCAATTACGGACACTTTTTTCTGCTTCCCGAGGGTGTCCGCTTACGGGAGCTTTGAACTTCATGTATTTCTTAATGGCGTTTGTCCAGGCGCGATGGGAAATGAACGGTGCGGTTAGCACCACTCACATGTCCGATACCTGTTCTCATGTTAGACATCAAGTGGAGGAAAGTCATCTCAAGAAGTGCTCGAGGACTTAGCTTCTGATATCCTGTCTAAGATTCCATTATCTTTCGATACTGAAATGGTTCAGGTGAGTGATTTAACCTTTAGTTCATTTTAACTTCCATATAAAAGTGATGGGGGTGATCATCGGAAATTTTGGAGTTCCTATCCTATTTTTGTTCCGACTTAATACCTTAAAAGGTACTAGGATAACTCTAATGGTGGTCATTTTAGATTTAAACACCCTAAGCGGTACCAAACCACGAATTATGACCCCTAAAAGGTACGAATCGATGATCAGCCGGGACGCTGCGATTAGTCCAATTATTGTAAATACTTTTAGTAACTTGTGGGGTAAAATAAAGTTTGTTGTTGTAGTCAGTTTGCGGACCACCCTCTTCGGGTTTCGTAGTATTTCTTTTTACCCATTGTTAAAATGGTTTATTCGATTTTTAAAACCAGTTTGTATGTATGTACCAGAATCGCGTAACATAGGGTGATCCAGCTACTTGCACTGTCGTTGAAACTTTGATAACTGAATTATAACTCGCTCCAACTCTTTTCGGAGAATCGTTGTACAGAAACTCGGTTATCTCGAATATCCCGCTATCTAGCCCGCGTAACAGGCGCTGAGTAAAATAGAGCGCGAGTTTTTAGGCGCGCGCGCGAGAAAAGATACGCGAGGAAGGACGCGTTTTCTTCCTCGCGCGCGCGCCTCTCCAACTCGCGTTCTATCTTACTCAACGCCTGCTTAAGGTGGCTGGTAACGGTTTACAGCCCTTGCGCTTTGATTGATCGATACTACCATCTTATATCAGTTGATGTTAAAATAAAGGTGTCAAACGATTGCCTAATCATCGGTGAACAAGTTATGATAATATTTGTGACATAATAGGTTACCATAGCAACAGTATTACCTGTCAAAAACACCCTTATTTTTAGCTTTAAGTGCTTAACTAAAAAACGAGCCCGGTGACCCCCATTTTTTATAATTGAATAATGATCAGCATGTTAAGATACAACTTTTTTGCAAAGTTTAAAAAAATTCTGTGGAGGGAATTCAGAGCCACCTTAAATTTTCGAAAATTTAAGGTGGCTCTGAATTCCCTCCGCAGAATTTTTTTAAACTTTGCAAAAAGTTGTATCTTAACATGCTGATCATTATTCAATTATAAAAAAAGGGGGTCACCGGGCTCGTTTTTTAGTTATAAGCACTTAAAGCTAAAAATAAGGGTGTTTTTGACAGGTAATACTGTTGCTATGGTAACCTAATATACCAGGAAGATGATCATAACGTGTTCACCGATGATTGGGAAATCGTTTGATACCTTTATTTTAATATATAAACAATAGTCTCCATTTGGCTTCAAAAATATGCTCGGATATTTGTCCGCGGACATTATCTGTTCCGAGAAGCGAACAGTTTTTCCGAGAGCGAAGCTCGAGGAAAACTGTGAGCTTCGAGGAACAGATAATGTCCAAGGACAAATATCCGAGCATATTTTTGAAGCCAAATGGAGGCTATTGTAGTTATTATCCTTCAAATATTTTTTCACAAGGCCGCTCTGTTTGCCGTGGAAGATCTCGGTCGGCCAAGCTGTTAAACATCAAAATAATTATGTTGGCGTTCAAAAATATTTCTAGTCTGTTCAAAACAATCAGTTTATTTAATTTAGCAATTTATTTGAGACGAAAACTGAACATTGCGAACGTGAAACGCAAATTTTCAAAACTGGGGAATATCACATGGGGAATATCACTCACGGATATTCCCCAGTTTTGGCTGCGTCACGTGACGTGTTTAGACCAATCGCGCGCGAGAAAATTTTTGATGGATTATAAACAACTGATATAGGATGGTAGTATCGATCAATCAAATTACAGGGGCTGTAAACCGTTACAGCCACCTTAAAAACTGCTACGCAGGCTACCCGCTATCTCGAACTCAAACCCATTCCCCTTGCCCTTGTTTTTCAGTCATTTACTATCGGCTATCTCGAACTGTTTTTTGTTCCCCGTGAGTGTTCGAGATAGCGGGATTCAACTGTATGTTCACTGTTTTTCAGTCTCAAACTGGACCGAACATTTTGTGTACTAATTCCTTTTTTTCTGCAGAAAAAGTATCCTGTGTTGTATGAAGAATCCATGAACACTGTACTGCTTCAAGAACTCCTAAGGTAAGACTTAGTAAGTAAGGTGTTATCTTCGTTAATGTACAAACTGTATCACTATACACACTTTCCTCTTGGACCTTGAGTCATCATACGGTGGCCGACTCGTCATTCCGAGCGAGTCCGAGTGGATCCGACTTACTATCTGCATGTCGACAGTGCTTTATGTCCTTGACTGAACATTTACGTCTCAACCCAAGGGGGAGGGGAGGAAATTCCCCTGTGTAATCAATATATAATTTCTCCTGATAATCCCAATACATTGTCAAGCAGACAGGTGAGGAGAATAAAGAAAACAATCAACTATGAGCAGGAGAGGATGATCTAAGGGCCTAATTACATGGAGAAAAGTTGTTCCTGGTAGGAGGGTTACCCTCCCCCCCCCTCCCCCCCCCCCCCCCCCCCCGAGCCATCTCAGTTTCACCAAGCGTTTACATGAAAAAAGTTGTCCTTGTTGACCGAGCCAAAACTTGGCCCCCTCGGGTTCGCGCATGCTCTATATGTCCCGACTTGTCCCTGGTAGGTGAAACAACAATAGGCAAAGTGTTTTATATGGAAACAAGTTGGCCCGCCCCCCAGGGTCACTCTACCTTCAAAGCGAGTAACCCTCCACCCAGGGTTACCCTGCCCCCAGAGTCAACTTTGCGATTTCTCATGTAAACGGTTCGCTGCTATTTATAAAGAAATGTATGAAAAGTTATCCCGCCCGGGGTGGCTCGGTATGGAGGGTGACCGTCTAACCAGGGACAACTTTTCTCCCACATACACTTTACTTTTATTGAAACCTTTCTACAACGGCCACCTCTCTACAACGGCCATTTAATTATTCCCCGGGTGGCCCTTTATAGAGAGGTTCAACTGTATCTGATCTGTTCTGGGGCATGGGGAATATTATTCTTTCCGTGTCCTGGTTTTCATTGTGCTGCTTTTAACTCTGCTGCTTTCCATTTTCCGCAGGTTTAATCGTCTGACAGGTGTCGTTCGATCGAGTCTTCGGAATATTCAGAAAGCCATTAAGGTGAGATCTTCGTGTCTGTGGCCTGCCATACGGTGGTTGCGCCCGTGGTACGAACGGCAGTCAAAGCTTTGTTTTCATACGTCATCGGGTTTTCAGTGCTGACTAAATGAGGTGATTAATCAAGTTATCTCTTCTTTATCCAGGGACTCGTGGTGATGTCTTCAGAACTCGAGGACGTGTTCGGAAGCATGATGGTGGGCAGGGTGAGCTAAGTAACAAATGGTCATCAATTCAAACTTGCTGGCGACAACTACGCGTTCCAATCAATAGGGAGCTTAAGCAAACCACGACGGCGACGGCAACGAGAACGTCGCCAAAAAATAAAGGTTTACTGAGCAGTACAATAGCACGTGCGTTATACATACCAGTTATGCAGTGTTTTCGCGTGGCATACCGTGAAATATCCCACGAGTGACTTGATTTCTCAGTAGACACAGGAGCCTTTAGCTTATTTAGGCTTCGATTGGCTGTATTCATCAAGGTATTGAATAAATCTATTCTTGGTACATTTCTTTGCCGTCCTCTGCAAAACAGCGACGTGAAATGACCAAATTCTGCGTAATTGGAGAACGTGGACCACGACGTCCAATTTGTCGTATTTTTTATTTGGAATTGAACGCTGCCTTTACGTATTAATTTGAGCTGTTCTTGACCGATAGTTTGCGAGATTTTTTAATGAAATATTTATTTTTAACTTGTGAATTCGAAAGCAATGAACGGGTTATAGCATTTGGTGGACAAATTTCGGTCGGTCGGTCAGTCGGTCGATGGGCTGTAAAGCCTGGTTTTCACTAGCGACGCAAGCGCAAGCTGCGCAAGCACTAGAGCCCTTATTTCGCCGTGAAAACGGGCTTGACGCAAGCACAAGCACAAGGATCAAAATATTTTGATCCTTGTGCTTGCGTTTATGCTTGCGTTCGCACGTGAAAACGAAACATAACACAAGCACAAGGAAAAAGCAGTGATTTTGATATGATTTTTGAAGGAATTTTTGAACAAAACAAAGTTTAGTTCAGAAAATTATCTCCGAAAGTCATTTGTGAGTTATTGTGTTTTATTTTGCTTGCCTTGATACTACGAGTCTTGCTGGTTTAAAAACATCGTTGCCGGTGAAAATTGTTCGTTTCGTTTTCAAGCGAAAATAACATTATTCGAGCTTTCAATCAATGAGTAAAACAAATAGATTCATGTTTTCCGTCAGTTAAATGGACATAAACGTGGTTTTAACGATGATCAAATCTTGCTGGTGAATATTTTCGTTCTTGTGCTCGTGCTTGTGCTTGCGTTCGTTTTCACTTGCACATAATTCTTGTGCTTGCGCTTATGCTTGCGCATTTATTCATTCACCAGTTGGCTCATAGTTTCCTTTGATTTATAGACGTTTGTTCCTCGGCGTCGCCGTCGTCATTGCTTAAAACTCCCTATTAATATATGATAGACAAGGTTTTCCCTTTCTCTGATTGTATTTCGTGCTAATGTTTATGATTTCTTGTTCCCAGGTTCCCAGCATGTGGGCGGCCAAGTCGTACTCGTCCTTGAAGCCCCTGGGTTAGTTACGTAGCGGATCTTGTTTGCGCGCCTCAGATTTTTCAAGGTAATGGCTTCCACTCCACAGCGGTCAAACGCACTGCGCGCGCGCACAGTTCCCGCCAAAACCCCGCTGCCAAATGCCTTAAATTTGCGACGTCCTCCACTTTAAAGGAGCTATGTCACGATATTTTAAGTCATTTTTGCGAACTGCAAAATCACCTTCGAATTGAAGAAAGCCTCAAAATAACTGTTTTACCTAAGGTAGAAAAACACAAAAGAGGTGATAATCAACCAAACAGGAACAAGGATGGTCGAGGATGGAGAAGATTAAGACGGATTGCGAAAGGCGAACTTGAAAAAAATTGGCCAATTTTTTCAAGATGCGCCATCCGTGACGTAGCGGCTCCTTTAAAGCTCAAACATAAGAAATCTACTGAAAACGTAAGCTTTGTACTCGGAGTATGCATAGTTTTCTTATAAACTTCTTGGCCATTACGCTTCAATCTCTTGCAAAATTCAAGGCAGCGAAAAACCGGAAGTGGCGCAGAATTTTTGGCGTTTGACCGCTGTAAATACTCTCACAGCTGTTTGTTTTTATATCATTCTCAATACTGATTGCAGTAAGTCATTTTGAAGCCGTTTTGTTTTGAATTTTTTCGTCCAGACTTGGATTGATGAAGGTTCCCCCAATGTGTTTTGGATCTCTGGATTCTTCTTCACCCAGTCGTTTCTCACAGGTTAGTGCATGGCTGACAGACATGTGACATCATAGTGATTAAAGATACGTTCCGTTGATTTATTACAGTCGAAGCTCCCGTAAGCGGACACAATCGGGAAGCAGAAAAAAGTGTCCGCAACTGGAGCTGGCCGCTTACGGGAATGTGTAAATACAGAGTTTGTATAAGCTGGAGTTCAAACAGGGTTTTGTCGAGGCGGCCGTAATTAGAGCTGTCTGCTTTCGAGAGTGACCGCTCAGAGATTACTCAAATTCCACCGTTTCAGACTGTTTATGGTGCGTGGTGTTTACGTAGCCTGATGCAAACACGAGAGAAAGTTTGGGAGAATTCGAATGTTTACATGTTATGTAAAGAATTGTATTTACAAAATTACTTTCCGAATTCTCCCAAACTTTCACTCGTGTTTGCATCAGGCGGCCGTTTTCTATTTGCTTTATTAAAAAACCCCATCAAAATTCAATGATACGTCATAACCTTGTTACATAGCCTCGTGCAAACGACTACACAACCAATCAGAGCGCGCGTTATATGATCAAATTTTCATAAAAACGTATAGGCACTGCGGTAGCCGTTTGTGGTGTCGACAACTCGGTAGACCTAACGCTCAGAACGTCGGCTGTTTCAATCTAAATAGCGGTTGATTTTTCTTATCAACTCCAAGTTTGGTGACTACATCTTAGCATTTTCGCTAGACTAAAATGAATGTGTGAACATTTTCAGGTGCAATGCAGAATTTTGCCCGACGCTACAAGATTCCAATCGACCACTTGGGCTTTGAATTTGAAGTGACGGACGAGGAACAGGATATGAACAACAAACCTGTGAGTGAATGGAGTCTAAATTGAATTTTATTTGCGCCTTGCTGTACGTTTCTTTGTTCAAGTTTATTTTACTTTTAATTTTTTCATTCACACGCATAGTATCCCTCCCTCCCTCCCTCCCTCCATCATCCCATCCCATCCCATCCATCCATCCATCCATCCCATCCATCCCATCCATCCATCCATCCATCCCATCCATCCCATCCATACCATCCATCCATCCATCCCATCCATCCCATCCCATCCCATCCATCCCATCCATCCATCCAGCCAGCC
Source organism: Desmophyllum pertusum (assembly GCA_029204205.1). Taxonomy (NCBI): domain Eukaryota; kingdom Metazoa; phylum Cnidaria; class Anthozoa; order Scleractinia; family Caryophylliidae; genus Desmophyllum; species Desmophyllum pertusum. Next base: position 606,784 of record MU825878.1, read on the forward strand.
ATTCCATCCATCCATTCATTCCTTCTTTCCTTCCTTCCTTCATCTATTTTTCTTTTTATCTCTTTATCCGTTTGTTTGTTTGTTTTGTTTGTTTACAGGAGGATGGTGTGTACGTAAAGGGTCTCTTTATAGAGGGCGCCAGATGGGACAGAGTGGACAAGGTTTGATTTCTCATGATTTCTGTATCTATTGTCCTGGTTTTTTTTGTTATCATGGACGATTGGCTCACTTTGCTGTCGCTCGTTTCCTTTTGTCGTCTGCCATGCATCAATTTATTCCAGCACTTTCCGAAACGCCGTTAGTAGACCGTCTAGCCTTTTCACGTTTTTCCCTGTTCAACTCCACTGACAGATTTGGATTCAGTCACACGAGTTTCCATTCTTGCAAGTGCCTAAATTCTATTAGTAAAAAATCTACTAGTATACTAATGCAAATGAGACAATCTGATTGGCTGAGCTACTCGTATATTATCAGCCATTAGTGTGCAGTGGTTGGAGGTCGTCAAAGTCAAAGTCAAAGTCAAAACTGAACGACACAAAATAAAACCTTACTGTATGAAAGTCAAAATTCATGCTAATCCTGGATAAGATTAATCGTGCTTTGAACATTCGGGTCCCGATCTTAAACATTTAACATTTCTCCTGTAACAAGTTGAATGTTTAATCAGTGTCTTTGTTGTTATTAATTTAAACCAACTGACTCTAGTTTTACTTGTTGTATTTTAGGTTGTTAGTGAATCACTTCCAAAGTTGCTCTATGATACTGTTCCAATTGTATCCTTTGACATCACATAAGTTCCATGTAAAGCCACGATGATGATCAAGTTTACATGTTGTCTTGTTGCTGGTGTGTTGTAATCAACATGGGCTTCTATTGCCCATGCTCCAGAGGAATCGATGAGCCTAGCCTTTTTAAAACACGTTAAAAGCTGTTTTGTTACACATCGTTTAAATTTGTTGTGTATAATAGTGGCTTAGTGAAGCTTATTGAGTCGAAAGCCACAAGTAGGAGCTTATGTTACAGCAAGGAGCTCAAAAGTGAGCTAAAAGTGTGACCACTTTTAATCAATTCACACTTTCGAGCGCGCGTGATATCCAATCAGAAGCCGAGGATAGCTATTATTCGGCTTCTGATTGGATAGTCTGCACGTATGCTACACTTTTGGGCTCGTTGCTGTAAATCTGTGTAAAAGTTAAGCTTCTTTCTTTATGTCACTTATTTTCGATATTTTAAAAAGCTCTGTTATAAAAGAAAGATTACATTTCCTACATTTCACACATTTTGGGTGCGAAATGCAAATTTGTACTCTGCATGGTAGTCATGGCTCGTTGTGGAGTCAAGCATGCTATAAAAATCTTGAAAATCTTTATGAAACCAAAATATACCATGAAAAAAAATAAAATAGACTAGCAAATGTTTCAACAGAATATTCTTAGTAAAATTGAATAGCATCGCAGGTTGTTTGTCATCTGTTTACACTTTAGTGGTGATTGATTGACAGTTAGGATCATAATCGTCTTTTTAAACGTCATGTTTTATCTAAACCTGTTTAGGTGGTGTGTGCGTTTATCGGCTCAAAACGTGGCGTTGAGCACTGCATGACATTGTTTGAAGTTTCCTTAACAAGATAACAGATATGGCTGAAGCCGGGGGAAACAGCAGAGTTTAGAGAAAAAGCAACGTATTCTTGTCCAGGTATTTATAGCGTTATCGAATTGTGTGATATATTTTACAATATTGAAATGAATATATGATCATCGCAGTTGTGAATGCAATTTAAGCAATTGCAATTTTTAAGCCAGAAAAAAATTCTGGCTTCAAACGGGATTTGAACCCATGACCTCCGCGTTTACTAGTGCGTTGCTCTACCAACTGAGCTATGAAGCCACACGTTGGGAGCAGGTTTACAATATTGCTATATATTTCTCTCGCTATCTCAAGATTGTTTGGAATCAATGTTTATGATCAATTTATTTCCTAATAATGCTCCAAGCATGCTAATGATAAGTTTGTTTTGTTGTTTTAGTTTACAAAACAAGCGCTCGCCGTGGAGTACTTTCCACGACTGGTCACTCGACAAATTACGTGCTTTCCATTAACCTACCAACCAAGAGACCAGAGAATCACTGGGTTGTACGGGGAGTCGCCATGCTGTGTCAACTGGACGACTAAATGCCCTTCCAATATTAGTCTAATGCTAGGCAAATGCTAGTCCAATGTTACTTCACTGATCCAATGATAGGTCGATATTAGTCCAATGCTAGTCCACTGCTACTCCACGCTAGTCCAATACATAGTTAATAGAAGGAAATGGTTATAAAGCCCGGCAAACTTCAAAGGAGCAAACAAACAGGCCAAGATTTATGTTGAAAGGTCCATGACCGTGCACATCTTTTGTTTTGCGCTCATACACTATGCATGATTTACGTAATAGCAACGTTTCTATTGGTTAGTTGCTTGAACACACGTAACCACCTATTGTATGTTGTCAGGTTTTGTGCACGGTCAACCCCCAAAATAGCGAACAAAAACATATAACAAAGAACTTTGCCAGGCTTCATAACCATTTCCCTCTATTAACTATGTCCAATACTAGTCCAATGTTAGACCAATACTAAGGCAATGCTAGTCATTGCAAGGCAATGTTAGACCAATGCTATTCCACTGCTTGGCCAGTGGTAGATCACCGTTAGTTAGTCAAGTGCTAATCCAAAGTTAGTATAATGCTAGGCCAATGTTACTCCAATGCTAGGCCAGTGCTAGTCCAATGTCCAACGTCTGCTGTTCATTTAGCGTAAACAATTCAACATTCGTTTTGTATTCACCAAGACATTTTCATAACTTTCAGCCAAATCACGCTCAATGGCGATATTTCTCGTTACGTCACCTATTGTTATTAATGTGCCAACCAGAGAACTATTGGCTGTTGAAACAAAGAGTTATTTTGTTTAATGGTTGGCAAATTTGAATAACAAAACAAATTTGACGTAATGTTGATAAACAATGAACACTCCTATAAAGGTGGTATAATAAATAATTACTGACTGGGTTAGTTTGGGCCTTACGGTTAAATATTTGACTCTCGTTCACAGTGCACGAACCTCGAGCTTTATATATTCACGTCTGGCCCTCCCTCTCAGTCAATAAGCGCGAAGTTCGTGTTATTTTATACAGTATAAATCATTGTACTGGACCAGTCGCCGAGGTTTTCCGTTAATGATGATGTTACAGTGAAGATGATGCTACCGACTCGACAAAGTTTTTGATTAATTTTGACATATTTTTGACAACTTTGATGGGTTCCGTTTTGTGGTGCCACATTTGAACTAGACTAGAAACTAAAACCATTCAAATTTCACGACTCCGCCTCCAACACTCCTTGGATTTTTGGATTGGTCAAGTCAAATGGAACCCATCCGAAAGTCGTCAAAAAGATGTCAAGACTGAATTAATCAAAAACTTTGTCGAGTGGCAACGGTAGCGTCATCTTTACTTAAAAAGGTCATTAGAATTCTTAAAAATTGCAGTGAAAAACAAATTGGTGAATTTCTTTCTAACACGCACTTGGATAAAATAACGTATTTATCAACTGAAGAGTTACAAACGCTTCAAGGCAATAAATAATCACTGTAAAACTGAAAATCATTCAGTTTAACAGTGCACATTATTGTACAATCGGTCTGCACAAGAAATAATAATTTATTACATTAATGCATGTATATATTTATACGATTCAAATTTGATCGATGAATAGATAATTATATCCAAGTAGTGTATAGATATAATAGGATAACTAGTTAGCTAGAGAGAACTAAATCCCCTCTCACAGGTCTGTTCCACGAGGGTGGTAAAGGGTAATTTCTTAATCCGCGAACTGACAATTTTTTAACGTGAATTCTCAAACTCATCACGTTAAAACAAAAGGGAATCATAACCGTGCCGGTGGTTTGGATATCTGATCTTAATTAGCATATATCTTGTACAATTTTATTTCTCCGTTTACTCCTTAGTTTTAGCTTCGATTGAGAAGATCTATTAAACACGAGAGAGAGTGTTTCATCACATTTCCAAACACCTAGAATTTCGTCAAAAATACTCCGCTGCGCGTCGTATTTTCAACTCTCTTCTCGGTGTTTGGAAATCGGATGAGACACTGTCTCTCGTATTTGATATATTACTTTACAAGTGAAACGCCGTCAGCTAAATAGCTACCATGATTTATTATCCGTGAAACGAAAATCGAGTTTTTGATGATTTTGTGACCGTCTTCTGTAATTGCGTGATCGTTCTGGATAAAACGTGAAATGACCGTTATATTTTCCGTGAAGCATGATCTGGACACTCCTCCCCCTTTACCACCCTCCTTACAATGTAAATGCTTTTTAATATATTTTATTAAAATCACTCATAAAAGTTGATCAACTGCTGCTGTGTATATATTCTGTAATTTCGCTGGAAAAAGACATTCCAAACTCGTTCCCAGAGCTTGCGTGTTTGGTCAGCGGTGACCAAACCGTCCACTTTCTTGGTGCTGACCGTAAGGATCGCGGACTCTGAGTTGCCTTTCGCCTCTGTTTCAAAACGAGTCCTGGTACACAACCTTTCATATGGAAATGAGTTTTACCTGCACGTTTATTGTCTTGCAAAACAAACTAGAGTCAGTAGCAAAGGGCAACTCGGCCTATTCCATTACATCGTGTTACTACTCCCAGACAAAGCGATATGAGTGCCAACAAGAGAACTAGAAATGGTGCCAACCGAAACGTAGTGAAGGTCACGTTTTTCTTCGATTTTGTTTTGCGTGTATCTCTGGCCCATAAATTGGTCGTTTAGTGCTCGGTTAGGCATTCTTTCTCAAAAACATCTTCTGGCATGAAATTGATGACGTCACAAATGGTACAAGTCCGGGGTCTCCTCATGATCGGTTTTGGCCGGTTTAGGAGTCAATGGGTTAAGCCGCCATCTTGGATTAGGAAAACAGTGGAGTCAGTTGGAGCGAGTGGAAAAAATAGGCCCAGGGAATAGGAGTAAGGTTAAAAGACGGGCGAAGGGGGAGGGGGACAGGATAGAAACAAACCAAACGAAACTCTCTCAAAATCGCTCCGAAACCCTATAAAATAACTAAGACAGTTAACAGTCAATCAATCAATCCTTTATTTAACGTGGTTAGTACATTCAGTGCCCATTTATATTCCTGGGTGGAGAGAGGCACTGTGAGAGTAGAGTGTCTTGCCCTTGCCCCGTGAACTGAACACAGCACAGTGACCTCGGCCAGTGCTCGATCCGGAGTCCAACGCACCCATTACAACAGTGAAACAGGATTAAGCACAAAAGATAATGGGCGTTTATTGCAGGAATAAAAATGAGCTACTGTAGTTACCATCCGCTCCAGTCGTAATGGGAGAAATGGTGAAATATAGCATGAATATATTCTGCCGCACTTCGTGGAGGATGCGAAAGAGTACTAGATTGTGCCAGGAGCGTGATGGGCTCCAGTGGTTTCTGGCTCCAGATTGTGCTGACGTTATACTAAGGATATACCCATGGATATAGTCTTTTAAATTTACACAAGTAATATACACGAAGTTACTTTTAAAATCTAAAAAATAAAACACGATTTTCTTATTATAACTATGTAAATGTAAGCATAGACAAGCATTTTTTTTTTCTACACCTCTTGTTAGTTGTTCTAACACGTTTCTATCTATCAATATAAAAATGGAGAAGTAAAATATATTGTTAATCTTATGTTAACTTTGAACTTAACAACTATCCGCAATGAGAAAATGCAGCATTTCAGCTCATCGAGCATTCAGTAACTCAACGAAAACTTCATAACAACTTCATGTACGCTATCACCAAAGTGTAAACGTATCAACAAATTCAAAACAAAAATGTAAATAAACCCTGATCTTGCGCAGAACGCGACTGGAAATCATCTTTAAGCATAACTAAACAAAGATGATTTATTACCAATATAGACCCTTGATTTCTCTTGGCTCAACAGCCGAATGCGTCATAAATTCGCCAATCCAGAAAGTTCGGGGAAGACTGAGCACCAGCTTTCGCCACGAGGATTTCTGGGATCTTTTGGGTAAACTAGCTATGATTGGTCGATAGCTTCCAAAGCTAACCAATCATAGCTCAACATTAGTTACCTAAAAAATCCCAGAAATTCTCGTCCCGAAAAACTAGTGTTCAGTCTCCACGCACGTTCTGGATTGGCGAACTGTGACGTTTCATTTTCGATAAGACCAGTTTGTCTGTAACAGAATTACCTAAAATGGCTAAAATTCCGATATTGAACCCTGGGCATTTTTGCTGTTGTTGTTCAAAGGGCTTTTTTGGTCTATTTTCAGACAGGCTTTTTATCAGGCTTTATATTGCGGTTTCAGGAAACGGTTGGAGAGAATTCGCGTCTGCACTACATGCTAAAACTTTCTTAAACGTGTGATGAAATACAAAAACACGCTCTACAGTCATCAAATGAACATTCAAAGGCTTCTGAACATGCGGTAATGATATAAGATGCAATATAAAGTCTACAGTAAGGTAAGGTTAGGTGAAAGTCTGGCCACAAGGCTAGGTGGCTTATAACTCCAGTTTCCATAGCATTAATCGACTGGGAGTATTGTAATTGCTACTAGTGATGTTGCTACTCCCACTGGATGGGATTCTAGTCTATCGCAGGTTATAATTCCTCTAACTGGCAGTTCAGTGGTAATAATTGAAAACTCGTTTTCACCAGCGACGCAAGCACAAGCGCAAGCAACATACGCAGACGCAATAAAGCGTTGATCATCAGTGCTTTTTGTTTAGGACAAATCAACACGTTACTGCGTCTGCGTATGTTACTTGCGCTTGTGCTTGCGTCGATCGCTAGTGAAAACCAGGCTTTAGAGGTAAATAAGTATAAGCCCATGAGCTTATATTCTTGTCGGGAGGCGTTTTTTTGTCTGCGATTCGGGAGGTGGTGGTAGTGGGGGGGGGGGGGGGGACCTGCCCGAGATCCGCGAACGTTTGCTTCCAGCGGTAATGTTGAAATCCAAATTCGCGAAAATTTGTTCCCGCGAAATGCAAAAAGTCGGCAATCCGCGAAAATTAAACTCCCGCGAAAATTTCATGCCACACGGTATGTAAATATACTTCATATGTGATGAGTTCTTTATAGCTTGTTGTTAATTAAATTATCGACCACCATCTTTATGGACTCCAGGGAAGCTATAACCAAACAACTCAAAGTCTTTGTTGTAAATGTCTCTGAGTTGTCGTATCCTAAGCAAAGATAGAGTAGAATAGTACTTCTTCATTAAAGCACTGGTGTTGGTTGGTTGCCATTCAGGAAACAACACTTTGTCCTCCAGTTTAGTCTTTCTTAAAACGAATAGCGCGTCATCTTCCAGTGTTTCGTAATGGCCAATAAAATCAAATTGTATATGGCATGGATGACACAAGTTGTATTGTTCACGCCAGTGCTCTTGAAATAAGCCGCCCTCCCTCCATCGAAGAACTAAATAGGTCGCAAATTGTTCAAAGGTTGTGTTATCAGTATTAACATCGATATCAAGCCCGCTACGTTTGGCCAAAAACGCGTCTTATTCTCTTGCGATAGTCTTTCCAGCCTTCGTGACCTCGTTTCCACTTCCCCAAAAAGCAATCTCTGTATGCTGATAGTAGTCGCTCAAAAGGTTCTCTGACAAACATGAACTTTTTGTAGCTCTTGAGAATTTTTCTGCGATCCTCCATTGTATAATTACTTAGAAATTTTAGTTTGTCCTTAGTTTTCTTGTGAACGCCCTCTGTAATGTTGAAGCCTTCTAAATTGGCCAGTATTCGCTTCCAAACTGTACAGGCCACCTTAGGAACTGAACAGTACACAAGTTATACTTTACTGACACAATAAAAGTTCGACAAATCCGAGATCTTTTTCAGTTGAATCTTTTCCACTTTTAGGCACAATACTCGCGTTATCTGTTTTGTTGTTTCCTTTTGCTTGGAAGTCATTTCAATTAAGAATTTATCTTGAAACAGCTGCAATAAAACAAAAATATAATATATATATCTTATTGGACAGTTGGGTGCGTAGTATCGCAGTAGTATCGCTATTTATTACACGACTATACAGTCGAGAGGGCCGATAACTAAAATCAGCCAATCAGAATACTTTGTAGCCGGTTCGATTTTTTCTAAGTATCGGACCGGGTAAAGTTTCATAGGACCTCCACAGACTAGAGAGATAGTTGTCGACAAACTATTTTAGTTGTCGATCATAAAAAGTTGTCGATAAACAAAAAAGCCAGTGTGTGAAGCTAGTTGTCAAGAGCCCTTAGTTATCGATAACTAGCTTCACACACTGGCTTTTTTGTTATCGACAACTTTTTATGATCGACAACTATTTAGTTGTCGATCATAAACTATCTCTCTAGTCTGTGGAGGCCCTTACACTGTTTTATGGTTAATTTCCACAGCTATTAGGTTAGTGTAATAACTCTCTTAATTAACCAAGCTTGCCTCGGGACCGTACCAAGGGCTGATATCTCTCCCAGTACGACCCTCGCGCTTGGTTAATAAGATATATTTATTTTTACGAGTTGTGCGGGCTCGTCAAAATACAAGCCTTGAGTAAAAATTCACAGCGATACTACATACTAAACTGTCTAATATCCAACTGCTTTTCCGTAAAAAACAAACAAAAAAAACAAGAATTTGAAGCGCGCGCTTACGGTTTCTGATAGCAAACTAAATAACTAGAGGCCTCGACAGACTAGAGAGATACATGTAGTTGTCGATAGCTGGCTTTTTTGTTATCGACAACTTTTTATGATCGACAACTAAATAGTTATCGATAACAATTGGCCCAGTTGTGGAGGCCTCCACAGACTAGACAGATAGTTGTCGACAACTATTTATGATCGACAACTAAATAGTTGTCGACAACATCTCTCTAGTCTGTGGAGGCCCTTTCTGTACAAAATAACTAACTATATATGTCCAGATACAATATCGCGGGATATTTGTACTTTACTGACTGAAGTTGGATAAATATAATAAGTATTTTTGTTATACGACATAGCATTTTAGAGTATACGCACCGAAACGAGTGCAAATATGAGACCGTATTACACAACTTTCTGCTGAATAACCTCTTTGTAAATTGTTCATTTGAAGAAATAAAAATTATTCAGTTTCGGTCAATCTGTCAAACTCTGTATTACATGACAACGTTGGTATGGCTGGCTTCTAACTGAGTAAACAATTTAAAATTCCCTCAAGAGTTACAAAAAAAAGCCGGAACAAGAAGATCAGGCATTTAAATGAAATCGGAAAAGAAAAGATGTGAAAACTATAAGCTGGCTACGAGCTCACAAGAAATCAATGAATTAATTTGGTCTTTTTTTTGGTCATAGAAGAGGTTAAGCATCATGGGAAAGTTGATATGAAATACAAACTTTATGGGTTGCGCTGATATAGCTACAGAGGTTTGACTCTTGTTTTCGGCCAGAGTTAGGCTTGTTGAAGACCACAAATTTATCATTTATTGAAGCAAAATCGATCAACTAACGACATTGCAGTGTGAGACTCACAAACAATGCCATCCCGGCGAAACATAACAGAGCTTATCAACTTCAGAGTCTTGTATATTGTTGACCGGCTTTTTGTTAGCTTAGTTCTGGCTTAGTTATAATGTTATGAAAAGTTTAACTTGAAATGTGAAAATGTGTTCCATATAGTCACTAGGACGCTTTAATATTGCTGTCCGGCGATGATGGTGTACATTGATTTAAGAAATAAAGAGAAAATATTCAACTTACCTCTACAACTTGATAGTTAAATCTTTGATCCGTCTTTATAACCCACGCGAGCATTGAAAGCAGAGAAATTAGCATGAGAAATGTTGCACCCAGTTGAATGGCGCGATTCCCGAGAAAAGTTCTGTTCGCCATCTCAATATTAAATGTTTAACTGTTTTCATAAAGCAGGGAGTTGCACGAAAAGATGCTTAAAATCTGCACAGCTTTTCCCGGCCAGATGGTCACCCAAGCTTTTTAATATTCACCGCTTTTGACAGTTGTAATCTATAGATGTATCAGAAAACAAACAAACTTTAGGCAATTATACGATGTCAATATTGTTTGCACCGGTGTTGGGTAATTTTTTTGGCGGTGCGATTTTAAATATTGAATTTCTTAGATTCTATAATGTTATGAGTTCCAGAGGGACGATATATGTTTCCAAGCACATTGTCTTTTAATAGAAAGAAATAATGGTAATTGTGCTTGGTAGAAATACGAGAAAGATTAAGTTTTGCCGGATTTCCCGCGCGAGCGAGTCTGAAGTATTATGCGTAGGGATCATCCTTTCTAGCCTGCGTCGCAGACGAACTCAACCGCGGTAAAGTCCGTCTACGAAGCGCTTGTATATGCTCGTTCTTTTCTGTGCCATGATTGGCCGAGGGGTTGTCACATGAGCTTGTGGAATAAACATGGCGAGTTTTGCCGCCGAAGATATGTGGAATTTAAAAGAACAGTTTGAAATACAGTACACCAAGGGGACACGCGAAAGTGTCCGTATTATCCGGGTGTCCGAATAAGCGGGCTCTCGGAATAAACGTCACGGACACATGTAGCGTAGGCAAAGGACGTCAAAGAGAAGAAGGCTACAAGCAATGACTGCAGTAAAAGGCCAAGGAAGTGAAACTTTTGTATGAGCACAGTGAGCAAAGAACTTTAAGGTCTACAAGGGTCAAACACACGCTGTACAGTCGAACCCCGATTAAGCGGCCACCATCGGGGAAATGGCAAGTGGCTGCTTAATAGGGGTTGGCCGCTTAATCGGGGTTTTATTTACAGTATTATACTGATATTGGGACTTTGATAGCTGGCCGCTTAATCGGGGTTGGCCGCTTAATAGGTGGCCGCTTAATCGGGGTTCGACTGTAAAATCAAAAAAGCTTTCATTTTCTAACAGGTGTCATGAGAGGATTTACCGTTTTTCAATAATTTTTATGTTCATCCGTATTCAGTGTTTAAAACCCTTTTTAAAAGCCAACAATAGTTATTCTGAAAAAGACAACTTATTACTTACGCCAAAACTGAATGAGTTAATCAACGCTGAGTCCTAGAAAGTGTTATTTTTAGTAAATAGCATATTTACTCTTAAGTTACGTTTCCTAGTTATTCTGCCACACGAGCGGCTAATTATCAACCTGTTAGTATTGACTTTCCGCGTTGTATATATTTACTAACACATCCAGTTTCACTAATGAATGTTCGCGTAGTTAATTGCTTTTTAGGGTGAGAACTTGCTAAACGATCTCGCTTATTAGCGCATCACAATTTGTTAGCTTTTCACTACTTTTCAATTGCTTCGTTAGTTATAAGTAACGTACCTTTAAAGATACTTTCTTCCCTAGGTAACGAACACTTGTAACAATAAGCTCTCGAGTTAAACTAGAATTTTTATTAGGTTGCGCTATCTTCAAAGGACCTTATCTTCCGTTGTAATTGTTTTTCGCATCTTTATGTTAGCACACTTATTGTACTCTGTTAACAATTAGACTCGTGCGTACAATCATATATAAGGAAGTAACTTGTAAAGCTTTCTTCGATTACATCCTCGATTACATCCTTGAGTACATAGTCAAGAATAAACTGCTGTTGGAACCAAGTTCTGTCTCCTCCTTGACGTCCGTAGAAGTTTCAGTGAAGTAGATCCCCAGGTACCAAGAAACAGTGACGAGTTCTGTTCCCGTAGGCCAAGTGGTGCTTCTAATTGAGTTAAGTTTCCCCAAGTTCACATACGTTTTAGTTAAAGTTCCGAATCGCCGTACACCCGAAAAACCTATCGTCACACAGGGTACAACAAGCACATATAAATCGTGACAAATGAAAAACACACAAGCACAAATAACCAATGTCCTCTCTCCTCCGCAGAGGCTTCCTTGGGGGAGGGGGAGAACAAAAAGAAAGGGGAGAAAGAGCGCGCGTTGTTTTCTCTCTCTCCAGCCCCCGCGCGCTTTATATTTCACTCTCCACAATCTTCCCTATATTCCCTATTATCCCAAGAAGCCTCTGCGGAGGAGAGAGACCAATGTCCGTTAAAGCGAAGTTAACTTTGTATGAAAGCGTGTCACTCGGGTCACAGAAAAGTGTCCGTTGTCCGTATTAACGGTTAAGCGGGTTAATTACTCCGGCCCAGGCCCTCAGGGCCAGGAGTTATAAAAAGGGCTTCGTCGTCGACACAAATCTGCATTCTTGCGCAATCTTGTGACGTAATCCCAGTGCGCTTTGCTCGCGAGCTTTTCGACGAGCCTATCACTTGGCTCGTGGAAAAGCTCGCGGAAAAAACACTGTACTACGAGACCCTACGAATACAGAGAAATTGTAGTGTGTAACCATGGCTCCTCATAACTTCTTCGAGTTAAGCAATAAATGCTGTGCTTTGAGAGTTGAAGTCGCGCGTCATGCATGAAGCGCGTTGAGAGCGGGTTGAGGGCAAGGTTTGGCTGTATGCCTCGAGGCGGTTAGTCTCCTACGCAGCCGTTATTTGTGTCGTCACGCAAACGCTTCTCCCCACTAGTGGAAGCGTTGCGTGACGACACAAATAACGGCTGCGTAGGAGACTACGAAAAGAGTTGCGAGCGAGTTATAATTCAGTTATCAAGTTTCAACGACAGTGCAAGTAGCTGGATCACCCTATGTTACGCGATTCTGGTACATACGTACAAACTGGTTTTAAAATCGATTAAACCATTTTAACAATGGGTAAAAAGAAATACTACGAAACCCGAAGAGGGTGGTCCGCAAAACTGTCCAATCGCAGCGCCCCGGCTAATCATCGTACCAGGGGTCATAATTCGTAGTTTGGTACCGCTTAGGGTGTTTAAATCTAAAATGACCACCATTAGAGTACCGTAATGATTCGATTTAGCGCTCGGGGCGCTAATTTACTTTTGGTAGCTCAAGGGAGGGCGCATAATCATTGAAGTGTGAAAAAGCACTTTAATGAACAATAACAGAAACTATAACACTAATAACTGTAACCAATACAGGTTTGCATAGTCAGAATAGCAGGTAGTTCACTAGACTTGCCACAAGTCGACTTCTTTAAGCGACGAAGTCGCGAAAGTGAGCGACGAAGTCGCGAGACTGACAAAATCACCAAAACGCGAAAAACGGACTTTGAGAAAGTCTAGTAGTTCACCATCATGTCTCTCTGCGCCGTTCTCTCTTTTGTCTACCTGACCTTCTGGTGCCCATTTAGTGTTACAGTGTCACCTTTTTGTTCCTGTACATGTATACATACATACATACATACATACATACATACATACTTTATTGAAGTTCCCTAAGTGGGTTTTTCAGCATCAAATACAAATTTAAATTAATTAAGAATATAAATACAATAATATAGTAATTACAATAAATATATTAAAAATATTACAAATGTAGGAAATTATGTATGTAGGGGGCGCTTACGCAATAGGGGCGCCCAGGTGGGGCTAGCAGCGAGGCCTGGGACCTAGTATACATGATTGCACGTTTAAGAAATTGGCCCGAGCGAGACTAAGTACTGGTTTGTTTAAAATAAACATGGCGGACGATGGCGGGACATGACGTGCGTTTGTGTTCGTCCCGGGGGGGGTACTCCCAAACCAAAAAAAAAAAAAAAAAAATTGGGTGGGGGTGTGCCGCTGGGCTATAAAAAACCCTTACCCTGTACCAGAGCACAAAAACGCTAATTTTGCGACCCTGTTCCAGACTAAATGTTGAAAAAAGATACCCTGTTTCCAGAGGATTTTGAACGATTTTTTTTCTAACCCAAAAGGCTAAACTACTAAGCAGCACTGCGAACGTGTAGCTGTAAAGCGTCTTTAATACTCCTACGCGTTTCGTTTCGTCTGATTAACGTAGACTTCGTACTACCCTATTCCAGAGTATAAATTACCGATCTTCGTACCAACTTCTGATGAAATGAGAATTCATACAACACAGGATACTTTTTCTGCAGAAAACTCATTTCGTTTCGTTTCGTTTCGTTTCATTTCATTTCATTTCATTTCATTTCATTTCATTTCATTTCATTTCATTTCATTTCATTTCATTTCATTTCATTTTCATTTCATTTCATTTCATTTCATTTCATTTCATTTCATTTCATTTCATTTCATTTCATTTCATTTCATTTCATTTCATTTCATTTCATTTCATTTCATTCATTTCATTTCATTTCATTTTCATTTCATTTCATTTCATTTCATTTCATTTCATTTCATTTCATTTCATTTCATTTCATTTCATTTCATTTCATTCATTTCATTTCATTTCATTTCATTTTCATTTCATTTCATTTCATTTCATTTCATTTCATTTCATTTCATTTCATTTCATTTCATTTCATTTCATTTCATTTCATTTCATTTCATTTCATTTCATTTCATTTCATTTCAGCGCCCACTCCATCGCGCTCCGCGCTCGAACGTCACGCAATACTAAGGATCACGATCGCGCTCCCGCGCTCATCGCGAGAATGAGAGCCTGCTCGCAGGCTAATGATTGACAGATTTCTTTACTTGTGCGATCATGTATAGCGGAAAAGCGGCAAGATCAAAGGGCGCTGCCTCCCCCCCTGGGGGCGCCTATTGGAAGGGGGGCGGTTATTGTAATGGGGACGCTTATTAACAAAACGACCACTCAAGGGGGAGCGCTTATTAGAAAGGGGGCGCTTATTGGAAGGATGGGCGCTAATTCGAATCATTACGGTATCCTGGTACCTTTTAAGGTATTAGGTCGGACAAAAATAGGATAGGAACTTCCAAAAATTTCCGATGATCACCCCCGGTCACTTTTTTAATATGGAAGTTAAAATGAACTAAAGGTTAAATCACTCACCTGAACCATTTCAGTATCGAAAGGTAAGTGGAATCTTAGACAGGATATCAGAAGCTAAGTCCTCGAGCACTTCTTGCGATGACTTTCCTCCACTTGATGTCTAACATGATAAACAGGTATCGGACATTTCTCGTGATATAGAATAGATTAACGCTGAACTATCAGACTGAACATTTCCGTTTTGTTACTACCGTTGTTTGATTTAGTTAAATATTTAATTTCTGTTTCGTGGCTAGCCGCTTTAGTTATTTTGTCATTGTTTAGGAATGTAGAGATTATATTTCATAAGCACGTTTTCAGGAGTCGAGTCACATGTATCGAAGAGACGACTCGTAAGCTAAACCAGGAGTATTTGGAGCTATTTATTTTGGAGTTTTCCCACACCCGGAGTGTAGATCAGATGTAAGTCGTTGTCTTTACCTTTTCCTTTCTTACAGTTTTATTGATTTTCATGTTATAGCTTTGTCATTCCGTGTTCTTCTTCTTACTCAAACAATCGTCTATTCATTTCTAGTTTTTTATTACCGTAAGTGATGTACAGCGGCTCAGCCTGCCACAATAAACGTCGTTGAATCTCGCTGACTGTTGTGTGTTTACTTTGGTTAACCTGGCGAACTCCGGTGTGCAACACCTCGTGTCTGCCACATCGGGAACGCGACAGTAAAAAAATCTGGTGCTGTTTTGGAGGAAAAACATTTGAGCGAGGTAAGCCGTATCTTAATGAGTTTAACAAAGGTCGCCGAGCATGAATGACCACGGAGATGAACCTAACGGAGGACGATCGGCAGACGATCAAGAAGTAAATAATGATCTTGGAAAGAGATCGAGAACGAGAGCCTGCACGTAAGGCCCGGTTTCTCGAATGTCCTGCGTTCGTCCACGAACGCAGCATTCTGATTGGTCCAAAATGACAGATCCAATTATGTGACAAAAACGGTTCAATTATTGTTTTGTTCCAGAGTGTTTTTCGCAAGCGTTTATACAGCTCAAGCGCAGTCAATTGTATTATTGAAAGGGAGAGTCGTTTTCGCTTTAATGCGACTGGTTACGGGCAAAGCTGAACTGACCTGAACTGTTCTCGCTCGAAGGAAGGCAAATCAAACCTGTAGGGGGTTGTAACCCTGAAGCAACGCCAAGTTAAGAACTTTACCTTTTCGCCGGTTCGCATTTTAACTTGAAGTCTACTTGTTCCTTCGCCGCTCGCGGGGGGCGCCGTTGAACTTAAACGAGATCGAGAGCTCGCTTCGCAGGCTAGAAGATCACTTGGTCATCACTCGCATTCTATGTTTTCTTAAATAGTCTGTTTCTGTGATCGTTGGCATTCCACATATGTTTATTTTACATAACTGAAAACGCGTATTTTAAAAAGCTTATTACACGGACGTTTGCTTTACAAAATATGGTTACTTTCAAGTGAACTATACTTTGGAAACCCTACTTCGCCGTAGTTCTTGATGGTTCCAGCGCTTGTAATTAGAAAAGCATTATTATTTTGTCCTCTCGCTCTGTTTGTCGTGACACTTTCCTGTTGGAAAGAATTTGATCCTGTTGATCTGATGTCGCCGACAGAAGTTTGCATTTGGCTCTGGTTTGCCATTTTCCACCTTCGCTATATCACAGCTAGTTGAGTTTTCATATCATCACAAGTTCCTAATTTTTGTGACAAACGGGTTTATACAATCACGCTCTGACAAACTCTCTCTCACATCGCCGGCCAACACATCATGCACCACGGCTGCCGTTGCGGAAACAAAGACTGCGCACTTACAACAATCGCTCGCTGTGTTTACCGTTTTCTTGTCGCGCTACCATGCAGCGCATGCAGGCTATCTTGTACCTTCACTGCTCGCGCAAAACCCAAATAAGAGAGCATTGCTTTTACCACGCCGTCTATGAAAATATCTGGTCCGAAAATACTTTTTCTCGTATCCATGTGTAATGTTTGTTTACATCTTCCTCCAATTCTATTGGTTGGTTATTTCACAAATGAAGCGTAATGAGTTGTCACCAAGTTGACACCTCGCTAGGGGCGGCATTCGAGAAAACCGGGCCTTACGTGCAGGCTCTCGTTTCGGCCCACGCCCTCGCGCTCCGCGCTCGAACGTCACGCAATACTAAGGATGACGATCGCGCTCCGCGCTCATCGCGCGTACGAGAGCCTGCTCGCAGGCTATGCTTCAACTCCCATTCCCGGCGTAACTAATCGAACCAAATTGAACTAAATCGAACTTAATCGAACCTAATCGCGTAATTCGGTTCGAGTAAGTTCGGTAATCGAACAGAATCGAACTCTCACAAAAAATTTGGAGTAATCGAACGGAATCGAACGTTTGATTAGGTTCGATTGAGTTCGATTAGGTTTGATGGCACGGTGATTGCAAAACCGGGGTGCAAAAAATGGTCGACGTTGGATTGCATCAGATTGAAAATGGAAGTGCGATGTTTTTCGAGTTAAGTTAAGGCCCGTTCCAGCTCATTTGTATGGCAAATATGAAATGTATTCAGTATCGGACATAGATTTCTTTATTGTAAAGCCGGGCCCAGCTGTTTTGATTATTATAAAACGCTGTTGTATGCAAGGTATGCCGTTTGAAATAACAGATGTCATATTTGTCCCCCGGATTTATCCTGGTCTAGAAGCTACTGTAAGCTTCTACAAAGCCACAAAATGTGTTTAGCAGCGATGCAGCTGTTCGCCTGGTACAAAGGCTACATTTCTTGCAGCAGTTCGATCGAGCTAGGAAGGTTTGTTTCCGCCTTTGGTCGTTCTGTGACGTTCGCCACCACACGATTTACGGGTGTCTCGAAAACTAAGACCTAAGACCTAAGACCTAAGACCTGAGAAGTATTGTTCAGTAATTGGCTTTGTTTCAGTTCACTACATTTTGCTCGGCCAGTTATAAAATAGAGTAGGCTGATACACACTGTACATTGTAAAGTAATAAATCATAAAATGGAACTACAACTACAGTGAAGCCGGTGAGATTAATTTTTCTCTGTGTCCATTGAACTTAATTCGAAGTTGTTGATTGTGTTCGATTCAGTTCGATTCGGTTCGATTCGGTTCGGAAATCGAACGTAATCGAACTCTCACACAAATGCTTTGGTTCGATTACCGAACTAATCGAACTAAATCGTTCGATTAAGTTCGAGTTCGATTACCGAACGGTTCGATTAGTTACGCCGGGCCCATTAGAGAGACATCTGCCAGCCAATTAATCGAAACGCTAACATCCTCAAATAAGCAAATAGTCGCTGGATTAGCAAGGCAGAACCTCCCTAAATGTCACCCAGACACCTTCAGTGGTGACCCCACAATCTTCCATCCGTGGAAAATGGCTTTCAAAGCCATGATTAGCGACGCCGAAGTGTCCCCTGTCCGTGATGAGATAAATTATCTGCGTAGCTTCACCAGCGGGGAACCCCAGCGTTTAGTAGACAATTACCGAAAAAGACAACAGCACGACCCTAGCGCGTTGTTAAAGAACCGTTTGGGAGGAGTTTGGAGAGGCGCTTCGGAAGTCCGGCCGCGATAACAAATGCCCTGTTGGAGCACATGCACGAAACTGCGGCATTCAGTGACGACAAAAACGTCAAGCTACAGGAGTTCGCTGACCTTTACGCCGATATCGAGAGTCAAATAGCCTACCTGCCTGGTCTGGCGTGCCTCAACTTCCCAAACGCAATACAGCCAATTGTGGAGAAGTTACCGACTTCCCTGTGCAGGAGATGGGAGAAGGAGATCGCAAAACATTATGAGAAGAACGCAGGCGCATACCCCAGCTTCATGGTATTCTCCAAGGTCGTCCAGAACCAGGCTAAAATAAAGAACAATCCCAACGTCCACATAGGAGCCAAACTTATGCCTGTTCTCACCGGCCCTGACGACAAACACACGGCCCGCTAGCAATGGTCCACAGTCGCCGTCGAAGGGAGAGGAGAGCGCTGTGAAGCCCACTTCACGAAAGAACTGGGCACAGCTTGGAAGAATGCAGTACCTTCCGTGCGAAGACCTTTGAGGAGAAGACCGAGTGGATCTGGAATAACAGACTCTGTTATCGTTGCTTCTCTGGAGACCATCAAGTCCACAGCTGTAAACAGCAAATCAAGTGCGGCACCTGTGGAGACAGTCGCCACCCAACGCTCCTACACAAAGAAAAACCGTGCACAAATGCCAGGAGTAATGAGAAGGTGAATGCCCAATGCACTGCGGTGTGCAGTGCTAGTAGCGGTATACTTCTCGTCGATGTGATCTTGAAAGACAGATCAGACTTTGTTCGACGCGTCTATGGTATCATCGATGAGCAAAGCAACTCCTCCCTGATTAGCAGCGAGCTTGCTGACGAACTTGGTGTACTCGGACCGCAGGAGAAGTACTACCTCTCAACATGCCACTAGCGAGAAAGAGATTAAATATGGACGTCGCGTGACAAACGTCAGCATACAATCACCAAGCGGTACGGCCTTCGATCTCCCCACACTAATCGAATGCGATAGCATACCGCAGGATAAACGGGACATCCCCACACCCGAAATGGCGAGAAGGTTTCCACACTTACAGGAGATTGCCAACGAAATTCCACCATTCGACAGTAACGCCGATGTTTACCTCCTAATTGGCAGAGACGCCCCAGAGCTACTCAAGGTTAGGGAGTTTAGAAACGGACCAAAGGGAGCGCCCTGGTCCCAACGCCTTACCTTAGGCTGGACCATTACGGGACAGATGTGCCTTGACCTTGCCGGTGGACCTGTTCACGCGCTTGTACGTCGCACCAATCTCCGCTCGGTGAGCGAGATAACTTCATTGAAACTGCACCCTAGCCAGTCGGAGACAGAAAGTTTCGAACTTGTACCCTGCTCGAACAGGTTCAAAATAATGGGGAGCCTTTCTGAACAAGAAGAACGTCTAAAGGAGAACATTTTCCACACCAGCCGGGAGGACAACGAGACGAGGCTGTCCTGCGAGGATCGCAAGCTTCTTGATACAATGGAGACCGACATACACAAGAATGAAACTGGCCACTGGGAGATGCCACTCCCTTTCCGCCGAACGGAGGTGAGAATGCCAAGCAACCATAGCCAGGCCGTTAACCGCCTAAACGGACTACTCCGTTATGCTGAAAAAGAAACCCCAGATGGAAAAGGATTACCATGCCTTCATGGAGAAAATCCTCAGCAAAGGTCACGCTTCCCCAGTTCCCCAAGAATCCCAGAATCAGCCTGGAAAAGTGTGGTACTTACCACACTTCGGAGTGTACCACCCGAAAAAGCCTACGCAAATTCGAGTGGTGTTCGACTCGTCCGCCGAGTTTGAGGGAGTCTCGCTGAACAAAGAGCTACTGTCTGGCCCCGATATGAAGATAAGCAGCTCTTATCCCTAAATGGATGAATAGCTTAATAACTATGGACAAGGACCGATGGTCCTTGGGCGAGGAGTGTCGTGTATATAGATTAACGCTGAACTATCAGACTGAACATTTCCGTTTTGTTACTACCGTTGATTTAGTTAATATTTAATATCTGTTTCGTGGCTAGCCGCTTTAGTTGTTTCGTCATTGTTTAGGAATGTAGAGATTATATTTCATAAGCACGTTTTCAGGAGTCACATGTATCGAAGAGGACGCTCGTAGCTAAACCAGGAGTATTTGGAGCTATTTATTTGGAGTTTCCCACACCCGGAGTGTAGATCAGATGTAAGTCGTGTCTTTAACCCTTTCCTTTCTTACAGTTTTATTGATTTTCATTTTATAGCTTGTCATTCCGTGTTCTTCTTTTTACTCAAACAATCGTCTATTCATTTCTAGTTTTTACCGTAAGTGATGTACAGCGGCTCAGCCTGCCACAATAAACGTCGTTGAATCTCGCTGACTGTTGTGTGTTACTTTGGATAACCTGGCGAACTCCGGTGTGCAACACTCGTGTCTGCCACATCGGGAACGCGACAAGACATGTAAGTGGTGCTAACCGCACCGTTCATTTCCCATCGCGCCTGGACAACGCCATTAAGAAATACATGAAGTCAAAGCTCCCGTAAGCGGACACCCTCGGGAAGCAGAAAAAGTGTCCGTAATTGGAGCTGGCCGCTTACGGGAATGTGTAAATGCAGAGTTTGTATGAGCTAGATTTCAAACGGGGTTTTGTCAAGGCGGCCGTAAGTAGAGCTGTCCGCTTACGAGAGTGTCTGTCCGCTCAGAGAGCTTCGACTGTACGTTATTCTCTAAGAAAAATATCACAATAGGCCATTTCCGAATTGTCTTTTGCCTCTGTTTCAAAACGAGTCCTGGTGCGAAACTATTCAAATAGAAATGAGTTTGATTTGCATTGGATGAAAATATGAGTAAAACTCATTTCAATATGAAAGGTTGTGCATCAGGACTCGTTTTGAAACAGAACTAAACGGAACTCGGAAATGGCCTACTGGTGCCACGGTTTTACTTCGCAAAATAAAATAAAATAAAATAAAACTCCTCAGCACGCGAGAACATCTCTTTTAACATTCATGTTACAAGTATTATCTGTAAATTTTCACTGTATTATTTTTCAGCTCTCTTACAGCAAGGAGCCCAAAAGTGTGACCACTTTTAATTAATTCGCATTCTTTCGTGCGTGTAGACGATAGCTATCCTCGGCTTCTGATTGGATAGTCTACACGGACGAAAGAATGTGAATTAATTAAAAGTGGTCACACTTTCGGGCTCCTTCCTGTAAGCTATTTTCGCAATAAAATATTCTACAACGATTCCTCTGACATTACAGGGGAGTGGAAGGGTGCTAACTGAGTTCATTTCCTACCTGTCTGGGTAGTGTGAGTAGAATTCCATCAAAGAGTTGTTGAGTTTCACGCTGGTTCTTTGTTATATCAGCATTCTCGTGCAAACCAATACCTACCAATCAAAACACAGAACCGAATGTGAACTTGTACGATATCACAAGGATCAACATACAAAACTCTCGTTACAGGTTTCCACACATTTCGCATATTAACAAAGACTAACGCAGTAGACACATAATATACGAGATGTTACCTCAGGATCTGGTGTGAGAGGGCAGACTACGGATGTACTCCAAGTAACTGTCATAAGAACCCTGCATGTAGATTAACAAACACGAGTAACTTTAGTGCAATAACAAACACTCTGTCAAGTTTTCTAAACAGGGCCAGCCTATAGCTCTGGCAGTTATGAGCTCATGAAACAATACAGGAAACTACAGGTCACTCTCGTTTTCGTTTGGCCCCGGCTTGAGGTCTGTTCAGCGTCAAACCTCCAGGTTTGAGAAACCCCGTCACCTAACGGTGAGTTGTAGCACTCACACTCAAAACTGTAAATGTAGGGGAACAAATTTATGAATTCTTACTAAATTTAGAAACAATTTCTTACAAAAATAATTCGATGTTTTGCAAATCACAAAGGAATGCGAGCCAAACTTGAAAACCCAAGTTGTTGATTTTGTTATCCATTTTTCATGCTCGCCATCTGATTTCTTTATTTTACAGTATCGTAATACAACATCAAATCCTTAATGTTGGATTTGCTATGACTTGGGTATGCTTTCGATCTTTTCAAAATCATTATAAAGTATAACACCAGTGTCCCTTGAGCAGATGTTACAAACCTCAGGAGGTGCGAAGTATGAGCCACTGCTGGAAAACTTATAATGTTCATCTTCAGTGACTTCTCGACAGTAGAATATGGACAGAATACTCAAAATAAGACGTCTGAAGGAGCAACAATGTCACATCAGTTAGAACAGAGTGATAGCTAGATGAACAAACGTTAAATTATTTTAGCAATCTTACATGTAACTTATGTTAGCATTTTAACCTACTTAGATAACACTTTGTTTTTAGTATTTTAGTATGAGGTACAACAAGAAGGCCGAGCTGCTGTCGGAATTCTCAGCCAGGATGCGAGCGAGCGGGTACGGCGCCAGATACCGGCAGGAGATCATCACCAGCGCCATGATGGCGTTCGACAGGATGAAGAAAGAGCAGGAGGATGACGGCCGGCCAATCAACAGGCCGCGCTCCTACCAGGCCGAGGAGAGACGGAAGAAAAAAACTGTCGGCCAAGACCCAGTGGTTCAAGACTGGTGGCTACTCAACCGTCATGTTCGTCCCTGCCACCCCCGGTGGCAAACTTGCAAACATGCTGCGGGAGGTTGAAGAGAGGAGTGGGACAGACCGCGGGTGGCGAGCAAAAATCGTAGAAAGAGGAGGTCAAAAGATGAGCTCAAGGTTGGCGAAAGATCCCTGGGCAGGGCCGTGCAACAGAGCAGACTGTCTAGTGTGCCGCAGCGCGGAGACAAGGCCCGACATATGACTTATTTTACTCTAGTTTCTCACAATATTTTTTTTTAAGAACCAAAACAATTGTTACATACCTTAAATTTTCACTTAACCAACGACAAACACTGTAACGCGGCCTTCGAAACTAACACGTTTGATCGATTTTCAACACAAATATCTTCTCCCCAACGCGAAGGACGCCATCTTTCTTGCTGAGATGTCCCTTTATACTCCCGCACAGTCTTATGGGATAAGCACAAGGGACAAAAACGCTAGGTGTTTAGAAAGCGGGATGAATGGAGTTTTTCCATAAGGACCCAAGACGCCATTACTGATGACGTCATCAGGTCTCCAGAACTGGGTACGGCCCGGACTGGCTACGAATGCAAGCTTCGCGCATCGGGGAACCCGCATCGGCTACATTTCAAGAGGAAAG
This sequence comes from Desmophyllum pertusum, assembly GCA_029204205.1. NCBI lineage: Eukaryota > Metazoa > Cnidaria > Anthozoa > Scleractinia > Caryophylliidae > Desmophyllum > Desmophyllum pertusum. The sequence goes on from MU825878.1 coordinate 630,398, forward strand.
CGAGGGAAAACATACGGACACAAAACAACACGGAAAGTAAGCAAACATTTTTATTTTACAATTTTGGCTTTATAAAATTAAAATACGCGCTGTCCATAACAACATTTGAGAGCTAACCCTAGGGCTAAATCGCTATTTTTCTCTAAAAATTGTGCGCAACTAAAGCCCCATTTACACGACATTCATTTTGGGTCCGGCACTCCTAAATTTTGGCACGCGGACCGATAGTTTAGGGCACGGCCCGCTTGATTTACACGACAAAATATGTTCGATTTTTTTCCATGTTCATTTCTGAACGGCACCCAAAAATAAGAACGGCACTCTTAAATTTGTGAGTCCCCGAGATTCTTTAACAGCGGATTCAGCGTTAAAAATCAAAATTTCAGATACTCAATGTCGATTGCCTAAAACAATTTTATGGCTTGGTGCCTTGAAAAAACGAAAAGGCCTGACAGAAATGAGGGACGAAACAAGGCATGTCATCATTTGTACCGTGGCATTGAAGCAGCGATAGTACGGCTTTATGCAAGCTATATATATATCGATCTGTTTAATCCTTCTGCGCTTGAGAGAGCTTTTGCCTCAGGTTTGACATGTTGAATCAAGTTGGAGAGCTGTGGTACGAGGGACATTTTCTTCTGGGTGCAAATAACAAGCCATATAAGCAGACAACGGCATTAAAATACTCAGTAAAAACTGCATTTTACGGAACAGATTATTGAAATACCGAGGGGTCAAAATTAAACATGGCGCATGATGTGAATTTATCAACATGCATGTACTGATACATTGCCAAAAGCTAAAATAATGCTACTGCTATGAATGACTATTCCTCGAATAGTAATTTACATGAAGCAAATTACAAGGGTTGAACAAAGCCGTAGTTAGTGTCCAAAATGGAAAACGGCATAGACAAATCAGTCACGTCGGTTAAAATACTCGCTATAAGAAACAAGTTTTACTACCCGTTGTTGTTATTAGCCTTATAATAAAATCTATAACTTCAAACGAGTGGAAATCCGACTGATTACTCTGTCTTTCAGGCCATTTATATTCCTCTTTAGGCTAAGCTTTTACGGCATGAAGACATATCTCGTCAGGACACACCGTTTGCGCATGTGTGATTGAAATTTTGGCACCCTAGTTTTTTTCTCCGTGTCGCCGATTAGGCTCTGGGAACGAGAATGCATCTCTTTTTGGCACGCGGGCCTCTTTTTAGGCGGGCCGAGACTACCTCCTGAGGTGGTCTCGGCCCGCCTAAATTTTTGGGCACGCGTGCCAACAATTTTGCATTTACACGGCAAAAATCAAGCGGGCCGTGCCCTAAACTATCGGCCCGCGTGCCAAAATTTAGGAGTGCCGGACCCAAAATGAATGTCGTGTAAATGGGGCTTCAGATTGAAATACACGACAAAAGTGCAAAAATTGAAAAAAAATTGTTCGATTTTCCGTATTTTGAACACAAAATCCGAAAATTTTGGCAAAGTATACTGTATACTTAGAAAAATAAATAAACTTAAACTAAACTTGGAGCACCAAAGCGTGCAGTCCCTAATTAAGGCCCTCTATTGTTCCCGCTATTGTTTTCTTTCAACAAAGAACTGTATGCATAATGAAGTATGGGGTTATACGGAAATCTTGCCAAAAAGGCAATGGTATGGCATCAATGCGCCAGAACTCATGGTTTTCTGGTAGCAAGCTGTCCATTGAAAAAGTATTAGCCCTAACATACGCTTGGGCGCACAAATTTACAACTAGTCAAGCTGTGCACAAGACCTCTCTAGACGATGAATCCACGTCTACAGAAACGGTGATAGATTGGTATAACTATTGCCGCGAGGTTTGTGCCTACAGAATCATGGAACACCATGCGAGGCCAATAGGCGGTCCTGGTACAACTGTTGAGATTGATGAGTCCAAGTTTGGCAAAATGAAGTACAACCGCGGTCGCGTAGTCGAAGGACAGTGGGTCTTTGGCGGCATTTGCGCGAAACGAAGGCCTGCTTCCTGGTTCCGGTAGAGCGCAGGGATAAAGATACTCTCTTGCCCATCATACGCGCTCATATATTACCTGGAACCTGCGTGACGAGCGACATGTGGAAGGCTTATGATTGCTTGCAAGACGAGGGCTATCATCATCTCACAGTAAACCACAGCCTAAACTTCGTCGACCCAGACACGGGCGCTCACACGCAGCGCATCGAAAATACATGGTGGGGAGTGAAACGAAGTATGCCTCGTACAGGAACATCCAAAGATCTCTTCGAAAGCTACCTACAGGAGTGGTTGTGGCGTAAGCAATATGGAGAGGACTTGGTAACATTATCATGCACATCGCCGATCTCTATGAAGTCCGCAAGGACGCATAGACCGGTTCTTCGTACCACTTTATGCACTCGTCATGATCCACCCACCTATTTTATGGAGGATTCAAACAATATGAACGATAACAACAGGAGAAAGCTACTTCTTCATGTAAAAGGAACGCTTGGCGCAAGGAGCAAAAGAACGGATAAAAAGAGGCAAAACAACATTGAAGGTAAGCAAACATTTAATTTTATCACATTTTACGTTAATACGCGCTATCCGTAACATAATTTGAGAGCTAACCCTAGCGCTAAATCCGCAATTTTTAAGAAAATTTACGCGCGAAAAAGATTGAAAAACACGGCAAATTAAAAAAAATCGGAAAACAATTGTTCGATTTTCCGTATTTCGAACCCAAAATCCGTAAATTTTGGCAAAGTATACTGTATACTTGGAAAAAAAAAAAACTTGAACTAAACTTGGAGCACCAAAGCGTGAAGTCCCTAAGGCCCTCTATTGTTCCCGCTATTGTTTTCTTTCAACAAATAAAAGAACTGTATGCAAAATGAAGTATATAGATGTTATTGAACTAGCGTGAGGTCCGTATTGGGAAAATATTGGTATCCCAATACGGACCGAACAAGCTAGTTCAATAAAGTTTTTATTATAATGGCTTTTTTAAAAAATTTGCTGAGAAATTAATGCAACCATTCTCGACTAACGCGCGCGCGCCAAAGCTAAGCATATTCTTGCATTTTTCAGGCCACTTTGCGAAAAGTTTAACCAAAATTGTCCGCCAGACATGATTCTACTTATAGAAAACAGTTTTCTTTTGTTCAATGTTTCATAAAAGGAATTTGGCGAAATGAGATCGTGAGCGGTCCATCTTTGCGGTCCGTATTGCAAAATTCGGACCGCTCAGGGAACCAATCAGAATGCTCCTTTTCATCGTGGACCAGTTTGCCATATAATAAGGGGTTATAATAATAATAATATACGGAAATCTTGCCCACTATTGTTGCAAAGATAATTAGTTTGCTAAAAAAGATATGTGAAAGAAGAGTCTCTATTGGAATTGTTTTCAAGGTAAAAACCTTATCTGTTCCGTGACGGCCTTATCCACGCGAAATGAAAACAAATACCGGGAATTTTGAATTGCCGCCATTATGTTTGTATGGAAATGAGCGAGCAGGTTGGCGCACGCGCACTCATTTTGCCGCTGTGTCGCGCTGTGATGACCGCTGTGTCCGCTGTGATGACGCTGTGATTGGTTTATCGTGAGCATGCGCAGACAATTGTCCCTGGACCCTTGGCGTGAGCGTAGCGTTGCGTGACAGAGGGGGCCATGTAAAATTCCCAAAAGGGTACCGTGCCGAAAAGGGTACAGACGCATAAATTATGTCATTATGCAATTATGCAATATACACGTCATTAAGACATTCCAGTTTCATAGTGAGAAGGTTTCTAGTTTCACGTGATTTTAAAGCTAGACTGCGAGCAACCTTCGCTTTTTCATCGGTGTAAATTTCATTTTGAACTTTTTTGAACTTTTTGTGCTACACGCCATAGACGTCACTGCACAGTTGTTCTCTCATAATACGGTGAAATTGGTCATTTGACGTTGTCATGTTTTGCAGACCGGACGGCTAAGAAGTGTACCAATATGTAAAACGCAAGTGCAGAGCCATTGTACGAGAACGTCACAAAACAATAGGTGTAATTAGCAGTACAATGGCTTTGCACGCGTGCGTTTTACATATTGGTACATTTCGTAGCCGTCCGGACGGTCTGCAAAACAACAACGTCAAATGACCAATTTCACCTTATTTTGAGAGAACAAAGTTCTGTGCACTGACGTCTAGAGCGTCTATCTCGAAAAGTTCCAAAAAGTTCAAAACGAAATTTACACCGATGCAAAAGCGAAGGTTGCTCTATGCATACGCCGAAAATTCTACAAAAACTAAGTGGAGATCCCGTACCGTTCTCTTGTGGCAATCCCTTTTCTGCATCAGCTATTGAACTTCATTTGCTGACATGTTTTGAACGCGAGCGCTCTCGAGGGCGCTCAAACCCAGTCTCACTCCGCATCAAACATCGCACAAGAGCGCAGTGGTCGTTTTACCGCCCATCCATTCCAGCGCCCTGATTCAAACCAAAGATAGAAAAATATAAATATTTAATGTTCAGCTACTCAAATCACGCGATACAATGTTAAACAAGAATTTTCGAAGAAAATATAACCGGGCTTTTTTTTATCAAGTAAGAAAGCAGTTTTACCTGCTTTCTTACTTGAAATCTATCAGATTAGTCACGGCAGTCACGCTGAAGTCTGATGTTTGCGTATAGTGCCTACTGTCGTTTTCTTGCCTCTGAGCAGTCTTTGAAGATCATTCCTCAAAATAAAGCCAGAGTTGAATAAGAGGAAAAAAGACGACAACATAGGTACGAATCGTTGTTGAACCATCAATCGCGCAGACGTTCCGCGTTGCACCATCATCATTTCGTAGCTATTCTAGTCACAGTTCGACAAATTGCGTGAGTCAAAATGTGATATTGTGACGTAATGGTTTTTATTTATAAATCTTCTGCGTACAACGAAGTGAAATGCTGCACCAACACGAAAAAGTAATGTATTTCACCCTAAACAAGAACCCCTGAAGGGATTACAAGCGGCCGATTTCCCGGGGGGGGGGGGGGGCACTCCCTTATTTTCGCTATATAGGGACGTGCAGCTGGACAGGGTATGGTTTTTGAGCATTTTGGTCTGGAACAGGGTATACCAAAAGGCATTTTAGGGTATCAGGGTATCAGTTTCCCAGGAGTTGGCATGAAGATCGGTAATTGATACTCTGGCATAGGGTAGATGAAGTAGTCAGACGAAAAGAAACGCGTAGGAGTGTTAAAAAAGCTTTACAACTACAACACGCAGTGCTGCTTAGTAGTTTAGCCTTTTGGGTTAGAAAGAAAATCGTTAAGAATCGTCCGGAATAGGGTATCTTTTTTCAACATTTAGGGCCTGTTTACATGGAGGGAGGGTGACCCGGGAACCCGGGTCACCCTCCCTCCATGTAAACAGGCCCTTAGTCTGGAACAGGTTCGCAAAATTAGGGTTGTTATAGCCCAGCGGCACACCCCCACCCAAATGTTTTGGGAGAACCCCCCGGGCCAATTTCACCTTGAGGGGAGAAAGAACAATGCACCCCTCCACCCCCTCGGTCAGTTTACTCTGAGGTTCTCCCGCCAAATCTAAGAGTCAACTTCGAACCTGCGTGACGAAAAACGTGACTGGGTGATGCAATATTTTGGCTAGCGTAAGTTTGAGCTTAGGTCAAGTTTACTGTGTAGAAAACTTTAGCTAATGTCAATTGCATCATAATCAACAAGGGCACAGATGTGTTTTCGCTCAACGTGAAAATAAATTGTGAATGACATATATGCTGTGGAATTGTGTAAGAAAAACTGTTATGTTTTTGGGACCGAGTTTTATCGTTCGTTTAATGAGGTAGGGCTAGCGACATGAAAAAAACCCGTCCATTTCTTGAAGCGGCTCGATGCCCATATAGGGCATCGGCCGCTTAATAAATTGAACAAAAAATGATTGATTAGTTAAAATACAACTCAAATACGTGGCAGTTGATAAAACAGTTGTTTTTATCAATGATTATTTTGATAGCTCACTTCCGATTCAAACAACAAAAGGGAACTTTGTGACAAGCTCAAGAAAGATCACAGACAGATAATCCTGTGTCCATTTTCAAGATGACTTGGTCCACTACTACTGATTAAAGAGTAATCTTGATTTCTATGATTCAACAAAGTTTATGTCGTGTGTGGTGCTTTTTTGAATTCGTTTCCATCCATATGTAAAGACTGAGATCAGGAAGCTACCGTATGTAAACATTTTCAATATTTTCCACAGGCAGTAGAGGATCAAAATTGGACTTTTTCGAGTTTCGATTTATATGCTTTATACGATGACCTTTGTGAGTCGATCTATTCGGCTTTATACGCGGTGTATTGCGTTACTACATTATTCGATCATTAAGTACCCGCTGGGACGACAAAGAGAAAACAATAACAAGATCGAATAACGCAGTAACGCAATTCGACTCCTCTGCTCCCTGTGTCATTTCAAGTCATCAAGTTTCATTTCTGCTAAAGTAAGAAAGACGACTTTTTGTTTGTTATCCAACTACATTCTGAAACTCTGCATCAGCACATACATGATCAGCTTCACAGATTAGTATTAAAAAGAATCACTGTTCTTATGAACACATTTTTAATTTCTCAACGGCAAGTATTTGAATTATTCATCTCTTGGAGGAAAATACGATTAATAAGCTTATTCCTGACTTCATAGGTTAACTTTAAGATGCTCAGCTTCACAGATTAGTATCAAAAATAATCACTTTTATTATGCACACATTTTTGATTTCTAGACAGAAAGTATTTGAATTATTCATCTCTTGTAGGAAAAGTGTGAATGTTAAAACCTTTCACAACAAACGATTAATAAGCTTATTCCAGACTTCATAGGTTAACTTTAAGATTACTGTGTAGAAACTGAAATATATATCAAAATGCCATCAACTAATGACAAATAGTCATTTGAAAACATACCTTAATTTATCTTAATACCACTAATCCAAGGACACTAATCACGTTTACAAAAACATATACCACGGGGTATCGTAACTGCGATCAGGAAGAGAAATCCCAATGCGGATTGCTTCATGCTCATAGCACAATACCTCTATTGCATCATCTTTACATGACCAGAGATTGCGTCATGTCAACCGTAGGATCGAATAACGAGAAAAGGTCACAAAACAAAATTTAGCACATTTAGCAACAACACCACTGTTCACTGCTATGGGACATTTGTCTTTGCTTTTTCCAATGCGATTACTGTAATAAACTAAATACATCTACGCACTTACACGACACTACAGAAAGAATGTGGAAGAGAAATTCTCTACTGGCTAATTTCAGACCGAGATGCGATAAGATCATGTCAACCGTGAAGAGGACTAAGGCTAGCGACACGAAAAAAAAAGTGCATTTCTTGAAGCGGCCGCTGCGCATGGGCCGCTTAATAAACAGCAGAGTATTCATGTTCAAATCAAAAGTAATAGCTTGATATGAAATTTGACCTAACGGCGACCCTGGTTTTATCACAGACGTTGCGAAATCTCTTCAAGTCACGGTTAGACGTGACTTATGTGACTCCATCACGAAATCGTCCTTATTTAAAAATCTGCATTTCTCAGCAAGTTTCTGTTTTTCTCATAAGAAAATATACGGAAAAGATATGCATTTCACACAAAATGACAAACAGGACAATATCCATAAAATATCATTTAGGCAAAGGATGACCCTGGCGAAATGTAACGTAGCTTAATAAAAAAATTGATCTAATGGCGCTTCTAGTGTATGTGATGTACGTACGCAACTCACAGACAATCTCTTCAAGTCCCGATTCGACGTGACCCTATGACGTAATCGTCCAAATATAAATCTGCACGTCTCAGCAAGTTTCTGTTTACATAAATCTGCGAGTCTGAGCAAGTTTCTGTTTTCCTTTACGGAAAAGAAATGTATTTCACACAAAACAAACAGGACAATATTCATGACCCTGGCGAAATGTAACGTAGCTTGATAAAAAATTTGAGCTAATGGCGCTTTTAGTGTATGCCGGATGTACGTACGCAACTCACAGACAATCTCTTCAAGTCACGATTAGACGTGACCCTATGACGTAATCGTCCAAATATAAATCTGCACGTCTCAGCAAGTTTCTGTTTACATAAATCTGCGAGTCTGAGCAAGTTTCTGTTTTCCTTTACGGAAAAGAAATGTATTTCACACAAAACAAACAGGACAATATTCATGACCCTGGCGAAATGTAATGTAGCCTTGATAAAAACTTTTATCTAATGGCGCTCCTAGTGTGTCCACCCAGTAGTGAGTACAATGATTTAATATTTTGACGAGTCAAACTCACCGACGTCGTTGCGAAATCTGTAGGCCGCTCCGATGTGTTTACGCGGCCCTAAATTAATATTTATTTGGACCAGTCCAACTTTCACATAGGCTCGATTTCCGCCGCTCTCTCGAGTCCGGGCTTCGTTCTTCCCCGAGAAAATCTTTCACAAGGCGAATATATATTTATACTCTCCCCTAGCTCTCCTCCTAGCGCTTTGGCGGAGTGGGGGTATAAGGTGAATCACGACAAAAAACAAGAACTCCTAAAGTAGTTTACAAGCGGCCGATTACCTTAATAATGGGGGAAACAACAATCGATCTCTCCTCCCCCGACTCCCCCTCGGTCACTGTACTCTGAGGTGCACCCCTAAAATGAGCGAGAGTCAGCATACGAACATGCGTGACGAGAAATATAAATATAAGAAATATAAAATTAACTTTCGTTACTTCGTGACACGGACCCCTCCATTTCCTGCTCTGTAGTGGCTCTTCTCGAGTAGTTGAGGTTATTTTCCCTTGTCTAATTAAATATTTCGCTTGTTTCTTTACATGAAAAGAGCTCTTACACGACACGAAAACTATCCGCGGTCACTGGACTCTGAGGTGCACCCTCCAAATCCTAAGAGTCAACACACGAACCTGCGTGACGAAAAACGTGACTGCCTGATGTAATATATTGCATCATGCTCCGGAAGCCGGAGAAATTCTCTTGTGGTTAATTTTAGCTAATGTAGATTGCATCATATTCAACGTGGGCAAAGATATGTTTTCGCTCAACGTGAAAATAAATTGTGAATGACATATATGCTGTGGAATTGTGTTAAGAAAAACTGTTATGTTTTTGGGACCGGGTTTTATCGTTCGTTTACTGGTTGAGGTGCATGTATTAAACAGAACAGAAATTCTCTTGTGGCTATTTATTTGCATGTCTCCTGGCTACGTTTACAATGTAACGGGAAACTGCCCCTCACGCGCAAAGGTCACACCGCCAAATTTAGCACATTTTGTAACAACACTGCTGTTCACTGCTGTGGGACATTTGTCTTTGCTTTTTTCAATGCGATTCCTGTAATAAACGAAATACATGTACGCACTTACACGACACTACAGAAAGCCTGTGGAAGAGAAATTCTCTACTGGCTAATTTTAGACCGAGATGCGATAACATCATGTCACCCGTGTAGAGGACTAGGGCTAGCGACATGAAAAAAACCCGTCCATTTCTAGAAGCTGCCGCTGGGCGTCGGCCGCTTAAAAAACTGAAGCTATTTTACTAACCGGGCTGGGCCCTAGGCCCACGCCCGGTTAATAACGCAATCTGCCAAAAAGACAGGGTTATTGGGCCAAGATATTGAAGAGCGTGAGCGACTGAATTTCACAACATGAGTAACGCAACAACCACGACACCGGAAACAGCACCCTCGGGTGCGTAAACTTTTCAAATGCCGAAAAAGGTACGAGACTGCACTGATATAAGATGGAATACTTTAGTAGAATGAGATAAAAAAATATCAGAAAAATGTTGATATTTTACCGCGTGCCGAAAAAGGTACGAGACTGCACTGATATAAGATGGAATACTTCAGTTGAATGAGATAAAAAATATCAGAAAAATGTTGATATTTTACCGCGTGCCGAAAAGGGTACGAGACTGGCACTCTGATATAAGATGTACGACTGAAGTAGAATGGGATAAAAAATATCGGAAAATGTTGATATTTTACCGCGTGCCGAAAAGGGTACGAGACTGGCACTGATATAAGATGGAAGACTTAAAGTAGAATGGGATAAAAAATATCGGAAAATGTTGATATTTTACCGCGTGTCGAAAAGGGTACGAGACTGGCACTGATATAAGATGGAAGACTTAAAGTAGAATGGGATAAAAAATATCGGAAAATGTTGATATTTTACCGCGTGCCGAAAAGGGTACGAGACTGGCACTGATATAAGATGCAAGACTGAAGTAGAATGGGATAAAAAAATATCGGAAAATGTTGATATTTTACCGCGTGCCGAAAAGGGTACGAAACTGGCACTGATATAAGATGGAAGACTTAAAGTAGAATGGGATAAAAAATATCGGAAAATGTTGATATTTTACAGCGTACCGAATGGAAAAGTCAAGACCGCGGAAACCGGAAGTGGCGCGCAATTTTTGCGTTTGACCGCTGTGTGGGTATATACTAATGCATGATATGCAGCACACAGCGGTCAAACGCAAAATTGGCGCGCAACTTCCGGTTTCCGCGGCCTTGACTTTTCCATGAGTTTGAAGCGCAATGGCCGCGAAGTTTGTAAGGGAAACGTTATAGAACATGCAGTGGTAAACCAAAATACGAGCTGAGACACTTTTTGGATAACAATTATTACATTATCTATGCATCCTCCGAGTATAAACCTTAAGTTTTCAGTAAATTTCTTAAGTTTGAGCTTTTAAGCGGACGACATCGCAATTTTAAGACATTTGACTGCAAAGTTTTGGCGGGAACTGCGCGCGCGCAGTACGTTTGACCGCTGTGTGGATATGCAGCTGTTTCGAGAAAGGTTGTCGGAAAAAAGCGCACGCGACAATCCCGAAAGTTAATCTGGGATATGATCAGCAAGGTACGTTCCTGACACTGTAGCTGTCGGACCTACTTTTGTTGCTTTATTTTAGCACTCGCAAACATACGTCCATGGCGTCTCTTGCCATTTTCTCAGATTTCCCTAAAATGCTGAAGTCAAGGAACCGTGAACTTAAAACTACCCACAATACCTTTCGGGATTGTCGCGTGCGCTATTTTCCGACAGCCTTTCTCGAAACAGCTGTATACAAATATGTGCGCCACGGAAGTGGCTCAATACGATTCAATAACAGTGCCGTCAATTTAGTATTCTTGGTCTAAAAAGACATACGATGGAGTAATTTCACGTTATTTGAACTCTTATTAGCCGCTATTAAAAGCTCTGTTTGCATGAAATCTATAGTTTTGTTTGAAATTTCGGGAGGTACGTTTTATTAAATTTAGACAGATAGTTCAAAACAATATAAACTCAAAGGCCACTTTTAGGCCGGAATATAGAACTGAAATCAAAGTTTTGCGTCTCTACAAGCTCTTTTCACAATGATTGGACATACAAGCCTTAAGTAAGGCCGTAATTGAAGCTATTCGCGTAGAGTGAATACACTAAGAGTAGTGTCACAGATTATTTATAAATAAGTGCTGCAAGCCACTGATAAATTATACCTAGATGCTGGCTCTTAAAGCCATTTCTTCATGATCAAAACGGTTTTTACATAAATATTGCGGTTTATTTCAAAAATGCGCTAAGAAGGAGTCTCCGTGCAATATAGGTATATTCATGTCTACTAATAGTTCAAAACAATATAAACTCAAAGGCCACTTTTAGCCGGAATATAGAACTGAAATCATAGTTTTGCGTCTCCACAAGCTCTTTTCACAATGATTGGACATACAAGCCTTAAGTAAGGCCGTATTGAAGCTATTCGCGTAGAGTGAATACACTAATAGTAGTGTCCAGATTATTTATAAATAAGTCCTGCAAGCCACTGATAAATTATACCTAGATGCTGGCTCTTAAAGCCATTTCTTCATGATCAAAACGGTTTTTTACATAAATATTGCGGTTTATTTCAAGTTAAAATGCGCTAAAAAGGAGTCTCCGTGCAATATAGGTATATTCATGTCTACAATCTGTCAAAATTTTACAAAACGTACCTGAAGGAAATGCCTAAATTTATTCAATTTATAAGGGTTTTATGGGCGGCAGTAGGGGATGGAGGGGGAGGTTATTCGCCCTATTTGGCATCACATCTGCCTGCTAATGTTTCAATAATCTTTTTCAGTAATGGCTTAGTACACGCCCCCCCCCCCCCCCCCCCCCCACTTTGGTGTTAAGTTTCCCTTAGCTTAGTGTCCACGCCCATATATAAAAATAGTTAAAATGGCGTACAAACAGCAAGTTCGCAGTCGCGAAGAATGGCTTCAAGTTGACTTCAAACGCTCATGTGAGTAAAAAAATTTCGTTTGATGAGTTTTAGCTGTTCACGTAGGTAGATGTTTCTGTTATTTGTCAGTGCTAAGCTATTTGATAGCGTGCTTTCCGGTGAAATTGAAGTTAGCCATATGACGTATCGAACACTCTCTGCTAGATATTTAAAATGAGAAAGTGTTTCTTTTAATCCTGAATGTTTAGGAATTAAAGCGTTTGTCGTCGACGTATAAGGTTTATTTCCAGTTCATTTTGAGGCGATGTATCGCTTTAGAAAGCTTCAGGTCAGCCATACTGGAAAGTTCGTATTTTATACGCCGAAGTTTTACGCCACGGTTTTTGCCGAAAAAATTTTTCCGCCAGCCTGCCGTAAACAAATTTTCTAACACGCCACACGCCGGCGCTCGCAGTGCTCTTATAACCTGTCTCCTCTCCCTAAATTGAAGGCCCGAATGGCCGGAAAATTTTTCTGGCCCCATCCTTATAAACAGGTCTGGATCCGCCACTTTTTATGTACCATTTGTTCAGGTTAGTGTTGAATGTTTAGAATGTTTCTGATTTACGCCACGCCAGCAAGAAGCAAGAAAAAAGCCCTGTGAAATACGCCAAAAGTTGGCGTAAAAGCCTAGCTCCACGCCGAAGATCTTCGGCGTGACATACAAACTTTCCAGTATGGCAGGTCAGCTCTCCGAATCACAGTTTTGGTTTGATTTCCTTGGTATCACATTTCATGTTGCAAGCATCACGATTCAATAACAGTGCCGTAAATTTAGTATTCTTGGTCTAAAAAGACATACGATAGAGTAATTTTCACGTTATTTGACCTCTTATTAGCCGCTATTAAAAGCTCTGTTTGCATGAAATCTATAGTTTTGTTTGAAATTTCGGGAGGTACGTTTTATTAAATTTAGACAGATAGTTCAAAACAATATATACTCAAAGGCCACTTTTAGCCGGAATATAGAACTGAAATCAAAGTTTTCCGTCTCTAAACGCTCTTTTCACAATGATTGGACATACAAGCCTTAAGTAGGGCCGTATTGAAGCTATTCGCGTAGAGTGAATACACTAAGAGTAGTGACACATATTATTTATAAATAAGTGCTGCAAGCCACTGATAAATTATACCTAGATGCTGGCTCTTAAAGCCATTTCTTCATGATCAAAACGGTTTTTTTACATAAATATTGCGGTTTATTTCAAAAATGCGCTAAGAAGGAGTCTCCGTGCAATATAGGTATATTCATGTCTACTAATAGTTCAAAACAATATAAACTCAAAGGCCACTTTTAGCCGGAATATAGAACTGAAATCATAGTTTTTGCGTCTCCACAAGCTCTTTTCACAATGATTGGACATACAAGCCTTAAGTAAGGCCGTATTGAAGCTATTCGCGTAGAGTGAATACACTAATAGTAGTGTCAGATTATTTATAAATAAGTGCTGCAAGCCACTGATAAATTATACCTAGATGCTGGCTCTTAAAGCCATTTCTTCATGATCAAAACGGTTTTTTTACATAAATATTGAGGTTTATTTCAAGTTAAAATGCGCTAAAAAAGGAGTCTCCGTGCAATATAGGTATATTCATGTCTACTATCTGTCTAAATTTTACAAAACGTACCTGAAGGAAATGCCTAAATTTATTCAATTTATAAGGGTTTTATGGGCGGCAGTAGGGGATGGAGGGGGAGGTTATTCGCCCTATTTGGCATCACATCTGCCTGCTAATGTTTCAATAATCTTTTTCAGTAATGGCTTAGTACACCCCCCCCCCCCCCCCCCCCACCCTGGTGTTAAGTTTCCCTTAGCTTAGTGTCCACGCCCAATATATAAAAAATAGTTAAAATGGCGTACAAACAGCAAGTTCGCAGTCGCGAAGAATGGCTTCAAGTTGACTTTCAAACGCTCATGTGAGTAAAAAAATTTCGTTTGATGAGTTTTAGCTGTTCACGTAGGTAGATGTTTTCTGTTATTTGTCAGTGCTAAGCTATTTGATAGCGTGGTTTCCGGTGTTTTGAAATTGAAGTTAGCCATATGTCGACGTATCGAACACTCTCTGCTAGATATTTAAAATGAGAAAGTGTTTTCTTTTAATCCTGAATGTTTAGGAATTAAGCGTTTTGTCGTCGACGTATAAGGTTTCTTTTCCAGTTCATTTGAGGCGATGTATCGCTTTAGAAAGCTTCAGGTCAGCTCTCCGAATCACAGTTTTGGTTTGATTTCCTTGGTATCACATTTCATGTTGCAAGCATTTTTAATTAAATTGTGGAACTCACGATTCAATAACAGTGCCGTAAATTTAGTATTCTTCGTCTAAAAAGACATACGATAGAGTAATTTCACGTTATTTGACCTCTGATTAGCCGCTATTAAAAGCTCTGTTTGCATGAAATCTATAGTTTTTGTTTGAAATTTCGGGAGGTACGTTTTATTAAATTTAGACAGATATCTGTCTAGATTTAACAAAACGTACCTGAAGAAATTGGCCATTTTTTACCAAACCCGATGAATTTTTTTCGGCCTGTTTTTATTCAACTTGCCGGATTTCCATATTATTTACATCGTCGTAGTCCGATTAAAATAACTAGTCTTAGACATAATTTAGCCGCCTTCCCGCACCTCCCCCTTCCCCTGCATCTTCCCCACCCCCTCTCCCACCCTACCCCACCCCCCATCAATGTTGAATCAGAAACGCGAGGATGAACTGCCTTTGACTTTTTATTAGGCCCAGTTCAGACGCCGTACTTCACATGAGCCGAATTGAATTCGAATTTAGGCCGACCCAAATTAATTTAGACCGGCTGAATTGATTCAGACGCCGAGCTTAATTCAGCCGAACTTAAATTAAATAGGGGAAAATTGCTGTTATACTGAAAAATACATTATAATAATTCATGCATTTGTTTCGGCTCATGTGAAGTTCGGCGTCTGAATCAAAGCCGGTCCACAGCCGTTATTCCCGGCTGAGCCAGGCGGGAAGAACGGCTGAGCCGATCCGAATTCATTCAGCCGTTCTGAATTATGATTCAGACGCCGTACCTCACATGAACTTAATTCATCGAATTCGATTCGGCTCATGTGAAGTACGGCGTCTGAAAACTGGGCCTTAGTTAATGACGAGATTTCGTTTATTAGTATAAACGCAGTGTTTATTTAAATAAAGGAAAACTCGTGGTAAACCCGGCGAGTTAGTCACGAGATTTCGTTTATTAGTATATCTTAATTTTTTTATATCTAATTAAATTAATTCATCTGAATAAAGTTTTTCACGAGATTTCTTTTATTAGTACTAAATGCGCAAATCACGAACTTCGTCATTATCTGTAGTACGGTCTCGTACCAATTTCGGCACCCTGTAAAATATCAATTTGTTCCATATTTTTTATCCCATTCTACTAAAGTATTCCATCTTATATCAGTGCCAGTCTCGTACCCTTTTCGGCACGCGGTAAAATATCAACATCTTCCGATATTTTTAATCCCATTCTACTTTAAGTCTTCCATCTTACATCAGTGCCAGTCTCGTACCCTTTTCGGCACGCGGTAAAAATATCAACATTTTCTGATATTTTTTTATCTCATTCTACTAAAGTATTCCATCTTATATCAGTGCAGTCTCGTACCCTTTTCGGCATTTGAAAAGTTTACGCACCCGAGGGTGCTGTCGTGGTTGTTGCGTGTGAAATTCAGTCGCGCACGCTCTTCAATATCTTGGTCCAATAACCCTGTCTGTTTGGCAGATTGCGTTATTTAACATTGTATCGCGTGATTTGAGTAGCTGAACCATTAAATATTTATATTTTTCTATCTTTGGTTTGAATTAAACGCAATGTGCGTGCTTCGGGCTTTAAAATCACGTGAAACTAGAAACCTTCTCACTATGAAACTGGAATGTCTTAATGACGTGTATATTGCATAATTGCATAATGACATAATTTATGCGTCTGTACCCTTTTCGGCACCGAAGCTCACAGTTTTCCTCGAGCTTCGCTCTCGGAAAACTGTTCGCTTCTCGGAACAGACAATGTCCGCGGACAAATATCCGAGCATATTTCCTCGCCAAATGGAGGCTATTGTTTATTTATCCGTATAAAGTGGATCTATGGCGATAAAAAGTTGCCATAAAAAAGAAAAAAACGTTTCTCCACAAAACGCGCGATACAATTACTCAACAAGTATAACTCAAAGTTATCTATTTGTTCGGCTTCTACTTTGGTAATGGTAATTGCAACTTTAATTTGTCTGTTGCGAACTAGATCGAAAAGAAAATTTTATCACCAGATTCCAGTAAAAACGTGAACTAGTGAAATGACTTCTGGAAATTTTCATTATTGCCAACGAGGCAGCTGAGCCAGAGCGAAGCTGCCGAGGCGGCCATTCATAAATTGTATTTGGCATCAAATTCTCAAATTCTCCGTGAGTTCGTTTTCCATATTTGGGTGTAAGTAATACCCCATATTTGGGTGTAAGTTAATAATAAATAACAGTGTCGTTTCGGGACCGAGGGTACAGGTGAGTAAGGTTAATATTTCTTCATTAAAAGGGCTTTTAGTCACCTTAATTCACTTTGTAAATTGTAAGCAACAGGTGATCAAGGAATAGGGTTATACGCACAAATTTTGGTCAGTTCCCTCCTCGATTTAGAACCAGCAGCGTGTTCGTTTCTCGATTCCGAAAAAAATGTGTGTTCGCTTCTCAATTCCGGCTTGGGGTTCATGTACCGGTTCATGTACCAGTGTGTTTCTATCGTCGATTGACACGTTCTTAAACACGGAGCGAGCCTATAAAAGGCAAGGACACGCCCCCTCTGAAGCGCTTTGTTGGCTATTTTTATCATTAATGGCATGTGGTGGAAGCCGAAACGTCGCACAACAACGGTCGTAGATGATACAACGGTCGAGAAAAATTGGGATTGATTTATCCAAACAACTAATTTATTTATGTCAAATAAAACAAGTTAAATAATAAATATTGATCGTAAAACAAACACATATTCGCCGTTTGGAAGAAACTGAATGCAAGCGATGAATTCCCTTCGCCCGTTTCGACATGTACAGTACAGTCCAAGTCCCTAAGAATTAAAATTTCGCGGCTAGCTAAAATTGCTGCAAAGCTCAAGCCTGCGATCAAAGAGCCACCTGTTTCCATTTATCTGAGTTCGTCGAGAAACACGAATGAGTCTCGTGAAGGTGACTTTGGCGGGATTTTCAAAGTTATTCAGATTTACAAGCTTTGTAATTGTGCAAACCAGGGTGCAAACAACTTGGACAATACTGAATAATTGCACATAATTAGACCTGGGTGAATTAACCAATCAAATGAGACCATCGCTCGTCCGTTGGGATTTGTGAGTGGCAGGCTGAACACCTCAGCCTCGATTTATAGGCTCGCTCCGTGTTTTTAAAAAGACTTACGATCAAAGAAACGAACAGAATACTGTACACATCTTATAGCACAAAACTGGATTGTCCTTGAACGCCAGCGTTGCGTAATCAAAAATTACTGACAAGACAAAGCGTGTATACAATACAGGGCCGTAGCTAGAATTTTTTGAATGGGGGGGCAATGAAGCGAGTGCCGAAGGCGCGAGCCGCTAGGGGGGTCTGGGGGCATGCCCCCTCAGAAAATTTTGAAATCTAGAGGACTCGGAAATGCTATTTTGAGCATTTTCCATGAGATATTTTTGTCAAAAAAAATCAATATCGATTCAGTGTAAAATGACAGGTATTTTTAGTGCTTACAGCAATATTTCCGAGGTTTTGTTACCTTGATACATACCGTATATCGGCCTTAGTACACTAAACATTTTATTAGTCTATTTCGTGTGTAAAAGATGTCTCCAGTTGGATTTACGCTCCAAAATATATTTCTCAATCAATCGTAAATGTTCAAATTAGTATGATACCGGGCAGTCAAAATATAACTACTTACTTAGTTACCTAAGAAGTAAGAAGTTCTCGCCTCTTCGTTCCCATCATCTTGATTAATATGCCGAGCAAAAATCTGGGGAGATGGAGTACCAAGCCTTTGAAATGTTCAATCTTGTTTTTGAAAGACCCTCGGCATATATTTTTATCAAGAAGGCGGCTGTTTGAACGCGAAAAAAACATACGCAGTTTTCGTTTTTCAGAAAGCATTACCCATTCTTGGGGGGGGCAACTGCCCCCCTGCCCCCCCGCTAGCTACGGCCCTGCAATATTCCTTGATCACTGCGTTCAGTACATTTATTATCTGGTTAATCGCCGTTACAAGCCAAAGCCAAAAAATCCTTAGTTTTCGGCGGGGAAACTCGAGCCGGGAATTATGTCTGCTCTCGCAGGCTACAGAGATTCCATTTCAGGGTTCATTCAGTGTATTATTATTCCTTCATCGCTACACGCGATTGTTTTATATGTAAAATTTCATTCGTCTTCAGTTCTGTCATACACGAAACTCTTGGAAAGAAAAATACTTCAGTTATTTATGAAGTTGCAATTCTTGGAC